>CM061349.1:42679046-43879046 GCA_030867105.1 Liasis olivaceus
CTATAGTAGACAAAGAGCAAGGACAAAAACATGGGGCATTCCCTTACTATAATCTAAGAATGTTGGTAGGCCAGTGGATAAGAATTCTGAAATTGATAGCTTTATCTTCCCAATTTGGTGGCTTCATGGCTGTGGAAATGTAATTCTCATCATTGATAGGTAGGACAGTGATGCTAGAGGTCTTGAGTTTAGGGAAGACTGGTATAGATGCATAATAGGATGGTAGAGGCAGTGAAAAAGTGGTAGAAAGGCAACAATCTTGTAATGTTTCAGCAACCTTGGAAAGGATCAGATTTTGATATGGAAGACCCATAGTTAGAAGAAACATTTTATCATAAAACCACACTGTGCAGAAGAGATAGGAATTTAATCCCCTAAATTACAATGGGTCCCCCCAATGTCTAGCTTGCAGCCCCTAGAACCCTGAGATTGCATTGCAGAAACTGGGTGGGTAGTAGATAACGTTAAGAGAATGGAAGTGGAACACTTCTGGGTGATAAGTAGCTTAACTCAATTGTGTTAATTGTGCAGTGTTCACCAGAATAGAGAGACAAAGTGTAAAAAAAAAATAAACACATAAATAAAAACTTCCAGTCAGTTTGCAACCAAATGTAACAGCATGATTTAGGATTTTTTTTTTTTTTGGAGTTTGGAGAAGATGTTAAAGGGAGAAATGGGGGTGGTCTACCTCTAAGTCACCTCCTGCTCCCATCTTTAACATTGCTCCAAACAAGCTTTCAAAATGCAAATCAAAAGGATGCCACAAAATTATGGTGGCAAAAGGTCAGAACAGTTTTGCAGGTTTCCAGAAAGTCTTTCTGGACCTTCCAGGAGACGTTGTGGCTCTCAACGGCTCAGCTCTGTCCAGCTCTGATATTCAAGAAACAAAAGTAATCAAACCTTCCCCCCAACCCTGACATAAATCAACTTCCATCAAAAATTAAACCAAGAGAGCCACATCTACTTTATAAATTTTGAGAACATTTGTATTTTATGCCAGAAGTTTAACAAAGTTAGTATTTTTTCCTTGCACATACATGTTTGGAAAACGTTGATGAAAAACAGAAGATAGAGGGACCACTGGAGAATGACACAGCTGCTCTTACAAATAAGACTTTCAATGGCCTTTTGAGCCCCCCCAGGCCAACAAATTAATAAGTAAGAATTCGTTTTGAAAGAGTTCCAATGAGATAGCTATTCTAATGGAAATAAAGAATTTGAAAAGCACTGAAGGTTAATTGTCAATTATCCAGAGAATAATGTAAAAATGAGAATAAAAACAGTTTAAAATATAATTGTCATTTCCTCATTTGTGCCTGAGTGTTTGATTGTACAATGATAAATTGGTTTAGTTGCTGTCACTAATGTCTAATTTTAGGAAGTTTTTTTTTTTTTAAGGAAACAATTATCATGGCACTGGAGTATGTTCAAGGATCAAAAGAAATGTCACTGCAATGGGTATAGAGAGAAAATAATAATAATATTTAACCTTGTAACTAACTCTGCCACCAGAGAATCAAAGTATTGGATTTTTTAAAATAATCAGCAAATTATAATGAGATGTGATAGTCACTGCGGATAAAAGAATAAAAAAAAATAGAAACAATGATCAAAGCATATTCTGAGCATGAAAACGAACACTTTATACCAAAGGGAAGTTGAGTACACATTGCTTATGTCACAGCTAAGGTGCATTTTCCCCCCATACATATAAAATAAGCCAGTCATAACATTTTATATTGAAAATTACCCCTAAGGAGCAAAGAATGGGATGGGTTAAGTAATGCCCCCCCACCCCCACATGCAAGTGGCCCATTGTAATTCTTTGGTCTCCTCCTTTCTTCTGCAGGAGACAGTAACTAGGGCTGTGCAACTTTTCAGAGATCATGGAACCAGGAATTGCTCTGCAGCGCCACGAAGCAGCTGCACTATATCCCAAGAAAGGGGCTGCTAGTTGCAGACAGATGCTACATTTGTGCTGTCACACCTCTGACACATTTTGGGGAGATAAAATTTGAAGCCCTGCACAGTCCTAGGAGTCACCATCTTCTACCATCAGCAACTGATCTAAGGCAGAAATTCTCAGATGTAAGCTGGCAATTGAGCATGAAGACTCAAGCCAGCATTCTAAGGTTTCAAATGCTTGTATTCTTGTAAAATAATTGTTAATATCCAGTTGCCTCTTGAAAAATTAAAACAGGAGAAACAAAATTATCAATGAATGATTAAGATAGTGTGGCTACCACTGAAAGAATAGAATAATACAGTGAAAATAAGTTGATTAGAAATGTCCAAGATGAGCAGGGATAAAGCTAGTTGTGTTAGTATATTTAGCCTCTTGAGTCTAAAAGGCTTATATAGCTAAGGCACCTTCAGTCTGGTTCATGCTTCTGCCTTTCCTAGATAAAATTTATGATGAAACAAATTTTGGGGCATATATAATAGTTCAGACTGAGTGTTCTGAATAGTGAGAATCTATAGGGAGAGGAAGTAAAGCACAATCAGGCTTGCAAGATTGATGTTCAGCCTTTCAGGGTAGACCAGATTAGGAAACAGACTTCACAGGAAGACTAGAACTATATTTTATTGAGATAGGCTATAATTTTGCAAACGTGGTTATTTTTTAACTTCCCTTCCTCTTATATCCCAGTGAATCAGGGAGAAGCCTGCCTGAGACTGTTATGAATACTATGTTGTTTCCCAGAACTTAAGGAATGTTTCAGTCCTTTTTGCTTATGTAACAGTTCTTATGTATTGCCCTCAAGGTCATCTTCCTGATTCTCTACATTAACATTCTTCAGGTATTTAGGTGAATGCACAGACATTTACCATGTAAAGGACAGGACATGTGTGCTGGCACTACTCCTTTCTCTCCCCAGCCACTATGCATTCAGCCAGAGGTCCCATTCTGAATGCAATAGGACCCTGTTAAAGGGGCTGGATTGTATGGAGAGCTACATTTGAGTTAGAGCAAGTGAGAATGTAGCTGTCCTTCAGACTTCCAGCTGAATGAATGGAGGTCAGTGAGGGTATGGAGCTGGGCTACGTGACTGCTTTTTACCTATTCAGTTTGAAGCCCTCCTCTAGAATGCACATATAAATGGTATTCATGTCTGTTGTTACAGGGAAGAAACACAGAGACGGGCATTTAACCTTTCTTTGACTGCCTTGTTTGCTGTTCCCCAAATCTTTTCCTGCTACCCAGATACTGAGACATGTTTACTGCTGTTATAAGGAAAAGTGACTGGGGGAAGAGGAAGAGCTGTTCCCAAGTAAGACCCAGCATATCACAATCTATAGGAGTTATAAACCAACAGACAAGAGAAAGAAAAAAGAAAAAAAAGGTGATCAGTAGACATACAGGCAGATGTGTATTCTTCCAAAGCATGTGGCAGTGTTCAAATTCTAGGTCTACTACATGCAGTGAAAACCTTTCATCTGCTCCTGGAGATACCCATAGATCCCATGTATACAAAATGGGGAAGCATATTGTACCATACCATCTGCAAAATGGAGGAATAGTTCCTTGTAAAGTGTCCAAACCTCTGTGCTGGAGGACCGGGCCTTCTTCTTGTTTTTCACTTAAAATTGTATGTTTGTGTGAATCCTAAACAAAAGCTTACAGTAGAATTTTCTGTATTTTTATTCCACCAAGAAATGGCAGGCAATTATACCAATATTGCCCAGTGGTTTACTACTATGATACATTTTGGAAGCTCACACAGTCCGGACCTAGATGCACCAGCCGCCTTAGGCTACACCTGCTTGTTCATGGTTCAAAATATTTTCCACATCATTGGTTACAATAAAGTTGAAAACCTGATATTTTCAAATATGTAGTTAATTGACAATTGGCCACCATGTCAGCCCAAACAAATTCAGGTATACTAATTACTATTAGTATTACAAATAAGAAGGAAAAGGAGAGAGATAAATTATTAACTTTCTTGGATATATTTTATTAATCAGTCTACATGTTCAATGTCAGTTGAATCCCTTTGTGTGATTCTATTGTGCCTGTCAGGTTTTCCTTTCACAACTAAGCATGCCCAGAGGAAGTTTTAAGTTATCTTTATTAATAAATCAATGTCTCTTCCTTTCTCTTTTCACTTGTCAATCTCTCTGTATAAAAATGTGCAGTAAGCCATGAAAATGCTTGTTCAGATGTGGTTTTTGTTCTCTGAAGTTTCATACACAGTTTGATAAATTATAGCTTTCAATTTTTTTGTTTTGTTTTTTTACTGAAATGATTCCATAAGAAGAAGATCTAATACCTGACGTATAGTTTGTGGACACAGTTTATTATAGCACTCATGTTCTGCTTGATGGATTCCCAAAATAGGGGACTATAGGCCTTCAGACAGATCCCCCATGATCCCCCATGGTCTTCTGTTCTTAAAAAGAATACTGTGATGGAATGTGAGGGTGGCCTTGGAAGATGGGGAAAAGAGATACCACCTAGGGAATGATCAGATAAAAGACAAAGGAGTCCACAACAGAGTAACGGTCAAAGAAAGAAACTTAGGAAAGACCCACCATAGTAGTTACTCAGTAACTACTCAGTTACCAGTAATTACTCAGGTGGTAAATAGGGAGGGTGGGAGATTTGTGCTTTCAGACTTGCAAGATTCTGTTAATGTAGCCTTACAATAAAGTAAAATTAGTTCATCTAGTCTTGTTTCTTGTCTGGTTTACCTGGGAGGGCTGACAAATACCATTAGACCTAGTATATATTAACTTAATTGTTTATAGTGAATGCAATGACTACAGTTGCTTTACAACTATTATGTTCTTACATAACTGTCATCTCAGTATACAATAAAAGTCATTAAGTTGAAAGAATAAATCACAAATAAATCATGTACTGGCCTTAAGAAGATATGGATATACTTGAAAATCAATGCAATGCTATTGTAGATTCTCAATAATTGCTAAGAAAGTCCATTATTGAGACACATGTCATCTGTACATTATTTAGAAATAGAAACTCTGTTCTGTATGAAAGAAATTATGATTCTATATTCCTTGGAGGCATACATGGGAAGGGAGGGAGGGAGGGAAATTCTTAAACATCACTGTGACCAGGTGATAACGGAAATTGAAACTGAAGATTGTTCGATTGGTAGAAACAATATAGTCCTCTTGTTTTATAGCAAATATGAAGCATTTCTGTTAGGCCCAGCCCAAGAACAATGGTGAAACAGTCCAGTTGAGTTCAGTTCCTTTATTTGCTTACACCATATAGACAGAATCTTGCCAGAATAAATCTATACTCCTGCAACTAGAGAACATACCCTGGGAGATTCTAGGGAGTGGTTATCCTGAACCTCTTATGTTTCCCATGCTGCACCTCTGGACTATATCGTTTTTGGTCTCCTTTCCCTTCCAGGAATGCACACTGTCCTTCCTGATAGCCTTGCTCTCTGCTGCAATCCACCACAAATTCGCACATAGGCAGGGTAATCAGGACACTTAATAATTAGAACTCTAGTGCAGGATAGGCAACCTTTTGGGGCTGGTGGCACATTTGAAATTATGAAAGCATGTGATAGATAAATTAACAAAATGGCTACCATGGGAGTCTTGCCTGTCCTGTTCACAAAATATTTGATATAGTAGGAATGGGCATTTTTAGCAGAAAGCAAACTAGACCCATGGGATCCTTTTTATCAACCTAGTGGGGTCTGGGGTTTTATGGTGCCTAAATGCATTGTTAAAAATAAATAGGATACTACAAACTGGTACTTTTCTTTGAAGCATACCAGATTCCTATTTATTTATTTTTTAATTTAAGTAATATGATTTAGGAGCTGCTCAACTCCAAAAGACTCTAGGTGGCTCACAATACAACAAAATAATAAAATACAATACAATTCAAAAACAAACCAGCAGAAATATAAGAAAGCATTAAAAAAAAAAAGTGAATCTGGCCAACAAAGGGCTCCAGCCACCTTAGCTCAAGGCCTGGAAGAAGAGTTAGGTCTTCAAGACCCTCCCAAATCCCCACAGGGTAGGAGTCGTCTGAATTTCAGAGGGAGCTTCATTCAAGGGCCAGGCACTGTGACAGAGAGCGTGCCTCCTGGGTCCTAAAAGATGACACTGTTTAATTGAAGGGACTGGAAGCGCATAATTGAAGGGACTGGAAGTGCTTGTATCAGCCAGGCTGACACCATGAGAGGTAGATGGTCCCTCAAATAACTAGACCCTTTAAAAAGTACATTAAAACTCAGCAAGGAGTTTTATAGGCACTAGGGGAAGTATATGATGGCATCACATTGCTTATTCTTATGTATTTTATATCTGCTGCTGCATAAAAACATGGGTCCTACCACTAATGGTTGAGAACAGTATCATTTATTCCATTTTGTTCATTGATATCAGATTTTGAATAGCTTTTAAGAGACAGCAAAAAACAACATGTGAGCAGCAAAGACCACAGGGTATCATTAGAGAAGCAAAATATAATCAGCTATGTGGTAAACTCAGTGTTAACCTTCTTACCATCGGGAAAATAAGCGTCAGATTTCAACAAGTAAAGGTTAGAATCTGAGCTCTCCTCATACAGCATGTAGCAATTTATCTGGGCAACATGCCCAGTATTAATTCTGTGGGGATAAGTGTATTATTATCTACTGAAACAGTAGCATTATTATCTATAGCAACATTAGATTTTAAGGGTGCAATTCCGCATGAAATATTGACTGTTTCTTCCATGTTCTTAGACTGTCAGCTTAAAATAACAGCTGGGTACTAGTAGTATTTGGTATTTTTAAAAAAGAAATATCTGGTCTCTCTGTCTCTTTTTTCTTTTATTTTTCTTCTTGGGTAAAACATTAAAGTGCACATACGGTGTATACATAGGTGTAGGAATATTTTTAATTGCAAAAAATTGCAAAAATTCTATAGAAGGGTAACTTGTATAGGTACTGTGAAATAAGTCTAAATAAGCTTATTGGAACTTAAACTCATAAAAGTATAATTCATAAACATTACCCTTTCTGGATTGTTTCCTTCTACGTAGTGATGCGGGGACTTGTGCATACCAATGATGCTATGAGCTACATTATAAGAAAAGTCCACTCCCAAAAGGGTCACAGGCAGGCCACAGAAAAGAGGTCAGACTAAATATGATTCACTGGAAAAGGGAATAGCAACCCACTCCAGTATTCTGCCAAAAATATCGAACTGACATTGACAACCAGGACAATATCAACACAATTCTAGAAGATGAGTCCCCCAGTTCAGAAGGTGTCCAATGAGTTATTGGGGAAGACTGGAAGTCACATCAAATAGCACAGCGAGAACAATACCTGGTGCTGAGTGGGTATTGTTCACAAACTCCTTAATGAAAAAAATATATATATATAATCAAAGCAGCAAGATATGACCTCAGCAATGTTCCATATGATTATGTGATGAGGATAAATAATAGATTAAATGGAATGGATTTGCTAACAACACAGCTGCAGGAGTGAAGAAAACACCTGCTAAACAGTTCAAAATCTTACAAGATGATACCGTCAAAAATAATACATGCAGGTTGTCAGCAGATGTTGTGGAATAAGGATTCTACCCCCAATGAACAGAGGAGTCAACAGGGAAAGAGAGAAGTTCATGAATGATAACTGGATCCATCCCAAAGGAGCAGATGTCAGCACTGGGATGGTTACAGTAGTTATAAACCTGCAAAGCACAATGTGTACATTTCTTATTGATTTACTGTTTGTTTTTGCTTTCTACTATTAAATGTTACATTTATTGCACACGCAAAGGTACTTTGTTATTTTAAAACACTGACTGGATAGAATCCTCTCCTGGAATATCCTGACATGCTTATTAATTTATTACCTTGGTTTCCTCATATGTGACTTGTCCATTTAGAGATAACAGGTAAGGGGCTTTTATTTTAATCTAGGCAGATATGGAAAACACAGCAGCCAATGTGTGCTACAACATCCTATAACATAATGCTTAAGATTTTGCAGTTCAGACTTCAACAGTGCATGGAACAAGAACTGCTGGATTCAGAAAAGATAGAGACTCTAAAGATCTCACTGCTAACATCTGATGGACAAGTCAAGGGATTTCCAAAATACTTCCAACCCCCTCTTTTTTTCCTGTTTTATTGATTATATGAAGGTTTGTGACTATATAAACCACTACGGATTGTGGCTAGCTTATAACATGAATTTACCAGGCCACCACATTTCTTTATGGAAAATTTATAACATGACCACAAAGCACAATTAAAATGGAATATGGAACAACTAAATTGCTCAAAATTAGAGAGGAATGTGCCAAGTTTGAATACTATCTCCTTATTTATTTAACTTATATGCAGAATATATTATGAGAAATAATAAAAGGCAGAATTAAAATTGCAGAGAGAATCAAAAACTTTAGATATGCTGATGTTATTGATAACTGGAAGGAAGGAAATCTCTTGTTGAAGCTGAAAGAAGAGAGTGAAAAACTGGTCTTCTGTTCAGTATTAAAAAAAAAAAAAAGATTATTTCAACAAATAATGCTGACCAAATGAAACTAAGAAGCAGTAGTAGATTTTATCTACCTAGACTCAAAAATTCACAGGGATGGTGACTATGAAATAAAGAGGTATCTAAATACTTGGAAACAAGATTATGACAGATCAAGACAAAGGTGCAGCAACTTCAAGTTGATAATAATGGTATGTATTGGCAAGGTAATGGGCTCCCAGTTGTAAACATATGGCTGTGAAATCTGGACTATCAGAAAGGAAAATGAAGGAAAATATGTGCCTTTGAATTGAGATGCTGAAGATAATTGTTGAGAATATCTTGGACTGCAGGAAGAAAGGTTGATTCAGTACTAGTTGCAGTAAAGCCAGACTGCCTACTCAGAGCACCAGTAATGAAGTAAAAGATAAATACTTTGGACACATAGTACAAAAGCAAGGATTATTGGAGAAGGATCTGATGCTTAGGAAAATCAAATGCAATAGAAAAAAAGTCTAACTGAAGATAAAATGGCTAGATACTATCACTGATGACACAAGCATGAGTTTACTAGAATTCAGAGAAGCAGTTACTGACAGACAATTCTGGGAAAATGATGTTCACCAAGTCACAAAAACTCAGCAGTGACTGAATGGCCAAAAAGAATTACATTTAGAATAGCAAACTCAACATTCTTCAATTCATAGGAACCATTAATGCTCACTGCAGGATTTTGTGGATCTGTGATAAAACTATGTCCCGTCTCTGCTTCACCTTTGCCAAGTGATTGCAATTTTTGATGCTAGGCCAGCCAAACTTTTAAAAAAATATGCTGCTTAATGTAAGGGTCACAAAAGGGCTTTACTTCAAATTGTTAGTGTATTTTATCTTATTTATCCTCATTAATTCCATTTCCATTTTTGTTTAATTATTTATTTTATTTATTTATTTATTATTAAATTTGTATGCCACCACCTCCCCCCAATGGGTGACTCTGGGTGGCTCACAATTAAAAATCAAAAGCCCATAAACAATAAAATAACCCATACATAATTACATTACTCAATCCATTAAAAAAAACACTATAAAACAAACCCTATACATAAATACTGAAGACATTCAAGATGACCGGGGGGGGGGGGCAGTAAAATCAATTATAATTAAATTGCAATTTATTTGCCAGGGAAGTGTTGAAGCTATGTCTCAGTAACTTAATCTTCAACTGGGAAACTAGCACCACCTTTCAAATTATTCTATCCAAAAGAGAGCACAAGTGACCACAAATTATTCTATCCAAAAGGACACAAGTGACCTTTTAAAATTTTCTACCAGGTTTGTGAACAGAAATCTTGGGGAAACATTTTTTTTTCCTCTTGATTTTCTCTGGGGGGAGGATTCCAACAGTTTCTCAATGGCAGGCTTCCTTCTTATTAGCAGTGACAGCAAAATTGCTACTGAAAAAGCCCCATGGTAGGATTTCATACATGATCAAAAATCATAGAATTGTATTGCTGGAAGAAGCCATTTATTCCAACTTTCTGCTCCAGGCACTATTCAAGTTAAAGCATCCATGACAGATGAGTGTCCAGCCTCTGCTTGAACATTTGCAATGAAGGGGAGCCCACCATCTTTTTGGTTCTCTAGGTTTTGTTTTTGTTTGTTTTTTTGGTTAGGATTCCCCCCCTCCCCCCCAACATTATTGAAATCTGCCTTTCTGTAACTTAAGACCATTATTCAGTGTTTTGCCATCATGGATGATAAGAGAACTTGTCACAGTCTTTCATGTACCAGGAGAATTCTATCATAACTGGCCATCCCCAGTCCTCTCTGCTCCTGACTAAATCTTTCAGTTCCTTCAGTCTCTCTTCATAGGCTTAAACCAATGAAGAATAAAATAAACTATCACTCCCCATGATTTTAAAAAATACATTTTTATTGATGCAGTTTGCAAGCAATTATTGTTCGAAGATCCCTTCACAAATAATACTGCTGAACTAGATTTTTCCCATTATTTACCTATGTACTTGATATCCTAAGTGCATAATTTTAAATTTGATTCTGTTTATTTCTTTATTTCGCCAACCAATCAAGTTTGTTTCAGTTTTATTTCTAGGGTATTCGTTATCCACCAAATGTTATGTCATCTGCAAATTTGATAAGCATTCCTTCTATCTCTTTAGCCGAGTCATTAGCAAAATGTTGAAAAGCCTTTCCTTGGAATTTAATTAAAGTATGGGAAACCAAGGAGGCTGCAGATTTACAAAGAGATGACTGAAAGATGGGATAATTATACATTCACTTTGGCTGTTTCACAGAAGCATCTGCAGGGCAGTAAAGAGTGGTCAGACTGATGAAAGCAGTATCATGACACAAGTCCCACTGCTTTTATACAGATGTTGCAACATTGGATGCAGACCCCAAAGAGACAGAGCTTGCAAGTGAGACACTATGATTCTGCTTTAGTCTTTGTGACAAAAGCACCAAGATCCTGTAGAGGCCATTGCCATCTCATAATTAAGTAAGTGCAAGAACAACATCCATAAGAATTTCACTCAAATGTTTTAATTTGAAAGAAATATTGACAGCAAATTCTTATTCAGGAAACTAAATCAGAATGAATGGGAGAAAAAATGGGATAATTTACTTTGTCCCACAGTAATCTGGAGGAGGAGGAGGAGGAGGAGGAGGAAGGGAGGAGGAGGAGGAGGAGGAGGAGGAGGAGGAAGAGGAAGAAGAAGAAGAAGAAGAAGAAGAAGAAGAAGAAGAAGAAGAAGAAGAAGAAGAAGAAGAAGAAGAAGAAGAAGAGGAGGAGGAGGAGGAGGAGGAGGAGGAAGAAAGCAGCAGCAGCTGGCTTCATTTTGTTTTTACAAGGTTATTACAAAACTGTACCAAGTAATTCAATCCAGAGACCCACGTATATTTAAATAATTTCTAGGCTACATTGTTTCTCATCCCAAGAGCTCCAGCCCTTTTATTCTGTAACATATCAGCTTTAATGCACCTAAATAACTTACATCTTTAAATGGTGACAGCCAAAATAAACTCGTATGACACAAAAAAGGAAGTCCTGATTTAAACCACCAGATTGTCAATGAAGCATTCAGACATCTTAATTCTTAACTAGACTGTGGAAAAAAATGGTTATCCACTACAGTATGAACCACAGCAATGGAGATCTGAAATAAAGTTTCTTTATTAAAATACCCTATAACTGTGATCACTGGGGTCCAGCCAATCTGACCAAGAACCCCAATGATAGATGAACAAAGGATTACAGTATATAGGAGATATAAGAGGTGCCTCAATAACCATGAATAACTAATTATATTACATAGACAGGAAAGCCCCCATCTCTATATCAGCAATGAAGTAATTAGCCAGATTAGCCTTGAGGCTGGCACCTTGGTCTTGTCATCAACCCTGATCTACCTTCCTTTCTGTTTTATAAGGTGACCCTTTTCCATACTTCTCCCCAAAATGCAAGTCCTCACATTATTATTGGCCTCCTGCCTCATTACTCAGGTTCACTTTAAACTGAATTACAGTAACAAAAGCCATTCTGAATCTTAGGAACTTTCTTAGTTCTATGTAATTTCCTACTGACATAGGAAACATGATTTAAACATAAAAAGCAAGGTCATAACTGAGAAAATCTAAAGTATTTGAACTTTTAAACTCCAAAAATAAACTACACATATGTAGAAAAGACTATCTTCTCCTGATTTGGGACCTTGATATAAGATATGACTTTTGAATTTGTAAGTTTGGACCTAGCAATTTTGTTTTGTTTTGTTTTTCATATTTCGTAGACTATTCTGTATAAAACCAAATTATACTGGTCCAAATGAATGGGATTTAAACATAAAAAGAGAAATGGCAGGATTTAATGAACTTACAATTCTTACAATTCACCCTTGTCCTTTTAACATTAGTTAAAAATATATAATTGCCAATTAACCTCTAGACCTCTTTCCAGACTTTTTTCCAAAGAAAAAGTTAGAATTAATTGCACCATTGGAGTGTCTGGGGAAACCTTACTCTATATTGGACTCTTAAAGTCATTTCTGGTATAAGTAATTAGAGCTGAGTTGCAAGCAGCAAACAGGCTAAGGACAAGGTCAACAGAGGGTGTTCAAGAGCCAGCAAGGAACATAGATTTTGGCTTGAAATGGAATTATCACTATTTCTTAGGTATTTACAGGAGGGCTGTGTGTGAGAGAGAAAGAGAATGAATGAATGAATGATACCACCAGACCTTGATTATGTTTTATGATCAGTCTGGGGACAGACGATTTTATGATGAGGTGCAATCTGTCACAATGGAAACATGTATAAAGTGGATTGTTAAAGATATTTAATAACTGAAAAACAACATGCAAAAATGATCCACCTTTAAAAAACTAATTTGCATATGCCTGTCAACTGAATGAAAAAATGCTCTTGAAAAACGTCTCTCTTAATAATAAAGTATAAATAGTCATGAATTGTGAGGCACTTGTAAATAGATGCTAAAGGAAGAGTTATACTCTTCACTCATCTAGCTCTCTATTATTAATTCAACTGGAAAAAGCTTCTTGAACTGGGGTAAGAATTATAGGAATGGATGTTCTACTAGCTACAATGAATGATTCAGGTGGAAATAGATTTCAGAAGGGAGATGGAGCACATGTGATCCTGATCTATAGATCAAAATTAGTAACTTAAATGTTAATATGAAGGGGCAAAATATCTTATGTCTATTTGCTGGGCCTGTCTGCTTTACTTGTCCAAACTACCCTCAGGATCTGCTTTTGTCCATAGAAATAAATAGCTCATTAATTGAAAGTGTATAGTACTGAAACAATTCAATTACTGATTGGTTTGCTATCTTGAATGAAAAGCATTGGTCAGCTGATCATTTCAAATACTAAATAATGCTTAATATGGGTTCTGCTTTATGTGGAAGACCCAGTTTCTCTTTTGTCCCCTCATTTCCCTCTAAAAAGGCTCCGAGTTTAAGGTTCCTTAACTATCAAGAAGAGAACCTGTTTGATAATATCTGAGAGTTGAGGACATGGAGTAAGAGCTTTAAGTTACAGAAAGGGAGATTCCAACTGAATGTTGGGGCATAAAATGATGATGAGGTGAGCAAAGAGGTAATAGAACTAGTTATTGGGATGGTAAGTTCCCTTTCATCTAGTGTATTCAAGTAGAGTCCCATCTATCAGGGATACTTCAATTTGGATTCTCAGACTGAACAGAGGGTGGATTTGTTGGCTTAAATTTCCCCTTCCAATTCTATTGTTCCAATATTCTACCTAGATATAAATTACAGAGACCATACATATTTTATGAATCAAGTCAGGGTGTATTATAATAAAGCGTTTTATGATGTGAGCAGCTTTTGGCAGGGCCTTGATGTCTAAAAGGAAGTATGAGCTTCTACAGTTCATGACCTCCTCCAAACTGTTCCAGAGGGATGAATAAGTTGGCTGCTGACTATAGCAACTATTTCAAATGGATCCACAGGTAACAGAGTTCAGTTTGCTTGCTTTGCATGATTCCTTTCAGATTTAATTTGAGACTATTTCTGTGGAGGCCTGACCCTTCACCAAAAATCTAAGAAGTTGTTTTAAGAGCTCAGTCCAAGACAGGCAAGCCCATAAAAAGCTTGGCAATAAAAAACAAAAACCTAACAACAGTTAATCCAGTTAATTTGGAATAGTTTTTCTTTCTTTTAAAATCTTATCCCATTAAAGTATATTCTAGGATTCTCATGATAGACATACCTTTATTTCAAGGAAAGTGGCATCCACATGCTAAATATAAGAGCTCTGAAATAGATATGGATTGCATATTGCTAAGAACAAGCAAGTTCAAGCTGAGAAGATCCTTAGGCCCATGTAAGTTATAATTATTGAATGTCATTCTTTCCTTGGCTATTAATTAGTAACATTCCTAGGGAATTTATATTTACATAAATTTCCCTACTCTAATGGTCAAGGAAAGAAATGGAATGTAATTAGTTATGTCTCAGGAGGAAGAATGCATCCTGTTGAAAGCACTGATATTAGTGGCTAATCATAACTGCAGAATGATCATAGACTCAGCTCCACAACCTGTTGCAGATCAAGAGTACCATTTTATCTAGCAGAAAAACAAGCCAATGCACTTGACCTCCTAGCCACTTGTGTAGCATCTCCTTCTTCTGGTTGCAGTTGCTTTTACATAGTCTAATCATGAATGAAATGCCATTAGTTCTATCTTTATGATTACACATTGCTATGATTACACATTGCTTTGGCACTTTGGCAACTATGCATATTAATTTTCTAGCAAATATTTACTGAATCTGTAAAATGTGTTTCAGAAACAGTTGTCAGCTTTCCACTGGAAAGGTAACTTCTTTCACATGAACATGAGATGTCAAAAACTGCATTTCATTATTTTTTTTAAAAAAAAACATTATTAATAATTAAGCAAATCTATTGTAATGCCGTATTCTTGCAAATTTGTACTCTTGTGAAGAAAAGTGGCTAGCCCAAAGGCTTCACTTTGAGTGGGGTTCCCATTACTACTGCTATTTGCTAATTGCTGCTCATGGAAAGTTCAGAGAAATGATTCCTCATACTGCATACATCTGCCAAGTAACAATTGTATTTCCCAGTGGGGAACCCAAAAGATACCCAAAATAGTAAGAGTAGCAGATACATATGAAAGTATGCATGCACATACATACACAATGAGATACATACAACAACTTCTGAAATGAATACACTGTTAAATAAATGAATTGCTTTAGTTCAATAATAACATCCATTTTTGTTCCTTGTGACAAGTCTTAATGTGAAGGTCTTAGAATGGCAGATGATCTGAAAAACTAAAATCAGGGAATCTCAAACTCTGGGCTCATCTATACTACAAAATCATCATAGGCAAATATTGAGTTGAAGTTGGTTTCACAAGAATGTGATCCGCCTCCAAATACATTGTAAGCAGTTCTGCTGGTTTCTTGAAACTGCCTTCGATTTCCTTTAAATTCTTAAGAAGTCCCTTATGGACAGAAATGGAACAGATAGTAGATTATGAAATACATATCCTTGAGATTTATCACCAACTAGTATCAGTAATACATGTATTTGGCTAGAATAGTCTTATCTCATATATGATAGCTAAATTCATATCTATCCTGGCATGCGGACCGTCTCTAGATCACTAGTATTATTTTTAGGTCTGGTACTCGAGATTAACCCAAAATGCTGATATTGATGTTCTGTAAGGAAAACACTACTCTACCCACCAACTACATCCCCTTAAGAGTCCAAGCAAAACCAGAAACTATCTACTTCCAACAATGAGAAAGATCTTCAAGAACACAATCCCCGAAACTCATCTAAGATTGTTCCTTGAAACATCCTTGGGTGTTACTTGAAAGCATGCAACAGACCCATACAAGTCACCTGCCCATCTCCTTTCATCTATTTTTCATCATGTATAAAGTCACCTTTGGAATACAAAAATCTATAAACCCCATCATTCCCATTGGTATAAAAAGAGTCAGCATAGCATCACCTTTTGTAGATGCTTTGGGTCTGCTTAACTGTCCTTTTATGAATCTGATCATTTTTTCCTAAGGCTGCAATATTGTTTATCCTACTAGAGGCTTGTAGAATAAAAGAGTCTTAAGGGAGTTTTAAAACCACTTCATTGCTGTCTCTTTAAGCATTTTATAATGGATGCCTCATCCATTAATGTGTGAGCACACTAACCAGCCTGTACAAATGGCATTCTTTATTTTCTTAATTTTCAAGAGCACTCACATATGCCTGCTTTTCCTCAAGTGTGCCAAAGCTCACTTCTCTGGTTGTGTCGGGAAGCAGAGCAATTAAAAATGAAAACATCTTGAAACACTCTGGCACACAGGTTTCTGAGTTTCACATCGCTAACTGCAATTACACAAATCACAAGATGCACAAGAATTTTCAGCTTTGTGGGGAAGGGGGTGGAAAGGGGAGGAAGGGGTAAATTTTTTTGTTCTCTGTTGTCACTTAATGGCCCACACAGAAAGATCTGGAATTGCTTTTGAGAGTACAGAATGTTTGAACACAGACAACATGCCAAGATAGGATGGATTGCTGTAATTCTCTGTGGGTTACAGTGTTTGAAGAAAACAGATCTTTTCTCACCACTGCATTTCAAATGTGTTGCTGCAACAGCAACAGAACAGAAATGATTTGGGTAGGGAGATAAGTGAAAACAAAATGCAACACAAAAATTAAGGTAGACTTATAGAAGGAAGAAAGAGAATATATAAAAAAACTCCTTTTCTATGAATTAAAAAGCCATTGAAACTGGGATGGTTAATACACATCTGTACCTACCAGTAAGACACAGTTTGATTATTTATTTGTCTAGAACATTTTCATGGCTTCAATTCAGTGGTAATGGTAATCAGAAACTAAACAGGTGTTGTATCCCACCAAATGATAACTCTATTCATATTGACCCAAGCACCTGGGAAAGAGACAGGTTTTAAATGCTTTTCTAATGGCTTGCAGAATTGGGCCAATGGTATGGGGGGAGATTGTTGCAAAGGGCAAGAACAGCCACTGAGAAGACATACTTTCTGGGTGCCACAAGGCAACATTTCTTTAAATAAAGGACCTGGAATGTGCCTTTCTTATTAGAGTGTGTAGGATAAACAGATACCATTGGGGAAAGGCACTCCTGCAAATAGCCCAGTCGTATGCCAGATTAGCTATAAAATGTTTTAGGGATATATGCTCTCCTTTCTCCCTGTCTTCAGTTATAGATCAGAAGGTTGTTAACCTGGAAGCACAAGACCCATGCACATTAGTATCAGGATCTATGGAGCAGAAGGTTGAGATCCCTGAGGTGATTTATAAGTGATACAATTAAGCTGTTGAAATCTTACTGATAGAAGTCAAGACTTGGACAAAAGAATTAGATATACACCCACAATGAAGGAAGTATATGAGGAATTGTCTGCCAGTGAGGGTGTCAGTAACAATATGGTTCAGTTAGAGTGAATAAGGTAAGAGTATTATATAACCAGTCTTTGCTTTTACAAATAAGAGATAGCCCTGCTTACAGTATTATCCTGTATCAACCACAAGCCTATTTGCAAGCGAATTCACAATGTGATGTCCCAGCGGGGATCCTAATTTCAGGCAAATAACAGTTTCAGGCAAATAAGCTTAGTTTAATTAGTTTACGTTTTCCCATGTCTGGTCTGTAACGGAGTGACATCCATCCTCCACCAGGCGCTATATGTATAGGAATGTCCATCCCCATTGAACTAGGAATAGAAAAAAGGGGCCCTCTATATCTTCCTAAACTACAACTGCCACCATCCTATTGAGGCTGCTAGAAGACATATTTGGGGAGTCTCAGTTATGCAACTCTGGCACTAAACCAGTGTTTTTCAAACTTGGCAACTTTAGGATGTGTGGATTTCAATTCCCAGAATTCCCCAGCCAGCATACCGGCTGAAGAATTATATAGCTGAAGTCCACACATCTTAAAATTGCCAGGTTTGAAAAATGCCACACTTAACTATCATCTCTTCCTAGCAACCTAAGAAGAAATTAGGGATTTTTAGCTTTATATGGTCATCTTGTAAGTGGCAGCTACAACTTAAGCTTTGAGATCCATTGCCAAAAATAATAATAAGTCTTCAATTCGTAACAGTGTTTCTGCTTTTAAATGCACCTATGCACAAGCATAAGCTGAAAGATGACACTTCTGGGAATATAACTAGAAAGAGTCAAAAGTTTTTGTTGCTGGTTTCTAGGAACAGAAATGTTGTTAATGTCTATTGGAACTCCTCCTCTTAATGCTTGAAGAGTTGTGTCTTTCTTGTTCTCAACCATTTCACCTTGTCTATTCACCCAATCCACAGATTTAAATTGCTTCTCCAGAAGAAAACTGCTGATTCAAAGAGCAATTGTATGGAATCAGAAACTAAAATATATGTAAAAACCTCAGTGGGTTTACTTGAACAAGGAGGAGGTGCAAATTCACCTCCCTGTTTATTTCCTTTTTAAAAAGACTGCTGAGAACAAAATAGAACAAGCTGAGTGAGAAGAAGAAAGGAGAAGATAATTAAGCTCTGAGTACAGAAGTTCTTCAGTATGCTAAACCAAGTGCAGGTTGTTTAGTTCCTAAGCTCACACTGAATTCCTTATCTTGAATTGTTACAAGAACAAGTTCCTAAAGCAGAATCTTCTTTACTAGTCTTTCCATGCCAAGGTAAGGGTGTTTAAAGAATATGGCTGATGGGGGGAGGATTGTTTACCACATAGGGCCCTCCTGTAGGTATGGTCCATTAGAAAGCACACTCATTTACCAGAAAATAAACTGATAAGGTTGTTCATTGTTACATTCCCAGTCCCCCAAATGCCAACTATCAATCCCACTCCAGTCAGATAAGTACATTTATAAACAAAACACTGGACTGAAAACTGGCAAATAATTCTGGGCTGGCATGTTGTAGGGGAGTGACTAGTTTAGT
This sequence comes from Liasis olivaceus, assembly GCA_030867105.1. Taxonomy (NCBI): domain Eukaryota; kingdom Metazoa; phylum Chordata; class Lepidosauria; order Squamata; family Pythonidae; genus Liasis; species Liasis olivaceus. The sequence continues at coordinate 42,698,034 of CM061349.1, forward strand.
TAGGAAGAGCAAGCTAGGGTGAACAACCTCTGAGTTAAAGAAAAGCTTTAAGTGAAAGGGTAGCTTTCAAGTGCTTTGTGTTCATAATAGCAGTTATTTAAAATAATAACAGTGAAAAAACATTGGAATAATTTTGCAAGCCACAGATACAGCACATGGATTGAAAGTTGGGTTTTATTGAGAAAAGCCTGGTGTAGCAATAGATCTGAAGCAAGCAGAAATGTGAATTCTATAGAAACCTGACCATGCCAGGAAAAGGAGGCAGGAAAGTTTGATTTCATCTTGTTGGGGAATTGAAAGTTCCCAAGTTGAAAGACTTGTACCAACCTGAAGCTATACTACTGGATCTGGACAGCAAAATTCCTGACTACCACTGGATAGTAGCAAAGAAATACTTCATTTCTTTGCAGTGATCATTTGGATTTTTTTTTTTTTTGCAAACCAGATGTAGTAGTTTCTGCAACTGTAGCAAGACTGGAAATGAATACATTATTTAAAATAAATTGGGAGAAGGATTGGATTGCTATGTCACAGTGTTAAGAACTTTATAAGCCATGCCTGGTAAGAAAATCCATTTACTAGGAATAGAATTATATGTGGTACACAGGTTTCTCAGTTGCAAGAATGCTTGCTTCAAGGGAACAATGTTGTGGTAGGCAGACCCCATGGGCTAAAACATAAATATATCTATAGGAATGTAATGGAGAGAGAGAGAATACAAGTATAAGTGTATCAAAGCAGGAAAAAAGGAGCCAGAATCCTGCATCCATTATGAGCTATTTTTCTTATGGTAATCAGAATGTGAAAAATGTCTAAGTGCCCTGCATTGAGCCAACAGTATAGACATTGTCAGAAACTGAACTTACTTTTATGGTAAGTGTAGAAAGGAAAAAAAAAAAAAAAAAATCAAGGGAAGGCATTGAGAGGGGTGGAGGATGCTGTGACCTCCACAGACACTGAGAAAGATAGCGGTTATGGCAGTTTCCCTGAGCTTCATCCCATATCCAATCCAGACTCTGCAAGCACCACTATCCCACAGGATCATTTGCCTGGATCCTTTCAGTCAGGATTCAGGCCTGGATATGGGACGGAAATAGCATTGGTCATGCTTTTTGACGATCTCTGGCATGGGCGGGATGGGGGTTGTGCATCCATCCTTGCCCTACTTGACCTCTCTGCAGCTTTCAATACCATTGACCATGGTATCCTTCTGGATTGGTTCAGGGGATTGGGGGTGGATGTCACTATTGTGCTGGTTCACCTCCTTCCTCTGGGGCCAATTCCAGTCAGTGGTAGCCGGGGATGAAAGATCCCACCCTCGGCCCCTGTTATATGGGGTGCTGCAGTGTTCGGTGCTCTCCTCCCTCCTATTTAACATCTATATGAGGCTGCTGGGTGAGCTCATCCATCACCATGGGTTGAGGTGTCATCAGTATGTTGATGATACCCAATTATACAGCTCTGCCCCTGGTGAATTAAGCAATGCTGTGAATGTCGTATCCTGGTGCCTGGAGGTTGTAAGGGTCTGGATGGGGAAAAACAGACTTCAACTGAACCCTGGCAAGACTGAGTGGCTTTGGGTTTTGGGGCTTTCTGGTGCTAGGGCTATGCTATCTTTGGTACTGAATGGGGTTGCGCTTCCCCAGACAGTCCCTGTATGCAATCTGAGGGTCCTCCTGGACTCACAACTCCTGCTCGAAGAGCAGATGGCAGTCGTGGCTAGGAGGCCTTTGCACAGCTCCGTGTTCTGTGCCAGTTGTGCCCATTCCTAGATCAGAGGGACCTACTCACTGCCACTCATGCCCTAGTTACCTCCTGTTGGATTTCTGTAATGCGCTGTACATGGGGCTGCCCTTGAAGAGTATTTGGAAGCTTCAGATGGTGCAAAATGCAGCAGTGCAGGCAGTTCTGTGTGCCCCTAGTGCAGTACATGTTATACCTCTGCTCTGCAAGTTGCATTGGTTGCCAGTTTGCTTCCAGGTCCAATTCAAGGTGCTGATCTTTAAAGCCCTTCATGGCATGGGGCTGGGTTACCTGAGGGACCGCCTCTCCCTGACTACATCTGCCTGTCCCATCAGGTCTGCCAGAGAAGGCATGCTGCGGGTCCCATCTGCCAGGGAATTACATTTGGTGAGTCCCAGAAGGTGGGCCTTCCCTGCCATGGCAGGTCCCAGGGGAGGGCCTTCTCTTCTCCCCTTAGAAGTGAGTTTAGCTCCATCCTTCTTAAAATTCTCCAAGTTCCTCAAGACCTGGTTTGTGGTGAGGCCTGGGGGTTCCAGGGGACCAGGGGATTTTGCAATGGCTCCCTTATTAATATTATCCCATCCTGTTTTGTGTGCTTTTATAGTTTTTTTGAATTTATTTGTTTTTAATGTATTTATTCTTTTTAATTGTTGTACGCCACACAGAGTCACTGTGAGCTGAGCAGCTATATGAATACAATAAATAAATAATAAATAAATATAATATTGGGCCAGTAAGGTGCGAGATTTCAACTGGACAGTGGAATATCAATATCCTGTAGTGTGCTTCCCCTCTATGAATTATACTCAAAAGGAATAGTTAAACAGAGCAGCCACTTTATGATAAAGTAAAATAAGAATCTTATGCAGACAACAGGAAAATGTTGTCTGACACTTACAAATCCCATAAACAGGCAGATTTATCAGTTTGCATTTGTGATTTTTAAGGAAAGGAATCAGATTGCCTTTCCAGGCAACACAGCTATCCAAACAATGAATAGCAAAGGATTTCACTAGGATGCAGCATCTGTTCAAGACAAAATTCTCCTAAATCCTGGAGCCCAAAAGTTATTCTGGAGAATTATATAGTGCTTCCAGAAAGATGGTTAGACATTTGCTTGCCACAGAGAGAGATGTCTGCAGCATTGTATGATCTAAAAAGTTTTCAGATAAGGAAATATTACACTTCATAATAAGAAGTAAGCTTGTAGTAAAAAAAAAAAAAAAAGCCATCAGTTAATTATAGAATTAAACCACCCCAAGCCATTAAATCTGGCAGTTAAATATACTATTATCCCATGCCTACTATTGAGGATCTCCTGCCTGAACTCTGTAGAATTCAAATTTTCACTAACTGTGATGTCAGCAATGACATCCATGTGAAATTGGATGAAAAATTAATGAAATTTCTGTACCTTTTCTACACTATAGATAGCTACATCTTCCAATACTTCTGAAATATTTCAGAGGAAACTAAACCAGGCACTTAAAAAGGTTTGCCTGGTGAGAAGATAACTGCAGTTAAATCCTCCTTATTGGAGAAGTGGCAACTGATACGGAAATGAAAAAGAATGAAAATGGCAAGTTACAGCTTTTCTTTTAGTACAGCAGAGAGAAGGCTATCACATTAAATCCAAAGAAAATGAAACTCAAACAGAAAGATATCATATTTAGGTCATGTACTATCAGCTGAAGGACTAACATCTGATCCCAGTAAGGCCAAGGCAGTTCTGAACAAGCCTCCAGCCAGGACTAGGAAAAGGTGCAGGACTTCCAGAGAATCATAAATTTCCTGGATAAATTCTGCCCACATTTAGCAACCAGCATCAGTGTACCAGGTGACAAAAAGAACTGTAGCGTGGTCATGACCAAGGCAAAAAGCATTTGAGAAATTAAAGCAGTTTATCATGGATATCCCTGTCTTAAGAATGCCATCAGGGAAAGCAGCAGCTGATTCTATAATGTGAGGCATTGGGTGGAGGAGTAACTAATTCAATAAGCAAGCAGAATCTGTTAGAAGAATGGTATGAACAGAAAAAAAGTTACAGGCGGTAGTGTTTGAAGCAGCATTTTAAACATTTCTGAGCATAATAATAGTGTTTTCTAATCACAACCCTTAAAGATAATTATGAGACACAGCACTCAGCTTGCAGCCCAAGTTGATTGGCTTACAGAAATACCAAACAGAAATCAGATATTACCCAAGAAAAACTCTAGTGCCACATTAAATTGTGCCAATCTCCTTAGTGCTGGGGAAACTATCCAGAGAGATTAGGACATCAAGTCAATTAACATGGTGTACTAACTCCCAATTAAAATAGCAAAGATGCAGGAAATTAAATAGGCTGAAAAACAGGATGCACAGCTTCAAGTGTTCAAGGGAGTAATTTTGGAAGACTGGCCTGCAAATCAGAGCCAAGTGCCTGTGGAAGTAGAAACATATTTTCAATTTAAGGATGAACTCAGTGTTCAAGATATACTTACATATTGCAGGCAGATAGTTGTTATCCCATCCTGATTTCACAAGAGAGTTATGGAAAAGACTCACTGCTTACATATGGGAAATGACAACTGTTCACAATGGACTCAAGAATATGCATATTGGCCTGGGATAAGTACACTGTTGAAGGCAAGCATATGTAGAAAAATGTAATATCTGCATGTTTCATGACAACTATCAACAAAAACAGATCTTGACACGTGACCTTCCCGTAAGGCCATGAGAAAATATTTGGTTTCTTATGAGGCCACTCCCACACCCATGAAATATCCAAGGAGGCAGTGCTTACTGCCCTGGAGTTGCTTTTCAGAAGCATTTTATTGCTAACTCTGTGAATTCCACAAAATGGGAGGAAAGCATGTTACTTGTAACCATGCCCCTATAGCATTCCCTTTGTGTACCTCTGAATTAGGACAGTAGAAAACCAGTGGTTCACAGCTGTTGCTGATGTCAAGGAAGCAGAGCAGGAAAGGGGAAGGTAATTCTTTTCTGCTGCTTGCCTCTCTTCCCCTCACCAGGCCAAGCACAGATCCTCTGCCTTTCCTGATCCTCTCCCCTTTGCTGACCTTCACTTATCTCCATGCTTGTTGGAGAGCATCACCACCTGCAGCACCACCAGGTTGACACCAGGTCAGCACTGCACGTGGGCCAAGCATGGCTCCTTATTTGGTGGTGGATAGTTGCTCCTGTCAGGGATGGTGATTTCTCTCCAGCAAGTGAGGACATAGGCAAAGGGGCAGTGAGAGGAGAAAAACAAGGAAGTTGAAGGATCTGCTCTTGGAGGGGTCGGGGAGAAAGGCAGAGAAGAGGCATGAGGCAGGTTATCAATGGGAAAATTGTAATAATAGGGGGCAATATTGGGAAGCATCAGGTTACTAGTGAGAATAGCAATCTTGTGGAAGGTGTTCCATGCTGATGATATTCCTTCAGTTCTAGAGGAAAAACAAGACATAAAGCAAAATTGGTTAACAGGGAGGCTCCAGTCTTTTTGGCAGCCAAAGAGGAAACAGCTATATACAGAGGGGCCAATTGGAGTTCCCATGGGTTCCTCCTCCATGTGAGATAGAATATTCGTATAGAGCAGTATTCCTCAACCTTGGCTGCTTTAAGCTGCATGGACTTCAACTTCCAGAATTCCCCAGCCAGCCATGCTGGCTGGAGAATTCCAGGGGTTGAAGTCCACACAGCTTAAAGCAGCCAAGGCTGAGAAACACTGACATAGAGGAAGGTATGGAAAACCCTGGAAAACAGAGGAAGGTATGGAAAACCCTTGTTTCTTGATAAATCAACTTGATCCAGGTTAAGCCTATCTCAGTGGCAGAATGGCACCAAAATGGAGGCTCAGTTTTGGGAACATATTCTTAACAAGCTGTAAGCAGGCCATCTTGCTGCTGGGGGAAGGAGGGAGTCAGGATGAACTCTTAACCACTATGACTGATCATTATTGTTGAAGTTAACCTTTGCCTGTCACTCTTAATATATTGATTTCTATTTATTATATTTTATTTAATTTTGCATAATTGTATATTATACCTTGTAATATGAGGAAGTTTTAAAAGGCAGGTTTCAATATATTCTATAGGGAAACCATTTTGCCATTTCTTTCTAATGCATTCTGCACTCTCTTTTAACCAGCTTGTTTTGGAACAATATACTGTATTATGCAAGCAGCTGTCTGCTAGAAATTTTCATTAGCATGGCCTCAAGCTGTATTCTGTACCACAGAGTTGAGGAACCTATTTTGGAACGGTGTTGGGAGGTGAAGCAGGCAAAACAAGCAAACTAGGGATTAGAGTGGATGGTCATTGTCAAAGTGAATGTCACCTCACTGATAGCCCGTGATTCCCTACATGCTTGCCCAGATGCACATATACACAGGTTATTCAATCCATTAACAAATGTACACACATTTATATCATGTGACATGTTAAAGATGATTCACACTAGCATCTACATATATACAATCCCAGGCTGTCAACTGCACAGTTGGTCTTTTGGTGCCAAAGCTTTTTCTTTCTTTCTTCAGGCAATCACTGGTTTAGATCTGGAAGCTCCTCTTTATCACTTGACCACCAGGCTCTACGCGGCCTAGCTTTAAGCTGGTATCCAAGCAGCAGGAGAAAACTTGACTGTCTCATTCATAGTCAAGTAGCTTCATAGGTTTAAGCATCAGAAGAATTAATAAACACAAACCTTGGACAGTCTGTTTTTTTCCATGTATAGCTGATGAAAAACTTGCAAGCTGACATGGGAAATTTGTCAATGTAAAAACTTGTCAGTGCTGTTATCATGATGCACAGTGTCCCTGACCTGGGTGAATGTTTGGGGGAAACAAATGAAGCAAGACAAGGCTGTGCATAATTGTGCATTCTTTTCACACTAATCAACAACTTACCTGATTTACAAGGTAAAGAACAAAAAACAGGAAAGAGGCAGGAAAAGGAATGTTAGAAGATGACTACCCTCAACCCTGATGACAGTATGTTAATAGGTAGTTTAGAAAATGGACAGAAAAAAGTGGAGGATTAAATATGGATAAAATACTGCTTATTAAAGAAAATCTCTATGATACAGAAGCTAAAACATATGAGATAGAAAAAAAACCCCACTGAGTAAGGCAAATTGGGCTCTGGTGTTTGAGGTCTGTGAAGTGAAGTTGGCTGTAATAGCAATAAGATTTGCAGAAGCAAATACCAGCATTGGAGGATGAGTAACACCTTTGCAAACAGAAAGCACCATATTAATCTAAAGATTAGACTATATCATAAAACTATGTTGCAAATGTTTTCATATAAAACAGAGACTGGCTAGTTGACAATGGCAAATAAAATATATTGGTATTTTCTATTATAGAGAGCTAGTTTGGTGTAATGGTTAAGGCACCAGGCTAGGACTAGGAGACTGTGAGTTCTAGTCCTGCCTTAGGCATGAAGCCACCCGGGTGACCTTGGGCCAGTCTCTCTCTATCAGCCCTAGAAAGGAGGCAATGGCAAACCACTTCCAAAAAACCTTGCCAAGAAAACTGCAGCAATTAGTTCAGGCAGTCACCAGGAGTCAACACTGGCTCGAAGGCACTAAATAAATAAATCTTATCATACAGTACTGGAAGAAATAGTATGAAGTTTATAGAAGGTATATTTGGGAGAAAGGATTCTACACTTCACAAGATATTATAAACTTTGAACATAGGTAGATGAGTACAAAATCCACACATATAGCATAGTTGTAAAAATTACATTCATGTTGTAAAATTGGCTCTTCATCAGTTCAAGTCCTGATTATATATTTTCAAATATGGAAGATTCTCTATCATTATATTTGTTGCCCATTAACATATAATGCAGATTCCAATTATCAGAGAACCAAGCAATCAAAATCTGCCATCCATCTAGACATCAAAACTTCATCCAAGACTTAAGAATTGCACTGGTGTCCCTTTGATGCAAGCCTGAGATTTTTATTTGGAAGGGATTTCAGGAAACTAAGGTCAGAAAACTCAGAGGTAATGGAGTTTAGGCAATAGAGTGCATAAGGAAGGGCTAAGCTGATAGAAAGGGTACATGATTTACCTGCAACAGATCCTAGATTCAATTCCTGGCATCTAAAGATAAATCTATAAAGCAAGGGATGAAAAATAAGTCAAAAACAAGAAATAAGTTTGGGAAAAAAGATAACAGAGAACTGAGATAAAAATAAATATCACTGCTTGAAAGATCAAGAAACTGTTTTTATGATATAGGTCAATGGTGAGTAATTGGATGCCCCCCTTGTTGGGTGCCTTCATTGCTGCAGTTAAGCTGAGGTAGCAAAAATGTGCCTTTTGCCCAGGACAGCAGGCAAACAGTCCTTTCCCAGATAGCTGACCTGCTCTGGACCCGAGAGATCCAGCACACAAAGGAGGGCCTCCATCGAAAACAGCTTCAATTTCCATCCTTCCTCCAAAAATCTGTTCAGTTTGGGGCTGCACAGAGTCCATTATCGTTACTAACTTTATTTTTAAAAATCAAGTTTAAAGTTAACAATGCTTTTCTTTCTTTTTTCTTTTTAATTTTTCTTTCATTACAGTATCAAAGTATCAAACTCTCCCCCAGGAAAGGAAAGGAAAGGAAAGGAAAGGAAAGGAAAGGAAAGGAAAGGAAAGGAAAGGAAAGGAAAGGAAAGGAAAGGAAAGGAAAGGAAAGGAAAGGAAAGGAAAGGAAAGGAAAGGAAGGGAAGGGAAGGGAAGGGAAGGGAAGGGAAGGGAAGGGAAGGGAAGGGAAGGGAAGGGAAGGGAAGGGAAGGGAAGGGAAGGGAAGGGAAGGGAAGGGAAGGGAAGGGAAGGGAAGGGAAGGGAAGGGAAGGGAAGGGAAGGGAAGGGAAGGGAAGGGAAGGGAAGGGAAGGGAAGGGAAGGGAAGGGAAGGGAAGGGAAGGGAAGGGAAGGGAAGGGAAGGGAAGGGAAGGGAAGGGAAGGGAAGGGAAGGGAAGGGAAGGGAAGGGAAGGGAAGGGAAGGGAAGGGAAGGGAAGGGAAGGGAAGGGAAGGGAAGGAAAGGAAAGGAAAAAGTTCAAATGCTTACAAAATATTGATTGCAATTATCAGTAACCAGTGACTACTGAGTTTATACTATGATCTGTAAGCATGTATCTATGGAGCCACTTTGGTGTAGTGGTTAAAGGCACCAGCCTAGAAACCAGGAGACCAAGTTCTGGTCCTGCCTTAGCCACAATGCCAGCTGGGTGACGTTGGGCCAGTCACTTCTCTCACCCCTAGGAAGAACGAGCTTTCTGAAAAATGCTGTCAAGAAAACTGCAGGGGACAGTTGTCAGGAATTAAAAAAATGACTTTCAACTTTCAGCCATGTATGTGACATACCATTATGCTTTCTAGTTCCTATACCTTAATTAAGAAATACATAAATATTTTAAAATGTCAATATTACATATATTTGTAATTTACTCATAACTCATATTGTGATGCACAAATTTGTATTTGGTTTGGGAAGAGCTGCAGAAAAGATTTTTTTTTTCGACAAAGAGCACATCAGAAATTAGAGGGAACATTGCTTGGGGGAGAGCTGGGTTTTAAGGTCTCTTTTAAGCACAGTTAGTATGGGGGCCAGATTGATATCAGGACAGAAAACACATTTCTTTGGTTCCATTAGATGACACTATTTAATGAATGGGACCTGGAGCAATCATACAGAACAGGCAGAAACTGTGGAATACAGACAAACTGTTCCTTAGATAACCAGGCTCTATGCCATAAGGGGCTTTATAGGTGATAACTAGGACCCTGAATTGCTCATGAAGCAGAGGGGTTACATGGGCATACCATGGCATGCCTATAATAGCCTGTGCCACTGCATTCTGGACCAGCTGCAGCTTCTCAGTGGTTTTCAAGGGCAGCTCTATGCAGAATGCACTGCAGTGGTCTGTATATGAGGTACTAAAGCATAAGTGACTGTCTGAAAGGCCAGGGGACCCAATTGACACACTAGATGGATTTATGCAAAGGCACAATCCTTAGCCACAGTCGCCACCTGCTTGACCAGAAGCTGAGTCCAAGAAGACCCCCAAATTATACACCAGTCCCAAAAGTGGAAGCACAGCCCCATTCAGGAGTAAAGATGGACCATCCCTGATCCTGGGAAGGGTGGGGTCCAAAATCTACACCGCTCATCAGGATTCAGTTTGAGCCTGTTCCTCCCGATCCAGCCTCCCAGAATCTCCAGACTCTAGGACAGTGTTGTCCAAACTTGGCCACTTTAAGATGAGTGGACTTCAACTCCCAGAATTCCCCAGCCAGCCATGGGAGTTGAAGTCCACTCATCTTAAAATGGCCAAGTTTGGGCAACACTGCTCTAGGACAAGACTTTGACAGCCTGGGGCCAAGATATACAATTGGGTATTGTCCACATATTGATCTTACCTGATCTCAAACTGGCAGATGACCTCACCCAGTGACCTTAGGTAGATGCTAAATAGGAGAGGTAACAGTGTTGAGACCACAGGTATCCTGCACATTTGGGGCCTTGGACTTCATTTCTCTACCCTCTACCCCCCTAGTTCAATGTCAGCTAAACCCAATCACAGAGAAAGGAGGAAAACCATCACAACACTGCATTCCCCATCCTAATCTCTACAAGCAGGCCAGATGTTCTTTGCCATTTAATTGCCAGCTTGTTGGATTTATCTTATTCTTCCTTTTCACTCCAACCTTCCTCTTTTTGGTCAGCTGAAAGAAGGGATATGGGTCATACCCTTCCCCTCATCCCATTACTGAAATGTTTTGTGTATTTATATTGTCGCTATATTTAGCTGTCCATTTTCCTCTTCCCAGGTAACATTTCAAAAAAAATTTTTGAAAAACAAAAACAAAAAAAAAGTGTGCAACAGCTTTCTCTTACGTATTGTCCTACCCAGTAATCATACTAGCTCATGATGCATGATGTTCTTTTTATGCCTTTCTTTCCATTACAAAGACTAGCATAACAAAAGTTTTCAACAAGTAGCTTATAGACACTCCACAGTTTGCATTTTTTTTCCTCATAATATAAATATAGTCCTTCTCATGTGGTATATTAATCTCATGTTAGCCAGAAAAAGACTTGCTAAATGAGTTCAATTAGCTATCTTTCCACACTCTTTCCTACCCTGGAGACATAAGTTAAAACGAAACTATCTTTAGAGTAGCAGAAGGGTGAAAAAAGGTTTTCATATTTCTCAGTTAAAAGTAAAAATTTCCCTTTCAAGCAAGTTCATGCAGCCAGCAATAAAATACAGAGTGTTATTTGTGTGTATCTTCCTGAGAAACAAGAAGGGATTCACCCTTGACGAGTACTAACGGTTAGGCAATGCCACCAGTGCATTTGACCTTCCAGGGCAATTGGCAACCAAAAAGGACCGTCAACCATTCGTGTTTCTTTGCCAGCCAATAAATGAATGTCTTATATATAAATTGCTAGTATTTGCCTTTATCTCTGTGTTTGTTGTGGTGGCTAGCTTTTGAACTCCTTTACCAAATGATGCCAACAATGGGACTTCAAGAATCAGAAAGTGGGACAAATTAGAGGCTGCCTCTTCTAGCCTAGAGTTGCTATATGTTGCTATATGTGTTTTATATGATATACATTGCCTGGAGTTGCAATTACATGGAGTAGGGTGACTATCTGAATCTTCTATATAAATAAATGCTTTAAATAATCCTTGACATTTGTCATTATTGCTGGAAATAATGCAGAATTAGAATAAATGTTCAAATGTCTGTTTATTGAGGATTTATAGGTATTTATTTATAGTCCTTATAGAACAGAATCATGACCAAATTAGATTTTATGGAAAATTGTAAAAAATGTCATCTCACTGATTATGCCCTTCCATCACAATTAGTTCATTCTGTTGTTTAAATACTGTATGGTATTTTCAGAACTATGGTTTTGTAAACAAGGATTCAGGGATCTATCTATCCATCCATCCACCCATCTCTCTCTCTCTCTGTCTGTCTGTCTGTCTGTCATTGGTGCATTCACCTCCCTAAGCTTCACACTGAATACTGACCATTTACATCTGAAACTGTCAATAACAACAATAATAATAAAATAGAAACAGAACGACTGTGGCAGAATAAAGCAAAGATAGTACCAATAGTAATAGGTGCCTTGGGTGCAATCCCAAAACATCTGGATCACCATTTGAAGACCATCGACACTAACAAAATCACCATCAGTCAATTGCAAAAGGCAGCTTTACCTGGAACAGCTTACACCTTGAGACAGTACCTTTAGCACCATCAAACAACAGCATCTGCCTATCCCAGGTCCTTGTGAAGGACTCGATAGGTGGACAAAAATGCCAAACCCAGTCTAAACAACTGGCTGACTATGCGACCTACAATAATACACTTTAACATTTTCTCCTGTTTTGAAATGATTTACCCTTACCCTTATTGAAAATTAAAAATTGATTTTTGTCTTGAACTTGGATTATGCTCCAAGAACAATTGGCTGCAAGCCCACAGGCTTAATTTTCACATTGCTCATTTACCTTCATGGATAATGGCCATTTGTTTGTTTTAAAAATCTTGACCATCTTATACATCCACTCAAAGTGAGCCCCAGGGTAGCGTATGAAATTAGCAATCAGTTTTTAACTTTAAGACTGATGAAACAGCAATTCTAGAATGATGTAAAGATGATTGTAGTGACTTTGAGATTGGTCTGAATGACCATTTGGCTTGCTTTTCATTCCTAGGCCTATGGCTGTAAAATGATGCAGGGTTTTAACAAGAAACCTCTCTCCTTAACTCTGCCTATATCAGAATGAAAACAAACAGACATCCTTCTTAAGAATTGGGTGCAGCCCTAGAGCCATTTCAGAATGTGTCACTGAATTGTACTTTTGAAGGTGATACAAGGGATAGATGATTAAAGACATGGTCCTAATCACACCAACTATATTAAGCTTAATTTAAATTACATTTAGCTATAGTTCTGGCCCTGGCTTTTGTTTTTTGTTTTGTTCTGATCCTACAACTTAATAGAGTACACTCCCATTCAAAGGCCAAGGATGGATGAATATCTTAGTTATGCAGTCTCTGAAAGTCAATTTTCCTTTTTGTTGTTTTTTTTAAATAGCAAATTCTTATCAGTAGTGAATCCACTACACTTTCCATCTTCCTTCATTCCTCTAAATGCTTCCTGAAAATACTTTGGCACTATTTTCCAGTCCCCATTCCATGCTGCAATAAAATTTAAATATGAATAACTATAAACACATTTTTGTTGTTGTTGTTCAGTCGTTAAGTCGTGTCCGACTCTTCGTGACCCCATGAACCATATTGCGCCAGGCCTTCCTATCTTTCACTGCCTCCCTGAGTTTGCTCAATTTCATGCTCATTGCTTCAGTGATGCTATCTAGCCATCTCATCCTCTGCCGTCCTCTTCTCCTTTTGCCTTCCATCTTTCCCAGCATCAGGGTCTTTTCCAAAGAGTCCTCTCTTCGCATTAGGTGACCAAAGTATCTGAGCTTGAGCTTCATTATCAATCCTTCCAATGAGCAGTCAGGGTTGATTTCCTTTAAATTTGACTGGTTTGACCTCCTAGCAGTCCAGGGGACTCTTAAGAGTCTTCTCCAGCACCACAGTTCAAATCACATTAGTTTCCCCCTATTTAGACTTACTCCATGCCCCCTACTTCTTCTCTTCTCTTTGTGTAGGTATTTGTCATGTGTATGTGTGCATGTATACACATACAGAAAGGTGTCTTGAAGGGGAATAAAAGAAGTCAAGATGGCAGCCATCATTCAGTCAAAGCTCCATCTAATGCTTGTAAGGTTTACCACATTCAGCTCTAATGAAACTCTCGTGAAACGCAGGTTCAGCAAAAGAAGTTTACTAGAGTGTAACGTAGGTAGATACAAACAAAGCCAGGGTCAGCTTGGCACAGATTACATAGTGTTTTATAGGTTCCCCGTTCCCGCTCTTTCCCCCGTTGCCTAGTTACCAATTACCCGCAGTAATCTTCCCCTCGCCCAAATGGCAGATTCAGTCCAGTTCTTTTGTCCTCTTGATTGCTGTCTATTGTTTATGGGGTTGTTGTATTCGTTAGGCTTTCCTTCTGCAGGTAAAGCCGGGAGTTTTTAATTGCGTGCTGATCACTGCGCTTCTGAGCCACTGCGGTTCCCTTTGTCTGAGGCGCTTGAGGGAAGCCGGCGGTGATACAATGTGTCCACTCTCGGCCAGAGTTAACCGCAGCCACCTGTTGGCAATTAACTCACGGTTTGGCTGACTTCCCCTTTTCCGCTGCTTGCACCTGGGGTGGTGAAATTAACTAGGTGAAACTGAGCAGCAGCGTTCGCTGTGCCGTGCCGGCTGAATCTGACAATGCTTACCTGAGTTGCACACACATAAAAAAGGGGCAGCATTTCAACCTTGTGCTCACAGCCACCATTTTGACTCACTGCCAAATCACTTGCTGCAGGAACTGAAAAGAGGCTTTACAGGCACAATGTTTCTAAGGTCTTACGTGGCCTTGGATAAAACTTCTAAAATTGTGTGCGTTGTCTGACAACCAACATGTGCTTTCTCCAAAGAAACAAGCCTTAGTCTGTCATATTGTGAAATTTATCTTGAGTTGAACTTGATTGAAACATTTATTTGCTTTCCTCAGGCAGAAGGGATTATTGTAAAAGAAACGAGATAAGTATTTATTTCTTTTAAATTAAGAAAGAAAGCTAAATTATTCACCAAATCACTGATCACTTATCATGTTTTAAAATATTCATTTCGCTTTTTCATCTACTGAACATGGAAGGCACAAGTCACCTTGAAAAAAACTGCCAAAGCAAATTGATACTAATAATTGCAGATATAATGCTATGGTAAACAGTCTCAGACAGCTATTATGAAAATGATCATTTATTTTCTTCTTGTAAATGTACGTATGAATATATATATGAATATATATAGCAACTAACTCCACAAATAGACACTTGGCATGTCAGCTATTCACAACTCCATTGTAATGGCATATTATTCAAATGTTATCAGTTATTTCATCAGCAAAATGTTGGAAGCAGCAAATAATTTTCTTAACATGACAAAGAGTAGGCTTTAAGTGATTTTAATGCTTGGGCAATGATTAAGATTGACAAGGAAAAAGGGAGCATCATCATAGATCACATTTAATCTTCAAGGTCTGATGTTTGGACTATTCAATCCACTTTCAAGCTTTTGCCTGCAGAGCACCGTACACATGAAACCTACCGGAATTCTAAACCTTTTAAGCTGAAAAACAAAAGGCAGTTCCCTGCACTTGGAAAGTTGGAATTCTTGAAATGGTGCCATATGAAATACCTATTCAAATAGTGTGCTATGAACTAATTATCCAGAGAGGTGGTGGACTCCTCTTTGTGTATGTCCTGAAGTGAAGGCTAGACAGGGATGCTTCAGTTTAGACTTCTGCGCTGACCAGAAGGTTAGAATCAGTAGCCTAAATGACTCCCCAAGCTGTATGAATGAAGGACAATTGTGCCATGCACACACACACACTCACACATAACTATAGAATCATTCCATTTTAAAGGATCTCAAAGGTTATCAAGTCCAACTTCTCTTCAGGATCCATAATGCGATGGAGTATCCCTGGTAGGTAGCTGTCTATTCTCTGCTTAAGTATTTTCAGCAAAAAGGAGCCCACCTCTTGCTGAAACTATGCAAGAGTAATAATATTTTCAGTGGGGAAGAAATGATAAATATCAATAAAGACATTCATGTATCGCTTGCAAAGAGAAAGCAGCAGAATGCACCACTCTCATAGTATAGCCTGCAGCTTGCACCATAAAAAAATTGATCCCACCAGTTAACTTGCCTATCTTATGATGCTCATCACTTGCCACTTGTGATGTGGAAAATGTTTCAACCTTAGAACATTTCATCCTCAAAGAGAGTTCTGAGTTTGTTTGTTTGTTTGTTTGTTTTTTAAAAAACCTCACACATACAGATACAAGTACTCTGGGAATTTTGCTCCAAGATCAAATAAAGCATAGGTATTTCATATGGCACCATTTCAAGAATTCCAACTTTCCAAGTGCAGGGAACTGCCTTTTCTTTTTCAGCTTAAAAGGTTTAGAATTCATGTAGGTTCCATGTGTATGGGGCTCTGCAGGCAAATAACGCAAAGGTGATGTATGTATGTACATGCATCAAAAACATGTTGTGTCAAACACTCTACACCGGCTAAGCTGTGAAACAGTGCACTGGAATTCTTTACACAAAGCCTTTGCTCCTTCACCTTGTGCTTGCGAGCAGTCATTCTATCAGCAGAGAGAGGGGTCCCCATCCTGCTGGTTCTAAATGTCTTTTTTCTTTCCCTGTCTCCCTTTTCTTCCTCATGAATCTGTTGGTATCTAATGGGGTACCTGTGTCCAATCCTCGCACCCACATTTTTTTTTATATGCTTTCTAAAACTCTGAGTTTGTTTCTCTTAACTTTTTGGGAACAACATCCCTCTTCCTTTGAGAGTTCTCCTATTTCTTTGAAGGCTTCATGTTATCTGCTAAGCAGCCCCTTGTTCTTTCTTCTTTTTTTTTTCAGATCCATCTTCCTTTAGTTCCTCCAACTTATCTTTAAATGGTGAAAATTCCATTTCCTCTACTTCTGATATTTTCTAATTACCATTCTCGGCAAACATATTTCTGGTACCCAAATTAATTTCCTAGCTTTTCATGGTAAATCCCTATCCAGTAGCATCTGGGGAGAATGGACAAGAAGAGGCAAATAATGAAAGCAGCATTGTACTGATGTGATATAAGCTATGCCCTTTTTGAATGTGCATTATGACATTGCATGCAGTTATGAACATAGAGGACCTTTTGTTGCAATGGTGCGACACTGACACATCATCTGGCAAAGTTGGTGGATCTTGCCTCTACCAGTTTGCACTAGATTTATTCCATACCCCAATTTTACTGCAGACTTCTGGGTTATAAAACCAGATATGAACCTACATCTGGTAATGCCCCTGCTCAAACTGTTTTTCCCACTTAGGGCAAGTTATATAATAAAGTAATCCATTTCCTTCACCTTACTTATTTTTTCCAGACTATTTGCTTTCACTTTAGCTTCTTCTGTCCCTAGAGTCTAGATCCTTGCAACTCTCTTTTCAACTAAATGGCTACTTGCCAACTTCACTTACATATGCTTTTCCCAAATCCCACTTCCCACCTATTAGCCAGCTAAAAATACAAACAAAAACAAGTTCAGTGGGTCTTATCTGGATCAGAACTAGTGGACAGCAAAATATTAAAAATCCTTCCCTCCCAATCCTTCACTAGAATCCCAGTCTGTATCAACCCACTCTCTGTACCTGTCATTTATTTAAATATGCAGACATTATTAAATGCACAAATTATATAACTTTTTAAAATCTTGGAACTCAAGGGTGTTTTCTTTCTTCCAAGTAAGATACAGGGGCAAGAGATGAACTATTATTTGCAATGTTGCAATGCAAAATCTGCCCTTTACATACTTAGGTGTGACTATACAAGTATGAATGGGCAAAGCTTGTGTCATGATGTCATAATGCATGTTTCTTTATTATGAAGTTATTGTGATTAACAGTATTACAGATGTCTATGAAATAAAATCCAACTTTTACCTTACATTATGTCTATGAAATAAAATCCAACTTTTACCCTACATGATATGATAATGTTATAAGATTATTGCAAGTTGATTTTTAATACATCCATTATAAGGTTATCAGCTTTCTCACCATTAGTTGTTTGATTATATGTTGGATTGCAAAAGCACAATATAAATTTACTGCTTTTTAAAATAATTTTTTTTATATTAATACTAATGGAAAGCCATGGAGGCAGAGAAGGAAAAAGCCCCTCCTATGCATTTTTAGAAGAAATGATGGCTTTTCAAATTTATACCATTTAAATTCATCCATCTAGAATCTGGAATACAAAACATTTCCGTGACAGAAAAACACCATTCTCTTACAAAATTGTTTACAGAATGACAGATCTCTGATAAGTGGTTAGAATGGACTTTTAAAAGATCTTCATGCTCAGAAGAAAAGTGGATTTGGCATTTTTCAAGGATCTGCAATGTTATCTTCCAGTTGCTGTTGGGGCACTGTGTTATTAAAAAGAGTTCATGTTAAGGATTCAGCTCCAATCTCAAAATAATTTCTTTCTTGTCAGAATTATTGCCCAACTGCTCATTTTATTGCTTGCGAGCAAACATTAGCACATTATGAAACCAGCTTATTTGCTGAAAAACCTACATAAATAAGGCAAAACTGCTGCCTTTACGGTAAGGATGGTGTTATTATGTGTCAGTCACACTAATGATAGCTCGGCACACTCATAGGCAATAAAACGTGGTGTTCTGATACTGTGCGGCTATTTCTCTTACACTGTCATTGCTTGTCTGTCAGGTTTAAGGGTATGAGAGTTGAGAATGAAGGAATGTTGTCACTTTACATGAATGGAAGGGACAAAGATCCTGGTGCTAATTCCATTAGAACCTTTATTGAATGACAGATTCTTAATGTGCAGAAAGAGGAATGATATATCTCTGTAGGCTTCTCTGCTTCAGAATTCTACACTCACATTGAAATGATGAACTGCATTATACATGTAGTGTCAACTAACCTTTATAAGTTTTTTTTTTTTAATTTCTTTTTTTAAATAAAAATGTGGGTCCATAAAGAGAGAAGCCTTAGGGGCTGGAACTTTCTTTTGCAATGGCTTAGATCCCTCTTTCCACCAAACTATAGCCAAATAAAAAGTAAGAATATGCATTATAATTGCTGGCCAAGAAAGTTCATGTTCTTGTTATTTATTAAAATTTAAAGGCAGATTTTTTGCCAAAGAAATTCTGAAATGATAACAATGGGGAGGAAGTTTAAACTTTTCTAACTCATGTCCTTTTAAATTATCCTGGACTTAAATGAGACTGAGGGCCTTTGTATAAGTAAAAATAATATACCCTGGAATTCAACTTTACATGGAAGTTGAATTCACAGTTGTTAGAAATGTTAGAATTGTTAGAATTCACTAGCCCCATGATTCCTTATGTTCAGGCCACATTCTGGAGCCAGGAACAAACCACACCCTCCTAAATCTTGCTGCCCTATAGCATGCCCATACCATACCTCCAGAATGGGTGTGTGCATTAATCTGCAATTTTCCAAGAGCCATAAATGGTAGTTCCTTCAGCTGAAATTCCAGCCCTACCAAACATCATCCACCACGTGAAAAGCCTCCTCCAACTGGCATGCACAATACTATGTGGCATTACCATTTCTGGCATATTGAGCTCCTGAGTTACATATTGGAGATGGAGCTGTACAGAGGATTTGAATCAGAGGCAGAGTGAGTTAGATATATCTATCTCCTCTTGAGTGCATTAAAAAGTACTCTGAATCACCCCTTAATGTCCCTGGTTTAGATCAGGACAGAGGCAGGATGGAGTGCAGTCCTAGTAATGCATGTCATTCAAAGTCATTGTTACAGGCCGGTGTGATGAGTCAGACTCTCAACTGGAGAAGGACAGCTTGACAGGTTCTGACCTTGCAACTCAGAAAACAGTGGGTCTCAGATATCTGCAGATGAGACTCAGAAAGAGCAGGACCTATTGGAGGATGAGCCTGCAGATCTGGAGCAGTCTGGTAATCAGCCACCTGTTGCAGAAGGACAGCAGCAGACTAAGCCACCTGACCTAGAGCCTGAGCAGGAAAAGATTCTCAGCCCTTGTATAGGCAGAAAGAACAAATGGATAGAATAGGGAGGTTTAATGAGGATCCTTGAAAGAAAGAGGCATGTCTCAGCAGAATAGGAAGCCTGAGTCAATGCTATAAAGTGTGTGTTTGTGTCAGGTTAGAAAGTTGTGTCTTTTGTTGGCAAGCAACTTTCTAATCTGGGATGTGATATCTGAATATCAGTAATAATCTTTCCATAAATGTGTGCTGCTTCTGATTCCTTGGGTGACCTCTGTATTGGTACAAGACTACACTGAGTTTTGATTCATGGATCTTGGATTTAGCTATCTGGAACTTCAGTTTCTGAAGTAAGTTTGTTTTTCCTGATCCCTTGCATTCCTGTATCACAGTGAGATTTATAGCTGACATAAGGATCTTTATCTAAGGTTGACCTCTGCATGTGTAATTGCTGGCATAGGACAGTGATTAAGAAAAATCCTGGGGAAATAAGTCTGGCTGGAGATCCTCAAATGGGAGATTATCAATAATCATCTGTTCATGATCTATGGGCCAGTCAGTAAGCTTTATGTTCAAGGTACCTATCTAGCCAAACAAGTATTCAATAAGCTTTAAACTATAGATGGACAAAAACCTGGTCAGGATCTTTTGGAAATTCTGTAAGAGGTTTTTCTAAAACAAGTACCTATTTTCAATATTTATGATACAACAACTGAGATGCTATTTTGGTCCAAAAGGTGTCCTTTCCCCTCTGTGATTTATAAATGAAAATAATTTCAACAAATTTAAAACAACACAGGAGAACAGCAAATTAAGAACTATATAAAAACACTACACTAGAAAAATGAATTCCTGATATCTTAACTACAGCAAATCAAATTGTAATTTTAAAAGATTTTATCAGCTCATTGCTAGTCTTATGCTAATCATTTAGCACTCAGTTTCTATCACCCACAGCTATAAAATATGGTTGTTATTAAAGTTGCATTTAACAAGATCTCTGTGCGGTTTTGCTTGCTAATTTGGGGTCAAAATTTCTAACCGGCCCCCCTGAATTGAAAGTGATGGATGCTAATTCAGCTTGAAACTGCAAGCACTTTTTCATTTTTCTCTTTCCCATAAGCTGATCTCAACTTCAGTAATAGCAGCTGAGGAAAGAAGCACGGAAACCAACTCTCTGTCTACCATGATTACTTCTCGCTCTGAAAAACAGCAAGTGTCAAAGCAACTCAAGGACCAATTGTTTGAAAAGCCTGTAGTATTTTCTATAAAGTTGTTTAAGTATGGCTTTACGCATGACTGCTTCCAAAGAAATGGATTGCAGTTGTTTAGTGACTTCTGTTGGCAGGTAAAAATCAGAAAAGAATAGCAGAATGTTTCAGTAGGCTGTTTAGGCATCTCATCAAACAAGTCCTGGTTCTTCAATATGTCATACAGGTGAAACTCGAAAAATTAGAATATCGTGCAAATGTTCATTTATGTCAGTATGGCAACTCAAAAGGTGAAACCAATATATGAGATAGACCCATTACATGCAAAGCGAGATATGTCAAGCCTTACTTTGGTATAATTGTGATAATTATGGCGTACAGCTTATGAAAACCCCAAATTCACAATCTCAGAAAATTAGAATAGTGTGAAAAGGTTCAATATTCTAGGCTCAAAGTGTCCCCCTCTAATCAGCTAATGAATCCATAACACCTGCAAAGGGTTCCTGAGCCTTTAAATGGTCTCTCAGGCTGGTTCAGTAGGAATCACAAGCATGGGAAAGACTGCTGACCTGACAGTTGTGCAGAACACCATCATTGACACCCTCCATAAGGAGGGAAAGCCCCAAAAGGGAATTGCAAAAGAAGTTGGATGTTCCCAAAGTGCTGTATCAAAGCACATCAATAGAAGGTTATGTTGAAGGGGAAAGTGTGGTAGAAAAAGGTGCACAAGCAGCAGGGATGACTGCAGCCTGGAGAGGATTGTCAGGAAAAGGCCATTCAAAAGTGTTGGGGACTTTCACAAGGAGTGGACTGAGGCTGGAGTTAGTGCATCAAGAGCCACCATACACAGACGGATCCTGGACATGGGCTTCAAATGTCGTATTCCTCGTGTCAAGCCGCTCCTGAACAACAAACATCAGAAGCGTCTTATCTGGGCTACAGAAAAAAAGAACTGGTCTGTTGCCCAGTGGTCCAAAGTCCTCTTTTCTGATGAGAGCAACTTTTGCATCTCATTTGGGAACCAAGGACCCAGAGTCTGGAGGAAGAATGGAGAGGCACACAATGCACGATGCTTGAAGTCCAGTGTGAAGTTTCCACAGTCTTTGTTGATTTGGGGAGCCATGTCATCTGCTGGTGTTGGTCCACTGTGCTTCATTAAGTCCAGGGTCAATGCAGCCGTCTACCAGGAGATTTTGGAGCACTTCATGCTTCCTTCCGCAGACGAGCTTTATGGGGATGCTGACTTCATTTTCCAGCAGGACTTGGCACCTGCCCACACTGCCAAAAGTACCAAAACCTGGTTCAATTACCATGGGATTACTGTGCTTGATTGGCCAGCAAACTCGCCTGACCTGAACCCCATAGAGAATCTGTGGGGCATTGCCAAGAGAAAGATGAGGGACCTGAGACTGAACAATGCAGCGGAGCTGAAGGCCGCTATTGAAGCATCCTGGTCTTCCCTAACACCTCAGCAGTGCCACAGGCTGATAGCATCCATGCCACGCCGCATTGTGACAGTCATTGCTGCAAAAGGGGCCCAAATCAAGTACCGAGTACATATGCATGCTTATACTTTGCAGAGGTCCGATATTGTTCTATTTCCAATCCTTGTGTTATTGATGTCATGTAATATTCTAATTTTCTGAGATTGTGAATTTGGGGTTTTCATAAGCTGTACGCCATAAGCATCACAATTATACCAAGTAAGGCTTGACATATCTCGCTTTGCATGTAATGCGTCTATCTCATATATTGGTTTCACCTTTTAAGTTGCCATACTGACATAAATGAACATTTGCACAATATTCTAATTTTTCAAGTTTCACCTGTATATTCAGCCCCAAAGTTGAGTCAATCAAATTTCAACTCAGCAGTGCATCAACCTCAGCACAACAGTAGCCCTACAGAATTAACAAAGATGACACAGCTCGGCAATCTTTGGGGAGAAATGTGGCCTTAGTTTTCAGCTGAATGTAACTTTTAAAACATGCAAATTAAAGGAAAGCTGGCATATTTCTTCTATCAGAGCTTCCGGGAAAGTAGAAGGGCCACCAAATATGCAAATGCAGACCTGGTTTTTAAATTGCCTTTTGTTGCCTGCTGCAAAGAGTGAATAAAATCTGGTAATTATGTTGTATTGATAGGCACACTCGAATAGCAAGAGTTATTTTCAGAAGGTTAATTATTTACATAACCTCTTTCTCTCCAGCTCATCATACCCTAACTCTCTGCAAAGAAAATAGCATTATCTTTTGCTTGTTTTTCCAATGCAGAAAGATTATTCCACCCCCCCACCCCCCCCCCACCCCCCCAAAGGTCTGGTAGAATGGCTAAAAAGTTTCATTTATTAATCTCATACTGCATATCTGTCTATTGTGACTATAGCATTGTGTATGCTTTAAATTTTTAACAATAGATTTTTAAACTTGACATTTAAATAAAAGCCCTAAATGTACATTATACCCTCTTTTCCTGTATTAAGCCTGATTTAAACATGTGAAGAAGCAACAGAACTAGAAATGCATAAACGTGCTCTGCCTTTGACTACTTCAGTTAGTTTTGGGGGGCCCAAATAATATAGAATTTCTTGCATAACAGGTCAGAAACGATGTGCTTAGTTTGCCACCATTCCCATTCTTTTCTTGTTTTTATGGATGCATCAAAATTGCAATAATTTGCTATGTGCCATCAACACGGATATAGGAATGAATTGATGTGGGAGGAATTTCTAAAACCCTTCAGAAATTTAGCAAGGTAAACCAGAAGCAAAGTTAGGTGGAACGTGGGGTGCAGTGATCAAGGATTCTTAAAATCGTTCTTAAAAGATCACTCTTCCAGAAAAGCAGATGACCAGGGAGGATCTATGCAAAGAATAGGTAAGTGACAACTCCATGCCCTGAATCGATGAAGCTTGGCTAAATATTAATTGGGGGGACAAATATTCCCAATATTGAAATGATATCCCCAATGTTTAAAATAAAAAATAATGCACTGAAATTTGTTTTCCGATTCCTTGGAAAATCTCTTCTATGCAACAACAACAAAAAGGTTCTTGCAGATGCTTTAGAATTTACTTAGAGAACATTTTTGAGTTAACCTTATTGTTGCATCATAAAGCGACAGATTTTCTTCGTCCTTGTACTTTTTGCTATCACCCAAAGTTCTCTGCCTCCTAATCTTAAAAACAAAGTGGGGGGGGGGGGGACAGGAATCTCCCAAACCCTAAGGGTTGTTGAATGAAGAGAAGCCAGAAAAAGCTACAGAATGCTAAAGGGATGACACAAAACACTAGCAAACATCCCTCAACCTCTTTGTAAATGAAGGAGGTGTAAGAATCTAACAGTCCTTCTGTCTGGATTTCTTTTTTGTTTCCCCTTGTGCAAAAAGAAAGCAGAAGGAAAATTCTTTCTATTAAAGTGAATGATAATGGTTGAGAAAAAAAGACATTTTCACCACAATGCGTAAAATGCAAAATTGTTTTGGATTTGTTGAAATTACTATTGCTGATTTGGGTGGGGGGGACGCATAGTTTCATCTCTCGACCTGGGTTGTCTGGGTGCAACAGAGACTGTAATTTCTTTCATCCTCTTCTACTGAAGTGGGGGAGAATTTTACCCCCATAGTGTTACCCATTTTTCTAATGCTATTAGACGATTCATCCTACAGGGGTGAACTCTATCTTCATAAGCACTTTTAGCTCTAAACCTGTCCTGATAGTAATTTCCCTTGGCATCAATCTGTACTTAGCTATAGCTTGTTTTAGTTTGTAGTTTGATTATAATCAAATATTCCTTAATGCAGAGTTATGATTCACTAATTATATCTAGGGATGCTGCAAATATCCATGATTTCCTGTTCTTAATAAGAAAGCTTGTTCCATAATAAATGTATTGGCTTTGGGTCCCTTGGGATTTTCATTGCTCCTGCAGCAACAAATTTACATGGCTACCGGGTTGAAGCTGTGAATGTATTGTTATTCATAATTGTCATGAACAGAGAGATAGTTGGGGGGGGAGTGTATAAATATGTATATTATACATACATCATATATCAAATTCTGTTCTGATGTAGAACATTTATTCAGATGTCCCTGCTACTTTGTTTTCAGGGGAAATATAGCATGCAATTAAGTAAAGCATAGGTAGCAACTGTTATGTATTACCTTTACAGTATCTGGACTGGTAGTCTAAAATGTCCATTAAAAACATCAGAAGAATCATGGTGTCTATCTGCTCCACTTCTCTGTCCCTGTAGCTGATAGGAAGCTCATAAGGAAATTCAACAAAATAGCACAATCTCACTGATGTTCTTGAGCAGCTGGGTATATTGCTTTCATAACTGATACTCTTATCTTCCAGAAATTTATCTAATCCCTTTTTGAAGATGTCCATGTTAGTGTCTATCACTTTATATATGGAAGTGAAGCAAGACTAATACTAGTTTTTAATCTGTATTTATCTGCCATCATTTGGCATCACTGGATGATTCTAAGTTTTAGTATTATGAGAAAAGGAGAATCAGTTTCCCCTGTCTACTTTCTTCTTAACATCTGTGATTTTATATAACTGTCTCATGTCCCTTGTTGCTCATGATTTCTAAAGTGAAATAGCCTCAAATCTTGTAAACTTTTCATATAGAATTGTAGCATTCTGATTGTTCTTTTCTGCTTTGTTTCTAGTTTGAAATATATTTTCTCACACGTAATAGGCAGAATTGTACACAAATATGTCTAAAGAAATAATAATAATGGAAAATGTATATTTGGTATAACATATTAATAGACTGCTATTTGACTTACCATGGCTGTTGTCTAAGAAGATATTCTGTTGTGTACCCTGATTGTGCAGTATCATAAATATATATCCAGCTCCTGTTTTAACAAAGAAACTATTCTGGATTTAAAGAATTGCCTCCTTCAGAGCTCTCCCAAATGTGATTCTTCCAGTTCCCATTCAATTCACTTTGAACAAGCCTGTTGCCAAGTCTCCAACATGCAGGGTGTGCTGTAATGAGCAACTTCCTCCTTCTTCCACAAATCCAATGAGATAAAAATCCTACCTTTAGTTTTGAATAATTTTACTTTAATACTTGGAGGACAGGTACATGAATAAACAGTACTAAGCTCTTGAGCTCAGTAGGATGAATCTTCTTGTGTAGACAGTCTTGCTCAGAGTTAGTGGCTTATAAATAACAGGCTGGGAAGCTCTTTAATGGTGCTCAGTATATATTTAAATATCCAACTCTCCCCTTCCTTTGCTAAATGCCCACAGCAACAAGTATTGTTGCAAAAGTCTCCTGTGGCAATTTCTCTCACTCTCTGCTGCCTAATTCCTCCTCTTTCTAGGTTGGAACTCCTCATGTCTCATTCAGCCCATTTCATTTGAATCTCTGCCAGTCAATTCAATGGCTGACTTCCATGCTGGTGAAAAGAGTAGTCATGGGGGGAAGTTTCAACAGTGTCAAAATGAAGGGTGTGATTGAGGTGGGGTTGAAGCCCTTGTCTCTTGTGATACACATGACATGTGCAAAAAGGGGGTGCAACTTCAATTGCTTGGTCAGGCCCACCCTTTTCACATTGTTGATACCCCTACTGACGCTTCTGCAAACAGGCAGCCTCTTTGTCCCCCCCTCCAAATTGGCTGACCTGCCAAATACTCCTGAATCCTTTGTACCCCTAAGCTACCACTTTCCCCTAGTTAGCTATAGGAGTAGAGCCCCAACTGGTCAAAGTGCTATAAGGAGAAAATCCTTGTACATTCCTCCTTTTACTTTCCTTTACTTAAGGATAATATGCCTCCCTCTTTTGCTTTGATGTTTTGTCTCTTATTCATATTTATTTATCAATCAAATTTATAAGCTGCTCAACTCATAACACCTCTGAGTAACATATGAGTTGATAACACCCAGTATAATAAAAGCAATAAGAGAATAACCTGGAGACTAATACACCAAAGGCATTATTTTCTTAATCTGTTTAGGCTGTCCCTTCTGAGCCAGAGGTTTCTGGGGGGAGGGCAGGAAAAGGAAGAAAAGAAGCATTATTGTGCTGCATATACTAATACCAATCAATAGGATAGAGATCAATTTTGAAGCCCAGTTGTTGTTCATGACATCCCTCATAGCCATGCTTTTGAATGGAGTCCATAACCACATTTTAGCTATTGCTACAGGCATCCACAAACTATTTTTTTCCAATGGTGAGAATATATACAGTACATATAAAATTTAATATATGCCCAAAAAACATTGAAAGAGAATCAAAGGACATAAACCAAGCATTTTAAATTATAATGGAAAGAGCCATTTCCTTTCATCAAGTTACATTACTAGGACTTCTTAAGAGTGTGAAACTGCTCAAAAAACGTATTATTCAACAAAAGGTAAATTCTTCACTTCATCCAGGAGAGCAGCAAAAATGTATCTTATTTAGTTTCACTTTGAAACTCCACTTGAGGTTGTTTCACAAAGCAAAAGATCACCTGGTGCTTTCCCAACGTTCAACCCATCTTTGAAGCAGGCACTGAAAGCTTTCAGTTTTTTAGGCATGTGCAGAAAATGATGTTGCCACTACTGCTACTGAAAAGAAGTGATCTATTTCATTTGAGGCAACCAGGAGGAGCACCTCACTTTTCTGAGTTTCAGTCTGACTGGAGAAGTTCTGCAAAACAAATTGGCACTATTTTGCACAGCCTAATGCTTGTTTTTGTTTTTGTTTTTAACAACAACAACAACAAAAATCCCCTCTCACCCCTATGTAGTATGCGAGTTCCTCAATCTCGGGTCCTCTACCAGAGACCTGGGAATTTGAGGGTTCTGCACAGTATCTTAGCTGTTCCTGGCACTGCACTCTTCTGCACAGAGAGCTCTGATGGTGTTCCTGGGATCTGTTGGAGCCACTCTCCCAGCTTAGGAGTCACTGCCCCGAGTGCTCCTACCACCACTGAGACCACTTTGGCCTTTATTTTCCACATCCTGTCTAGTTCCTCTCCTTTTTCCTGGTACTTCTCCAGCTTCTCATACTCCTTCTTCCTGATGTTGCTGTCTCTTGGCACTGGTACATCTATCACCACCACTGTCTTCTGGTCCTTGTCTACTACTACAATGTCTGGTTGATTAACAAGTACCTGCCTGTTTGTCTGGATCTGGAAGTCCCACAGGATCTTAGCCCTGTTATTCCTCATGATATTCTATGGAATCTCTCATCTGGACTTGGGAGGGTCTAGCACATACACTGTGCAGATGTTCCTGTACACAGTGCCAGCTACTTGTTTGTACTGTTCAGTGTATGCTGTTCCTGCCTGCATCTTACAGCCTGCTGCTATGTGTTGGACTGTCTCTGAGGCCTCTCTGCACAGTCTGCACTTAATCAGGTAGTGCACAGAAATGTAGGAAAAGCCATTCTCCCATACTGCTTTGGAGAGCGAAGCTCAGAAAAGCATGAGAAGAGCAATGAAAGAAAATCATAAATAGCTAGACTAGTAGTTCAAGATATTTTTACAGTTCCTTTGTACTTGCACTCCCTCAAACAGGGAGAAAAATACTTTTGCTCAAAAACAACCAACAATACAGTAGCTGTTTCCATTTCCACAAGGATCTCAATTCATATCACACTTTTTCTCTCTCTCCATTTTTATTCTTTAAAAAAAATAATGGAACTTACGGACAATAAAAAGTCATTTCAAAAGTTATTACAAAAGTTTAACTCTCCCAAGTGTATTGAAGCTAGGAGAATGCATTTGTGAACACAGGCAAAAGAAATCTGAAGGAACACGTAGTTCTACACTTTGTGCAGTCCCTCCATGCTATATTACTATCTGGTTCCAGGGAAAAATCTTAAATCTGGGTTATCATAAATTGCTTATAACAACACAGAATCATATCAGTGCTTAGCTGAGTGGCAGAGCACATACTTTACATATAGCCTTGGCTTGATCCCAGCCACCCGCCATAGACTATGGGGAATGTCTGAAACTTAGAGCAAAGTTTCTGGACACTGCAGACCTGCTTTCCACTGCCAGAGGTGTGGAATTCCCCAGCATAGTAACAAGGTTAGCTAAGCCTGAAGCGAATGATACTGTATCAGGCAGTAGCCTGATCTATTGTAAGGTAGTTTGGAGGTTTTTATATTCTTTTTTGGCATGATGTGATCTATTTTCTATATATCCTTGCCTTTTATTTCATCAGTGATATTGGTTTATCTTTTTGAAACAATAAAATATATTAGGATTTGCCCTGGTCTTAAAGGAGGAAGTGTGGAATAAAAATGTTTTATACCCATAGATATGTGTCCAGTTACAAAACAGAAATGTTGAGAAACTAAATAATACTTACTTGGGTAAAGATGCCCACAGGTTTTTCAAAACATGGCTCACTTCAGAATGGCCTCCCAAAGCTACCACAGGCAGCTCAATTGTTCCATCCCGAATTTTGGCAACAGTATTTGAGAGAATGGGAGAAACTAATGTATTCCTTGGTTTCTTCCATGAAAATCCTTCAGGCCTTCTGCACTTGTAAAAGCTGTTCCTTCTTATTGATTTCCCCTAGCCAACAAAAAGACAAATGGTGTGATTCCTAAAAATATATACACTGAGGAAACTAGGATAATAAAAGTGTTTATTACGTGGCAGCATGAGGAGTGAATGTAAAAGGATCTCTGTTCAGTCATAACCACATTCCCGACTGAACAGCTATGGTAAATCTAGGGATGAAATGAAAAATTAATTGACTATGATTGCTGTTGGGCAACCACAGGTTGCTGCCAATTTGCTAGTCTTACAATAGCATTTGGGTCGTTATGCATTTTATAGACAAACAAGCTTCCATACACACACAGAAATCCCACGCTCACTCACCCACCCACATACACACACAGAATTCAGATATGGAAATGGCCACATGTTCAATCATATTATACTATCTGGTTTGGAGCCTGGAGCAAAAGAGGTCCAGACTATTTCTTGCATGTACTGTGTGGCCTTCTTTTTTGGAAAAGGTTAAACATATTATTGGGCATTGAGTATTTCCTCTAGGTAACTATCACACTTTTTTATGATTACTGTCTTTCCTCAAGACAAAATTCCAAATGTGAATATCTAAAAGAAATTAATAATATTTTAATTGAGGGTGTACACAAGGGGACAAGGGAGGAAAGTGATGAAATGTGTGTCATGATATTGCAATGCAAACTTTGCCACTTACTGTATATTAGATGTCATAAAACATATTTCACCATTCTGGTATTGCTGTGATTAGGAACAAAGGGTTTCATATCAATATGACATTTAAATTATGTTTTAGTCCTTTCAAATTTTCTGCGAATTATTTTTGAAAATGCAAAAATTGGAAATATTCTTTGTGGTTTTCCTAACGTTTGCATTTTGTACCCAGCTTTTCTTACACATTTTTGTATGCAACCATCATTAATATATGATTTTACACAGAAATTCACAAATGTCTATTTTTTACAGCTTTAAAAAAAAAAAGCAACAAC
Source organism: Liasis olivaceus (assembly GCA_030867105.1). NCBI lineage: Eukaryota > Metazoa > Chordata > Lepidosauria > Squamata > Pythonidae > Liasis > Liasis olivaceus. Next base: position 42,728,185 of record CM061349.1, read on the forward strand.
ATAACACATAAAAACAGGTAGAGCTTTGATCACACTGACATGGCCACTATCTTAATTATTTTTACCAGTTCCCCTGCTCATTTATGTATTCAGTCTGAATTCATTCTTAATACTTTCTCTTCTTGTTTTACCAGATACACCTTTAATGTGCCCCATTCCCATCATTGTACTTACTTTTATATTTCACCTGACATATCCAATCCAGAGTATGCCACCCAGAGTCACTCCCTTGTGAGATTGGCAGCTATACAACTATGATCAATAAATAAAATAAAAATAAAGTGGACAGAGTCTTATTCTGTGTATGAACACATAGCCATTTTTTGTCTTTCAACATATTCAGCACATCTAACTACAGTGATATTTATCCATCCATTTTTCTCATCTTTGATAAATACTGGACATCCTGTGACCATTTTGGTCATCCTTTCAGAGATACAGTGGTACCTCGAGTTACAAACGCCCCTTCTTACGAATTTTTCGCGATACGATCAGCTCCGGCCCCAAAAATTTACCTCGCCATGCGACCTCCGTCCCGGGCTACGAACCGGATCTGCAACCATTTGCTCTGCTGCCATGTGGTCGCAGCTTCCTGTGGGCGAGATCGCGGTAGCAAGGAGACGTTTGGTGAGGCTTGTGGTGTGTTTTGTGGCGTTTGGAAGGTTTTTGGTGTGCTTGTCAGCATGGCTCCAAAGAAAATGCAGAGCCGTATGTATTTACATTGAACCTTATGGGGAAATTTGCCTCGCGGCACGACCAAATTCGGAGGGTGGAATGGATCAACCGTATTTACATTGAACCTTATGGGAAAATTTGCCTCGTGGTGCGACCAAATCGAGTTGCAATCAGAGTCACGGAACGGATTAAGTTCGTAACGCGAGGTACCACTGTATTTCCTTACCTAAACAGAGAAACAGAATGACCATGAACAGGCAAAAAAACAGTGAGAGTGACTTTTTTACTTTGCTTGTGGGAAGCTGGCAGGAAGTGTTGGAAATCACTCTTTCTTCTGGGCTGACCCACAGAACTGCCTGCCACTTTCCTTGGGGGAGAGGGAACAAAGGGAGCTGCAGACCGCAAAGAAACCTGCACCTCCATTCCCTATCCCAGCATGTCCCAAGGGCACCCTCCTTCCAGGGAGGAAGAGGGCTCACCCATCAACCGCTGGCACCCCCAGCCAGCCCTACCTCACCAGCAGGCATCCAAGTTGCTCCCTCATCCTTCCCTCACTACCAACTGCCATTAAGAGATTTCAAATTTCAGTTTGGTTCCAAATCAGCCAATTGCCACTTACACATTGGGCCTTGCCACTAGCTGATTGGGCACAGGGTCAGAGTGAGGTGGGAAAGAAAGTGGAGATATCCCCCTCCCATCTTCCCTTGTGCCACACAACCTACGGGTTTCTGGGAAGTGTAAATATAAGGTGCGTAAATATAAAAAGGCTGTTCTAATGTTTCACTCTTTATATATAATTTGCAATTATTTTCTCCATTTTGCCTGTCAAGAACAGCCACCCTGGTCTTTGTTATATTAATGTTCAAATCATGCTTTTCATTCGCTGCATATCATTTGATTTCTAAGTCAACAACATGCATCATCTGCTTACAAAAATAAATTTGTATCTTCAAGCAACACACCTCTGTAGTCACCTCAAGCATTATTTATACATTTATAAGGTGGTTTTTGATACCATCGTTCAAGATATCCTAGTCTGACTGAAGAAATTGGAGCGGGAGGCACTGTTCTTCAGTGGTTCTTCTCCTTCCTTGAGGGCCAGTTCCACTTGATGTTGGAAGAGGAGTGGCCTCTGCTTTGTGGGCTGCCACAGGGCTTGACTCTCTCTTTGCTTCTGTTTAACATCTACAAGAAACCTCCTTAATCTCACAACACATGGACAGACTTAACCATAGTTTCAACTGGGAAAATGTCAGCATCTTAGACCAAGCTAAATCCAAAAATGCGAGGGAATTCTTGGAAGCTTGGTATTCAGACAAGGCAGCCATCAACAGGCACATAGAGATAAACAACATCTACACACTATTCAAAAGAGACAATAGAAAGGAAAACAAAAGACCAGAACATCTCCTCACCAGCAATTATCACCCAGATAAGCAGAGATTAACACCAAGATTATCACCAGACATACAATCAGCAGTAAACAATACCCTAATCAAGGAATTACCTTGGGAAAAAATAAAACAAAACAAAACCCACACCCCCACCAACACTGGCAGGGCATGTCATTGTATATAAACAGAGAGCAAACCCCATTCCACTCTAGCACTGAAGATGTTACCTAGCCGGGTAACAAGATGTTTGCAAGAAAACAACCAAGCTCAGAGAACCCCAAGGACTCCACACTTTTATTAATGACTGAGATGAAGAGGTGGAAGGAATACTTATCAGATTTTCAGATGACACATTTTGGGGGAAGGCTAATATTCTACAATACAGGAGTAAAATTCAGAATGATCTTGACAAGGTAGAGAAATGGGCAAAAATAAAGGACATTTAATGGAGATAAATGTGTTATTCATGCTAAATGTAAGTGTTATTCACTTAGAAACTGAAATCAGATGCACAGGCATAGGATGGGAGATGCCTGGTTTGGTAATGGTAGTTGTAAAAAAGAACTGGAATAATAGTTAATTACAAACTGAATATGAATCAGTGATGTAATGTGGCCATAAAGAAACAAGCAAAACCAAATGCAATTATAAGCTGCATCAACAGAACCATAGTTTTCAAATCAGAAGTAATAGTTCCACTTTATTCTGCATTGATCAGAACTTATGTCTAGTACTGAGTCTAGGTCTGGGAGCCACACTATCAGAAGGATTTGGGGAAGTTAGAACAAGTTCAGAGAACAAATAAAAATTATTGGGGGATTAGAAACTAAGTCCTAGGAAGAGAGACTGAAGGAACAGAAATATTTAGCTTTGAGAAAAGACAAGTGGGGGGGGGTGGGGTACGAGAGCACTCTCCAAATACCTGAAATAATTTTATACAGACAAAGATCAGAATTATTTTTTATTATTATTCTAGAGTGTATAATATAGAATAATGGACTTAAGTTACAGGAAGGCAGATTCCAAATGAATGGTAGGGAAAAAAAATCCAGAACATGAGACTCTGTAGCCTAAAAGGGTTCTTCCATCTCTATGATTCTAAGAGCTAGTCTGATCTAGTCTCTAGATTGGGGTTGCTTTAATTACTGTTATATCCTCTGATCATATTTTTAACTATTGAGAATCTCTCACTAGTCCTTTTTAGTTTCCCAAAAGGCTAGTCCCAATCTAAACTGCAAGGTGAGAGGACCTGGGAATTTCTTTTCATTTTAAATTGATTACTGCTCCAAATCCTACTTTGGACACATTATGCGAAGACCCAGCTCTCTGGAAAAGGCCTTAATGCTCAGAAAGGTAGAAGGAAAGAGAAGAGGAAAACCAACAGCAAGGTGGATGGACTCAGTCACAGTGGCTAACTCCCAACACATCATTGGGAGACCTTAAAGAACAGGTTAGGGATAGATTGTCTTGGAGAAAATTTATCTATGTGGTAGCTAGGAGTAAAAAACCACTTGATAGAACATAATGAACTGCTGCAAATTATCAGCTTTTGAATCTCTCCTCTCTCTCCACCCCAACTTTCTGTAGCTGTGTAGGGCCATTTGTCCCTCAAGGATCAACCGTATTTTTTTTCTTCCTTGATTGGGCATAATCCAGCAGCAGAGTCACTCTGACATGGGAATATCTTTCTTCCGCCTCACTTAACCGGGGTATATATCAGCAGCAGAGATATTGGAAATAATAGACTTTTGTGTATTTTTTTCCCAACTGCTCATAGATTTCCTGGTTGATGAGCAAACGGGGAATGTGTATGTGATTGCCTTTCCTCACATTGGTCCTATACTGATTACATATGGAACCATATGAAAGTAAATGTCATCCATTACAGCGACATATGTATAAGGCACACTCCTCATTTGGCTGAGAGGAAGATTAAATGGAAAACCAGTACCAAGCAACTCTGTCCCCTTTAAGCCTCAAAGGGTTGTCTTTGTAGATACTAAAAATAGCAAGCAAACAAAGTAAAAGGTTTGTTGTACAAGCAAAAGAAAGGAAACCCAAGAAGTCTGCAAACATCTTTTTCCTTCCTTCCTTTTGTTCTTGGAAGAACATTTTATAGGCTACTAAAGGGTCTTCCTGCTTCAGAGAATGTGTAGAGCTGATAAACAGCTAGAGGTGAAAGTGTAATTAGAAGATGCAAAGTAAAAGGTTATGGAGTTAAAGCCATTTCAATTCCTTCTGCCTGAGAAGATTAAGGAAATCACACAGAATTTTTCAAAAAGTTTTTAAGAGGAGAAGATTAGCCTGGGCACTTGGCTTGTTTCTCTTCAATTTATTTAGTGGCATGAAATTATTGGTTCCTTTTCTTTGAGAACTGGTCCAATGTCAACAGCACCCTATTAGGCAGGAACATGCTTTGCTTCCTTTCATCTTTACCATTTTGATTTTCCTGACTCAGAGGGGATGATCTGACAGATCTTTTAATAGTGTGCCTCCTCATCTTCTGGCAGGAGCACAAGGAAGAGCAACTTGCAAAGTGTTTTCTTCCATTCAGCTCTGCTACCTAGCCCTAAAGGATGTGACTATTATGGCAGGTTGAGTGATTAAAAACCTGTGAAATAAATCAAAGAAGGATTGATGTTAGGAAACTTCCTATTCTATATAAGCAAGTTTCTTAAGATCAATCCTTGATATATTTCTGTATCCTCTCTGACATCTTTAAGTTAGTGCTCCACATGCTTGCCTATTTAGTGAGCCACAAGCAATAAATTATTTGAGAACTCACAAGGTTTCATAATGGATCCATGGTGCTCATTCATCTGTCCATGGTGAGATAAAAGTCAAGTGATTTCCATGCATCAAAAACTTCACTGCTCTTTTGTTAAAATCAAAGGAAAAAAGCTCAAAATTGTGATGTTTCATAATTTCTGCTGCTTTCCTCTGCTTTCTGTTGGAAACACATTCATGCTGAAGTTGACTTATCTTTTGGTAAACCAACTGCTGCATATTTCATTAGATAATGATATCATGAACAATAATACTGATTGTCCTTGTTATTGCTGACAAATAAATGTTTTTGACATGAAGGGTTTTCTTTTTTTTAAACTAAATCATAATAATTGTAGTCCTTCTGATGGTTTTTTATGGTGTTTATTCCTTTATGTTGCCATAATCTTCTTTCATTTTAAAAAAGTTATTCTGTATGTATCACTCAGTTTTCAGCAGATAAGAAACCATTTTGATTACATAAATGGGGAATTCTTTTACAGCCAACTTCTGGGGATGGATGGATAGAAAGATAAATAGATTTGGAAGGATTCCTGATTCCAAAATGATTCTGGGCAACTTACTTATCATGATGTTTCATAATTTCTTCTGCTTTCCTTTTCTGAGGAAAGCAGAATGATTCTGAGTGGCTTAGATACATTTTCAACTTTTAATTTTTTTTTTAAAAAAACTATAAAAAGTGAGAAAGATATGTATACCTGGACAAAATCACCACAATGCATTGCCCCTTCTCCCCAAACAGTAGGGTTCTGACAAACAACCTAACTCCAGGCCTGGGAACAAAGTAAAGTTTTGAAAGTCTCACAGAACTCTTGTAGAGTGGGAGCCATGCCAAACTTGGGGTGTGTGAGGAATGCTGTTCCAGAGGACAGCCATTATGACTAGGCCAATTAAACCTAGTGTCAATACAAATCAGAATAGGATGTGAACCACACCAAACATAATTTAGAATATGGACCTTAAGCATTTCCTGGATTGATTATGAAGCACTATAGAGTTATTCAAAGATAAACTCAGGATCGGAAGCCTATGTCTGATTGGTTCTCCATATATAAGCTTCTGTCTATGCAGTAATTCTCAGAATTAGCCTGCAGACCTCCTTATTTCTGATTTTAAAAATAAAGACAGGATCAGCTGCATACTACATATGTAATGTGAAATGTCATTTGATTCAAACACAGCCTTAAAGAAATTATTGTATTAGGATTACTAATGTCAGGTTTAGCCCAGGAAACTCCAGGAGACCATACAGATTCAATCCAGCAAGGTTTATTTGGCTTCACCCTTTACAGAGAATCTTCCCAGACTGAGAGTAGTTCCCAGGGTCAATCCATAAACATCACTAGAATTCCTCAGGGAGGGGCCAGTCTCATCCTCTTATCTCTCCTTCGCTGTTTGGGGGATGAGAGAACGTTCTTGACCCCTCTCCCTGTGCTTACCCGCACAACTAAGCAATGGCTACTGGCAATAGAATCAAGTAAGGAAGATAAAGCTGCAGAAACATCCATGAAAGAGGTAGGAGAAGCAAAATAAACCAAAAAAAACCTCACAAGCAGGAAGGATTGACTAAATGGCAAGGAAGTATTGGCTTTTTCTTGCAGGTTCAGGTCCTTGATCAACAATATTTTTAGCAGCAGCATTGAAACAGCAAGTTAAATGAAAGTAACAATCAAATCAAGAATTATACCTTGCCATTTTTCCTGCGAGTGGAAGAGATAACACAATAGTCTTTGTGGATCACTGTAAAGCTATTTCTTTTTGACGTGCAATAGTTAGTGGCATTAACAATTCCTTGGTTCAGACTGTACATTTTAACACATTCCAATGCTTGTTTTTGGTATTTCCTTGACTTTCTTGCCATGAATTTATGGAAGAGGGAAGAAGCTTTTGGAGATGGTAGTAGAGAGCAGACTGCTGAAACAATTCCCAAGACAACATCTTTTCATATTATAAAACTATAGAAAGAATGTGAAGTTTTTTTAAAAAAGGAATAATTCATAATTCAAAAATGATTGGGAATGTTTATTTCCAATGTGAACATTTGCATTTTGTTTGGGGACTGATGTATTTTGCACATATAATTTCTGTGCCTGAAAAACAAAACAAAACAAATATTCCTACCATATTCCTTCTTATATCTTACTCTTATTGAAAGTTTATTTCATATCCCATTTTTTCCCCTTGAACAGTAGAAATTGTCAGGAAAGAAAAACAATACATCCTAATTCATCTTCTCTAGTTCCAGATAAATAATATGTGCATTGCAGACATGGTAAGATAATTCTTTCTTATGTTTAATAAGAACATTTCAGTTGGATTTTTAAAAATGTCCTGACAACATTACAACTGGCTTCCAGTTTTTCAGAAGCTTCTTTACACCCCATACCACATCACAATTTAATTAAAAATAAACTTATATAGAAATCACTGCCTCTTACACTTTTATTCCTGCAGTGAGCATTTGGTCCCAATGTCTACAAAGTTTATAAAATTATTTATATTTTCATACTCAATGTACACACATTATTTCCATTCCAGAGAATTACAATAAGGCAATACAATATGCTTTTAAATTACTCACACTTTATAAAAAAAAAAAAAATGCAAAATATGGCAATTGGCTGTCTAACAGAGCAAAATAGAGTGATCACACTACACCAGGGTTACAAAATGCTTTTTTCAGCTGAGGGCACACTAAGCCTTTGAGTGTTATGCTGAGGAAAGATAAAAATTAAATTTAACTTAGCTTTAACTGAATTAAGATTACATTCAGTTAGTAAAATGCATTTCCTATAATTACTTCCCATGTATTTAGCAATTTCCCCTGTTTGTCATATTAAAAATTACCATTCAACAGCAATCTGGGGGCCACCCCTAAAGCTTTAAGGCCCCACCAATGGTTGTTAGCCCCTTGTTTGTATTACATCAGTGTTGTGACACTTGAAATTATTTTCTATGCATTAAATCCCTTGCCTTTATAATTTAAAACAGCAGTAAGGTCAATGGTGCATAGAAGAAGGTATCAGCAATTTTATTGCTTTGTTTTAGATGCACTTTATTTGCTTTGGTTCTCTCTTACAAAAAAAGTAAAAAAAAAAAAAAAACACCACCACAAACATTAATCTAGTTCTTTTGCCAGCCTAGCATTACATTCATATGTCTTATGAGAAGAAATAAAATAAAATCAGTGAGAAAAAGTACTGTACATTTCCATGTCATTTTATTTCTTCACTTTTATATCTCCCTTTTCAGTAAAAAAAAAAAAAATCAGGAAATGGCAGCCTCCCAGCTCCCTTTTCTGCAGCTGGAGGGACAGAAAAGATAGCTGATGCACAACTGATCTCAGATAGTGCACTAGTAGCACACAAGAAGGTGAGTCATTGAGTTGATGGATATGAAGACTGGGTTAGCCATGCTGTGCAAGCCCTTTCTGCTAGAGTGGAAGTGGAACAATATCTCCTGCCATTTCTGATGCCCTGCTCTGAAAAGTCCAGGGAAGACAAAGTAGGTATAATAGTTTTCTCCCCACTTTTTTGGGGTGAGTGGGTGGGTGGGTTTGCCTTCAAGTCAGTGTTGACTCATGGTGACTGCTTGGACAAGTCCCTGAAGTTTTTGTGGCAAGATTTCAGAGCTGATTTGCCATTGCCTGCTTCCTAAGGCTAAGAGGGAGTGACTGGCCTAAGATGGCTTTATGTCCAAGGCAGGACTAGAATTCATAATCTACTGTTTCTAGCCTGGTACCTTAACCACTACACCAAACTGGCTTGCTTTCTCCCCACTAGTGGTATTTATTTATGCATGTATTTTCCCTTCCCTTTATTCCCAGCAAGAGGCAAATATGGATGCCACCCTGACCTGACCTTTAGCTAGCAATACACCATGTTTTGTAATCTCTTTCTGACAGGAGCACCCATGGAGCTTTCTGTAAATATAAAAACAGAACTCATCTCTGCCAATGAGCAAATAACCAGAGGGTGTTATTGCTCTTCCCCTCTACCCTCCAATTAATCAGAATTAATTTGGGTATTTGGAATGGCATTTAATTGTGTTCCATTCTGCTTTGATTCTTGCTGCTTTTTAAAACTTGTTATTATTTATTTATTTAGGTTGGTTTTATTTTTATGCACATTTGCAGTAAAGTACATAAAGTACATAATTTACTTTTCAAACATAGGATTTGGAAAAAAAATAGAATTCAATACACTATGTATGTGGGGCCTAAGCATTTTCCTGAGCCATTTCATTAGCAATATAGATCAGATTCAAACATCAAGCTAAAGGAACTGAAAAGTCCTCTACTAGTCAAAATTTCTTTTCTTGCTCATAGTGGAATAATTAAAGCTGGTGACAGAATATTTAGCTGAGGGAGCAAGGCAAAGCACATTTCTTTAATTAATGACATTTATTATTTAAAATTAACTGCCCCTCTTCCTCTTTAATAAGTTTCCTTTTGCCTTAATTGTTTCTGATCAGCATGTTCTTTTCTATCTTTCTGACACACACTCCAGCTCTGTCAGGGACATGAGGCATTTCTCGACAGCATCAAAGCCTGAAACAGACACTAATGTTATTTCCTCTCTCCTCTCAAATAGCCTACTATTTACAAATGATATAGTCTGTCCTCCCAAGATGCCATCAGAATAATTTGGACAATGATTGCAAAGTCAGGGCTGATCAAATGATTTCACTCCAAATAATTTCCCCTTAGCTGAAGTGAGGAAGGCTTACAAGTGTGACCATGGAACTGCATTCTCTCTGGCCCTTTCAACCAATGAGGAGAAGACTATCTTGCTGGCAAACTATTTTAATTCATCTGCAGCAATTTAATTATGTTTCACTGCAAAGCCACCTGTGACCTACTGCTGACTAATAAAATTCTCTCCAGAAGAGCATATGTCTGAGGAGAGGACAGCTTATCCCTGGAGGACAGTGAAAGGAAGATGGTATTATTTAGATATTTACAGCAAGAAGTAGATATTTTTTTCTAGCTCTTTACTGAGCATAGATTTGTCACCCTTCTTATGTATTTCTCAACATGGCTTTACTTTTTTCTTTAATGAAGAAAAAGGTATCTGGCTTATTTCATTGATTCTGAATGATTCTAAGATATTGGGTGCAGAAATTAAAATGAATTCATAAACAAAGGAATAGCTGGAAGCTAGATGCAATATTAATTGTATGACTGTAGTGATCGCATATGTTGTTATGAAAACTCCAGACCATAGAGTTTAGTGAGGAGTGGGGATGGAGGAAGGGAGGGAGGGGGATTAGCTTTGTTCCTCCACTGTTGTAATTGTGCTAGAAGTTCTTCCCCTGAAACTGACAATTTTCATTTTGAAGGAACATTCTGTTGCTTCCACAAACAAGTGGGGAAGCATCCAAGGATGCTGGAAATCATGACAACTATCATTTCCATGATTCACATCATCCTTGAATACTGCTGAATATCTAAGGTCTGTAATACTCAATATTCTCACGTCTTGAAGACTTTGAAAAAAAGAGGAGTTGGCAGTGAGGATTCCTAACAAGTTAAAATTGTAAGGAACTGTGCTGCACTGAACATATAATTAATTCACAGGGATGTGTCCTGTTTTTAACTACTTTTTCTCCAAGAAATCCAAGATGGCATACATGGTTCTTCATATATCCATCTTATCTGCAGAACAATGATTCACCTCAGTGGGCCTTGAATGGTATATGGAGTCATCTCTGGTTTGACATGAATTATATTTTAAATTATTATTGTTTTAAGATGTTAAATATACTTCTTCCAAATGAATTCAGTATAAACTGACCTATCCACAATTAAATGGAGAGAACAGTATCCATCACCAGAAATTGATTTTTTAAAAGGTATTTTCTAAATGGAGTTAAGAATTTGGTACAGGCAAATGAGTGAATACTATTTTTAAAAAATCAATTATTTGAATAATGCCATGGACAATTCAGATTTCAGTATAGGAGTTTTAATGTTGCAGTGAATGTTCAAAGAAGAATTTAATTTGAAAAATTCCTAGACCCTTTGGATAATTTTCCCTTATTGCAATATAAATAATTGCTTAATATTCTACTTATTAAATTTGTGAACATTAATTAAGTAAGATTACAGTTCAATATATGTACTACATTTCTCACTTGCTGCTTCTCCTTTTCCATAAGCAAGATGGCTGGCCAGCAATAACTTCTGTAGGAAAAACTCTGGAAACATGTTATAGCACAAATCATAACAGATCCTTATGTAACAGAATGGGTACTAGGTTGAAGTATCATTGCAGTCATCAGGAAAAGATATAGTGAACAAAACAAAACAGAAGTTTGATACTTTGGAAAAAGAAGGAAGGAAAATGTTGACACCATAACTTTTTTATGAAACAATTTTCTGCTAAAGTCATTGAAGCCTGTATGGCCTACAAGGAAGTAAGTATGTTCCATGTTTGTTAACAAAATTGCCTTCTGTAATGCATTATGTGCTTGCATACGTACATATAGGAATGTGGCAGACATATACCTTTATGAGGAGAAGCTGTGACACTTGGGGCTTTTTAGACTAGAAAAGAGGTGAATGAGAGGAGATATGAGAGAGGTATACAAAATTATGCATGGTGAGTATAAAGTAGATACAAGAATACAGGTAGCCTTCCAGTTACAGTGGCAGTTGGAATCAGGAACTCCATCACTAAGTGACATAGTCATAAAGCATGACATCACGTGACTGCATTGCTTAGCAACAACAATTCTGGCAATCCTGGTTGCCATAGTTAAATGTGGACTGCTCAGGTCATTAAGGGATTATCTCACATGATTGCAACTCTGCCTTACTGCCAGCTTCCCCATTGACTTTGCTTGTGGGAAGGCAGAAGGGAACTCAGAAATTGTGATCACATGGCTGCAGCTTGCTGTGATGTTATAATCAAAGCTGGGCACCAAGCACCCATATCATGATCATGTGACTGCGGTGACACTGCAACAGCTGGAACCTCAAGGAGCCATCATAAGTCCCCCTCGTTCAGCGCCATTGTAACTTTGAACAGTTGCTGAACAAATGGTCATAGCCTGAGAACTACCTGTATAAAAAAAGAGCTGAAGGAACTAAGGCAAACAAAAATTACCAAAGGGGTTACCAAAGATTACCAAATTCATATCATTTTCAAAGAAACAAAGTCAAAATACTTATTTTGCATCTAGCTTCCATAGTCTCTATATTTTTTTTCCCCCAGATCAACCTAGCTCTCTCTCTCTCTCTCTCTCTCTCCCTCTCCCTCTCCCTCTCCCTCTCCCTCTCTCTCTCTCTCTCTCTTTCTGTGTTTTAACCTGATATTTAGCCAGCCCAGGAGAACTGCCATCTTCTCTCAGGAAAGAAAAGGACAGCACAAGACAAAATGGCGCTGCCTTGTTCTCTTTTTAGAGTTCATTTGAGAGGGACATTTTCTGCTTCAGAAGTTTGATTTTCAGAGTTTTGAGTCAGAGTTTGATTTTCCCAGGTTTTGATGGTCTCGGCTCACTATTGAGACTGACAGATGGTTAGAGTAACAATCAGATTTATGTTTTCATTTTAATCTTTTGTGTGATAACTTCTTTTTTTCCCCCCAATCCACTGCTCCCTCAAAACTTGGATTTCAGGTTAAAAGTATGGTCAACAGGTTTATCAGGAGTTCCAAATATTAACTTTCTAATCATTGTTATGACAACTTAATAGCAAAATGATACTGAAAAGTATTGCCATTATGGTTGGAATGTTCCTAATCTACTGTCTTATCATGGTATGTTAGAAAATGAATGGGTATCTAGAAAGCAAGTCACTTTTTTGTTTATTCATCATGTTTTCTGTCATTCTATCATACAAAACATTCAGAGAGGTTTTTCAAATGACATTTTTCTACCTGATGCTTCCTCAGTTTGTAGTCTAGCATGATATGTATTTACCCCACTATTGTGCAAGGAGCAGCATGATAAAGATTGGACTGTCAACCAATATTTGAGGTAATCAAACAATCAGAAGTAAAATTACTGTGTTAAAAGACTGGGATCACCTCTTGACACCTCTATGACATCTTTCTGCTCAACAGATTTGCCTACTCAGAACTTATCATTTGAGAGTGAAGAGGAATCACTGGACAGTATTTAAGAAATGTTTACCTACTGAGTACTGTAGACAGATGGATTTCCCACTTGGCTCAGCATGCACTGACCATAATGGTTCAGTGCTGGTAGGAGGAAAGATTAGCACTGGTAGGTTGGTGAAGAATTAATGATCAAACCACTTCCAATTGCCATCTATTTCATAGGAATGTGGCATGGAGTCTATTGTAACTTCATCCATCTATTGAGAAGTTCTCAGGTGCATCATCAGCTCACCATCTAAACTGAGCAAACCTGGAGTCATCAGTCAGACTCCTAGCTTTTCCATTAAGTTCTGTTCAAATTCAAATGTGTTGAGACCACAAGTCCAAAGTTATCAGCTGATTGGAAGTTGTGGATTCAATATTTCTAGAGGGCATCAGTTTGATAACTGCTTTAAAGGAAAGGAAGAAACCACTGTCATATTTGATGTTAGCTAAATTAAATGTTTATTACCTAATGGACTCCATACGAATTGAGAGAAATATGCTGAAACAATGATGCAATCAAACATAAAGAAGGGGAGGAATTTATCATCAAAATAATGTTATGGGGAAGCAGAAGACCTAAATACAATGAGAACACTTGATATGCTTTTATGGAATTTGATATGGGTGGAAAAGACTGACTGACCCAGAAAAGAAAAAGAAAGTTGGGAATGGAAGGATGTAGACTATAGGTATTTACTTAATTAATGAACGAAAGAGGAATTCCATAAGACTTCATTGTAAATCATGGGAAGATGTTTTTCTATGGTCCTACCATGAAGGAAAAAAAATCACTTACAAGTCTCTTGAATTTTGTACATTGTTAAGGTTCTGCTTGAAATCATGTCTAGAGAATATTTCTCTGGACCAAGCTTTTTAAAAAGTAATGGATATAGGGAAGAGAAACTAATGAAAGAGAACTTAAGAAGCAACTTTAGCTCCAGTGGCAAATCACTTTTGAAAAACCTTGCTGAGAAAACTGCAGGGATTTATCCAGACAGTCTCCAAGAGTTGGACATGATTGAACAGTTTAAAAAAACAAACAAAAAACAGTAATTGGAATTCCTGAGGAAAAACCAGAAAGAGCAGTGTGCATATATTTTTCAGATGTATGTACAGTTTTGGACTAAGATATCTTTAAGAACCAAGAGATAATAAATCTAGGCATTATTCTTATAATGGATTTGGTTAGCAAAATTAAATCAGGACCTAGGCTAAGCTAGTTTATTCCAGGTACAGCAGTATCTAAAATGCAAACTTGAAATGGAGCTTCCTAACATGTACTTATACCAGTGAGTCTAAATCTTCCTACCCTGACTTTCTCAAGACTCGATTAAGCATCCAGAGCAAAATGGAGTTAAATAGAAAAGGAGGTGCTAGTAGACAATCTCAATGGTAGCAATTAAGCTCCTTCATAGATTGCATTTGCACAAATTACTGAATAAACCCATTTTCAGGGTTCACACAGTTCATTTAACAGTGACTCAACCAAATGGGCTGGGTTCACACAACATGCTAAGATGGAAAGATACAGACAAGATAAAAATGAACATTATTTCACATTTTGCAAATAAGACCACTAAGTTTGTAACTGATCTGGCCAAGTGTGTTGAGCAAACACAGCCAATGAATTAGAACTGGAAGGGACCAGGATTGTCATTTCACCTAATCCCTCTAAAGGAAATGTAGTCAAACGGATAAAATGCCCTACTCAGAAACAAATTTAATACGGTCCCCATTGTCTAAGGTTGAAATCCATGTAGTCCTAGTAGCTTTTATGCTACATAAGCTGTATCACAACGTACTGCCTATAGTCCCCCCAAGTTAAACTTTTCAAAGTAATTTACCCTGCCAGTTATGCATTTATGTTGTGGGTGTTTGTGTATCTGTGCATGCATGATTTTTGTCTTCCTTGTTGCAATTATTTTCCTCTTGGATCTTCAGTGCATTTCTAGCATCACAAATTTTCACTAACCTTCGAGGAAGCCTCTTTGCTACCAGCCTGGAAGGGAGGCGAAAGAGCGATGAATTTTGAAATGCATATGTTGTTTTTTTTCTGTGCCATGATAAGCTTGGCATGTTACCAGAAATGTTTAAATCTCTCTCCCAGGATAACTAGGATAGTTTGACCAGCTGTACTCAAACTGCATTGAGAATGGATATTCCACAAATCCTTCCCTTGCATGAAAGTTTAAATTATAAGGGGAAAAAAATAGTAGCAATCTAACTGGTTATCTCTTACTAAAACGCTGTTCCATTTTCATATAAGCTTCATTTCTTTTTTTAATTATACAGAGTTAAAATGCATTCATTTTCCTTTTGATTATGAGCTGGCCTTGCCAAACACCTGTGACTGCCACAAATTCCAATTTGTTATTTATTTACTTCAAAACAATCTTA
This sequence comes from Liasis olivaceus, assembly GCA_030867105.1. NCBI lineage: Eukaryota > Metazoa > Chordata > Lepidosauria > Squamata > Pythonidae > Liasis > Liasis olivaceus. Next base: position 42,743,546 of record CM061349.1, read on the forward strand.
TTATCTAAATGATACAAAGCATCAAAGACCTTAATTATTAATAGTCAGTTTGCTAGGCTATGCTTTCCATGTCCTTGGGATGAGTAGACAGCTTTCTGATTCCTTTACTCAAGTATAAAGTTCATGGGGGAAAAAAAGGTAATTGTTCCTCAGGAGTACAGTTAATCAGGTTTAAAGCATAGCATAGGGTAGGCCTAACCTCTGATACAGATGGCTAAGGTTGCCTATCTCTCTTCACTCCCTACTAGTGGCAATTCATAATTTTACAATCCAAATCTGGATACCTTAACAAAGATTCTCATATCTGGGACCATTGTACATGAGTGTTTTATTCCAGCACAGTCACAAACCAACAACACACCACCCCATTGTCTTGATACTATTTTTCCCCAATAATCCATTTTATTTCCTGCTTTTATGAGGCTTCCCTAGAGTTCCCATGATCTATTTCATTAATGGTGATTAATTGTAGTATTTATATACTGCTGATATACTGGAAGTATGTATATACTTCCAGTATATCAGCAGTATATAAATACTACAATTTATATACTTCCAGTAGTTTACAATATTTTACCAAGTCAGTAAGAAACAAGTACATTTAAAATATTAATAATTCCATTTTACAATCATCACTCCATCCTGGAGCCTGCAATGAAATGGTACCTTAGATTTTAAATGCTCTGTGAAAGAGTTATGTCTTGACCAATCTCTGAAATGCCATTTGAGTGGGTACCATTTGAATTTCTGGGGAAAGACTGTTTCATCAAGTTTTCAGTGGTACTCTTCAAAATTAATTCCATGTAAAGCATATTATAATAGTCAATCTTAGAGGCATGAATTATTATTACCAGGGTCTCTACCTACCAGAAGTGCCACAACTGACACAACAACTAAAGCTGAACCCCTAATGAGCAGCAGTCATGATTGTTGGAGAAAATCCTAGTTGTGGACCTGTTCGTTCAAGGTATGGGGGTGGGGGTTGAGATGCCACTCCTTACAGAGCTTCAGTTGTGGTCTTTAGAAAGCCAGATGGTTTCTGGAAAAACAGCTGCTCTGTCTTGCAGGGATGCAACTTCAGCTTGTTCTTTCCAATGTAGTCCCTCACAGCCTTCAAGTACTAGGTTAAAATTTACACATCTTCAACTCAGTCTAGGATGGAGATATTTAACTGTCTTTCACCAGCGTACTAATGATGACATTTCTGATAGAAGTGGGGAAAGCATCAAGATCTGCTTTGTAGGGTTCTTCAGGTTTTACTGTTTTCCCCACTTCTATTTAACATCTAAATGAGGCTGCTGGCGAGGTCTCCATTGGCAAAGAGTCAGGTATCCCAAATATGTAAATGATAGCCAGCTTTATATCTCAATCCTAAGTCAGACACACAATGCTGTTGAGGCTCTATCAAAGTGCCTGTAGGTACCTGGAGGCTGTTGGGAAGTGAATGGGTTCAGGCTGAATCCTAGCAAGACTGGAGTAGTTTTGGATTCCCTACATCAGGGAAATAGTAAAATCCATTCAAAACCATATTCAGAAAGCAAAATCACAATTTATTCTGCCCCTTGGCCAGCTAGAAAAGCCAGGTTTTCAAGGCTTTAGGAAAACAAAGCACCATGTTCAGGTTATATATGAAAATTATCAACATACCACTCTCATACAAAGGCTCAGAATATACAGCATTCAGCCTGTACTGGTCACATACTTTCTGAAAACTATTGAATGTTTAAATAATGAGCAACACATTAATTGAATAAAAGGGCCAAGAAAATAATACAGAGTATGTTTGATACAACATTGGGTCATTGGAAACATTGTTTTATTTTTGTTGAGTTAGAGGAGAAACTATGTGAGATGATTGGCCAGATGAGTCAACAGCAGGGATGATGAATTGTTATTAGGTAGAGACAATACATTTAGATTGGTGATTGTGTTTTATATACCTCCATGGACCATAGCTCAGTGGTAGAACATGGGCTTTGCATGCAGAATGTTTCAGATGCACCCCATCAATGCAATCCAATGCAATCCAATCTAATCCATTCATCCATTTCAGCATTTATATCTCACCTGATGTGTGCTGCCAAATTTGGCATACCAATGTGGAGAAATGCACTGAAATCATGTGATTCCTAAGAAATTGTCCCAGGAGGCATAAAATGATTCCAAACTTTCCTCCTGAGTGTAAAGATGTGCTCTCAGTGGGGAAGGTTTTATACTGGATGCTATGCATAATCTCCTAGTCGTGGAGTCTTTTTCCTTTGTTATCCTTTATTCGGCTATCACTATTAATACCCTTTGAGAGTTTGGAAATTTTTTAAGCCTTTAAGGTAACATAACTGGATGGAATGTGGGGAAGATATAGGATGGCACAGACACTTGGTTAACACTGGAAAAAAGCAACAAATTGACTTACTAAATAACCAGAAAAATAGTTTTAAAACAGGTTTACTTATTATCTGTACTCCATCAATACTAGGATGCACCACCCCTAAAATCATTCCTAATCCTGCATCCCAGAAAGGTGGAGGTATTCTCAGCCCTGGACTCAGAGCCTTCCTCCAATTTCTCCTTCCATCTGCATCTCCCAAAATTCAGTGCTGTCCTTCCAATGAAATACTACCTGGGAGGAGGCACTCAATGTTGCCATCCTTTGCCTGACACTTTTACCATCCAATCACTGCAGATGCCCTCTTCTTCTAACTCCCCACCTGAAAACTTTATGGTTCTTACTCCTCTAGTGCGAATATCAGTATGACATAGAATACTAAAGATCTTCTGTTGGGCTGGTTAACCTTAACCAATTTATGACCTTTACCCCCTGGAAGCACCAACCACAGAAGACAATTTAAAGTATTTTAATAACAGCTGTACAGAGTTAATGATTCAAGTTCCAATATAGTTACTCTTTTACCCAATTCCCGCACAACAGATATCCACAGTCAATTACACTGTCTTCTCCATGGGATAAGCAGGGAGGTATTTTCTCCTAATCCGGGAGAGTAGGAATGTGTTGTATTGTCCTCCCAGTATAGAAAAATTATATGCTCAGTTTAGTGTAGGTTAGTACAGGACAGGGTATGCCTGTCAACCCAGAATAACTGATGAAATCAGAATTATTTAATCTGACTCACCAATCTGCATCCACACAGTGAGCCTCTCTCCACATAGTGTTCCTGCTCCCATGGTGCTAGGGTAAACAGCATTAGCCCAAAGAATGAGCTGAAAGAATGAGTCACAAGACCATTCCTGCCCTCGGATCATTATACTACAGAGCCAGAAAAGGCAAGCCAATTATTGTCCGTCACCTAAGCAGACTTGTGGTAGATCCTCTGACAGGAAATATATCTTCCACAGTTTTTCATGCCGAATTTCTGTTTGAATCTTAACATCTAGAACTTTGGCTTATTTGTTAAAGATGCTATCATTCTTCCCTCACAGGTAACACCCATTCACACAAGCAAAACACAGGTTGCAGCAGTCACGTTTGTTTACTTCACAATTGTTCAGTTACAAATTATATACATAAAGAAAAACCAGATTTATAGTCTGCCTAATTGTTCCCATTCAAAAAATAAATAAAATAGAGTCTATAAGGTAATTTATCCATTTACTTCATGGTGCATGTGTAAAAAAGTAGACAGCCAGCCATATCTTTCCCCCTTCAAAATGAAAGCTGATTAGAGGATATTAGGAACTAGTATTGTTGAAGAGAAAGCTCAATGAAGGCCTGAATTAATCAGCCCCCTTTCTTATCTTCTTATAGTTCAAAGCAGAACAATACGTTCAACTTTAACCAACAGTTTTCAGTTAGCCAGAATCTAGGCATTATTACCATTTTTATTCTGTTTTTGGAAGGGAGATATTGAAACATGTTGTTTTCCTCTGTCCTCAGGAATATTATCTTGAGAATGGGCACTTTAGCTATTGATCACTGGGTCTCATTCCTCCTAGCTGTTTATGCCCATCTTTGATAAACTAGTCCTGGTCTATCTTTCTGTTCATTCTGTCATGACTTACTTCATTAGTCCTAGTTGCAAACTCATGGATCTTTCTAGCTTGACTTTTCATTAAATTGATTATTAGTCTTGTAGTAAAGAGATATTGAGAATATATTCAAAGGTTGTTTTCAACTTAAACATGAGTGCTTTCTTAGGTTTGCTCAAATTCTTTCATATCCTTTCATATTTTGTCACACAGTAGTCCAAGAACTACTGTGAATGAAATGAGAACTCTCCCCTGCCAGCAGTAGCTATTTCTATCACTGTCAGTTTTCAGTTGTCACTGAGGATGGAGTCATTTAGCTATCAGGAACAGAGGGAGGAAGGAAGGGAAGAAGGACATGCAACATATTTTTAAAGGAAAGACAAGGGCCTGCATTCACCTTTCATCCTAAGTATTGCAGAGTAGAGGAGGATATATAATGCCAGAAATCTGATGAGAAGCAATATAGGCAGTTTGCCTGCTGCTAATTATGGGTGTCTTGTGCCTGACTATGTCCATAATGGCAGCCATTTTAAAAACAGTAAGATCTCATGATAACATGAAAATGGCCAACTTCACAGGATCAGCTTTCCCATGTGATCTGTAAAAATATTTAATCATATCAAATATCAATGTAAATGTAGTATCTTAACGTGCTTGCACTCCATAATATCATCCCTTATCACCCAAGAAATATTTAAAAATAAAAGAATTATTATTCATTATTTATTTGATATTGTTTATCCTACCTTCCTCCAAGTTCTTGCAATAATTATAAAGGATATTGTAAAATAAAGGATAATGCAAAGGAGCCTACATTACAAGCCTGTTTCTCCACCATTCTGCTACTGTCGTCAAGGAAGATAATGCAATGGGGAGAGGAAAGGAGACATGAGATTAGTGAAATATCCCATCCCATCCCACCAGCTTTATGAAGCACAGAATGCAAGTGATCACAACCATCATCATCATCACCATTATTATCATCATCATCAATTAGACCACCAACCTGAAGCCTAATAATAATATGATTGCACAAATTGATCTGAAATAAGATTTGCTGCATCTAAACTTTGCATCAGCAGAGGGATGACAAAATGAATCACATCCTGACATTCAGACAGTAACAATCCCCTTGCTTGAATATAAATGTTCTGACAGATGCCATAACCCTGGGAAACAGCATAGTGAGTGATTGCTTTGTAGTTTGCTGATCATACCAATAATACAGCAACTAACATTTACAAATGACATATGAAGTTTAAAATGAGAAGGAGAGGACAGTGCTAATATTCTGAATTTTAAAAGGATGTTTGTGGTCTAAATTGACCAACTAAAATTGAGTGCCTAAAGGAAATATTATGTCATATATTAAAAAAAAACAAAAGAAAAAAACCTGAGACAGTTCTTATAGGATTTCTGTTTGTGGTGTGTGTGTGCATGTTCGTGCACATGCCTTCAAATCAGTCTTGATTCCTGGTCAAGATCCATTCAGATCCAATGTTCATTCCTGATTGGCCATGGACATATCTATCAGGTACAATTTCAACCATCCTAAAAATGGTGCCACCCAGGCCCATCCACTCTAAGGTATGTACTGAAAACTGATAATAAATTTATTCATTCATTCATTCATTCATTCATTCATTCATTCATTCATTCAATTTATATGGCCACCCATCTCAAGAAGTGACTCTGGATGGTGAACAGTCTTAAAATAAATTTTAAAAAGATTCCAATCACAAATACAAAAATTAAAATACACAGCAGCCAAGGAAGATATCACAATCAACAGTACCTAGCCCAGCAAATGGAACCCTTCACACAGCACCCCAGGTGCAGGCCCAGAATCAGGTCTTTAGGGCCTTATGAAAGGCCAGCAGGTCAGGGCCATCTTAATCTCTGGAGGGAGAATGTTTCATAGGGCAGATGCTACAGCAGAAAAGGTATGCCGGCAATCCTTGGCTGATGAGACCCAGAGCAAGTCCAACTTGCCGAACTGGATCAGACAGGTAGAAACAACTGGGGAAAAACAGTTACTTAGGTAACCTTGTTCCAAGCCATGAAGGGTTTTAAAGGTGATAACCAGTACCTTGAATTGCATGTGGAAGCACACCAGCAGCCAACGCAGTTCACAAAGTAGTGGTGTCACATGAGATGAATAAGTGGCAACGTTTACTATCTGTGCAGCTGCATTTTGCACTAGCTGAAGCTTCCAAATGCTTTCCAGGGGCAGCCCCATGTAAAACGCATTGCAGTAGATCTAGGCAAGCCAACAGGAATGCATTCACTCTGTCTATCTGAATTGATTTGATTTCAGATTGGCTGAATTCAATTCAACATTTTGATTCTATGTTTTTAAAAACTTCCCAAATCATCAAGCTGATTCAAGGCCATCCCATTCAATGTGATGATTCAGAAACCTTGATTCAGTCTGGAAAGTCGGTTAGAGGCAGAGATTTGATCAAATTGCCTTCAAATCAAATATCTGAACTGAAGCTTTTCACAGCCATATTAGAAGTAAGATTTTGAACAGTATTCCTTTTCTGACATGAGACCTGCCATTTTGAATAAAGGTGAAGGCTTTTAAAATCAGAGTGTTATGTTTTTGGTCAGGAGTCCTTTTTCTAACTAACAAATGAAGACAGGTTGGTTATGCAGATGCAGGCTTTACAGATGCATGTGAGAGAGATTAAAAGTATCTTATCAATTAACAATTGTAATGTGTTAAAAACACATCGGGTTTGTTGAGACCTTCTGAGATAGCCTGAAACCTTTCGAAACCTTTTGAAGTGAGTTCAGCAATCTTAATAGTGCTGTTAAAATCTTGTTTTGTTTTGTTTTGTTTTTTTCCCAAAATGCTCACTTTGAAATCTGCAATAGAGTGTCCTGGGAGGTTGAAATGCTCTGGTATAACTTTGTCCTTGTTCTGAGTCCTGATGTCAGACTTGTGTCCACTAATACTTGTATACAAAGTATGGCCTGCTTGTTCTACATAGAACCCAGAGGGGCATTGCTTCCTGATGATGGCATATATCACATTAGAAGAAGAATATGTGAAGGCACCTCTAATCTTGTGTATGTACTTTGGGGGGCTTGTGATGGTGCTTTGGTGCAGAAACGGGATAAATACATAAATAAATAAATCTATAAATTAGACATCTGGGTTTGGTATAGGGTCTGCTTCCCATCATTGTCCTGTAGTTTCTTGTTGCTTCTGAGAATCTGCTTCAGATTAGGTTAATGTATATAAGTAGGACCTACCACCCAGTGCCTGAGAAAGTGTAGTGTTATTGTCCAGCAAGGGCTGTAATTTATTAATGATGTGTAAGCTGTGATCTGTAAGTGACAGTCAGTTCTGTTGTTCTATTTTTGTGGTCTATCTTTTCATACTGTTGGTCCTCCATGGGAATCACTTGGCTCTATGGATTTGTTTGTTGATCTATTTGGTGGATATTTCAATTTCCTGAGTATCTGGTTTAAGTCCATTAGTTGAGCATCTCTGTCAAGTGGGTCATAGCAAATGTGATTGTAGCTTAGAGTTACCTGTATTTAATAAATCTGGTGGCATATTCTGGGTGGAAGATGGAAGCATGTAGGTATGCATGGGAATCTGTAGGTTTCCCATATAATGTGGTATTTATGTGCCCATTGTGTAGTTTTAATGTGGCATTAAGGAAATGGAGAGGTTGAGGCTGAGGTTGATGATAAGGTGAAAGTTGTTGAAGTCATGATGGACTTTGACAAGAGATTCATTTCCATGAGCCCGGATGATGAAAATGTCATCCATGAATCTCAAGTAAAGGATGGATTTCAAGGGGCAAGACTTGATAAAACATGATGAGCCATGTTTGTGCCCATGACTGTGCCACTGGTTTGTAGGTACATGTTATTGCCAAATGTAAGATAGATATCAGGGGTGTAAAGGAATTTATTGGGCCACTTTTTAAAAAAATATAAATCACCCTAATATGTAAATGGGAATATAATTATCCTTCAGTTTCTATACTTCTCTATGTGTGATGGCTATGGGAATAACCTTGGGAGACAGGAGGAAGAGCCACAGCATAGACAACAGTCTGATAAATGAAATCTGAGTCCGAAGGATGGAAGAGGGTAGAGAAAGCATCTCAGAAGAGACCCTTCCTAGTTGTCTGGAAAGTAAAAGCATGCAAGAGGAAAGTGCTTCCAGACTTGCAAAATTCTGTAACAATATAATAAAGGTCGTATTAGTACTCACGATTTGGTTTCCTGTCTGGACTACTTTGATGGGCTGTCACTATGGGATACATAAATGCAAATAAGTTGCATTATGTACCATATTTGCAACTTGCAACACTAAAAGTAAACTCCATGCAATTTTTCTATTTTACCTGAAGATTAAGCCAATGCATTCTCTTTCTATGTCAGACACAATGCATCACTAGCCATAGTTAAATTAGTTAAACTGCAAGTAAACCTGGATGATCCTTTTAAAAAGAAGAGGTACTCAGTCACTATAAACTGAGTGGCAATATTATTATATATTCTTCAATTGCCTGAAAACTGATTATTCCAGGTTCTACTGGCAATCATCTGCAAATCAATGAAATGCTTTATTGATACTCATTCAGTGCTTTTGCTTGTCAGTGCTGATCTCTTGTTGTGCATCACAGAATGCTGATAAGATGGATAAAACATGGCAGTCAATTAACCAACTATGACAGTTAAGAGACATTGGCAGAATCATTTTGTTAGGCATATGGCTTTCAGTTGCAGATGGACACATTGCATTAAAGCTGCTTACCATATGTTTACACTTTCAGAGCAGCTTTGTAGTACTCCTATAGGAACAAACCAAGTGCAATAAGACAAGAAACTTCATGCTTCATCATTTTCTTTAGTCTAGTCCTGGACTGTCACCTTTTCTTTTCTTGTTCCCCCACCCCACCCCCAGTTTTACATTATCAAAGTTACCATTTTTGTACTGCCTTGCAGTTTAAAATATCTGGCCTGTAACAAGATACAAAATCAATCCAAATTTAGGTGAAATGGGTAGGATGATAAACTGCTACTGAATCAATGGTTGAAGGGTTGTCTATCCTTGTAGTGAATTCCTTTGAAAAGTAGCTAATTGCTATGCTTATAAATTTTCAATATATCCAGCATCTTGGCAAAATAAATAAGGAATATGAAGCACCAATTCATAATTTCTGATATGGTTGCCTTGATCAATTCAGCAATTCAATCTGAATAATTCCTCCAATTCAAAAAGCTCTTTGAATTCAGAGATTCAAGAAACCTTCCTTGGAATAAAATCTGAATCAAAGTGTCACATACTCCTAGTAGCTTCCAATATTATTAAATAGGGTAACATACTTGTCCCATATTATATGCATCAGTGCCACCCATTTGGGGCTCATTGCCATTATCTCGTAAAACATGATTTAGTAATATTTTGTCATACATTGTCTATATATCCTGTAAGCACCTTTCTCTAAGATATGCACTTAAAGAAGAATAATTTGTAAGGATTGTACACAACTCTCCCCAAAATGTATATTTTGTACATATTTTCCCTGTGAGAGGAAAAATTTAGTAGCCTTTTGTATGTTTTAATGTTAAGTTTGATTGCATTTAATAAAGCCAAGTTAGCTAAAATGTGGCCTGTAGGGCAATGACAGGAAATAAGTAAACTTGCAAGACTAAGCAAACTTGCTGGTGGGAAAAGACATGACAAGGGAAGTATGGTAAAGTCTGGTAAAATTAGCACCAAGGAAGTTATGATTCAGTTGCAAATCCTGGGAGTCATGTCTGTGGTTTGTGGTTTTTGAGGATAAAAGGGATTGCAACTAAGGGGACAGTACCATTTTGGTCAAGCAGTCTACCTGACAGCTCGGTCAGGATGGTCCACATTGCAATGTGAATCTAAGTAAGTACCTTGTATGCTTTTGACTGACTTTTACTTGCTTGTTGAACTAACATTTAATAAAACTTTTAGAATTTTGAAGTGACTCGTTTTATGGTGTGTCTGCCTCCCGTGTTTAACACGGTTTTTCCCTGACATCCCCATATATAGACATTTTAATGACATTTTAAGCTAATAAATATTTCATGAATGGATGCTAGTGACCCCTGTGAGCTGCATGTTCATTTATAATTCAACTGATCAAATTCTGGCAAAGCTCACCATTTTGTTTGAAAATAAACCTGTGATGGATTCTTTATGTCCTAGTTTCGGAAATGAATCAAAAGAACCATATATATGAATCTACTGATTCCAAAGCTTCCTGGATCCACCCTTAGCACAACCCCCAAGTATTTCCCTTTTTGTTGGTATTGCCATCAGAGTGTCATGAACAGAATGTTTGTGTCTGCACTTTCTTCATTCATAGACTGTTCTATAAAAGTATTGTGATCTTAATGTTATGTTTTTTTCCAAGATCAATCCTCAGGCAGGTAAGGAAACTTTATATGGCTCCAATACAAACAACATGAAGTGGGAAAATAATGATAAATTATTATAGATTCTATCCTTTCACCCAAATTATCGAAGTTAGTCTTAAAAAAATATTAATGGTATACAGTTGCTGCTGATCTTATTCTAAGGGATAAGCAGGACTCTTGTATGTGGCTTTCTTTTCCTCAAGAATAAGGATTTAATTAAAATGTCCTTATCTATTTTATATCTGTGTATTTTCTCTCTAAAGTTTCTTTCTTTCTTTCTTTCTTTCTTTCTTTCTTTCTTTCTTTCTTTCACTTTTTATTGCTCTAGATTTACTTCAAAAGAAGTTATAATTTCATTTGTTCAGAATGTTATTTATGCCAGAAATTTATAGCCAGTTAGTTTTATGGTATCCAACACATTATTAGAAATATGGTTTTATTTCCATTATTCAACACATGAGCATTATAAAAAGTAAACTCTATGTATTCATGGAAACAACATCTACAACTTGGATCAAGGTCTTTTCATTGGGTCTTTTGAATCCTTATCAAAAGTTTAGTTGTGGTATTTTTTTTTAACTAATATTCATTATTAAAGCGAAGAAAAAGAAATGTTAAATCAAATACAGAAGTCCACACTTTATTGCATACATTCTTTTTATGATTTTACATGTAACCTTTGTAACTTTCCTGCTATTACAAACCTTAAAGTTGTTTGTAATTAAGAACTAAAATATAAAATATAGATAATGTTAAAAGAATAAAAATAACCTATTTGATTTAAAAGAAGAATGACAAAACAAAAACAATTCATAAGGTATTCGTAAAGCAGAAGCCTGATTGAAAAGGGGTTCTTCAACAGGCATCTTCAAAATGATATAACTGAAAGAATCTGATGAATTTTGGAGAGTGAGCATTCCAGAATATTGATGCTACAAGTGAAAAGATAAGTGATTCCTGAAGTCGTACACAATGACTGATCCCATTCTCAGTTACTGGGAAGCTCACAAGCTAGATAATAGGAGCCTTGCTTATTTACTAAATCACTCTGTATTGGGTTAGACAAAACCTATTTTATAAGCAAATTTAATTGCCCTTCCAATCCATAACTATATTCCAGTTAAACTCAGTTAAATGAAAAATGAAATATAAAATTAAGATTTTATTTGGGCTCAACCCAATTCTTCTAGTCCTGCCTTTAAAGTCCAAGGGTTTTGCCCACAGTCCCCAAAAAGATGGTGCAGCTCTGATGCAAGAACTACAGGTGTAAAGGGAGGAGACACCCATCCAATTCCCCTGATAGGGACACCAAGAGAAACTAAAGAAGTCTGAAAATCTCCAACACCTACTTTTCCATTTTCAGTGTATATTGGTTTCATTTTGTCAACAAGTGAAGATCTTCATCCATATCTTTAAGTCTTAGCGGCTGCAGTTCAGTCTTAATTCACCTTCGGTTTACATTGTATTTTGAATCTATTATTTGTGGCACTGCAATGTGTTATTGTTTATATTGATAATACTCATCCTGAAATCTACTAATATAGATTATCTCAGGAACTGTATCATTTAGCCATCCCTGAAATGTACCTTTATTTTCCCATCATGAGTTTGCAATATGAATCTTAATTTGCATCTTTGACAGCAAAGGAGAGACTGGTGGATTGAAAAAAAACATTAAAAAAATAAAAGCTTTGTTTTGAATAGTATCAGCTGTTGAGACAGTGAGAGTAATGCAGAGCCCTTCTTAGAGTCTTCTTGATACAATGTAAAAACATGCAAGCTATTGTCTTATGCAAGCGATCAGAGTGCTAGGCTGCCTATCCTACCAACAAGCTTCATCTATCTCATTGATAACTGATTACAGGTCCCCAATTCCCTCCCTCCCTCCCCCCAATTTCTCTCTCTCTCTCTCTCTCTCTCTCTTTCTTTCTTTCTTTCTTTCTTTCTTTCTTTCTTTCTTTCTTCCCACTTCCCAATCACAAGTTGTTAGAATTAAAATGAATACAGGAGGAGTCACTGAACTATGAAATGTGTGTGATAAAAATGAGGTTAAAATCATTTATGTAGAAATAATATCTCAAAGCTACACATTTGAGATATGACACTAGTTTAAGTTTAATAATTAATGTAAATAGAAAGAAACACAGGGGTCCTCAGAACTTTAATTACTTGTGTAATAATATTGCCTTTACAAAATTTCTTCAAGGGATGGGCTTCTGGATGGCTTGGTTCCTGTTTTTGATTCCTTTTCAATCTGAGTCTAAGCAATGGCATCAGGAGGCCTCATCCATTCTGCGATACCCTCTTACATTTGGCCATGCCATTTGCTAATGCATAATAGCAATTTCATTGTTAAACAAAAACATTAGCACAACAAAGGCCCTGGTTTATCCCAAATCACAGCGGAACTATTAAATCATGGTGGGAACAGGATCATACATGAATTAACAAGGCTGTTAAATTCATGCTGGCAGAAAGAGTGTCTTGGACAAGTGGAGACAAGCACTGATTATCAAATTGACCAAAAATGGTAGTGTCACCAACTGTAACAGCCAGAGAGGCATCACACTCCTTTCAGTTCCCAGCAAAACATTTTGTATAATTTTGTTCATGCAGCTTCTGGACACAGTGAACAACATATTGCAAGAAAAACAAGATGGGTTCCACGATGGGTACTCATGAAGTGAGCAAATCTTCACACTGTACAACATCACTGAACAAGCTATTGAATCCTAAAAACCATTATTAATCAACTATATTAATTTTAAAAAGACATTGGACAGCATACACAGATAATCATTATGGAACATTTTAAAAAATTACAGTATCTCCCAACACTATCTCAATAAATTCCAGAGCCTCTGCTTGAACTCCGGTTGCTGTGTGAAGATCAATAATTTTATCACTGATTTTTTTAAGTGTTAATACCAGGCTATAGCAGGAGTGCATCATCTCACCAATTGTATTCCTTTTGAATGTAGACTTCATCATGAGAAAAGGCTTTTAAGGGGGTAAATGTAGATAATCCATAGAAAGACCATTCCAGACTTACAATTTTGGGCATCATGGATGATATTGCACTCCTATCAGAAACCAAGGAATGTTTACAGGACATGAGTGCCATTTTAGAAATAGAGGCTGGTAAAACTGTCCTGAGTAATGACAAAATAAAACTCATGAAGGTTGGAAATGCCCAAAGGAACATGTAGTCAGTTATCAGATGCCAACCTGTTGAGGAAATTCAGCAGTTTAATAGTACACTACCTAGACTGATAAATCATGGAGTCACTGAGATAGATATCAACTGTGAAATTGGAAAAAAAACTTTTGCAATGTTCCAACAACTGCACTTGATTTAGTCTACATCAAAATTAACATTGTAATAAAGATCCAACTTTACAATATCATCATTCTACCACCAACAATCTATGTAAGCGAAACTTAGAAAATTACCACATTGATAGCACAAAAGCTCAATGAATTCCACAGAGCTTTCTTTGAAAAACCCTTGGTGTCAATTACCATGAACGTATTTCTAATGATGAGACTCTACAAACAAGTGCTTCATGTAGGTTACAAGATATCAAGAGGGAGCACATAGTATGTTTCTCTGGATGCATACTATGTCTTCCAGGCAAGCACCCCCCAAGGACTACCATGAATGGTGTGTGTGTCTGTGTGTGTGTGTGTGTGTGTGTGTGTGTAGAACATTCTTAGCATATTTTAAAATGTAATTATTTCTTCTCCTAGCTGAATTACTACAGGCTTTTGTTGCATGATTATTTGTGGTTTCGCTGTTGTTCTTTCTTATTAAATTTCAATAAATTATTTTTGTTTACCTTTATTTGTTTGTTTGTTTATTTATTTATTTATTTTGCAGATCTTGCAGTTGTTCAGAAATGCTACCATTAACTAGCAAGATATTCTAAGTATTTCACTGGTTCACCTCTGAAAATATTTATAGAAAGTGGAGCTATTATGTCCATGGAGAAAACTGATAGAAAAGGCTTCAAAAAACTCTCCAAGTAGCGATCTTCTGATGGTGGACTAATGGCAGCTTGACCAATTCCTTTGCTTGGGAACTGACGCTACAGCTGTGGGGGCTAGGGCAGGATCCCTGTAGCCCAAAGTGTTCTCCTGATGTAAAGGAGAATTCATGAAATCAACCCAGATGCTCTCCAGATAGCCGTTTCTTATGGGGAGACCCTGAAGCAGAAGACTTTGTGATTGACTTGCAGTGAGTGGCTGGGAGACGGGGCTTTTCCATCCTGTTCGAGGCCATGGCATAGCCAACATTTAGAACGCTAAAACCAACCTTCCCATTTCTAAAACACGTTTTAAATGGTTTATTACTCTTTCAGATGAAGAGAGACTTTTTTCGGCCACAGATAAGTGTATCTTGGTGCTTTTCATATTTTCAATGCTTACTTAAAAAAAAAATTGATTTGGACTTTGGGATTTATATATTGAGCAAAGAATCAAAGGGCTGAATTACTGGGTGTTTTTATGAACCAAGTGAATTTTGGGGGGGACTTTAAAAAGTTAATTTTGTTGAATCTGTATCCGTCACATTGGAGCTTGAGATTGCTGGTTAAAGATCTCCATGGGAAAGCTGCTTTTTTTTTTTTAATTTTGCTGCGATGCTGATTGGAGGAGCTTTGTCAGCAAAAGTACTCTGAGACCTTGCTTTTTACCTTTTTTTTTTTTTTTCTGTCTGCAAGGCTTGTTATGGCTGCAGTCCAGCAAAGGGAATTTAAAGAGACACTTACACATTTACTGGAAGATCTCACTGCTAGAATTCTACAAGTGATAGAAACTATATTTGAAGCCTTTGAGAAAAAAAAAATTAGACAGATTTGATAGTGATATTGATTTGCAAACAAAATTGGATATTGAAAATAAGAATATTGTTGATGTTATATGGTGTGAAGTAAGGCAATCTTCAGAACAGGAAACTGGAATAAGAGATCTGGATTTGGATGGAGGGCTGGATGGTTTAGTTTATCTTGAGCCTGGAGATAATGAGTTTTCTATAAAGCCCAAATTTACAACAGATTTTTTTTTTTTTTTTTTTTGACAATATCCAGACCATAAAGCAATAGAATATTTTGGAGATTTTTCTTTTTTCTTTTGGATGTGCAGGAAGGACTTATTAAACCTTTGAAGATGTCTTTGATAGTAAAAAAGGACAAAGTGACAAGAAATCACTACTTGAGATTTCACCTGAAGAAAAGATTAAATGTCAAGCTCCCTGAAAGAAGAAAAAGGAATTTAAGTGGACTTATGGGACCAAGGTTAAAATGTACCAGTTATGATTTTGGATTGGTAATACTGGAATTTATTTTTGGACTGGAACTGTGTGATGTTTATGGATTTTACTGTTATAGAAAATAACAGTAGGTGTTTAATAACAATAGATTAACTGATACTTTAATGTTGGTAAGGACCTTGGGATAACATGTCTGTATAAATTTCTATAACTTTGTTTCTATTTAGAAATTACTCTTGGGATTTTTGCTTGTAACTGAAAGAAATGAAATTTTGACTTTGGGATTTTATATTTAGAATTGTTTTTGCTATAGAAATATTGTATTTTATTGATATTACTAGAGTAAGAAGTTAATGTATTATCTTACTTATAACTATACCAAAGAAAGTTGGAAGTGTTTCTTTTCTTACTTTCTATTTCTTTTTCCTCCCCCCGTTATTTTCTTCCTCACATTTTTACTTATTTCCTTCTTGTCTTCTTTTGATGTCTATGTGTATTTTATTCTTGTTTGAAACTTAATAAAATTCTTATTAAAAAAAAAACTCCCCTTGTAACAATGGATATAATTGGTTTAATAAATATATATATGATGTGTCAATCATTTGACTGTACAGATAAAAAAGAATATCAGTGACAGGGGACATTATAAAAGAAGAGAATGAGACCAATAGTTCATAGTATCACACTGAAGCTCAAACTTTTAAGACAAGCTGGATTTAGAAAATCAGAGATATTACAGCATTGCAAGTTGGGAACCTTTAATTGAGTCTGCTTCTTCATAAAAAAAAAGCAAGGTGAATTAAAAGAATATTAAACACAATCATGAAGGGAATAGGTAAAGTATACAAAGGGTAGGAAAATGTTTGCATCTTACTGATTGCTTATCATCACAAGTCATTTGGAAAACAAGTGGTTTAAATGAGAGAAGTGAGAATTCTCCAAAACATTGTTCTGCAGAATAAATATCTGGCTTATCATCTCGTATGGAAACATTGCAGTGAAGCATGAAGGTAAGGACAAAACCACTGTACTACAACTGGAAATGTAAGTCTGGTAATTTTGCATTAACTCTGCAAGTTTCAATCTGTAGGCATCACTTGTCTTAGTTCTGGAATAAATATGAACTTAAAAGGGCCCTTGGTTGTAATTTCCCTTTTAGTTACCTTTCTATTTGTCCTGACAGTATGAAAGAAAAGAGGTCAAGGTATACCTCAAAAAAACCCTACAATTCCCTTGTTGCCTAAGTCAATAAGCAAGAAAATAAAAGAAAAAAAAAGTTATTTAAAAATATAGTTAGAAAAGAAAAATAGAGTATTTCTTGACAATTACATAAATAATGGAGAAATAGAGGTTTTTATGAGGTTACATTATGAAGTTACTGTATAAAATGGAAACTATAGATAATAGTGTTGATTCAAGAAATTCCAAACATTTATAGAGCTATAAGCATTTCAGAAGACTAACAGTGATTTTTTTAAGGAAAAAAAAAAGACTGAGAGAAAAGACACACAGAAAGTTGTGAGTTTAACATGGAAAGGAAGAAAAATATATATTCCATTAAGAAAAAGGAAATGCCGTAAGTGCCTATGATTCTTTTTTACTGCTTATTTCTAATATGCACAGCATCCTCGAGTAGCCATAACACATGTTTGATAACAAATCTCCATTTAAACTCATCCAGAGGAATACAGTCTCTTGTGGGAATCCAACTTGCTCACAGAAAAGAGAAGCTTGGAGATCAATGTGAAGCTGGCTAATATAGATTAATAAAACATGTATTTTCCACTGAAAGTTTGAATGCAGTAAATTAGAAAGTAGGGAACAGTGTATTTCAAAATTCATAGCACAAACCTCCACTATCAGAGTACCAGCTCACATTCAGTTGAGTTTAGACCTGGGTTCCCCACTGCAGATGAAGGTGCTGTAAGCGTGGAGACCGTCACTTGCCAATTACATCAACTGAGTGATAGCAGAGGAGATTGCTGCTTATTGCTTCTTGAATGTTGGATTGTACTTATAAGATCATGACTGAATAGGCTTAGAAAGTATGTATTGTATAAAAATCATTCCAGGTTCAAGATTCACTCCAATCCTTGTCATCTCCAGTTCAAGGGTTTCAGATGGCAGTTCCTTGTGATTCTTGCTTATAATGATACAAGGGCAAATGTGTGAAGAGTTTCATTGTATGGAACCAGATGGCATTGAACTTAATTGTGTTTGAGTGCAATCAGGAGCTTCAAATGGTTGGTGGGTTCCTGTTGTAGAAGAGACAATAAATAAGCATTGTATTGTTTCCTGAATCATATGCCTTCTAATCTTTCCCTGGGATCAAAAAGAAGGGGGCAAAAAAAGAGAGAAGAAAATATGTTTACTCTCTAATACAAAATTGTTTCTTCAAAATCCAAACTAAAATATTTATAGAAATTACTATAGGACAAAGTTTTGGTAATCCAAGCAAGAAGCAGGATGTCTACACTCCATTCCATTTCAGGAAGCGTCTATCCTTTCCAAAAGGGGGGGAAAATGAATTTATCATCATCATCATCATCATCATCATCATCATCATCATCATCTTTAAAGGGGTTGATTTTGACTCTTGATTACTCTTCAACCTTCTCTCTCAGGATACTGTAGCAGTCTTGGTGCATATATTTCTCATCATGTTTAAAATCATAAAGTTCCCAGTAGTTATTGTAGCAACAACCTCAGCAAGATTTGCAGTTTTAAAATTATCCTATAGTTTCCTGAACTGTACTTTAGAAAGGTAGGGAAACACAGTATTCTCTGATGATATTGCTTAAAAGAAACTAACTGCTCCCATGAAGCTGCCAATTTACCCTCACATTATATTTGACACAGCATGAAGACATGCTGTCTGGAAGTGCCTTTCCCCGTTGTTCATAAGCACAACTCTCACTGGCAGTTCTACTGAGAAAGCAAGAGACAGATGGAAGAGAAAAGCTAAAGAAGCTTGCCAGTAACATTCAACAAGATCACAATACAAGACAGTGTGCAGGAAAAAATTGGCACACTGCAGCTGATAAAAGGGATGAAGATTTATCATTACAGTACTTCAAAGGCTGATAGAACACACTGTAAGAACTGATAGAGGAAGCAATTTTCTGACCATGAAGACATAGACAGAGTAATGACCAAAAGCAAGAGATGTAGAAGATATCCTGCATCAGTAGAAGTTAAAAATGGCTTTCAGACCCTTGCAGAAGAAACAGGCTCTGAACCTTCAAAAGAAAGGGGAAAAAAGGCATCATGGAAAAGAGACAGGACATTAGATCCCTGAAAGATGGAGGGGATGTAGCTGAACCATGGAAGATAGCAAAATAGAGAAAAGTCTTGGTAGCTGATGACGCAGTACAGTGAGTGACCAAAACAGATATGTGAGGTCCATTGACACATGAAATGTGTTGTCCATTAGAAGCAAAGATCCTGCAGAAGGACCTCCAGGATTTAGCAAGTCCACTGACAATGATATCTATATCCATATTACCATGGTCTTTGAAGGTTTGGGAAGAAAGCTCAAGAAATTGGGAATTCAAATTCAGACCCTCAAATTTTCTCATGATCTCCATAATTTGAAAACACCTGCAGTAAAGAAATTACAAAGATGATAGGGCAGCCTGGATGCTGATTGTTACACTCCACCATTGGTCAGGCGAAAAGAGCACTGTCTCATGGGGTGCACTGAGTATTGGAAGAATGGCAATTGTGAGGAAACTCATGGAGCAGTGCAAAATTGTTTCATTAAGAAATGAAAATAGTGCCTATGCTGAAATTTCCTTAGTACAGAAGTTAAATTATTTTCACCTTGGTTAAAGGATTCTGTCCTTGGTCATGTACTTACAGTAGATATGCATTCATTCATTCATTCATTCATTCATTCATTCATTCATTCATTCAGTGCTTTTATGATCCTTCAATCAAAAAATGCTTCTAAATGGCATAGTAAAACAATATTCAATAATTTGTGTACATATTATATTGATAAGCAATATCAGTACAAAATCACCATAACAAGAGCATCATTAGCAGTGCCCACACACATCCCAGGTATCTATATCCTCTATAGCAACTGCCAAATGCTTGCTTAAATAGCCAGGTCTTCACTGTTATTTTTAAACGTTACCATTTTTTAAACAAGGATGCTGATTTTTAAAAATTATTATTTCTTTATATATTTATTTGGGGTGGTTGTGGGGAATCAATTATACAGAAAGAATTCTCTGGCAGAAAATGTAAGTTTCCAACTCCCCTCTTGCTATACCTCAAGGGGAGCAAGTCACTTAGCATAGTTTATCTACCAGCATACCTTGGATGGGCAGATTCTACTTGGAGAATAAATATCCATATCCCAAACTATGTAGGACTTTGTGAGTTATTACTAGAACCTTGAATTACACCCAGAAACAATCTGGTAGCGAATGCAGCTCCTGGAGTAGTGCTGTTATATGACAACATTGGGAAGTTCATGTTAATACACAGTCAGCTGCATTCTGCACCAATTAAAGTTTCCACATGGTTTTCAGAGGCATTTCTATGTAGAGCACATTACAGTAATCTACCTAAGAAGTGATGAGAATGTGAGTGACTGCTGACAATGCCTCCCATTCCAGGTTCTAACTAGTGCACAAACTGATGCTGGGGAAAGGCTCTCCTGGCCACAGCTTCCATATGCTCTTCCAAGTAGGAGCTGTGAACCCAAACTCACAGCTTACACATCAACTTCTTTTGAGAGAGCAAATCCCATTTAGACCTAATATTGGAAATACTCCAAAGTTAATTGGTTTCTAGATCAACAGTGTCTTCCTGAGGCTGAAACTCAATTGGTTCTTCCCCAGTCACCCTCACAATCTCCATATCAAGACACCTGCCATATCTACCATATTCCTTGACTGATATGGAAATGAGCAAATTTGGAAGGAAAGAGAAGAGGATGTCCAGCAGCAAGATGGGTGGACTCAGTTACAGTAGCAATGGGTACGCCACTGGAAGATCTGAAAGACCAGACTAGGGACAGATCATCATGGAGAAAATCTATCTATGTGGTTGCTAAGAGTTGACAACAACTTGATGGCACATAATCAAACAATCAAAATGAGAATTGGAGCAAAACTCATGAGACAGCTTTGCCTATGCTTATCTGTATATTTAACGAGAGTGTATATAGTGCTAGTTGTTTTATTTAGCTCACAATTGGCAAGACTACATTGGAAAAATTGCACTGGTAGGCCTTAGCCAAGCATCATGAGGTATTCTTCTGTTCCCAAAATGTATTGCTTTTACTCTCACCTGATCTGAATTCTAGCACTGAAGGAAGTTGCTCAGGGAGGGTTTGTCAATATTTGAAGAGGTGAAACCTATTGGAAGAAGGGTTACTTTCTATTACTTCTAACTCAAGGCAGGGACAGGTTCACCCAAATTATAAGCAAATACAATTGCTCAGTGGATCCTTCAGTAGTCACTGTCCTGAAACACTCATCATCACCACAAATATTGTTTAACAATGCTTAAGAAATTCAACCTATTTACTTTGTCTTGCTTCTTTATTCCAGTGTGTAATCTCATTTGCTTCCTATTGTTCTGAAATCTACATTGGTCTGTGTATTGTGTGAGTAAACAGTGGCACAAAAAGATAAACCCAACTCCAGTTTTGAAGAAAACGGACATCTTTATTAAAAATCACTGAACATTGGCTGTATAGAACAAGAGCATTCATAGTGCATATTCAGTCTGAGCGTTTTTAGCTGATCATCTGATTGCATACAGTCTCTCTCTCTCTTTCCTTGTTCTACTGTGCTGATGCATTTTGACAGGATATTTTGTTCTGCCTCCAGGGCTTTTAGGGAAAATGGACTCATGGGTTATTACTGTTCCAATGAAGAGTGCGACTGAAATGACTCTGCTCATTTCCTGGAGTTATGCATTAACCAGACAGCATGTGGTGGGTGTACCTTGACACTACTGTGTTTGGGTTTTCTTTATGACATCAGTTTTCATTCTGCTCTCAGAGAGACAGAAATAGAAAAAGGAACCATTAGCAGTGTTCTGATCTTAACAGTCATGGGGAAAAAATCAATTTTGTTATTTTGGCCAAGGATAACATAAAAACATTGTTGTCCTCTCTTATATGACATGAAACAACATGATGTTCTGAGATGAAGTCTAGCTCTGATCTGATGAAGTTCTGAGAAGCTTTAGTCCATAGAAGAAGCTTCTTGTACAAATCTAGAACTACTGTTTGTGCAATGCGGCTTCCTACTGCTGCTCATCCCTGCCCCTCCCCACTTTGCATGTACCTTACATTTGGAGTTTTAAGAATAATGTTGTGCCAAAATTTGCCTGCAAAATAGTCTTCTATTTTTCAAACTTGATCTTAAGATCTTTGAGTATTTCTTGCTGATTTCTGTTGGTGGTATTTTTAAGACTGCTTTAGTACTAGAAGTTGCAAGAGATGCTATTATTGTGATTGTTATTTCCTTAGAGATCTTTCCACCACTTTAAAGTCTTCTTGGCTACCTACACTTCCCAATCCGAAAATGTCCAGTGGGAGGAGTTTCCTCACAATGTCTTCTCTAAGGTTTTAACTGAGGCCCAGGGAGCCAGGAGAGATGGCTGAGCAGTGAATGATAGAATAGTCACACATGATCCTTGGCCATAATGACATAAGTACAGAGGCTCCACACATACCTTCCTATAACTAGAAAAAGTTCAGAAAGTTAAGATTATACCATTGTACCATATCTGAACATGATATAGCCCTCAGAATTCCACATTCTCATCAAACCCAGCTAAAATTCCCAATAGTTTAACTGCCACAATATTCTTCCCTTTAATTCTTTCAGATAGGATTATTATTTACCTGTCCTATTCTTTATCAACTGTATTTTACATTTTCATTTTCACAGAATACTCTGCTTTCTTTGCCTTTGAATCTACTTCTCTGATTCATTCTATCTTCTCATCCATCTCATATGTCCCCGTTCTGCAATTGACCTGCATTTTTCAATTAACTCCTGGAAGAGAGGCTGCTTAGACAAGCCTGCTCTTCTTATTTACTCTTGCATGTTGTGAGATAACAATTTTTTGTTCTAACCCCAATCAGATAATTATTTCCTTCTTTTGTCATAGCAGGCACCCTGCTGGACACTTAATCCTCATTAATATCTAACCTTCCTTTGCTGATGCCTAAAGTGAGCAACTCTGGGGGTAGATGGGGAAAGAGAATTTGCAGGACTATAAAACTTGCCCAACAAAAGCAATCTCTTTGTAAGTTGAATTCTGGAGACAGACCTTGCCATTTGGACTCACCCAGCAGATGAAAGACATGCCTCCTGGTGCTGTGAGTATATTCAGGGACAATTTCTTAATTTTTTTTTTTAAAGTTTGTTGCCATCCTGGCATCCTGGCATCCTGGTGTTCTCATTCATCCTGGAAATCCTAAATTAAGGATCAATGCAAAAAATTAGCAGCAACAGTTCCTCTATGATTTTTCTTTCATTCCCCAGTCTTGCTTTTATTTAAGCAGCAATCCAAAGGACAAATGGTAGCTACTACTAAACAGAGTGGGCCTTTCTCTTCAGTGAACTTGCATAGCTGCTGCTAATTTATGTCAAACATTTCTAGCTTGCATTTCTAATAAATATACAAGAAATCTACTGTCATTACCTATCCAGCTTTCCTTCTATTGCCCTGCCTTTGCCCGTAATTCTACTTTTTATATCAACATTTCTTCTGAATAAGCCTAAGTCATCCTCATTTTCATCTAGGGGAAGGGGCTCAAAAGGAGAAAAATTTCTTCCTTTCCCCTCCCCTTTGTTTTCAAGCAGCAGTTCTCTCTCCTCTCAGAGAGACATAACACACTAGTTACACACTCACTCTGAACTGGGCATGGATATCTGTTCTGTTTGTCTTCTATTGATAATGTGCTTTATGGTTCACTTTCAACCTGGTATGCATACTGAATTTTCATTATATTTTGAAATTTACAGTACTCCAAATGTTCTGATGTCAAAAAGGTATATTAAAATATGCATATTAACATAAAGTGCATACAAAATGCATATATTCATAAAATTATTAACAGAAACACATATGAGCAAAAATGAATATTAGGTAAAACTGCATAGAAATATCTGTTTGGAAAATTGCAACCAAAAAACATAAGTGTTGCTCAGTTAAAAAATAATTTCAGATTGATGAGAAAGTGGATGATCCAACTTTAAGGATGGAATGAATAAAAACAGAGAAACCAAAATTGAGAGCTTAATACATTTCTATCTGAAACAAAGGTAACATTCAACATTGTAGTGATATACTGTATATATTATTAGTATCTGGAACTTAAGTATTTTTAACTAAAGCAAAGTTCAGGTCAGAGCAGAAATGTCAAGACTGAACATTGACATTCTGGGAATCAGCAAACTAAAATGGACTGGAATGGGTCACTTCACATCACAGGAGCACCAGATAGCTTATGGCAGGAAAAAAAAATAATAGAAGAAATACAGTAGCCATTCATTAGTTTTTAAAAGGGCATCAAGGTTAGTGCTTGGATGTAACTCCCAAAATAATAGGATGATCTCAAGTCCTAGCAAGCCAGTCAATATTGCAGTGTTCCAACCACATGCAGAAGAACCAGAAGTCAAACAGTTCCGTGGTAACTTGCAACATCCTTGTCAATACAGCACCAAACAAAGATATCATACTAATTATCAGAGTCTGGAATGCTAAGCTTGGAAGTAAAATAGCAGTTTGATTACTGGACTAGAGCCAGGCATTCTGGAAAATAAAGTTAAATGGGTCCTAGGATATATAGTTAACAATAAAGCTACACAAGTTGATGAAACAGCATCTTAACTGTTTAAAATCTTGCAAGCTGATGCAGTTAAAGTGTCGTTGTGAAGTTTGTAAGCAGGAATGGGAAAATATATATATATATATCACTGGGAAATGTAGTGGAAAAGATCGCCTTATATTCCAATACCAAAAAAAGAGGGCAGTATTAAACAATGTTAAAACCACTGAACAAAGCCCTTGAAGACCATTCAGAAGCTACAACTAGTCCAGTTTGCAGTGACATGGGCAATAATGTACATGTCACAGTATATGCATGTGTCCTCACTGCTTCACAAGCTGTACTGGCTACCAGTTGGCTTCCAGATGCAATCTGAGGTGCTGGCTATGACCTATCAAGCCCTTCATGTATAAAAACTGCCTACCTGAGGGACCACCTATTTCCATGTGTTTCAGACCATTCAGTGAGGTCAGCTAAAGTGGGCACACTCCAGATACCATTGATTAAGCAATGTCATCTTATGGGATCCAGGAAATTGGCCTTCTCAGTAATGATTCTTGCCCTCTGAAATGATATGCCCCCAATGATTTATACCCACCCTATTGATTTCTCACAAATTGCTGAAAACCTGGTTGTTCTCCTAGGCCCTGGGCTAGGATGGTGGTTGAACCCTTCTGGTGTAGTTTTTTTTTTTTTTAAACTTACTTACTTACTTACTTATTTTCTCTTATGGGATGGTCTTCCAGTCAGCTGTCTCTTCTTTTTTTTGATATACACATTATTCTTTAATTTTGCTTCAGAGTCATCAGAGTCAGGCAGCCTCAAAATTGGAAAATTAAATGGAATGGTCCCCAGAAGGAAAAATAACATTGCATTACTAAAACAACAACAACAACAACAAAACTGCAATTGACAGATTCCTTCAATTCATACAGTAGTTACTGTTTTGAAAACAACCACCACAGAAGAAATCCAAAGCACAAACACTTGAAAAAAATTGTACCAATATAAATTAAATATTAGTTCAGTTTTTCTGAAGTAGGTGGTATGAAATTGGTTCATGTTGTCTGTGATTCCAGAACACAGATAAAAATGACTGCATCTGTTTATTATTGTTTATAACATGCTCTGATAACTGGCACATTTCCATTCAAATAATTATGATAAGGTGTTTGTTCTTAAAAGTAATGTCTAATTTACTAAACATGTTCAAATCCCACAGCTGCTTACTATGTTACACTTATATTTACTGCTGCAATTTACAAATTTACCTAGGTTTATGAAATAATCCTTTCATTATCTTTATTAAAGAATTATCTCATCATCAAGCCAAATAAAATATACACAAAGACTCACCAGTAGTTAACTGATAGATTATACAATATTCACAGATTTAAAAACCACTGAATTTCTTTTTTTCCTCTTTCTCATTAAATATGCTATGGGGAAAGAAAGCAGCAAGATTGTTTGTTTCCTTATCTTTTGCACTGTACTTGCTGAAAAGGATTATTGAAAATTGAAACAAAGACCATTTTTCCCTGATATTTGATATAAATGGACTATAGCTGATTTTTTGTTTATAAAGAAGAAATAATGAACTGGGTGGGGATTTATTTATACAATATTTGAAATAGCTATCATAAAAAAAATCCTTCCCAGGTGAGAAGGAAGGAAGGAAGGAAGGAAGGAAGGAAGGAAGGAAGGAAGGAAGGAAGGAAGGAAGGAAGGAAAGAAGGAAGGAAGGAAGGAAGGAAGGAAGGAAGGAAGGAAGGAAGGAAGGAAGGAAGGAGGGAGGGAGGGAGGGAGGGAGGGAGGGAGGGAGGGAGGGAGGGAAGGAAGGAAGGAAGGAAGGAAGGAAGGAAGGAAGGAAGGAAGGAAGGAAGGAAGGAAGGAAGGAAGGAAATGGGAGGAAGGAAAAGAAAGAAAGAAAGAAAGAAAGAAAGAAAGAAAGAAAGAAAGAAAGAAAGAAAGAAAGAAAGAAAGAAAGAAAGAAAGAAAGAGATTTGCCGGATTTTATACTTAGATTCCATGCATACTGTTTTATAGCAGGCAAGAGAAACAAAATCTGTCTTAACACAAGACCATCAACCATGGTGGGGAACAGCATTCACGGAACAAGTTTAACATTTTGCTTACCTTTTGCTTTATGAGGCAAGGTAGTGTGGGTAAGTGTATATCCTGTATCTATGAAGTTCCTTTTCTGTCTTTATAATTTCACAGATTGTGTCCTAACATAGCTAGCAAACTCTCCTGAATTTTTAAGAAAATGTTCCATTGTTGGAACAAGCCCAGTCATTCAATGCTGGTCATTCTAGTCTTAAGATTTGTGGACAGCAGTCTCTTTTTTGTTTCCTGATTTCAAGTGGCTTTCAATTATTTTAATGGGTGAGAAGCAGAAATACTGGCAAAATTAGTCATTCTTTCAAACAGGTTAGAAACCTCAGCAACTGATAACACTCACCTAATATGAGGTAAGCATGATTCTCCTCCCATCCCCATAATATGGTTCCTGTTCTTCCTCTTCATTTCTATCATTTTGGGAGTTATTACCCATTTAAGAGTACAGATATGAGATCTTTAGGCTCAAAACTCTATTGCTTTTTGAAATCTTGTAATGGGCAGTGCAGCAAGGCTTAGTTCATGAAAATGTAGCATTTCCTGAGTCCTCACATCCTCTCATTTCAGATCATATTCTGTTGAGCAGCAAAGTCTGAAGACACTTTCTAATTTATCATTATTTGAATGGGCGTAAAGATCTTTAGATCACAAGGACTGATTGCAAAGAGAGTTATAAATTACTCCAGTAACGATGGAAATTCCACATCTCCTGGATTTTCTGTATTTCATTTTTTTTCTGCAAGTATCTGAGGAAGCTCTGAATACACAGGGACATCTGTGTGCAAATGGTTTATGTGACTGTGTGCATAATACTGTAGGTAGTTAACCTCAGCAAACCCCTGCTTATGTGAATAAGCAGGGCAATCTCACATCAAATCAGTATACTGGGACAGGAATTTTAGCATCCTTCTGTAGCTAAGAAAAAAAAAATTCTTTGTACATTTCAGTGCATGGAATGAAATAGCTGATTTGATATTAATTCTCTCTTCCAGCATTGAAATGCTGAAATGAATCAATGACCAGTACTCTTCCTTCATGTCTTCCAGGGAGTTGAAATGAATGCAGAATAATACAGCCCACATTTCTTAAGGTAGCCTGTATCACCGATTTCAAATGCTGATTTGAGTGAGATACAACTGGAGCTATACTATTTAAAAACAGATGATGCATTTGAGCCATAATATATAGGGCACTGTGAATTAAACATGAGTATTTATAAAGCTGAGTTTGTTGCCTAGATTTTTATGGAGCATTTAATAAAAATAAATGACAAACACCATTGTTTCCTATTATTGTTTTATGCCCTTTCAATATATAATGCCTGTCTGTTTCCCATGTAGGAAACTAGTTGCTGACTAGTTGCTGCAAGCAAACAACACAGAACTGTCTGCTCCTTCCAGCTGAATGAAGGAAATGATCTTTTTTTTTTTTGCTAGTATACCTCACAATTTGCCACTTGAATACAAGACATTTTTCCTCCATATTTTCTTTTCAAGTATGAGATCAGTGTAAACTAAAATGTTACACAAGCCAGCATTCTTATTTCTTTCCCTGTGGCAGATTCATATTAATGGGCTACTGTATGTCATTGTCTGATTATTACGGCTGTGATTAGACAAGCAACATACTGTATATTCTCAATCTGGCATTGACTTTTTCCCCTCTCACTTTCCCTTTCATTTTGACCATCACTAGCACTATTGGGACTATCAGATGATATGAAGAACCCCTCTATTTGGAGCAGCAGAGGTGTGCAATTTGTGTCTGCTGGGGATATAAGAGAACTCTCTCCTGGATACAGGAAAAGATTTTCAAGATCCTAAACACAGCTCTTTTTTCAAACAAAAATCTACTCTCACAACACTATTTGTTTTCAAACTTGCATAAAAAAACATGATGTTAAAAAGTATATGCCTGGTTACTTGAGGACCGCTTGTCACCCAAAGTCTCTGCCTGGTTCAATCTGGCAGGGTTGGCACACCCCGGATTCCATTGATTATACAGTGGCACCTACTGGGACCCTGGAAGCACGTCTGCCCTCTGGAATGAGTTTCCCCCCAAAATTCAAATGGCTCCCACCCTACTGGGATTTTGAAGGGCCTTAAAAACCTGGCTTTTGGCCCAGGCCTTTGGAGAGGATGTTTGATGCCCCTTTCTTCCTTTCTGTTCCCTTCTGCCATCGATGTCCCTTTGTCTTGTGCTGCTTTTGTGTTTTCTGTAATGTTCTCTGTTTTTTAAATGTCCTAACAATTGTAAACTGCCCAGTTTATAATGTTTATACTATTCAATTATAAATTTAATAAATTATTATTATGTCAGCTTACAGTAGGGAAATTTTGGAAATAAAAATTTGGGGGAGGAACTGGAGGGCCCCAAATGCTGTGGGAAAGAATGGAGAGAGGAGGAGGGGGAGGAGGAGGAGGAAGCTGAGGCTGAGCTCCTTTTGTACACATCAATGTTACACCTTTCTTCATAACCAGCAACATATAAAGAATATAAAGGTAAGGACACCCTTCAGTCAAACATGACTTTTAATTATTACATGGACACATCCATTCTCTGGGCAGCCAAATGAAGAATATTTGCCACTGTCTCCTTCAGGGGTGTATGTGGCAACTTCCCAGTCCAGTCTAGAATTTTCTGGTGTCTCCCATCCAAAGGCTAACTGGGACTAACCCTTTCAGTTTGGGGTGCAGCATGGAAATCAGCCACGGTCATCTGCTACCAACTTCAAGGAATAACACAGATAGAGTGGAAACTAACTGTCAAATATTGCTGGTTTGTATAAGTATGTGTTTAAGGCTAAATCAAGAACATTCACATAAATAAAGATTGATAACAGGGTAAGTTTGCATTAAATCAGATTTAAAAAAAAAAAGTCTTGACTATATGAAGGAAGCTCTGTACACAGGATCACTATGTTAAGGGAACTCATGAACTTAATTTAAAAAAAAACCCCGGAAAGATAAATACTACTTTATAAAAATGAAGTAGATCTTTGGAGATCTATACAGCCCTGGAGGCTGTTGGTGTCATTTGTTGCTCTCCTGGTCACTAAAAGCTGTACAGTTTGTTGAAGGTACCTGTACATTGTATATATGATTGAACTTTGTGATATAATCAAGCTTCGTTCTTTGCCATATTTTAGTTGGCATCTCCCAAGAGCATCTGATTCTAGGGACAGCATTGTGAAGGATTCAGAAATTGTTCTTACCGATGGCATGATTATTTTTTCCCTCTGTGCTTTCACTCAAAGTGATGTAAATATATAAATTCATGGGTTCCCTTGACAGTACCTAGGAAGCCACCTGCTATAGTAGAACTATTCAGTGGTACATGAGAAGAGAAATCTATCATGCGTTCCTGGTGTGAACTCATTTTTCCATTGATATGGAACATATGTCTATTTCATTTTTTAAAAAATTCTTAAAGGCTGCCTGGCAGCACTGCATTATGCCCAACAATTCCAGACTACATTTGTTGTTTTTTCAAGTTGAATAGCAAGACAAAAAAGGTCAGTCAAATAAATAAATAAATAAATAAATAAATAAATAAATAAATAAATAAATAAATAAATAAGATTCCATTAACAAAATGGTACTTTAAAAGTGGGGCTCATTTTTCATTGGTGAAGAAGACATAAATTTATACATTTTATTCCTATATCCTTTCTTCATTGAAACTTCTTTATACTTGAAGCACACTTCAACCCTTCCCATAGTTAATTAATCAACCAGAGCTAAAATCAGTCCAGAAATTTTAACTAAATGACAAAATATAAGTCAATTTTTAAAAATAATTATGCAAATAAAAGGTAGTTATTCATTTTAGTTTGTTGACTACATGGCATTTGAATTAATTTTCTTGTGCAAAATGCATCTTATTCCTTCAAAACAAGACATTTTATGCCTTCTTACTTCAGCGTTATCAAAATGATGACTTGCATTTAAATATTCAGCCCGCAAATAATTCAGTGTTGGCTTGATTTGTCATCCCCTTTCAAGAAATATTATTTGTGAGAGAAGTGGTATCCGCTAGAAAATGGCAGTTACTCAGTGTTTTCACATTGACAAAGACCTGGTAAATATCTGAATGTTCTATTTATTTAACTGAAAAGTGGTATGCTTTTAACAATAGATAGTAGGTGATGATGATGATGACAATGACAAAAACTAAGACAGCTTTATATATATTGATAATTATAAATAATTATATATAATTATAATTATTGCAATGATTAGTAGCCAATTACAGCCTTGTCTTCTATGAATTCGATCTTTTATTTTATTTATCGGTGCCTTTGAGTCATTGTTGACTCCTGGTGGCTGCCTGGACATGTCCCTGCAGTTTTCTTGGCAATGTTTTTCAGAAGTGGTTTGCCTTTGCCTTCTTCCTAGGGCTGAGAGAGAGTGACTGGCTTTGTGCATAAGACAGGACTAGAACCCACAATCTCCCTGTTTCTAACCTGGTACCTTAACCGCTACACCAAACTGGGTCTCTGAATTTGATCTAATTCCTTTTATATATTGTCTAGACCTACCACAATCTTCTGTACAAGCAAATTCTACAAATTAACTGTCATATAAAGAAGCACTATCTTTTAAGTGGTCTGAACCTCCAACCATTCACTGAATCATTCCAGATCCTAATGTCCTCATAGCTAAGACATGCATCATCCTCTCCACTTTCACTACACCGTTTAATAAAAACACCATTAAGCCTTGAGAAGTTTCAGAAATTCACTAAAACTTTTCCTTCCTTCCTCTTTGAAAGCAGGTCTGGCCACTATAAATTTGGTAGTTAAAATCTCCTACCTCCTACCTCATCACTCTTGGTACCCTTTCACATCCCGATGGTTTTAGTTTTTAGAACTTGCCACTAATAACCCCATCTCTTTCTGAAAAAATGGAAATACGTCTCTTGTTCTCCTTCACAGACCTTCTCACAGATTGACAAAATTCTCACGATTTTCTCTTTATTTCACTCTGAATTTGCCTTATTTCTTCAAGAGTGAGCAAATTCAGAGCAGAACAAAGGAAATGTACACACATCCAGTGAGGAAGGATGAGCAGAATAGTCTTTGGCTAGAATCAGCTACAGATGAGCAGTATGCAAATGAAATGCATTAATAAAATCACACTAGATAGCTATCCAGGCTATATGCTTTAGCAGCCTTACTTTGCTTAGATGACAATAATTTCTGAAAAGGCTCAGGCAGCTAATAGTATCAACATAAAATTAAACAATAATCCATACCCCCAAGTAATTATTTTAAAAAATGACAAAAAAGACAAAAAAAGATAGGGAAATAAAACGATCATGTACCCATGAGACCACCTTCATTATAGCACACCTTCCTTTTGTGCCAGGCAGAACAAATAGATCTTCAATATTTTGATGAAACTCAAAAAAGATGAAGCTGACCAAATCTCAGTTGGGAGGGAGTTCCAAAGAATGGGGGCAGCTACTGAAACCTCCTTGTCTATATTAAAATCATATTGCTTTGTTATTCTGGAGTTGGGTTTTATACTCCAAAACAGCTGGGGCCTGGTAAATAGACCCATTTACTTGAAAGATTAGCCTTGGGGAATGGGAATTTCCCTGTCTACCCTATCCAGATGTCAGGTGAGAGATCCCAGGAATGCATCTTGCAGGCTCCTTGTTGCAAGATACATTCCTTCCCCCATCATATGGCCAACATACTTGCTCTGCTAATTTCTGAGAAACTGTCTAATGCTTTTTCAAGTGATATGAGTTAGCAGCCATTAATATAGCTGTTAGAAGTAAATCATGAACAGAAGAATCACAGGGAAGCTCCCAAACTCAAAAGCACCCATCTTTAGGCTTTACTAATGGGGATTACTAATTTCCACCTATAAATAATATTGCTTATTATTTTTTTTCCTGAATCTTTTTCAACTTAGTCATATCTCTTGGCAAATGTTAACGTTAGAATAATAAGACCAGTATTTTGCATGTAATTCTTCACTGGAATTTTGTAAAACCATTATAATGATGGGCATTTTATTTATGGGCTTTCTTAGTTACATGGAGTCCTTGGGGTTTTTTGAGCTTGGTTGTTTTCTTGCAAACGTTTCATTACCTGGCTAGGTAACATCTTCAGTGCTAGAATGGGATGGGGTTTGCTCTCTGTTTATATACAGAGTTGGTTTCTTAGTTATCCTGACCACAGATTTTTTTTTTTTTTTTTGGACTGCTTTTTCATACTGAGTGGATGTTTTCATTTATGTCTTCCAACCACTTTTTCTTTGTTAGCTAGTTACTGGCATCTGAAACATCATTAATGTATGTCAGAAGTTAGAGTTTGTTTTCTATCCTAGTGTGCATTGCATACATTTATTTAGATTGCATCTCATTTGCCATCTAACTGATCCTTAAAGTGATCTGTCCTCTTTTCCACAACTGCTACCCATGAAAGTAGTAATGGGTGTTCTCTCCTTCAAACAATGATAAATCGGCTCTGAAAGTATAAATTTTCACTTTTCTGTTTCTGAGTGTTTTCTCTTCCTGCTTTATATTTGTGGTTTTTATGGAGCAGGGAGTATATGCCTTCCCATATTGAGCACACTGTAATGGGAGACCTGAAGGGAAGGATATTCTTTATGTTATCCATTGGCCAGAACAAACTCAATAGGAATCTGCACCCCTTATCTCTGAAGAAGAATTTCATGACATAAAGAAAAGCAATTTCTCCCTTATACTGATTAAAGAAGGAGCAGTTGCAGGCAGCTTGCTTCATCTTGACAGATAGAACATTTAGTTCTTTTGACATTTGTCTCGGAAGCCTAGAGGCGAAGGATGAGCAATTGCTGTTCAATCAAGTACACTAGCAAGGGAAGATCTGACCAGCTCAAACTATATAGAATTGCCAGCCTATGGGTTACTACTTCATTCTGGCCTTAAAGAAGACCTGCTTCTTCTTCCTCTTCCATTATGGTCCTTGTCATAAGTGCAGGACCTCTTTTTCTTTGCTTTGAGGGACAGTAATCCTCTAAATAGTGAGATAGCTAATTAATAAGCATTGCCTCCGGAACGGTATCTTCTGATATGCTTGGAAATTCAATTGCAACTACAAAAACTAATTGCCAAGACAGATTTACTTGCAGGGAAATGGGTGATGTTTAGAACTGAATGAAGACAACAAACATTGAGAGAATGATCCCAATAGAATAATAATGTGTATCAAACCAAAAATTTCTTGGTCTCATTATCTGATCCCATAGATGACAGTGGTCAGTCCTTTATTTAAAAAAAAAAAAGTAAAAATCAACTTTAAAAAGATTATCTTCTGTAGATTTACTTTAAAAAAAGGTTTCAGTAGTTCATATTGTCAGTGTTCAACTAAAGTTTCAGTAAGAGTTCAGACAAAAGCAAGTTAATATTACAAAACATTTTGTAAATGCAGCTTAAATCAATCTGTAGCCTGAACCATGCATGAGCGGAATTTCATATTACATCCAAGACAAAATATAGTTGTTTAATAGAGCCAATTAATATCCAATTAAGCCTATGTACAATTTGTAATTATTTCTTATTCTTCTATTTAGGAAAAAAAAAAGAATGGTGAGTTGTTATGAGCCAACAGGCCATGAACTGTTTTTTGATGCTTTCAGCAACAAAATAGGGACAGCACATCATATATACAGATGGAGTATAACCTTGATGACTGAACAGATTGCTTCCCAGAGATCTTTTGCTTATGCTTACTTGCCTCTTATTTAATAAACCACTAAGGTGGTCCAGAGAGTAAACCTTTAATATAAAGGAAACATCTCAGCATCCTTCTTTACATATATTGTATCTTGTTGGATGTGCTTTGAATTATTTTTTATTTATTTTATTTATTTATTTTATTACTAAATGTATATGCCTCCCATCTCCCCCACAGATATTATTTCCACTGTTCTCATGCCAGTCCAAATGCCATCATCCTGTGATTTGGTTTCCTGACATGGATTTCCAAAAGAGGAAAAAGTTGATCAAGCAAATGTGAAGGATATAGTAGAACTAATAAAGGGCCAGTTGGAGATAGCTGGACTTTCTAACCTAAATTGGGCAGGATGTCATAGTACTTTTCTGCTTTTTCTGGCCCTTCTGTATAGTAAGTTTTATCTATGTTTTCAGGATGGTGAAAGATTTAGTAATACACACTTTTGCTTCAGTTTATGAAAGGTGTTCAAGGGATAGGAGTTGGGTGTCTTTCTTATGTTATTTTCCATTGATCATTTTGCAAATGCATTCATAAAACCGCCCTCTCTAATCAAAACATGCTTTGCAGTAGAACCATGTCCCAGAGACCAGGTCAGCAAGAAGGTCATTTCAGCTTCCTATGCAATCCAGATAATTAGTCATAGCATTGTTTCAGTTGTGCTTATTGGACTAATGCATAAATTCAGCTGATTTCAGAAAGTGTTGGTTATTTAAGAGATAAAGGAAAAACTATACTGACACATTTTAATTATGTCTTATATTTATCAAATTAGTCTCCAAAGCGATCATTATGTGTCAGGGCATATCTGCATTACAGACAAAAATAAACATTTCTTATTCTTACAGAACCCTGAAATCTTTCTTGCTATGGCTTGGAGAGGGTGGCTGGAGATGAAAAGGTAAATTCTCCTTCAAGTCAAGTTTGACTTCTGTATATGAAATTCTCTTAGTAACAGTGTGAAAGTAGTTTGCTATTACTTTCTTCTGACACCTTTTTGACTTCCTGAGTTAGCCTTTGATATTCTTTGAGAGTCTCCCATTCAAGTACTAGCTAAGCTCAACCCCATTTAACTGCCAAACTCAGACTAAGTCAGATATGTACTACGATTTGCTGAGGCGGCTGGAGATTGGAAAGTTTTCATCAAGATAGTTTTCAGGATATGATGAGCTAAACTGCCATACAACTGTTCTCAGCATTAGTGCAGATATACTGAGTCAGGCTTCATAAAAAACTCTGTTTAATTGTCCAGTTTGGGGGTCCATTTTCCAATCCAGCAATTTTTGTACTTTTTTTAATTAAAGGCATAACTTTTTGTTAAAAGAATTAGCATTCTAAAGAGTGACAGAAATTAGCCTTTATTTTTTTAAAGATTCTTTTGATATCTGTTTAAATGATAGAAGAGATCCCTCATAAAGTTTAGAAAAGAAGTGCAAACCCTATCTGTACCACCATGGATTCTTTTCCTGGGAAAGGATGAATGGTAGTTGGACATTGTTGTGGGCAGCATTGTCCTATCTTATAACTTCTGGCCCCAAAATATCCCAATTTATCCTAGCACACTCCATTGTAAAAGCCATCCTTCTTTTTCTTCTGTGCATGTGTGATTTCCAGTACAAATGACTAACTTAAATGAGATGTCATATTTTCCCCATCAATTATTCTCTGTATATCAGCATGCAGTGCAACAGCTAATGATGGCTGCAAGCTTTAAGAAAAAAGAAAAGAAAAAGAAAAAAAAGCTTTTACATCAATGAACATTTTCATTAATTCATCAGCACATTAAAGTAAGCTGAAAAGGAAGAAATACCTTCTATCCCTATTCTGTTTTGCAATTTCTTCTTTGCTTTTATATGAAGAATTGTGAGGTCAGTCTGACTCTGGGATATTCATTATAATCTTTCCCTTGGGTAATACCGTAAAGGTCACAGAATGGCAGTAATCATCTCCTTTATATCTTAGTGGCAAGTTTATGACTGAAGGATTGCCACACTAATATGTGTTTAAATGAGGAGCAGCAATGTTAGTGGTATTTAAAAGAGTGCTGGCATTTGAAATAGTTGACAACAAGAAATCTTGCTGGTAAACAGGAACACTTTTGATGTCATAGCTAGTTTGGTGGGTGAAGGCTTTAATGGGTGCTCAGAGAGCTGTGCTCTACCATAGTTTTATTTTAAAATCCCAGAATATTGCTTTGAACTCTATAGGGACTATGATAATCGAAAGATACAAATATGGTATCAAAATGTTTTAAACAAATCAGAATTCAAAAGTAGCTGGAGGCATCAGGATCTGACCAGAGAGAAACTGGCTCACACTCAACCCAAGCAAGATGGAGTGGCATGAATTCTGAAGCTGACTGATTCTAAGACCATACTAACTGATTCTCAGTTGGGTTGAGCTCCCCAGAGAGGGACTAGGCTCACAATCTAGGTGCTTTCTTGTACTAATGGCTCCTGCTACAGAAGTGAGTGGAGGCCATGGCTAAGAGTGCTTTTGCTCAGCTCCAGCAGATATGCCAACTGTCATCTTACCTGGAACACTGGGGACAGCCGTTTGTCTTCTTTTGTTTAAACTACTGTAATTTGCTCTACATCAGGCTTCCCTTGAAAACCACCCAGAAACTTCAGCTGGAGCAAATTGCAGCAGCCCATTTATTTACTCTTAATTCTGCCATATTAAACCATTGCTATTGGAATTACATTAATTACCAGTATTTTTCCAAGTGCAGTTCAAGGTGCTGGTTGCCATCTTTGAAGCCCTTAATGTTTCAGAGCCTGGGAATCTAACAGACCACTTTTCTTTGAGAAATTCTGCTCACCTGATCTGGAAAATCTGAGAATGCTTACTGAGAAATGCAGTGGGAAGGATCCTGACAGTGGTGATCTCTGAAAGGGCTCCACTCCAACAGAACAGTTTATCTTCTGAAGTAAGGATGGCTACATGTTATAGAACTTCCAGAA
The DNA here is from genome assembly GCA_030867105.1 of Liasis olivaceus. NCBI lineage: Eukaryota > Metazoa > Chordata > Lepidosauria > Squamata > Pythonidae > Liasis > Liasis olivaceus. The sequence continues at coordinate 42,780,841 of CM061349.1, forward strand.
AGATGTAAATGCTTGGCTTTTTCAGAGGGTCTTCTGGAATTTATTTCAAAGCCATTGATGTAAAATTTAGTTTTATCATATTGTTTTATATTATATCATTATCATTATCATCATTATCATTATTATATTATACCATTATTTTAAGTATAGTATATGTGTACTGTAATACACATGCACACATATTGTGTGCTGCTTAGCATTCAGCTGGAGTGAGGCAGTGCATAAATATGATAAATAGATACATTTTTTTTTTCTTTTTGCTAAGGCAATTCTATGTTAATCGAAATATACTGAAGAGGAAGAGAATTTAATGAGAGTTTAAATTCAACATATATAAGGTTGAGGGATGCTTTTCTGTGTTTAGTTAAATGTTAATTTAATATATTCTCTTCTCTTGGCTGTTATCTGAAAGTCTAACTGTTTAGTCTGGTGAAAATTCATTGAAAACAAATCAGTGTAAGGCCCATATGTAGGTCCATGAAGGTTCAGTGTTACCTATGGTTTAACACAGCCACTAAGTGCTTGTGATCAGACAGGAAGGCAGCTTTGAGTAGCATGCCAGATGACTTTTTCCTAAGGCCTATGTTTTTCAGAGTGTGATAAAGGAACTTACTTGTGGATGTAGAGGGATATTCATCAGTTTTGCAGATGTAACAAGCCTGAGTAGGATAAGTGACACAATCGACAACAGAATCAAGATTCAAAATCTTGACAGGAAATAACATCCCACTGAAACCAAAAGCATAAAGTTTGGCAAGGACAAATGTAAAACTTTTTCTTTAGGTACAAAAACAGTCCAAAAAGCAAATAAGATCTTATCTGGACGCACTACACATAAAAAAAGGTCTAGGCATATTGATTAACAATATGATACAGCTTCTAAAAAAGTTCACGTTAATATTTGGTTGACTTAACAGAAGCTTAATGTCCACATTACAAGAAGTAATTGTTTTACTCTCCTCTAGCTAGACCACAATTTAAGAAGGTCACTGTCAAACAGGAACATGTTGGAAGAGCAACCATGATGTGAAGGACTGGAATGAAATTTTATGAGGGATAGCTTAAAGAACCTTATTTATTTTGCCTAGAGAAGATTAAGGAGAAACACAATAACTGCCTTCAAACATTTGAAGGATTGTCATAGAGAAGCTGGAACCAACCTGTTTTCTACTTTTCAGATGACAGGTTTAGACTAATGGGTGAAAATGGCAAGGAAGGAGATTTCAGCTACAGACAAGATGAAATTTCTAACAAAAAGAACAGCAAAACAATCTGGAAAAATGACCTACTCTTCACTGGAGTTGTTTAAGAAGAAGCTAGATTAGACCAGTACAATATAGACACTAAGTTCCTGCTCAGGGCAAAGTCAAACTGAAAGGTCCAAGGTCCCTTATTTAGCATGATTTTAACAAATGTATATTATGCTTGTACCTCGAGCCACATATCATCAGACAAATGTGCTGGGAAATACAAGACTGAACACTTTTACGGTACCTCAGATGGCTTTCTTGCTATTATACAATGAAATTCCTAAGCACTTATTTAAAAACAAACTTGCTCCTTCATGAAGCATTAGCAAGATGGAGGAACACTACAGTGGGTTTCTTTAAACATGCACGCAGAAGGATGGTAACTAAATAGCTTTCTGGCTATAAGGCTTTTATGTAAATAAAGCCAGTTTTTCATTGAAAATAATTGTGACAAACATCTTTGTAACCCACTACCTTTTCCTTTCTTCAAAGAACCATACATTTCAATAGTTTCCTTATTATTACACTTTTGGTTTCATTTACTGCCAAGTACTCAGACTCAATCACAATTTCAACTGGGAAACTGTGAACATCCTAGACAAAGCCAAATCCAAAAACACTAGGGAATTCCTGGAAGCTTGGCATTTAGACAAATCAGTCATCAATAGACACATAGTAATAAACCACGTTTACACACCATTCAAAAGAGACAACAAAAAGCTAAGAAGGGAACAAAAAGACCAGAACACATTATTTCCAGCAGCCAACACCCAGATAAGCAGGGATTAAAAACCAGACAAACAGTCAAGCAGAAAACAATACCCTAATCAAGGAATTACCAAGGAGAAAACCACACCCCACCCACACTGGCAGGGCAAGCTACTGTATATAAACAGGAAGCCAACCCCACATTCACTAGCACTGATGATGTTACCCAGTTGGGTAATGAAACGTCTGCAAGTAAACAACAAGCTCAGAGAGCACCAAGGACTCCAAAGTACATTTTAATAGTATTAAAAACACTTGAATGCATGACAGTATCAATGGTTCATTACCAGTTGCCAGGGATCTAATGGGTTCATTTCTGAGAGGTTAAAGGCCTTTGGTCTGCTTAGCCTTTTCATATCCCCATGCTGAGCATTTTATAAGATCTTGCAAAAAATAAAATGCCTTCATTCCTCTAAAACAAACAGAAGAAATGTGGTTTCATCAACTACTTCATAATTTCATCCACTGAGTTCTTTTTTACTTATCCACATAAATTTATCTATGCAGAAATCAGGTTTGTCTCATGAAATCCAAGGACATTATTTCAAGATGTTGTGGTACTAGATGTCTTAGGATGAAAAAAAGAAAAAGAAATCAACAGTGTAGCTCATAAAGGAATTTTCCAACATCTATGCAGATAATGCAATTGTCAAAATAGCTGTTTCACCCTAGGTTCACCAGGAAGGAAGGAAGGAAGGAAGGAAGGAAGGAAGGAAGGAAGGAAGGAAGGAAGGAAGGAAGGAAGGAAGGAAGGAAGGAAGGAAGGAAGGAAGGAAGGAAGGAAGGAAGGGTCTATATACCACAAAAGCATCACTGGGGCAGTTTGTGATATTTTAAAAAGTTACTGTATACTTCAACCAAGAAAAGCTTCAGGAATTAAAATCAAAAGATAAAACATTGTCTGAAGTCACCTTTTGTAATTTACCAAAACCACATTATGTCTAAGTACTTGTTGAACCCAGGTGCCACATAAAATAAAAGAATAGAATAGATAATAGAAAATATATCCATTTTCATAGCAGTGCTGATGTGCAGCCATGTAGGGTAAAGTAATTCTTTCTATCTTTCTTCTATTTTCCATCCTGCTGGGATAAACTCAGGAGGACTTTGGGATTGGCAATTCATCCATTATGTTTTTCCCCCTCTGATCTAGAATTGCTTTGTTCCTGTTATATTTCGCTTAAGTGCATATGAAAGGGTCAGCAAAATATCATACAAAAGGAATCTGGATATAATTATGCATCTGATAATTGTAACAATGCTTTGGGGTATTGACACACATGTCTATGTTGCTGATAAAGAGAAACAAAAGATACTGTACTTATGAGAAGCAATACAGAAAATTCTTATTTCTGGAATTAATTTTAGAAATTCAAATTTAATGAAGATTCAGGGCAGTTATAGGAACAATAAAGGAAGGAAATATGGAGAATCTTCTTATTCATACACAAGTGTGCCAATGAGCTACTCAGATCTGTTGCTGCAAGTGAAAATTTTACAGGTATTCCTTGGCAGAATTTTAAATGAACTTTTAGACAACAGGAGAATAGAGCCAGTGTTGCTGGAAAAGAACTTGTATTTTCCCTGAGGTTCAGTCTACAGTCCCAGGGGTAGGCTATAATAGTCCCATTGGCACATGTGCACCTGGAAATACTTTCCTTGGGGTCTGCCAAGCTCTCCTACCTGCCTTTTAAATTATTATTTTAAATTAAAAGACCTGCCCACCAATCCTTAGCATAATCTTATTGATACAAATTATTCTAGCCCATTGCATGGTTATAAAATAAACATGGTTTGTGGCTGCAATTCACTGCCTTGTTTGAAAGTGACCCTTTCTGCCTCCCTGGGGGAAAAAAAGTTAAGCTGGAGTCACATCCTGATGTTAAAAGGGTGGCAGGGAGTAATCTTGCTATTCACAGTTTAGTAAGTGGTTATCCATAACCATGATGGCAGCCATTTTGTGAATGTACAAGCTCCTGAAAGCAATAGGAATGCTCAAGAGATGCTCTCAAAGATGTAACTGTTTCCATTCCCCCCCACCCCCCAAATACTGATAATTCTTTATTTAAAATATTGGCCCAGCAAGGGTTTTTTTTAACCCATAATCAGTTCTACAGCTGTAGATGATCCATTTGCTACAATGATTTGGAATGATTCTAAAACTAACGGATGACTTACAGCTCTAGAACTCACCACACCCAAAGGGTTGTTGGACCAATGTTTGAAATTGATATAAAACAGTCAAGAAGGTCCAAGAGGCAGTAGGATTTTTCACATTATACATCCTGCTTTTCCCAAGTTCAGATATTTCATTAAGAAAAAAAAAATGCTCTGGGGATTTTCCATGTGAAAATGGCTGTTGATGCTGTCAAGGCTCTTCTATTATTATGATATTACTCCGTCATTGTAAAACATGGAATGCCAAGTTTTAAGTTATAAGAGGAACCTATGGACATAAAAACATAAATAGTGCCCTGCTGGATTGGACCCTTGGCCCATCTAATCCAGCAGCCTGTTCTCACAGTGGTCAACCAACTGCGCAAGGAAGCCCACTTGTCTTCCAGCAGATGGCCATCAGAGGCAATCACTCTTCCATCAATGCTAATAATCATTGATTCCGATGACTTCCATGAATTGGTCCAATTCTTTTTTTGCAGCCAGCCAAGCTGTTAGTCAGCACTACATCTCATGGTAACAATACAGCAGATCAGGACACTGGAGTACTGGTGGAAATCTGAGAAGATGACTGGTCATACTTTAGAGTATATTATCATACCTATTGTATAAGACATGCAAAAGGCATTTTTTGGTCCATTATTACACTTTTATTAGCCATCCAGTGCAATGGTCTCATATGGTTTGGGAGCATTTAACAACTATCCCAACCAATGGAGTATTAGAACCCACAGATATGTGCTGCCAATTCATTTGAAAGGCACCTTGAGGATAAAATCATCCAGGCTTCCAGGACTGTAGTCTATATGCTGGTAATGGTTGCCGTAGATGATTCGATGTCATTTTCCCATCTGGTCTGGTACTGTAGGATCATTTTCACTTGTGAAATCTGAGGAAATGGACAAGGTGCTTTGTAGTTGTACATCTGACCATTACGTCTTCTTGATCCCTGCAATTCCTGGCTGTATAGATCTAGAAGAAGGATTAAGTGGAGAATGTTGTGTGCAAAATGCATCTTTGCAGGAGAAGTAGATGCCAGATACCTTGACAGAGTCAGTATTTTGTCTGCTTCTCAAGAAATTGATTTGGATGACCTAAAACTTAACAGTCATCAGTTACTAATATTTCCTCTTTGAGAAAGTGCTGAAGAGGTTGTTCCTGTATACCTGCAGATATTCATGGAAGGAAGAGTTTCTCTGGACCCATCTCAGTCTAGATTCAGAGACCGGTTATGTCTCCTTAATAATAACCTTATTATAATAACCTTATTGGAGAAGAGAGGAGAATACAACATTGTTAATTCTCTTTGTTTTTTCTGCAGATTTCTATATCATTGACCAAGTATCCTTCAGGACTGCCTCTGTGGATTGGGAGTTGGTAGCATTTAAAAAAATATATATGTTTGTTTCTTTTAGACATTTATGAGGTCACCCAACTATACAATGATTCTGGATAGTGTACAGTAAAAACATTCATTTTAAAAAAAACCAACCCAAATGCAAGAAAACAACTATTAAAAGACAAACACAGGACCCACACTACCCAACCCTTGGGGAAAAAAGCAAGTTTTTGGAGCTTTTTTGAACACAGCCAAGTGGGGGCCAGACATGTCTTGGGGACAATTATGTTTCAAAGAGCAGGGGTTGCAACAGATACGGTACACTTCCTAGGTCCCATCAGGTGACATTGCTTAACATATGAAATCTGAAACATGTGAACTGTGCCTGATCATTCAGGCTGGGCAGATGCCATGGAAGACAGACAGTCCTTTAGATAACCAGGTATTTCTATTAAGGGGTTTATAAATAATAACTAGCCCTTGAATTGCAACGCAGCTCATGGAGCAAAGGTGTCATGTGAGCCTGAAAAGATTGAGTGGTCTTCAAGGGCAGCCCCATTTACAGTGCATTGCAGTATCCAATCCAAGGTCATCAAAGCATAAGCAAATGTATAAAAGGCCTCCCAGTCCAGGTCAGGGCACTGCTGATACACAAGATGGATTTGTACAAAGGCCTTCTTAGCCACAACTAAGCAACCACAACAACTGCTCCTCAAATAGATGTGAATCTAAGAAGACCTTCAAACTGTACACCAGTCCTGAAGGGGAAAATGCAACCACAGTCAGGACTAAAGATGAAGCATTCCCAGCCATGCAGGTAGGGTGGGGGTCCAAAAACTCACAAACATTGACAGGGCTGTGTTTAAGCCTGTTCTCTATGAAGCAAGGTTCCACTCTGCCCCAATGCTGTTCAATATCTATATAAACTTCTTGGGGAGAAGAAGGAGTGAAGTGTCACATATCTTGATGATATTCAGGTTTATTTCTCTGTATCATCTCAGCCAAGTGAGGGTGAGCAGGATTTAAATTAATTTCTGGATGCTCAGATGGATTTGATGAGGTTCAGTAAGCTAAGGCTAAATCCAGTAAAATGAAGGTCTGGCAATTAATGATTCCTTTGTCTGGGAATTTAGGGAACTTACCTGTTTAATGCAGGGTTGCAGGTGCATAATCTGGCAATACTTCTAGAAATACAGGTGATCTTCCTGACAAGGAGTGCTTTATTCTATATCTGGCTATTCCTGAGCTATGCCTATTCCAGGATACATACATGTTTAAGCTGGCAAGAATTATCCGTGCACCGGACTACTGGACTACCATATGTTATTTCGAAAGTTATCCATGAGATTGGCTGAGAAACTCCAGGCAGTGTAGTGGTAGCGTATTTTTGATATCTGTTTGATAATGCTGCACTACCTGAAGGCTCTACATTATCTGCTAACTTGAAATCAAGTGAAATTCAGGGTACTTGACCAAATGAAGTCTTATACAGCTTAGAACCTTTTAGATTCTATTTTATTACCATTATTTAATTATATTTAAATTGTTTTTAATGAATTATATCTCCTTTGGGATGATTTTTAATCATGAAGATGGTTAAAATTTATTTATTTCAATGAAATAAATAAATCTTGCAAAAAGTTGCTACAATCTGAAAAAAATATATATTTATCACAATTTTCCTCCTCCTAATGCATCCCATCATTTGCAGCAGCCTATAAAACTGGGAACAGAGGGAATAACAATTCACTGGGCAGTCAACTGAAATATTTTTTTCATAGAGATATGTTGATTTCAAGTCTCATCCCCCAAGCAAATGTCTCATGTTTTGTATTGGCAACCATATTTAGGTTACTCATATTAGCCAAGACAGAAATGCCCATATCACAAAATTGATTTATTAAAATAATTCTTGTGAACCTGTCTTAGAGGGAGAAAATCTAATCAACTTTATTGTGTCTTCCTGTAAGTTTTAAATGCTTTTAAAGTCTTTTAATTTTTTAATTGTTATATTGTTCATTTAAACTGCTCCTCAGGGTTTCAGTCTAAATGGAAAAGATAGAAAACAAGTCCTTTGTGATGGGCACTGAGACTCAAACTAAGACCATGATAGAAATAAAGGTGGGGATGTAATTGTATGAGTGTATTGGTTTAGATAAGCAAAAGTAATCAGCAGTAATAGGTACAGTATATGTAGAAATATGGATATTAAAATTATACACTTTCTGACATCAGACAAATTACTTAACAAGTATTTTTTTCCCTATCTGTCAGAAGTAGCTTATTACTGGATAGTCTACTTGCAACCCATGAACCTTTCAGATTATTTAATCCTCTATTAGCATATATATATTTATTTTAAAACTACTTTTTAAAAAACCAATTAAATCTGCATTTCAATACATAGTTAAACTTTTAACTAAGCATTATGCATTATTAGGTGTATTTTCTCATTAGGATTTTCATTTTGATTTCTTTTTTGAGAAATTAAAACAAAATGTTAGAAGTGCAAAATCTGGAGCAGCTAGTCAGGGTGGTGTGGATAGAGTCCATATTCACATTGTAATTTGCAAGAAATCAAGCTTTCAGGCATCCCTAGTACTGGCAAGTCCTGTAGACAAAGTAGAGTCAGTAGACCACTTACAATAGTACTCTATCTGAATTTCATTTCTTATATTTAGAAACTCAGATTTTTCATTTGTGAAAGGACTATGACAGTCTTCACTTAAAGAATGTTGCCTTATAAAATGAATAACTGTCATTTTAAGAAAGGGCAGATGATACTGGTACTATCCTCCCTCTTGTTCTCTCAAAATTTCATAATGGATTTTTCATAATCAGAATTACTTTATTTAATGAGCATACAGGTAGTCCTCACTTAACCACCACAATTGGGACCAGAACTTAGATTGCTAAGCAATGCAGTTGTTAAACTAACCATCACATGACTGAACCCATTTTACTACCATTTTGCAGCGGTTGTTAAGAGAATCACTGTGGTCATTAAGTGAATCACGTGGTTGCTAAGTGAATCACAGAGTTCCCCATTGATTTTGCTTGCCAGAAGCCGGCTGGGAAGATTGCATATGGCAATCACATGACCCAGGACACTGCAACTGTCATAAGTGTGAGCTGGTTGCCAAGCACCTAGATTACGATCACATGACCATGGGGATGCTGTGACGGTCGTAACTTCAGGCACCGGTTATAAGTCAGTGCCATCGTAACTTCAACAGTTGCTAAATGAATCATCGTTAAGCAAGAACTACCTGTACTAAAAAGAGTACTGGGTGGAGTAACATGACTTTTGAAGAAATACATGTTTTAAAAATACTGTATATTTTTTCTATGTTCCTTATTAATAAAATATTTACACAGTTTTTAGATCTTTCTGGCTATTTTAATAGTTGTTTTCTTATTCTACTTTGAGAGTCATTTGTAAAAATTTCTGTTAAGGTTGCTGTATCTGTCTTCAAATTTATATTATTCTATCCATGAGGAAAAGATTTTATTTTAGCATGTATATATATAAACTGATTCATATTGTTTTTATTTCACTTACAATTTTGAGCCTGTGATCTTTAACAAGCACTACCTTCTAACTCACCAGATTGCAAACGTTCAAATTACAAATACAACTGCCACATAAACAGAGGACATCAAAGCACAGATTGGTAAATGCACATGCTTTGATTTATCTTACCTCCTGCCAATATGTGCTAAGCTTTCTTTTCTTCATCTCCTGCTGCTCCAGGGTTCAAATAATAGACTAAGATATGTAGTCAAGTACTCTGGAGTTAAAACCAGCCCAAGCCAGCCCAGTAGAAACAGTAAACAAAAGCAGACAAGAGTTCACACAGAAATCTTAGTGACATACAGTATCAAGAATGAGGTCAGTGGTTTGTCAGAAAAGCTTCACCAACATTCAAGGTGAAGTCAAATAATTTATTTATTTTTCTTATTTATTCATTCAATTGATGTATATGATAGAGGCAACTTTGGGCAGCCCACAACATATTAAAAACAATTTAAAAAAGAACAATATCAACAAACTATAAATAACCTACAATGGATGCCAAGGATAAAACCAAAGCAATCAGCAGGACAACAACAATGTGTGGGCCACCTAACCTCCTGACCCCCATATTCTGGAGCGCATCCAAATTTTCAATGCTTTGCAACATCCCAGCAGGGTTGGGGCCAATCTAATATAATAATGTGTGTGTGTGCGTGTGTCTGTTCCAAAGTTCAGGCATTACAACAGGAATCCAGGTAGTCATAGCAAAAAATAGGTTCAATGCATTCAGCATTCAAAGTCACAAACTGGTGAAAGTTGTTCCAGTATTGCACTGTTCTCAGACGAAAAGCTTTTATACTGGAAGTTGCTAATCTCCCCAAACACAATGGGTTGGAACTAATTGTAGAAACCAGGCTACTTGGGAGGAATAACTTATTCCCAAGTAGACTGTTATCTTCAAGGCACTCCTCTAAGCAATCAGGCACTTTTCTGCTTCTCTGCCCTCTGGCTATTGACACATCTTGTCAAGGGTCTTGCTGACTTGGAGGCTATGTTTCTGTATCAAGATCATAATCCAGGATGGTAGAGTCAGAGTCAGAGGTGGTTGATTATGCTGAGATTTCTGATTTGGGACCTGGTTTGCTGAGATCAGGCTTAAGACTTTCTTACATCCTGCAATTACTAACAGTATTAATATTCATCACCACTAAATGTGAACCAGAACATCACTATGTGGGGATCAGCTAGATCTAGATCCCCCCCCCCCCGCTCCTCATATTCACATATGGCTATGTGAATGGGCATAGGTCCCTAATTTAATGGTGGACAAATTTTGCACAGAACATTTTGAAACATTTCTGCTCATTTTGTAATACTGGGCTATCATATTTGGGCTGCAAAAATCCATATGACCACTAGGTGTGTACAACAGGTTGGACTTCCTGTCTCTCTTTAATACCATCTACTGGCAAATTTTGCAGCCCAAACATGGTAGTCCTAAAAATATAATTTAATGTTATGTGTGTTAAGCACAATCAAGTCCATATTCTTACTGGTCTATTTTTAGTGTCTACTATCCTCTTATTAGAAAATAAATTTCTTCATTCTTACAACATTATCAAAACTTTAACCAAAATGTCAAAGTCCCACATTTATTTTTGCTAAACTCTTTATTTATCATTCTTAGATTAATATTGCAGCTCTAACTTTACACAATCAGGTGATTCCTTGGATCCAGGAGTAGACTAACAGCCTCTGATGGGTGTTTATATTGTACTGAAGAGGAAGAGGAGGGAAGGGCAGAATTGTATAGTGGTGGCAGATAACTTTCTAACTTTATTGTTTACTTCTGTGTGCTATATTTTCCTGCTTTGTGTATTTAGGGTAATGTCTAGGACAGAATGCTTTACTAGTTCTAAATCAGGACACTGAAATATTTCTTTGTTGCTTATAGCTAGATTACTAAACAAGGTGTCAGCCAAACTAGATCACATATAGGCTGCAAAAATCTAGATCAACACTAGATGATAGCAGAGAGTTACTTTTCTGAATCTCTTTGCTGTCATCTAAAGGTTGTCCAAGGCTCTGCAGCTCAGTTATGGTAGCCTAGCAAAACAGCACTGCAGTCAATTAATCACAACTTTAAAGGTCAGTTGTTAAGGTTAATATCACTACATTCTTAAATGTTGTCTGGTGAAATTCTTATTTAAACATTTTTCCCATTGGGAAGTAGTGATGGGGGCAGAAAAAAATTAGCCATAATCAGAAAAATGTGTCTTATCTTCTTCCAATGCCTCATCTATTAGGCTCTCTTTAATAAGCAGTTCAGTGAAAAGCCTTCCATCATTATTAGACATTGCCAAGAAAGGCCTCCTTTTCTTTTGCCAAGTTCACATGGGCTGAATGGATGGAAAAGACAAAAGGGTTATATTTCACTTCATATAAGTCTTCCATCATAGCTCGGGCGTAGAACCTTTTGCTGATGAGTGTTATCTCAGCTCCAGCTGCCATTATAAAGACAGCAAAATTAGGGAGCCTTACGTTATAAAAAAGGAAATGAGGAAATATGATCTTCTTAAACTCTTGATACCAAAAAGCAACTAAAAAACCCACCTCTCTACAGATGTTTCCTATATGTGACCAAATGTGGTTAATTCTGATGTATCCTACCTACAAATCCACTGGGCTACTTTAGATTATATTGATGATAGAATTCCCAATTAAATCTGAGGGTTTGCTAAAGTGGACAGAACAATTACATCATAATATTGTACCTTCAGTTAGCAAGTTCTGCAGAGGTTTATGTCATTTAATGCTTAACTTAAGTTGAAAGGGATCTCAAGCATGATCCTTTTCAGCTCATATTTTAAATAAACCTGTTGCCAATTCTTCCACCAGCAAGGGAGGCACTAAGGGACATTTCATTCCTCTTCCAGGGCATCCAGTAAGAAAAATATCCTACCTGTAATTGCAATTTTTACAGCTTTTACTTCTATCATTAGGTATATATACATACATGAACAGTATAACACAGGTACATTAGTCATTTTAAACCACACTAAGCTATTGAAATCCATGGGAATAATTTCCCAGCATCCTGCAAAAAGCCTGAGCAGTCACCTTAAAGGTAGGGTACTTTTAAAAAGCAGGGCCATATGTCCACAATGCTTAATCCTATCCTGCTTAAAGAAACAAGATACGAAGAGTATTGATGCCTTTGAACTTTGGAGTTGGAGAAAACTCCTGAGAATACTATGGGCAGTCAAGAAAGCAAACCGATGGATCATTGAACAAATCAACCCAGAGTTCTCACTTGAGGCACAAATGACAAGGCTCAAATTATCCTCTCTGGAAAAGGCTCTAATGCTGGAAAAGGTAGAAGGAATTAGAAGAAGAGGATGACCAGCAGGCAGGTGGCTGGACTCGGTTACAGTGGCAATAAGTGCACCATTGGGAGACCTGAAAGAATAGGGTAGAGAGAGATCATCTTGGAGAAAATCTATTTATACGGTCACTGGGAGTCAAAAGCAACTTGATGTACATAATCAAAAAACCAGTATGCCAACAAACCAATTTTCCCTGCCTTCTTGGAAATAGGGTCAACGTAAGCAGCTGATTCTGCATGAAGTTTTCTTCACTCTTTTTCTTCATGGCCGCTTAATTACTCCTTGGTTAGACTTTTTTCCCATCTGGCCCATCTGAATCTAGTCAGTTTCTTCTCTTTTCAGTTCTTCCACTCTCAAATATCCCTCACCCAAATCTACTGGGTAATTTCTTTGGGGATGAACCCTTCAGCCTTTTTCTATCCATATCAGTTGAGCTGCCATCCAGTGTGCCTGAATTCTTTGTGCCCAAGCTACAGGGAGTAGAATTCTAGATAGGCCAAGAGCTGCAAGGAAAAAGGCCTTGTGTTTTCTCTTCTTTGCTTACAACTCATAAGTAGTATTTCTATCAGCAAGAGAGGAACTCTCTGCTGGTTCTCAATACCCTTCTTTTCTTCTTATCTGCTCTCCCTCTTCTCCTTGCAACATCCCCAATATGGGGTTTCTATGTGTTTCTGAACTAAGTCTCTGCCTAGTTCCAAAACTAAATAATTTCCCCTCCTTCTGTACTGTTTCCTCCTACCTGATCTTAGGGTTTTGTTAAACTATAACTTGGATGGCAAAAGGTGTAGAAGGGCAATCCAACTCTTAGATCCTATTTTCTGCATCCTGCAATTTAATTATAATCTTTTCCTGGCTTGCACCAACTTTACTGCAACTGGGTTGCATGACTATAATCATGTTTGTGAAAGAAAACATCTGAAACCTATCATTAAGTGAGTAATTGCAAATGAATTGCAAGTGAATATTCAGAACAACTTAACTGTAAATGTTTCCTCTCCATGGCTTTTAGCTTAGACAATAAAGTTCACTACAACATTTATCCCAGATGCATTGCCTAATGCTGTTGGGAATTAACCAGCTTACTTAGCTATAGAATTATCTAGCATGATGCAAAGACTTTTGGCAGGCACTGTAAAAGTATTTCCTGGTTTCAAAGGTTCATAATCTAAGGAATACTGCTTTCTTTTGTTTCCTCTTTACACTGTAGTCAACACCACTAATCTGAATTTAACTCATCCAACTCTTAATTACATCAGTATTTTCTTTACAAAATTTTTGAGTTTTTCCAAATCACACTAAGCAACCCACCAATTTATGGAACAATTTTTTTTCCCATCCCTAATTATTAGTTTGGTAACCACTTGCTCCAAGTTACATACAGGTTCTCTAATGAGTCATTCTCAGGGAGTGTGATATCTGCATGAATTAATGGTCTCCAGAAATGCGACTTCACAAATGTGTTGTGTGTGTCAAATGTAAGCCAGGAATGCTAAATCTACATATTCATCAACACTATCTAAAACACTTATATATTGTTCACTAAGAATTTATTCTAGCTTCTCTCATGCCTTAAAGTTCAGTTCATCTCTAGTGAGTGTGTCCATGCATTATGATATTATTAACCAGCAAGCAAAACATTCTTCTAGCAAAATCTACCATGATCAGAAATCTACCATGACCAGAAATCAATCCATCCAGCGCTTCCTTAGGAAAGGTGATAAACTTTACATGGAAGCTAGCTTTCAAAACCTCACAATGCCCATTTGGAAGAAGAGGTCTTGGTTTTGAAGCAGATCCTACTGTTGATGATATTGCTGAAGAGATGCACGAGAAAGAGGCTGGGAAGAGAAGAAAGAGAATTGTCGAACAGTAGCAGTCACATAAGGAACTGCTGTATAACATTGCTCTGAATTAATCATCCAGGACATCCTGAGACCTCTTAAGATGCTTTACTAGCCTCCTGGGTGATCTCTCACCTTGGAGGGATATGCTTTTGCATTCTTTTATTTCTGTGACTGAACTACAGTGTCTTAATGTAGTTGTAATGGTAAAAAGAAAGAATGGTATGTTTTGGTTGGATGATTTCAAACAACCAAATTCTGGTTTCAAATATTTATTATTGTTGTTGTTGTTATAGACCTTCAGAACTACTTGTGTTTAGCCATAATATGAACCTTAATTCCATAATAATATAAACCAAGTTCTGGAACAAAGGAATGCAAGTTAACATTTAGATGAAGAAAATAAAAACATCAAGAGCAGATCAGAAAAAGAAAAAAAGAATTTTGCATTTTGTCTACATGAGGTTTGAAAGTAGTATTCTTAGGCAGAAAAATGTAGAGTGAGTAAGAACAATTCTTCAGTTAATTTTATTTTATGGGTGCATTTGATTTTGTTATTTCATTACTTGCAATATACTGTTAATACCATATTTTTGTTTTTTGTTTTTTTTTATATCAAAGAGAGAAAATGAAGGAAATAACTCACAGTTCTATCAAATCCCATCAAACCTTGATAAAGTCAGATGATCACTTTTAGGAGTGAAGAGCGTGATTATCTCAGTATAAAAATAAATCTTTGTTCAGAGCTTGTTCTACCCATAGGACACTTGTTATAAAAGGTTCATTGCCAGTTTCATCCTAATGCCTTGATTCCCAGGACATTGTTCTGAGTGAATGAAGGAAGAGCCAGAAGACAAAAGAGAAAGAGAGAGAAAGGAAAAAAGAAGAAACAAAAGAAAAAAGAAAAGGCTAGAGGTTACTTGCTTATAAGCCTATAATAGGAAGAGAAAATACAGTAAAGGTTTTTAGAGAAAGGGTAGATTTTGACAATTCAGAGTTCAAAGATCACTGAATCTGTACTAGTAATGTATAGATAACAGGAGCAAATACAGGAAATATATCTTCTAGCACAGTGCTAGCTAACATTTTCTCGATAGCTACAGTTAAATTCTTTTTGAATAGAAAAGAATGAGAGAAGTTGGCTTATCATTCAGGAAGTTTGATACAAACAGTAAGAACTGTTGGGGGGATAGCATAAAATGCCAACGTTCATATCTTCTTGCTGTTCCAAGTTATTTCCTACAGATTTGATTTTAGTCAAATTAAAATATGGCTCTTATATGTCTTGAAATAACCACATGAAATTCTACACTCTATTTTTCAGTAGGGGAATGAAGGAAGATCTTTTTACTGAATTTCTAAAATGGAGAAGACACTGTTCAAGAGTTTCTCTGTTCTGGGATTCACCATCACCACCAGCAGTAGTTCCCTCTCTCACACATACACCAAGGCACACATATACATGGTGTGGGTTTTCATTTGGTTTTCTTTCCTGCTCTTATAAAGGACAGCCATCATTCTGAACCTTCCATAATGCCCCTAATATAGCAACATTCATAAAAAAAAAATCCCCTCTCACCCCTATGGGTGGTATGTATCTTCCTCAATCTCAGGTCCTCTACCAGAGGCCTGGGAGTTTGAGGGTTCTGCACAGTGTCTTAGCTGTTCCTAGCACTGCACTTTTCTGCACAGAGAGCTCTGATGTTGTTCCTGGGATCTGTTGGAGCCACTCTCCCAGCTTAGGAGTCACGGCCCCGAGTGCTCCTACCACCACTGGAACCACTTTGGCCTTTACTTTCCACATCCTCTCGATTTCCTCCTTCAGGCCCTGGTACTTCTCCAGCTTCTCATGCTCCTTCTTCCTGATGTTGCTGTCACTTGGCACTGCTACATCTATCACCACTGCTGTCTTCTGGTCTTTGTCTACTACCACAATGTCTGGTTGATTGACCAGTACCTGCCTGTCCATCTGGATCTGGAAGTCCCACAGGATCTTAGCCCTATTATTCTCCACAACCTTCTGTGGAATCTCCCATCTGGACTTGGGGGGGTCTAGCTCATACGCTGTGCAGATGCTCCTGTACACAATGTCAGCTACTTGGTTGTGCCGTTCAGTGTATGCTGTTCCTGCCTGCATCTTACACCCTGCCACTATGTGTTGGACTGTCTCTGAGGCCCCTTTGCACAATCTGCACCTTGGGTCCTGTCTAGTGTGGTAGACCCCTGCTTCTATGGATCTGGTGCTTAGTGCCTGTTCTTGCGCTGCTATGATCAGTGCCTCAGTGCTGTCTTTTAGTCCAGCCCTAATATATATATATATATATATATATATATATATATATATATATATATATAATTTATATCACCGCCCGACTCCCCCACATGGAGGGACTCTGGAATTATATTGGAAGAGGGGATGGTGGCTACCATTCCCCCCTATGATGAGAATATTTGTAGAAAACACTGCCAAATTATATTTATGTTGAAGAGACAGTAGTTTATGCCTTTAAAGTGGAAGTTGTTGTCATAAGAACTTAAAAGCTGTTGCCACACATATAGTTCTGCTACATGTATGTACAGGAAATTAGTGGTTCTATTTTAGCAAGAAGCTGTTTCAGAAGTCTATTTCCTTTCACCATATTGGAAGTTTAACTGCTCTGACTCCTGAGAATACCATGGACTGCAAGAAAACAAACCAATGGACCATTGAACAAATCAACTCAGAGTTCTTGCTCAAGGCACAACTGACCAGGCTCAAATTATCCTACTCTGGACACATGTGAAGACCTAGCTGTCTGGAGAAGGCTCTAATGCTGGGAAAGATGGAAGGAAAGAGAAGAAGAAGACAACCAAGGCAAGGTACATGGACTCAGAGTGGTAACAGGTGTACCTTTGGAAGACCTAAAGGATCAGGTTAGGGACAGATCATCATGGAGAAAATCTATGGGTTGCTAAGAGTTGACGCTGATTTGATAGCACATAATCAGTCAACAATGGTATGTATAGACACATATCTTTGTATGTTTGTTCTCTCTCTCTCTCTCTCTCTCTCTCTCATCATTTTTCACTCTCCCCAGCCATATAACTCCGAATCTAGGGTACATTATACATGACATATGATATGTTCTTGCCTTGGTTGCATAAATACCAAGTATCTTTATGCTGCTTCTCATAGCTCTTGTTCTTAGAGATCTTCTGCTTTATATCTGTAGGATTAATTTGACTGCTGTAGATTTTCCTTGGCATAGTAAAAGGTGTGAAGGGAGAAGGAGGAATATTCTTTTACTTTCAGAGCACATAGTAAAAGTTAATAGTTTAAGGTCAGGACAGAGCGCCACTCCCATGAAATCCTTCCATCACAACATATTCAGTAGGTGTCACTCTATAAGGTGCACTAAATTGATTTGTTTTTATTTTCAAGGTGGGGCAGTCAACCCAATATAGATGAAACTGCTGTGATGAATAGACACTGTACATTCATTCCACCATCATCTCAAACATCTTAAAATTCAGCCCATAGAGTTTTTGCTTTTTCTACCTCTGTGTGTTTTCCTTTTTTCTCTCAATCATATTTTCTGTAAAATTAATTTCTTTTGTGATCCAATTCTTATGTAGGTGTGTTTACAGCACACATCAGAAACACCTGAAAGCAGCTATGTCTTTTTCCTGGGTTCACAGTTACTCTCTATAGCTTGCATGTGATTCCCAAGAAAAGAAATGTGTCAGAATCCTCGCAAGATGTTATAATAGATTATTGTATGGCTAGTTAAAAAATGGCTTTTTACATGCTGTGGTTCTGCCATTGTAAAAGGGGGGGGGGGAGAAGGAATGAGAAACTGTTTAAAGCAGATGGCTCCTTATCACAGGCTCTAGCATGCTCAAGGCCATGCCAGCAAGGGAATCAGGAGACCAAGAACTAAGGGCGATGTAAGGGGGGGGGGGGGGGAAATAAGAAAAAAAGCTTTTGGCGCACTTTTGCTCAGTCTTAGCAATGCTTTGGATCTGTACACTTATTCTCAATAAATGAACATTCTTTTGAATCAATATTGGTTGCAAGGAAAGGACTCTTTGGAAAAGACCCTGATGCTGGGAAAGATTGAAGGCAAAAGGAGAAGAGGACGGCAGAGGATGAGATGGTTAGATAGCATCACTGAAGCAATGAGCATGAAACTGAGCAAACTCAGGGAGGCAGTGAAGGACAGGAAGGCCTGGCGCAATATGGTTCATGGGGTCACGAAGAGTCGGACACGACTTAACGAATGAACAACAAACAAAAAGGAAAGTTACTGGATTTGGGATCAACAGGTGGCAGTTCGTTACATTTTGCTAAGACTCCCAGTGCAGACTTCCACCAGGGAGATTGCCCTGCGGGGAGTCCAAAGCCTCACGTTGACCGGGACCAACTGAGCAGCAGGATGGCTGATGATGTAATTGAGGAAGAAGAAGAGAGACCAGTCCCTCCTCCATTGGAAGTGAAGGTGATAACGCAGGAGGAGCCGGTGCAATCATCGCGCCAAGCCCGAGCGGGGGCAAAGGCAACAGCGACGAAGGAAATTGAATGAAAGATTGCATGGGGAAATTGGAAGGGCAGATGGGATCCCTATCTGATGATATGCGAGCACTAAAGGCAGCAGTAGATCAACTGCTTGGAGGGGGATTTACGCCCCCCACATGAGAGTCAGCGGCCACACTGGGAGGTACGGAGGCGGCAGAGCCGTCAGCCGAAGGTGAGACCTCCGGCGAGGAGGAGGAAGATCTCACACCTAGCAGAGCCAAGAAATCCCGATGCAGCAGTGGGGCATCTCCATGAAATTCAGGGGAGATGCTGAGCAGCTGGCTTGCTTTATCACCCAGGTTGGGATCTACATGGAGGGCTATGGGGGTCTGTTCCGCAGCGAGGAGGAGAAGGTCTCCTATGTGTCCAGTTTTTTTGAAGGTACGGCTGCAGAATGGGTGGTTGGCCTGCATAGGGCGAAGGAACGGGCTTTATGGAGATTAGAGGATTTGAAGACCCGTCCATGGCACTTAAAGCACGACGCGACCTGGAAAGGCTGAATCAGGGGTCCAAATAAGTATCAGAGTACGCCTACGAATTTTGGGGGTTGGCTCAAAGGCTGCCTCATGTACCTGAAGAGCTCCTGATCGAGTTCTTCCAGAGAGGCTTGCAACCCGAATTGTTGCAACGCGTGGTGTGCCGGGGTTTCCCCAAAACCTTTAATGGATGGGTGGCTATGGCCGGTGAAGTGGAGGAGCAATGGCGCACCATAGAAGCAAGAACCCGACTTCCGCCCTTACCCGGCACAAAGAAGGCGGTGCCCAAGGTGAAGACCAGCGGGCCGGAAAATAGCAGGAGCCAGCGCGTCTGTTTCAACTGCGGGGAGCCGGGGCACTTTGCCACTGCGTGTCCTAAATTGAAGATGGAGCAAGGAGGCAAGAAGACGGAGCGGAAGGGGCCGAAGTCTTCGAAGCCCGGTAAGAAGGAGTCAGCGGCAGTAGGCAGCGAGACGGGAGCTAGAGCAGCAACACACAGCGGCAGCAAAACCCGGAAGTTGTTAGCTCCGCTCTCTCTCCGACAGGCAGCTGCTCTTCCAGAGAAAGAAAGCAGCTCACGGGAGGACTTGGAGAGCGAAGAGATGGGGGTGAGTCCCATTAAAATTTGGGTGGAACTAAGGGTGTTGAGGACTAATCGAAGGGCAGAGATATGGGCGCTGATAGACTCTGGCTGCTCCCGAAATCTGATTAACCCTGCCCTTGCCCGGGGTTTGGGACTGCACTTAAAGAGACTCAAAACCCCTGTGATTTTTACCCAGCTGGACGGATCCCCAGCGGGGGGAGGGCTGGTGGAGTATCATACTGAAGAGCTTGAGCTAACTATGGGGGACCATAAAGAAACTATTAAATTCCTAGTGACTCCCATGGCATGCAACCCAGTGCTTCTGGGCATGAACTGGTTAAAAAGGAAGAACCCAGAAGTGAACTGGGAGGAAAAGATCTTGCATTTCCCGAAGTAGGGGGGAGTGGAAGTTGAAGGAATTACCAAAACGTTGTCAGATGGAGAGATGGGTGCTGTGAGTGGGGAAAAGGCAGTGGAGGCTGCAACTCAGATTCCCAAGCAATACCGTGACCTGCAGGAGGTGTTTAGCGAAAGGGAGTCAGATCAGCTACCCCCCCTCCCCCATCGTGCCAGTGACTGTGCCATAGAGATTGAGCCTGGGGCTAAATTTCCAAGGAAGAAAATGTATCCAATGACACCCAAAGAGTTGGAAGCATTGTGGGAATTCATTGATAAGAATCTAAAGAGGGGCTTTATTGTACCTACGCATTCTCAAATTGCTGCACCAGTGCTATTTAGGGAAAAGAAGGATGGCTCCCTACGTTTGTGCACAGATTATAGAGGGCTAAATGCCATTTCTGCTGACAACCAGTACCCACTCCCCTTGATGAAAGACCTGTTGGCCCATTTATCCAAAGGGAAAATTTTCACAAAGCTGGATTTAAGGGAGGCGTACTTCAGGGTGCGAATCCGGGAAGGAGATCAATGGCAATCCGCCTTTAACACGCCCCTGGGGTGTTTCTGTTATGAAATAATGCCATTCGGATTAAAAGGGGCAGCGGGGGTGTTTATGGAACTTATAAATGAGGTGTTACAAGAGAATTTATACCAGGGGATGTTGGTTTATCTGGACGATATCCTGATTTACACTGAGAACATGGAGCAACATGTACAATTGGTCAGGAAGGTACTAAAAAATCTACTGGAGGCTCAATTGTATGCCAAGCTCTCCAAATGTGAATTTCATAAACAGCAAAATGACTATCTGGGGTATAGAATTTCACATCAGGGAATTGAAATGGACCCAGTCAAGGTGAGGGATGTCCTGGGTTGGGAGGCTCCCAAAACCAGGCATCAGCTTCAAAGTTTCCTGGGCTTTGCTAACTTCTATCGGCAATTCATACCCAACTTTGCCCAAGTAGCACTCCCACTCACCGATTTGTTGAAAGCCAAGGGCAAGGACAAAGTGAAGGCTTCAAAACCTGGAGCCCCCTTGGCCTGGACTAAGGAGTGCCAGGAAGATTTTCAAAGTTTAAAGTGTCTGTTTACGGCTCTTAAAGCACCCTGATCCAGAACAGCCATTTGTCATACAGGCAGACACTTCGGATGTGGCAGTGGGAGCTGTGTTGTTACAGAAGGGGGTGGGGGGGAGCTGTTTCCATGTGCATACATATCCATGAAATTTTCAGAAACTGAGAGACGCTGGTTGGTGTGGGAAAAGGAAGCGTTCGCAGTATGCTGGGCGTTAGTTTGCTGGAGACACTTATTAGAGGGATCACCCCATCCCTTTGAAATTTGGACTGATCACAAAAATCTAGAAGCTTTGACTGCACCGAGGAAGCTGTCACCAAAGCAAATGAGATGGGCACAATATTTTCCTCGATTTAACTTCTTCCTGAAGTATATTCCTGGGGGAAAAAATTTTCTGGCAGACGCCCTGTCTCCATTGCCTCAACACAACATGAAGCAGGAGGAAGTAGTCGCTCCTGTAATTCCATGTACCCAAGCAGCCCTAAGAGTGGTCACTAGAGCTCAGAAAAAAAGGGGTGAACAACCAGAAGGAGAGTTGTTAAAAAAATTAAATGCCCAGACTGCTCAGGATGATTGGTTTAAAAGGAACAGCCAATTGCTAGTGAACAAACAAGGGGCATGGTGGTGGCAAGATAAGCTGTATGTCCCTGCAGACGCTAGAAAGTGGGTCTTGCAAAGAAGTCACGACAGCAGAACAGCTGGGCACTTTGGTTTTGTGAAAACATTACATCTACTCAGGCATCAATTTTGGTGGCCAACAATGAGAAAAGATGTAGGGGAATATGTAGCTACATGCCCCATGTGTGCAATGGCCAAAAAGAGAGGGGGCAAACTAATGGGGCTTCTACAGACAGTAGCAAACCCAGGGGCTCCTTGGAAGCAAATTTCCATGGACTTTATTGTAGACCTGCCTGAAAGCAACAAAAAGACAGTTATTTGGGTAGTTACAGACCTTTTTTCCAAACAAGCACATTTTGTGGCATGCCAATCCCTTCCATCAGCCCCCAAACTGGCTAAGTTATTTATACAACACGTCTACCGAGCTCATGGTGTCCCAGAACGAATAATTTCAGATCACGGGGTCCAGTTTACTGCCAAGTTCTGGAGGGCATTCCTAAAACTAGTGGGGGCATTGCAAGGCTTGAGTTCGGGGTACCACCCCCAGACAGCGGTATCATGCGAACGTCTGAACTCAGTGTTAGAACAATATTTGAGATGTTTCATTAACTACCAACAAGACAATTGGGATGAACTGTTACCGTTTGCTGAAGTAGCTTATAATAATGCAGTGCACCAAAGCACTGGCCTCACCCCTTTTAAAATAGCTACAGGACAAGACTTTGTACCCATCCCAGAACTACCTAAACAATCCACTCAAGTCACTTCAGTTGATGAATGGGTCCAACAAATGACACAAGTGTGGCCTCAGATTGCTGCATTGTTGAAGGAGGCCAGAGCAACGTACAAGAAATTTGCAGATGCTAAGAGAACCCCAGAAAAAGACTGGAAAGTAGGAGATAAGGTTCTTTTATCTACCAAGCATCTTAAATCATTACAGCCTTCCAGAAAGCTCAGTCCAAAATTCGTAGGGCCTTTTGTTATAGATACAGTAATCCAGTTTCACTACAATTACAGATGCCTGCTACCTTTAAAAGAATCCATCCAGTGTTCCACTGCGACCTGCTTAAACCCTATAAAGAGTCATCTCAATGGCATCCCTCCCCAGTACCTCCTAAACCAATGATGGTTGAAGGAGAACAACATTTTGAAGTTAAAGAGATACTGGACAGTAGAAAGCATGGGGGGGGGGGGGGTTCAATTTTTAATTCAGTGGAAACATTTTCCCAAATCAATGGCTGAATGGGTTGACAAGAAACATGTAAAGGCTCCACATTTAGTTAAAAATTTTTATGATGTTTATCCTACAAAGTCTTAACAATTAGAATGGTTATAGTATTATGTTTCTCTTTGCTTTTTCTTTTTTAGAGTGAAGAAGAGGAATCATCTGACTGACATCCTCTTTTGTGGAGGGGCAGAATGTCAGAATCCTCGCAAGATTTTATAATAGATTATTGTATGGCTAGTTTTAAAAAAGGGCTTTTTACATGCTGAGTTTCTGGTTGCAAGGAAAGTTGGTTGCAAGGAAAGTTACTGGATTTGGGATCAACAGGTGGCAGTTCGTTACAAAATGTATATTTTAAGATGATCCTAAAAAGTGCTGCATGAATGCCCATTCATGATTCAAATTCATTCATTCATTCATTCATTCATTCATTCATTCATTCATTTTATATGGCCACCCATCTCAAACTAGAGACTTTGGGTGGTGAACAACCATAAAATCAATTAAAACCAAATTCTAAACACAATACAAAAGAAAATTAAATATATATAGCAGCTGAAAAAATTATAATCCACAAATGTTAATATAACCAGGAAATGGAGCCCTTAACACACTTGGGATTCCAGGCCCGGGCACATAACCAGGTCTTCAAGGCCTTACAAAAGGCCAACAGGGTCAGGGCCATCCTAATCTTCAGGACCTTCAGCAGAAAAGGCACACCTCCTAGTCCCATACCTTGGCTGATGGGACTCTGAGCATGTCCATCCTCCCGGACCGAATTGGATGTGTAGAAAAAAACAGAAGACAATCCCTCAGGTAACCCAGCACCAAGCCATGAAGGGCTTAGGTGACAACCAGCACCTTGAATTGCACCCAGAAACACACTGGCAACCAATGCAGCTCATGAAGCAGTAGCATTACATGTGCTGAGTACCTGACACCATATATCACCTGTGCAACTGCATTCTGCTCCAATTGAAACTTCCAAATGCTCTTCAAGGGCAGCCACATGTAGAGTGTGTTGCAGTATTCCAGACAGGAGGTCATGAGGCATGAGTGACAGTGAGCAAAGCCTCATAGTCCAGGAATGGGCACAACTGGTGCACAACCCAAAGATGTGCAAATTATATTTTGCTTTCAAATTAGGATGACCATGTAGCCCTAGTCAATAAGCTAGACATTTAAATGGCCTAGGTTGGTATAAAACAGAATGCTATTTTCAAAATGATGCCTCCGTTTATGAAAACTAGCTTCCCTATTCCAACATCAGTTGGATATAAAGTTAATCTGGCAAATCTTGGCATGCATGTGAAAAATCTTCATGTTTCTCAACTTATTTTGTTTCCAAAATCAACTTTCCATACTGGAAAACATGTTCTGACTTGCATATTGTACTCAAAGTCATTTTAATGATGTTGGCTGCCGTAACATGTTAATCTAATATATTGATTAGATTACATTAGGTTAAATACATTTAAATATGTAGTTTTATTACTGTTTTAATGGACATGTAGTATTGTATATTTGATTGAGTGATTACTCTTATAAACTACCATACATAAAAATATAAGATAGAGAGATATTTCTGCCTATAAAACAAATTAGGAATACCCAGAGCCAACCCAAAATAACTTTTCTTTTCAAGTACTCAGTTGAGTTCAAGGGACTTTGGGAATATCTATTTTTGATACTCCTCCTCCTCTTTTCCTCTGCCCAAAGACCCCAGCAATTTTCAAACCTGAAAGATGGTGATGATGGAAAAGATGACAGGCTATAGAATCATTGGGTCTAGTAATTAGAAAATTATACTGCTTGTGTTACTTACTGTGAGGGCTAGATCTGGAAAGGTCAAAAGCAAACTGATACCAAACTGGTCTGGTATAATTTATTTATTTACAACTCACATTTCTAAGGGTGATCAACTCATCAACAACTTTGGGTCCCATACAGAATTAGCAATAAAAATACATTGATATCTATAGGTCCTCCTGGCTCAGAATAGAGGTTTCAGCTGATTATGAAGCACATATGGGAGAAGGAGGCACAATAATTGAACCTTGCTTCTATTATAAATTTAGCTTGCATTTTGCACTTGGCAGTTGCTGGATTTCTCCTAAATGGCTTTTCTAGTTATTTCAGTAAAAACAGATGATCAAAGAGTTTGTTCTTAAATCACTTCATGTAAAACTTCAAGTTTAGTATCTGCCTTTAGAAACCTCCCAGCATCCATTGGAGAAAAGGCCCATTTTACTCTTTTAAATTCTGAGACTCATATATCCAGCCTGATACACTAGTTCACAGCGGAAAGATGATATGGTAGGACAATGAGAAGTTAAATAATGCATTTTCTTTGCATTTCTGCTGGCCTAAGGGGAGGAGAAGGAAACCCTTTCAGAAGCATCACCTCAACAACTTCAGTGACATCACCTCAACAACACCTCCTTCAGCTTTCTAGAAGGTCAAGAGCAGAGTTATAGCCTCCTACTACTCATTGTCCAATATAGGATCACAGAATCAGAGTTGGATGGTGCAATCTAGGCCTATGTACTGCTGAATGAAGAAATTAAATTAAATCATTATTATTATTTTTTTATCCCATTTATGTGGCTACCCATCTCATACAAGGCAACTCTGGGCAGTGTACAACAATTGAATAAAACAGCAAATAGATAAAAAACAACCATTATAAAAGGATAAAAAGTAATTACTAAAACAAGAATACTATAAAAAAAATTAAAATAGACAAACCCCATGGAGAGAGCAAGAATATCAATCACAGTGGAGCCATCTAAGAATGACTCTGGTTCCCAAAGACCCCTAGGCCTCATGACATAACCTGGTCTTGTGGGACTTCCTAAACAACATCAGGGAAGGAGCGAGCCTAACTTCAGGGGACAGAATGTTCCACAGAGAGTGCACCATGGCAGAGAAGGCTCACCTCTTGGGATCCACCAAATGCAAGTCCCTGGCTGATGGAACCTGTAACTTGCCTTCCCTTCCAGATCTAATGGATGGGCTGATGTAATCAGGGAGAGGCAGTCCCTCAGATAAACATTTATCCAGAGTTCCAGAAAAAAGTATTTGGGGAAGGAAAAATAATGATTCTGAGTGAAAACACAGATATATTAAATTACCTGACCACCAATCAAGTAAAGCTGATAAAAAGGAAATTTAGGTTTCAGTTCAGTAGAAGTGAGCCTAATGACCTTATGTGTAATGTGTTATATTTCTTATGTTTTCACCATTTGTTCACCTTAGTCACATCAGTGGGTAAGCAATCTCACATAGCTTCAAGTCTAGAACCCGCCATTATTGCTGAAAAGTGATTTGAAACAGGTATAAGGCTTGCTTGTCCCTGATCAGTGCCAAACTATGCAAAACTCTTTCTTTGCAGGAAACTATCCTCTTTGGGCAGCATTAACAGACAACAAACTCCAAGGGCCTGCACCTGCCATAGCTCTAGAACCTCTTGATCCATTAACTGGATCCTTTTGAAAAGACATCCAGAAATTTGTTTTTGAGTGCCAAATCTGAACAGAGTTGGATGAGAGGACAGGTTCTGTATCCCCCCCACCCCCCACCCCAGTTACTGTCACTAAACAATTTGTGTAGATATGTTACAAGCCTCCCAAATATTTAAGAAGATCCCAATCTATGTTCTATTCACCCCTGCTTGGGGTTTCCTTTGTCCTTCACTTCCATCACTTTCTCCCAAGCAAGAGAAGCAACCACACCAAGGAGAATCAAAGGGAAATATCCCCTCTCCTCTGCAAAAGCAGCAAATATGCCTCACTTTACAAAGTGCTGGCCTAGGCAGCCATCTGAGACCCTTTCAAATGACAAGGCCAACCTTGGTTGTCACATTCTACATATAACTAAGCTGCTCTTTTTATTGTTTCAGTTTGAAATGAAAAGCACCCTGTTTCCCTACAGAGGATTTGCAATGACATTAAAGGTGAAAGGATGCTGGTTTCTATCTATAATTAGAGCCCAGGATTACAGCGGGGAACCTTGTACACTCTGGATTTTGGACTCAACATAAATAAAGCCTCAGCATTTTTCTGATTATTAATGTTCTTTGGAAGTCCACTGTGGCTGGTTACATATATAACAGATGAAATACTGTTGACTTACTCAGCTTTCTGTTTCTTGTAAGATTGGATATCCTTCTAAACTCTGGAGTTATCCAGATGCTAATAGTGAATGGAAACAGAAGTGGTGCATATGTATCTGCAGCCACATTAATAAGAGCATCCTCTACTAATGAATGTATTAGCTGTTGGTAAACCCCAAATCTTAGCAAAACTTAAAGGTTTCAATAATGTTTCTCTCATTTCTTTTCTTTCAAATTGTGGTAACAGGACAATGAAAACACTTCTGTTTTCTATCAATCATGCTATACATTATAATATATAGTGTGTCTTCTCTCACAATTTAAAATACTTACATTTGGAATCTACCTCCTGTAGATAATAGTAAAGGAGAAATATAGACTGTAGAATATCAAATTACCAGCTATGTGTGATTTTTATATTATGAAATGTTGGCTTCAGACTACAATAGGTGGGGCTGTGTCTTAGGTTCACCTCCAGGTAGAGCTGGAAAAACTAAAAAAAAAAAACAGGGAAATGGATGCAAGTTGTAACACTGGACTAGAATGGGAAAAAAAGTAAAGATAGATTTCTGGTAACTACATGAAGATATGTGGCCAAAAGTATAATTTAATAAATGAATTCTAGCTCAGGATCTAATAACATTCAAGCTATATTAACTACGATAGCCATACTTTAGTCCCATTAAAAGTAATTAGTCCTGACTAATATATCTCACTGATTTCAGTAAGATTAATCTGATCTGGAGCCAATATTGAGAGTCATGAATGGGGAAAAGTTGAAGAATTTCTGCAAAACCTATTACAATTATTACTTAATAAATCTTATTCATTTTTCATGAACACTTGGAGTCACAAAAAAGTAGATAAACATTTAAATTATGCAGATCAGTTGATTCTTATCTCACAGAGGGAAATGTTCACTGATAGAAAATGAGAGATTCTTTTTTACACATGGATAAATTTATTAAACATCTAAAGCTATAGACTACAAATAGATTAATTATGAAAATTAAACCTATGAAGTTGTGAAAGACTTCTGGCTCTGATAATTTTTCAATGGACTATTAAATAAAGCTTGCTTGCTTGCTTGCTTGCTTTTTCTCTTAAGCTGGCAGAAATATTTGGACCAAAAGTTCTTGCACTTGATTTTTCATTTGTTTTGTTTTGTTTTTTTTAAGTAGTACCTTCTAGTAATCAGGCTGAGTTCCAAGAACTTTAGCTCCCATTTTCTATCATTATTTCCAAACAGATTGTGGCCTACTTCTAGTGAAAAAATGTTATAATAATCCTGTTCGTAATTAATTCGCAGGGAAGAATTTATCTTTCTTCAGTTGTACTGCAATGATATTTTCCAAAGTGATTCATTCTTAACACATGTTTAAATCTCAGATGCATCATTTGTGAATGTTTTTAGGCAAAGGCAGATAAATTAAAGAAGAGAAACAATTTTAAATTGAATATACATTCTAGCTAATGTGTATTAATTGATCATACAAGTATGAATATTGATTATGGTCACTGACCAGAATTGCAAACAAAAACACATTAAAAATAAAAATAAAATAATAACAAAACAAGATAAAATATTACAAGGTGGTGGATTCATCAGTGGATAATAAAAGTCTCCTAATTTTACAGGCAGTATAATGAAGTTTAGCTACATTTTAGGAGGTGGAATCATACTGATCTGATAACAGCTATACATAAAAAAGATCAGAATTTCCTGGGTATTTTGCCAGGTAAGGAATTATAAGGTGGGTCCTTGAGTCCTTATAGAGGATACAATATAGCAGGACACTCAGCCACCTGTGTTCTGGACCCATGCCCCTCCTGGTTGGTTAAGGCCTCCTGGGAGATGGCATACGGCTAGGTCCAAGTGGCAGTTAATGTGGGAGAGGATAGTACCACCTGCATTGAAGGAGGCAGTGATGTACCCACTTCTCAAGAGGCCATCCTTGGACACAGCCATGTTAGATAACTTTCACCCAGTCTCCAACCTTCCCTTTTTGAGGAAGGTTGTTGAGAGGGTAGTTGGCATGTAGCTTCAGAGGGACCTGGATGAAGTAGATTATCTGGACCCTTTTTAGCCTGGGTTCAGGCTGGGGTATAGCACTGAGGCAGCATTAGTTGTGCTTGCTGATGACCTTTGGAGGAACCGAGATGGGAATAGTGTAACTGTCCTGGCTCTCCTGGATCTCTCAGTAGCTTTTGATTCCATCAAGCATGGTATCCTTCTGGATTGGCTCTGGGGGTTGGGAGTGGGAGGCACCGTTTTGCAGTGGTTCTCCTCCTTTCTCCATGGCTGGTTCCAGTCAATGTTGGTGGGTGAAGAGAGGTCAAGCCCTAGGCCCCTGCAGTGTGGGGTGCTTCATGGCTCAGGTCTCTCCCCTCTCCTCTTTAACGTCTACATGAAACTGCTGGGCCAGGGTATGGTATCATCAGCTATACATCTCTACCCCTGGCTAGACAGGTGATGCTGTTGCAGTGCTGTCCAAGTGCCTGGAGGCCGTAAGGATCTGATCCCCATCTAGACCCTTACAGCATCCAGGCACTTGGACATTGAACCAACTTCAGCTCAACTCTGGCAAGACAGAGTGGTTCTGTGTCCTCCCCCCCCCCCAGGGTCTGGTGACTGTCATCCTTGACTCTGGATGGGGTTGCATTCCCCTGCAACCCCTTTATGAGCATGTGGCAGCTGTAGCTAGGGGAGCCTTTGCACAGATCCCTCTTGTGCGCCAGTTGTACACTTTCCTGGACTGGGAGGCCTTGTTCACAGTCAGTCATGCCTTAGTCACCTCCCAGTTGGATTATTGCAATGCATTTTAAATGGGGTTGCCCTTGAAGAGCACTTGGAAGTTACAACTGGCCCAGAATGCAGAAGCACACACAGTATTAGGTACCCATAGGTTCACCCATGTTACACTTTATTGCATGAGCTGCACTGGCTCCCAGTTTTCTTCTGGGTGCAATGCAAGGTGCTGGTTATCACCTTTAAAGCCCTACATGGCACAGGACCTAGCTATTTGCAGGACCACCTCTCCCTAAGAATATCTGCCCATCCCATTAGATCAGATAGGGTGGGCATGCTTCAGGTCCCCTCCCTGAAATTGTGCCATCTAGTGGGGCCTCATAAGCATGCCTTTTCCATGGTTGCCCCTACCATGTGGAACAACCTCCCACCGGTGATTTGACAGGCCCCCACCCTTCTTGTTTTTTGGAAGGCAGTTAAGACCTGACTTTTTACTGAGATGCTGGGATAGGATTGTATAGGTAGATAGTACAGAAGGAGGGCAGCTGAACCTGCTGTGGGGCATCCCAAGGGAACAATTAAGGCACGGGGCTTTTGTTTTATTGTTTTACTCTTATTACTTTTTTATGATTGTTTTATTTATTGGTTGTATTGTTGTGAGCCACCCAGAGTTGCTTAAGATGGGCAGCCATGTAAATCTTTCAAACAAACAAACAAACAAACAGTTGA
Source organism: Liasis olivaceus (assembly GCA_030867105.1). Taxonomy (NCBI): domain Eukaryota; kingdom Metazoa; phylum Chordata; class Lepidosauria; order Squamata; family Pythonidae; genus Liasis; species Liasis olivaceus. Next base: position 42,811,636 of record CM061349.1, read on the forward strand.
TTTCAAGTGCTTCCTTAGAGCAGTAATTGGTCAGAATATTCAGAGCTTATTTAAGTCCAAATAATGTTTGTGATAGAAGTAATATGTCATCTGCATACAACAAAGTTGCAATATGTCTGTTTGCTAGTTTTGGGGGGTGATGTTCTAACTGATTTATTTTGGCCACGAGTGGATTTATGTACGGATTAAACAGCAGGGGAGATAAAATACATCCCTGCCTCACTCCTCTGTAAGTTGGAATATCATTAGTGTGTTGGCCTTGCATATTGCATTGAACTTTGATTTCAGAATTCTTATAAAGATTATTCATAAACAACAGTAACCGTCTATCAATGGTAGTATTCATAAGCTTAGTCCATAGCCTTGCTCTAGCAATTAGATTGAATGTGGATCTAAAATCAATAAATGCAGTATATAATATCGAGCATGTTTTAGATGTGTATTTTTTGGCCAGGAGTTGAAATATAAGAGCATGTCCTTAGATAGAATGTCCAATCCTGAAGCCCACTTGCTTGTTTGCCAATATATGGTCTAGGTCGATCCAGTCAACAAATCTGTTGTATAAGTGTCTGGCATAAAGCTTACTTATTATAGGTAGTCCTCATTTAATGACCATTTGTTCAGCAACTGTTCGAAGTTACTACGGTGCTGAATGTAGGGACTTATGACTCATACCCAAAGTTACAGTGATCTGGGCCCTTGGCAATCAGTTCACCCTTATGACCAGTTGCCAAGCACCCTGCAATCATGTGATTGCCTTTTGCAATCTTCCCTGCCAGTTTCCCCAGAAAGTCAATGGGGAAGCCAGCAGGGAAGGTCTCAAGCCACTCCCACCTGCCAAGAGGACTCCCTCTTGTCTCTGGGGGCTGGCTGAAAAAGCTCCATGCCAAAATCCAAGCAGGATTTTCAGCCACAAAGGATTTTCAGCCCCATTTTCTCTCCAAGCAGGAAGACTTTCCACTCTGGGACTGAAAATCCAAGTGGTTCTCAGGCCCCTGCAGACCCCCATATACCCTCCCTGACTCTCCCACACACCCCCATGCACTGCCTCGCTCCTCTCCCCCACTCAGCAGTGCCTGAGACTTGCAACTTCCTGCTGGCTTCCCCACAGATTTGATTGTGGGAAGCTGGCAGGAAGTTGCCTTGCCTAATGACTGGGTCATTCACTTGATGATGACAACTGGGACTGCCAGGATTGCAGTCACTAAGCAATACAGTCACATGGTGCTTCACCTAACAACCACATCACTGAACAATGGAAGTTCCAGTCTTAATTATGATCGTTAGGGAAGGACTACCTGTATACTTAAAAGGCTAATAGGTGTAATAATTAGCAGGCTGGTCTTGGGTGCCCTTTTTATCAATGGGCACTATGATAGCTAGGGCCCAGTCCTCTGGGATTTGCATAGTGAGATCAATACAGGTAAACAGGAAGCAAGAACTGTGGTCCACCATTCCAAATTATTGCATAATATTTTCAGAGTAATAAAGTAATTGCCTGGAGCTTTACTAGACTTTAGCTGATTTATAAGCATCTTTATTGCAGCACTTGAAACTGGGGCCCAGTTAGGGAGCAGGTTAGCATTAAGATTTAAGTCAAATTTAGGAAACTCTTTTTGTGCATATAAATGCTCTAGAGTGGTCCTCCCACACAGATGCAGGTAAGAAGTGAGGAAGTAAAAGGGGCCTGTCAATTGGGTGGGAAGCTCTCAGGCACCAGAATAGAATGGGAATTCTGGCTTAAGATGCTGTCATCAGTTGCTGCCAGGAAGCCCCAATAAATTCGCTTTTCTTGTTTTGTAATATACAGTATGTTTGTATTGTTTCTTCAGGAGCATAAAGTCCTGCGCGGAGTGCTCAGCTGGGTTCTCTTTATATAATATGAATTTCCTAATCAGTTTACTCTTGGCTTCAAAATGTTCCATGTCAAACCAGGGCCGAGAGGGATAAGCCATGTTTTTCTCTCTTCCTTGATATCTGGGTGGAGAGCACTGGCTGGAGTAACTGAATCAGTTGGGTGAATGTCTGCAGAAGGATATCTCCAGACCTATATTTAACTACATAGAATGCTGCTTCAGACAGAAGCCACTGAGAAGTTTGCTCATTGAGTTGCTGAGTCCATCTGGCATGGACTAGCCATGGCTCTCGGTCCATTTCCAAAATTGGAGTAGATTCTGTTTCCAGAAAGCAATTGTTGAATACTTTTATCAGTGTGATACCTGGAAGATAGTCACTGTTAGACCAATTGTCTAGATAAAATTTTTATGCAAGAGTAATTATATTCCATGAGATTAAAGTGTAATCAGTCAGGGAAGATCTTGAGCCAACCCAGTGGGAGAATTTGCCAGGGAAATTGCTACTGATAGATCCATTCAATAGATATAAATTTACTTTGTTAATTGTTTGTAATAAACACAGCCCCTTGTAATCCCTTTTTGAATCTTTAGATTGCCAGGTTGATAGAGGGGTGATTGTAACTAGTTCTGGTATTGGTGGAAATTAGTAAGAAGTGCCTTACCATTAGCCCCCACCCTTCCATTTAGGTCACCAGAAACTATTACATAAGCAGAAGGGTTATCAAACATAAGGGTACTTATGTATGCTTCGAATTTGGTCAATACGCTGTTAAATTAGGACTTATTTTGAGAAGGTGGAAGATAAACATTGACCAACAGTAATAGAGCATTATTAAATTTTAGCAGCACAGGCATTGCATAATGCTCTATTGGGTGTAACTGCATAATGTTTGAATGTAACAGTTGAAATTTTTATACTTAAGCCACCACACAATCTACCTCATCCTGCTCCATGAGCTGCTGCATGTGAGAAAGACTTATACCCACTTATAAACAAACAGTTATCTAGCCAGGCTTCTTGAAGTAGGAGTATGTCAAATTCAGCAACATAGTTTACAAAAGTAGGGTCTTTGGGTTTAGCATTCCAGCCTGCAATATCCCATGAAAGAATTGTTAGGGTTTTAGAGGCATCCAAATGTCAATTTGAGTTCCCAATAGTGGCCATTGTAAGAGGCAGATCCTCAAGAATGGTGGGAACATAAGTTGGTACATACTGTTTGGTATTAGGATCAACTGTCAGAGAAATGGGCGTGTTTTGGGTGTCAGAGAAAACAATATCAATATTAGAAGAGGCAATTCCAGGGATGGCATGAGATCCAAAGCCAGACTTCTGTTTCTGAGGAGGTCCTAATTACTGGGATAAGAATTCTTTTCCTTTGTCAGTTTGATCTTCAGCATCACTCATCTAGCCCCCACAATGATTTATAAGTATCTTCAGCGGGATGCAATTGGGGAGTTACGCTGTAGGAGGGTATTGGTGTTAAAAGTATGCTTGGATCTGATGAAGGCAAGAAATTAGCCTTTTTCTCAGGGGCTGTGTACTTTAGATTCTCTAATTCAGTGTTTCTCAACTTTAGCAACCTTAAGATGTGTGAACTGCAACTCCCAGAATGCTGGCTGGGGAATTCTGGGAGCTGAAATCCACATACCTTAAAGTTGCCAAGGTTGAGAAACACTGCTCTAATTGATGTAGCATTTTGTCAAGCTGCAGACTATCAGGGACTGGGTTAGAAATGAAAGGTTCTCCATTGGTGGTCTGTATGCCTGGGCTTTTTAGCAATTTGTTGATTGAGTTTATTGCTACAGTCCTGAGTACATGGTAGGAACAAATTCACTGTGGAGCGTATAGTCACCAATATTTCTCTTAATTCATCCAATCTCTATATGGTATCTGCTTGCTCTGAATCTGGCAATGTGCCAAATGAGTCAATCAACTTTACTTCCAGTGAGTCTTCGGCAGACTCTCTAGCTGTAGATAAAGCTGTTTGTTGATTAGAGTTCCTCTTTCTCAAGGTCATTGTTGGTGAAACAGTCTAGAGGTTATCCAAATTCATATTGTTACACTTAGATTTTAAAGTGGTAATACCCTCTTGGGAAAACTGTTCCAAAAGCAGGCTAGCTTTCTCTGAACAGAAGACATATACTGGAAATATTGAGAAGGTGCTCAGGAAGGATTTCCTTCTGAAAAGCATGCTAGGGACTATTGATTGCTTAAATGTTAGCAGAATTTGCATGCAGCCTCTTCTAGAGCTTCCGCAGCAAAGCAGCTTGCTCAAGGACAGAATAACTGCCTTTTTGAAGTCCCATTGCCATCTGTTCACTCTGTTGTTGGAAATCTACAGAGTGATCCGATTGGTCTGTAAGTAATAATTGCACTTACTTTATCTCTGCCCTTTTTCTGCTTGACAGTTAAGTCCTCTATAGTTACAGGTAGTCCTCTACCTATGACCACAATTGGGACTGGAACTTCCATCACTAAGTGATGTGGTCATTAAGTGAGTTGTGCCTAATTTTACAACCTTTTTTTTTTGCCATGGCCATTAAGCAAATCACCCTGATTGTTAAGCGAATCACACAATTGTTAAATGAATCTGGCTTCTACCATTGACTTTGCTTGTTGGAAACCCCTGGTAAGGTTGTAAATGGCGATCATGTGACCCCAGGACATTGGAACCATTGTAAATAGTGCCCGAATTTTAATCATGTGACCATGAAGACCAGTTGTAAATTACTTTTTTCAGCACCATTGAGGTGGCAGGATACAAATAGAAAATTATTTGTAACGTCATTCTGATCTTTATCCTACATTTTTGGGTTATGTAGTCCTATCCTACATTTTTGGGTTATGTAGTCCTCACTAGTAACCAAGTAGTGAACCTCTTCTCTGGAAATGTTTTTTTAGCTAGAGGCTTTGCAGTGATAAGTCTCGGAAGCAAATATGAGAAGAAGTCTTTGTTATATCCTATATTTTGTATGAAACTGGTATTTTGTGAAGTTTTACATTTTAGATGTAACTCTCTGTAACTTTCCTTTCTGCTGATGCTGAGTGCTCTTATCTCCCTCCCTCCTCAGATAGCAATGCTCTAGACAACAAGGCCGAAACGTACCCAAAACAAGGTACGACCGGTGAAGACAAGGACTTGTGGTTTAGCTACCAGCAATTGACCAAATTTGGAGTACGGAAGGCATGGGGAGGGCACTGAGGGGGGGATTGGGGAGAAACGGCTCTTGTAATGATAAAAAGGCTTGCTGAACTCCTTTTCGGGGTTCAGTTCTTTGCAGGGACCTGCGAGTCCTAACTGAACCTTTGCGCAAATAAAGCTCCTCCCTGAATGACCCAGTGAGAGTCTCGTCATCAATAAATGTTGCGTTGCTCCCACCCGTAACACCATCATAACTTCGAATGGTCATTAAATGAATGGTCATAAGTCAAGGACTACCTGTATTTCTTTCTCTCCCAGTAGATTTGGGAGTGGTCAGCTTTAAATTCCCTGTTAGCTGATCACTGCTTGTTGGTGTCAGCAGCAGGGTCTTTACAGCTGCTGACACCAATTTTATTTTATTTGGGTGACTCTCAGTGTACCTTACAAAGGACACCTTTAATAGGTCAACTGTCAGGCCCAGCCCAAGAACAACAATGAAACAGTCCAGTCCAGTTCCTTTATTTACACCTTATAGACAGAATCTTGCCAAACTAAATCTATACTATAGCAACTAGTGGATACACCCTGTGAGATTCTAGGGAGTGGCTATCCTGAATCTCTTACTCTTCTCACACACACCCTGTGGACTGTGTTGCCTCTTGTCTCCTTTCCCCTCCTGGAATGCACCCCCTTCTTCCTGATAGCCTGGATCTCCCACATCAACCTTATTTCTGATTCAAGTCAAAAGTTCAAAGATCAAGATCACCATTTATGCTGTGAGCTGGCACTGCCCAGTTATGAACTCTGTTACATTCTCCCTTTTTAAGTTCATATCATCCCCATCTTGCATAAGCAATGCAGCTGCTGAATAAACAACAGCAGTCTGGGGAGGAGGGGTGTCCTCTACCAATGAAGAAAGTTCTATAGGCTGTTGACTTTCAATTTCAGTCTGTAGATTCCATTCCAAAGAGTTATAAGAGTTATAAATTTCATGTCTATCTGGAGAGTAAGTAGAGTCAGAGTCACTTACTGAAGTTGTCTGTTTGTTTATTGTATATTCATCCATTTTCTGCTGCTTCAGAGGCTTGGGTGCCATCTGTGTTGTGGAGTGTACATGCTGTCTCTTCTTCCTTTTCCTATTCTTGAGTCCTATTTTATATTTTACTGAGTTGTAGCTGGAGCAGATAGATGACCTCCCAGGCATCACAGTTTATGAAAAGTAAATGAAAAAAATATAAAAATGAAAATAGCAAGTTGAAAGCTTAAATAAAATAGAATAAAACAGAGAGCATAGATTCAGAGCTGCTCACCCATCGCCATCTTGAGGCCACTCTTTGATTATATTGTAATTGCAGGAAATCTATAGCTCAACAATGCACTTATTATATATGTCTGAATGAGCAAATTCAGAGATTTCATATTAGCTATAATTTGGCAGAATGAGGTGGCCAACTCAGCAGCATATTTGGAAGATGAGGATCATGAAAGGACAGTAACTGTTTAGTTATTTACTCTGTTAATATTCTACTGCTATTTCCAAAGATGGAATAATGAAGAATGAGACACCTGAACATTAGGACTATGCAGATCTTTCTAAAAAGATCCTAGTATCTGGAAGAAGGTTCCAAAGTATCCACTCAAGCCTGGAAAAAGTGATTACTTTAACAATGTGAAAATAAATACTTGAAATGTGCTGTCATGAATTCCAAAGCATCTCTTTTAAAGGATTGAACAGACCTATTAAGTATCATGCACCCTGATACTTCTCTAATGCAGAGAAACGTCTTGGTCCAACCTCCTCCAGTTGTAGGAGCTTGTGTTATGCACCTCTATTCCCATGTGCAGATGTGTACCCAACTTTTGAATTTAAAATTGTGTTGGTTCTGCTTTAGTGCTTTGAATTCCTCATGCATATCTCAGAGATGATCCCTATAGAAACTGCCTAAGTGGGATTTTCTTTAGAATTGGAATCATGCATCCTGTGAAGGAAGCATTTCTTTTATTTATTAAAAGCATTAATATTTTCCCCTTCTGTGCCAGTACAAAACACTCAAGGGAACTTAAAACAAACCAACAACTAAAATCAAAATTAAAACAATCAAACACCATAATTCATTAAAAGGAAACGCAAACTTAATGAGAGACATCAGATAATAACAGTATAACCAAATTACAGCAACAGATCAGACTTTTTTTAAAAGTAAAAATTAAAATGTGTTGATCCAGCATAACAAAACCCAACCAAGAATAGAAAGACTTCAACTTGGATTTGAATGTCATCCGAGGAGGGGGCAAAAAATTCCTCATAGAAGGACATTCCACAACTTTGCTGCAGCTACAGAAAACGTCTTATTGCATGTTTCTGCCAACTCCTTATTATCCTAGTTGACCTAAGAACACTCCAGCTTTGGAAAACACTAAAGAAAGCAGAAGTACAAGACACAGCTTTTTAGGAGAATTGGGAGCTACACTTTGGAATGTAATTGCAGCATGGACATAAATCCATGACATTATACTCTACCTGCACACATGCTTTGTTGGTTTGGGTCACATTCCATGACATTTAGATGCTTAATCAGCATAGGCAAAAATCCTCAGAACTGAAAAGTAGATAGCTTTCCACACTGGGGACCAAACTGGCTGCTATGCTTTCTGACATAAATGTTTCATTTGTCTTCTTCCTAGTAGAGTCCCTTTTTGGAAAACCATATTGGATATTTTCTGGCAGCTTAGAATGTACTGACAAATTTGCATGATTTGTTAGGAAAGGACAGACTTACAGCTGGGAAAGAGGAGTTGGCCTTTCCTAAAGTTTTCTGTCCCCCTAATTTTTTACAGTGAAGGTTTACATATTGTTGTTAAAAGATCAGATAAATTGCCCCTGCTCGCCCCCATATTTTGGCTAGCTATAGTCTGGAAAGAATTCTTCATTGTCAACCTTTTGAGATAGGCCAAGTCAAGAAACAGACATCACTGGGGTTCCAGAAATGCTACTTTATTGTTGTAGGGTATATTAACACAGTCTTGAAATTCTGTCTAAAAGTGTCACTGCCCCTTTTTATGGACAAGATCAAGGAAGGGCTGTTCCAAGAGTCTTTCTCATGCTTTATACTTTCTTACAGCTGAAAAATCATTTCACCTTTCCCACCTCCTTTTCAAGACCAGAGTTAAATTCCTCTACATTCAGGTTTGGATTTTCTTCATCTTTGAAACAGTAGTGAATAATTGAGGGAAGCGGGAGGAGGGAGTAGCAGTGGAATCAGCATGTTGTGTCTTGGCAGAGGAAACAAAAATGGGCATATTTGATCAGGGTCTTGAATCTTAAGTGATTCATTTTAGATCTTACGTTATTATGAATCATTCTTTTACATTACCTAATATAATAATGCACTGATTCAATCTGGAAGGGCATAAATATTCTTTTGGAATTGCATTTTCCCCTGAAAGAGAGATCAGTGCCTTCTAAAGCCCTGTATCATTTTTATCTTAAGACTGTTGAATGTTACTTGTTCTACCACTGGTTTGGGGATTTATAAAAGCTCAGTTTTTGGGTGAGAGTTTGGCACATCTGGGCCCATACAGTGAAGGATTAGGGGACTAAAACTCTTCTTCCAGAAACCCTCTTGATCTATACACCCTGGACCCAACTTCCTGCCATGGCATAGTTGCTTGGAAGCTACTGCAGTCTCCACCTGTTTTTGAAGTGTCCTGGTGTTTTCCCCCTAATCTTAGTCTATGAGAAAGATAAAGCTTCCTTAACCTGTACTGCTCTTCTGTCAAATAAAAATTTCAAAAATGGAAATAATGAAATAATTTTTATACTGCAAACTTCTGAACTTCTAACATTTGGAAAAGGAATCGATCTCATAAGAGAAAAACAAAATCAAAGTTTTTTTTTTTTAATAGATAACTCAAAAGTTATGATTTACAAAACTGCATGCTGATCTGATCTGCTATAATTAGTGAATTCCAGAAATACTATTTTCAAGTTCCCAAGACTGATATATGTGGTGAGGGGTGGGGAGGCAAGGAGGTTAATTACAAAAGCTTACATCATTATATCACAACATATTCTTTATCATTTTGGTATTACCATGGTTAAGTAGAGGGATCAATGTCCTAAGGTATTAGTAAAGAAAAAATAATTTTGAATTTAGACATTACACCAATATCTTGCATGTTTAGAGAAATAAAAGTAAGAGAGAACAAAGCTTCTACTGCACCCACAGCAAAATAAATCTAATGCAGATTCCTGGTTGAAAATGTACTTATTTCTGAAGAAATAAACAAGGCTCTTGAAAGAGATGCTCCCTTGTTTCTTTTTACCTGAATTTACCTTTTCCCTGGAAATTTAAATCAGTAAATGAGGCCGTGAAGAAATGGTGAATCCCACCGGTTTCTTGTCTTAATCCAACAGCTTCTGCCTCTAGTTTTAAACCCAAAAACTGCAGGTGTTTCTCCCCCTTCAGTTGAGAGTGTATGTGGATTGAGGCAGGGTTGTTGGCGGGGGGGGGGGGGGGGGGAGAAATCACTGTTTCTACATGCCCAAATCTAGGTCTTACCCATATAAGAATGTGTATTTAGAGATAAATGCTGGCTGACTGGCTAGGAATCTGAGCTGTCAGGGAGGCTACCTCACAATAGCACTGCATCTCCCTTCTACTTCCCCAACCTAAACAACATACTATGGGGCAAAGAAAGGTGACAAAGATTATAAGCATTTATTTATTTGTTTGTTTGTTTGTTTGTTTGTTTGTTTGTTTATTTATTTATTTATATATATTACTTATTTATTAAATTTATATGCCACCCATCTCCCCCAGAAGGCAACTCTGGGCAGCTCACAATTAAAATCCAAAACAATAAAAACAATAAAAATATAAATATCCATATTAAAATAAGTAATAACAATACTATATAAAAAGGCTATATACACTTCAGTACGATTCAGGGGGAACATTACTGTAGAAGCCTTAGTAGCATGTGTTCCTGAACTCAATATAAGGTATTATTTAACCAGTAGAAAAATAATATTGGTCTATCCAGAAAAACAGTATAAATTCCCCAAGCTGTGATGACAGTGATAGACCCAGTCCTATCCTTGGTGTGAAAACTTGCTTTGCCAGAGCATTTGCACTTTCTGTAGTCTTTCTTTTCCAAGTTAAGTAACTAGATCTATTGGAGAGAGGGAGGGAAGATAATGGCTATACTTTCCTGGATCTCATTTGAACAGGGTCACTTCCTTTCTTAAATGCTGTTCTTGATTGTTCATGACATCCCTAGTTGCTGAGATACACAATACAATCTCTCAGGGAGCAGTGAGACTCAGGCTGTTAGATGTGGTAATGTGAACACTTCCCTTAAATGGTTTAGCAGAACAAGCCATTCTTGCTATTAGTTCAGCTAGGGATGAACGAATCTGTCAGATTCAATTTTTCTCAGGTTCTTATTTTTATGCTCTTACATTCAGTTTGTCCTGTTTCCAGGTCGGTCTGAATTTCCCAAAAAGGCACCATTGAAAATCAGAACATGGTTTGCCCACATTTCTACTAATATCTGCATGCATATAGATACAGGTTTGACTAATATGTATTCATTTAGGCTAGTTTCCCCATTCCATGATGCAGTTTGAATGTCATTTTCACAAATGTATCCATTTCTTCTGCATATCTTCCCTTGCATTGCTTTCCCATATGCATTTTTTATAGGAAAACTGCACTGAAGAAGCTTAAAGTTTGAAATATTTTTGTTGTCGCTGTTCATTTATTTAGTCACTTCCTACTCTTTGTAATCCAGACTTTGTAAAACAGACTGCCTGTTTCTGAGAGAAGCCTGACAATAACAGTACAATGATGTCAGCAGGATTGAATCTGACCCAGAAGATGGCTCAGGGCTAGACTTGATGCCCACTTCATCGGACAGGACACCCTTATTCTTTTATCCTCCTCCTCACTCAAACATGACTAGTCATAAGGGTGTCATAACCCAGGATCATTCCTGGACAGGGACAAGCAGTTGAGGTTATTGTAGACAGTCAACTGCACACTATATCATGGAGAAGCAGATATATGACATGCTAATCAAACCACTTCCATCCTTCATACCCAAAACATCAATTCATATAGCATATACATACCACTGCATCTTTGTGGACAATTTACTGCAAAAATATTTGAGATTGTTAATTATGAAATTTATGAGGCTACTTGGAGTACTGAATCTCAGTTATGACATTTTTATTTTTTGCCACAAATCAGACTGAACATGATGGCCAGTTTTTCTATATTTTAAATCATTAGCAACAGTATATCTTACATCCTGACAAATATGAATACAATTTAACTCTTAGAATTCTTCAGTTGCATCTTTCAGCTGCTCATATTTCACCTGATTCCAAGGAAGTTGATAGCATCAAGACTGCAGCATACTCTTAAACTTGTATTACAACTTTAAAGTCCCTGTGACTTACCTTCTATTGTATTGTTTCATCCCAGAGCTGACTATCATGACACAACCTCTTCAAGAATTTAGCAGCAAGGTAAAGTTTTGAAAAGAAACACCAGATGACCAGAAAGGGTTATTATGCTTAAAGGCTTCTCTCTCTAGCAATAATGTGATTCCAAACATTGATCCTTAAAGCTATTCTGATACAGATTAGACTTGATAGTCAGATGCCTACTCTTGTTTCTACACTATCAGTACATATGATGAAGGAATCTGAGTTAGCAGAGATGAATCAAAAAGAAAACTCAAGGAGTTGGTGAATAGCTCAATGCTAATGTTGACCCAGGCAGATTTGTGGGAGATCAATAAGAAAAAAAAAAAAACTAAAATAAACTATCAACATTGTGATAACTGTATACATATCTGTGACTAAGCCAAGCCTGGAAAATTGTATAGAATTTGGTCACCATACACAAGCATAAAATAAAATTAGAAAGAGTGCAGAAAACAGAAATGAAAATAATTCCACCTAAGGAATGATACCACCTTATGAGAAAGACTGCAATGGCTGGAGCTTATTAGCACAGTAGGAAAAAGTGAATAAGGACATCATAGAAGTATATATGGGGGGATGCGGTGGCGCAGCGGCTTAATGATGCTGAAAGTTGCCAGCCAGAAATGGCTGACGCTTCAGCGGTTCGAGTCCAGCCTTCATGTTAAACAGGGTGGGCTCCTGTTTCCTCCCCAGTTCCTGTCAACCCAACAGTTCGAAAACTCACGTGAGTAGATAAATGGGTACTCTCACTCCGGTGGAGGAAAAATGCTGGCGGCGCCTTGCAAAAAGGAGTCGGGAGCAGTTGCCGGTAAGTGCGAAAAACTGCACGCGCCCAAAAAGGGCGCGAAGCAACGGAAACCCCACCTCCTGCACTTGCCAGCTGGGCTCTGCTCTAGGAAGGAGGCTCTGGCAAACCACTTCCGAAACACTTGCCTTGAAAACTGCAAGGACTCGTCCAAGCAGTCACTGCAGAGTCAGTAATGACTGAGCGCAGATAAAAAAAAAAAAAAAAGTATATATGAAGGAAATGGTTAGGTAACATGGTTGTTTCCTCCTCCTGCTCCTCCTCCTTCTTCTTCTCTCTCTCTTGTTACTAGAACGTATGTTTCATTTAATGAATTATGAGAGATTCCATAAGACAAAAACAAGTCCTTCTTCACAAAAATGTATAGGTAAACTATAAGATTTATTACTACAATATATGAAAAGTATTTGGAAGCTTCAACTGGTTCAGAATCTGGCTGTGCAGGCAGTTATGTGTGTTCCATGTTTTGTGCATGTTACACCTCTGCTCTGTGAGCTGCACTGGCTGCCAGTTTGCTTCCAGGTTCAATTCAAGGTGCTGGTAATGACCTATAAAGCTGTACACGGCATGGGACTGGATTACTTGAGAAACTGCCTCTCCCAAGTATTTCTACCATCCCATCAGGTCTAGCAGGAGGAGCATGTTGTGGGTCCTGTCAACTAGGGAGTGTTGTCTGGCAGGACCCAGGAAGAGAGCTTTTTCTGACATGGCACTCACCCTGTGGAACATCATCATCCTGGAGATCAGATTGACTTTGACCCTACTGGCTTTTCACAAGGCCCTGGAGATATGGTTTTGTCAACAGGCATGGCGATGTGGGAGTGTGGTGGAGCCAGTGCAGTGGCTGTACTGATTGTTTTGATGAATGGGATTACCTTGGCTGAGAGTTTTATGTATATTATGATTTTTATAATGCTTTTATATTGCTTTTTCTTGTTTTTGAATTGTTATATTGTTCTTTTTGGGGAGGAGGTTAATATTTGTTTTGATTGTACAATAATTGATTGTAAGCCACCCAAAGTCATATATATGAGATGGGCAGCTGTATACATTTGAATGAATGAATGAATAAATAAATAAATAAAATATATAATAATAGTTGCCAATATTGAGGGCTTAAAAAGGGAATTACAAAGGATCAACCAATCAGTCGTTCCTAGCCCTGGAAACCCTGTGACATTAGAGATGGTGGGGGCCTATCTTTGAATGTCAGTTGCTGAGGAACAGAAGCAGGAAGCTACTTGTGAAGAAGATTCATATCCTGCTTTGGAGTTTTCCATTGGCATCTGGTTAGTCACTATAGAAATTTCATGCTGGGATTAGCTAGTTTTTTGTTTGCTAATAGATTGTTTCTAATGTTCTTATGACTCCCAGATGTGACCACAGAGAAGGCAAGGGGAGCTAAATGATATGAGTACATAACACAAAGGGCATAATTTACATATTTGCATCAGATATCATGACATGCATTATGCAAATTACATATGTGGCAAGACTGCATTCAACCACATCTTACTGCTGGTTGGTCACAATCCAAGCTTCCATACAAAAACCCAAGTGTTTTGTGCCAATTTGCTCTTGTTTTGATGATAAGAAGGACAGAGATTTGTTGTCCTGGGAAAGCTTCTTCTAGGAGATAGGAGGCTTTACAGTTGTTGACCAAAATAAATGATCTTAAACTTAGCCAAGAGGACTCTGTGAAGAAAGTTGAAAAAGAAATGGGAATGGAGGTAATGGTTGGCAACTAAAATGGATCTAAACTGCCCTGGTTATTGAAGAGGAATTGTTGGTTTGGGGACAAAGTAATATGGGCTGTGATCCTAAAATAGATTGGGCAGTGATTATACTCTTGAAAGCTTGCTAGTTTGAAGTAGTGAAGCAGGGTGCCTTGAAGAAGAAGAGTACAGAAGACTGGGGACTAGTATGGGATAAAATCTACCCAATGCACTCAGATCTTGGTGGGGATGAAGAGATGGAAAATCAAAGGTTTCACCAGCACCAGCTGCCTGCAGGGGTGTCTGTGGGGACAGGGAGGAAATGTCAGAAGAGTCAATATACATACAAAAGAGGTGGGGCTTTGTTCAGTCATGACTGCCATCTGACCTTTTTGACCCTCTTGAGGATATCAGCTGTATTGAGTGAAAGAGAAAATTGCCAGCAATCTACACAAGCCCTTCTTAATTCTAAATTTAGAAAATAGGAAGAGCTAGAAACAGAGGAACAAATACATAAGTTAAAGTCACATCATAATCTTCAAAGATGCATAGAGTTGTTTTAGGCTATCTTGAGTACAGGGAGGGGGGGAACGTTCTTGCCTTGCAGTTTAAACTGCTTATCAGCCTGGTAGGAGGGAGTAATTAGCAAGAAATGCATTGCCTTTAGTTTGCTTGTCAGGTCAGGCTAAGAAATTAAACTGCTTATGCTTCCTACTTTAATATGCTGCTTAATAAAGGATTTTAAAAATCCAAAACAGCTGTCTTTGCACTGCCTTTACCCCAAATCCTATGAACTCAAAGAATGCTCTGCTCACAGCATAACTGCATCATTTTTGTGATGATACTGTATCAAGATGCACTTATTATCTTTCTGATATCACCATGGTTTTTTATCAATGCATATGAAGTTTCTCACTAGTTTATTTAGTTCAACATTCCATCAATGCAAATTCAGTTATTATCATTTCATTGTATGTGGCTTATTTTTCACAATCCCAGTGAATGATGGAGATTAGTAGACTTCATAACTGAGAGTGTCAACTGCACTGCAATCTTAGCATAGTCAGTAGCAAGTCCTCAGAGCTGCAGATTGTGTAGGACAAGCTTGTCACCTCCTGCACTAAGTTATATGTGAAGACAACCCAATTTTATTTCAATGAGGGAAGTGAAATCAGAGCCTCACTCTGATTGTAATGAAAATATATATTTATCCAGCACCCATTAGTGTTTAATGGGTTGATTCTAGACTCTCTCTCTCTCTCTTTCTCTCTCTCCATATATATTTTGCAGATCTAATTTTGTTCAGTTTATACATCTGATTCTAGTAATACCAATATTGTCAACTTTTTGCTGTAAACTGCCCAGGGTCATTCTGCAGTGAGATGGGCGGTGACAAATTTAAATATATATATATATTACTAGAATCAGATGTATAAACTGAACAAAATTAGATCTGCAAAATATACTTAATATGCAATGTTATTTGGATGCATGTTTCTATTTGTGTTTATCTTTGGAGAAAGTGATGAACTAGCATAAAAGGCCCTTGTTTAACTGTCTTCCAAAGCCTTTGTCTCTAAACTTCCAAGAATATAAGCTTTCCTTTTATGAATATTAATTTTGTAAACTTCATCAACTTTTATTATGGACTAGGACCAGTGAGAATACCACATAACAGAAAAGATGGAAAGTGTAAGATTCAGATATACTACAATGAAGAAACGACAGAAATTAATTTCTACTGCATCAGTGATCCAGAAAACTGTGACTGTAATTCTGTGCTTACTTACCAGAGAGTAATCCCCCCCCCCCCCCAAGTTCAGTGGGACTTACTTCTTTACTGAACCATGCACTTTGTACTAGGGGATGTAGGGCTATTCCTAGTTCTCCTCTACCAGGATTGATCCCTTAGAAGTTCTCCAAGCAAACACATTCAATAATGGGTTAACTTTTTGTGCACACATCAAGAATTTAGAAAGGGAGTCCAAAGGTATAAAATTGTTCATAGGAAAATTTCTGAGCCTAATTTTAAAAGCCAGGGATTTCAGTACATAGAGATGAGCAAATCAGTCTTTTTCCAATCCATGTTAATTTCCCAAATGTTGTTTTATAAATATTTTCCATTCTTTCCCTGCTTTAAACTGAGTCTTGTTTTTCCTCAAAATGCATGGAAGTTTGTATTTAAATACAAATCTTTTGTGCATTCCATGCATTTATCTCAAAGTATGAATTTTTAGATGTACTACAAGTCGACATCCACTTGCTGGCACATAATCAATCAAAAAACTTAAATCCTAAAATATGCATTTTAAAGTGTACTTTGAGAATATTTAGCTGAGGATTGTATTATAACAATCAGAAGTATAAAATCTGAAGAGTAATTTAGTCCAGGAGGAGTAAATCAGTTCAGTTTGCATTGCAACAGAAATTTTTAAAAAGGATTTTTTAATACATCAGGATCTTTGCATTTCTATTTAGTAATGGAGGGTTTAAAATAATCCCCTTTAAATATTACTTTAGTGCACAACAACAAGGTCTTTAAAAAGTCTTAATTCTGCAATAGTGATAATGTGCATTAGCACAAGGCCAAGGCTGCAGATCATCTCACTATGAGGTGAGGATAAAATATAAGCACTGTTTTCTCAAGTAAAAAAAAAAAGTAGCAACACATCAGAACAACAAAAAGCAGGGATATATACTACATGCAAAAAGTGTAGAAGATGCAAAAATCTTCACAGACCTATTCACACTCTTCAAAATGTCATGTTTTACACCAACCATTTAAGATCAAAAAAAGGAATGCGGCACAACTGAGAATTTTACACTACACCATCTGGACACTGGTGGTGGATTCTACTGCAACCTGTGTCATTTAACAGAAGAGTAGGTGTGCTTCTTTTTAAAAAAAAATCACACAACTCTATTAGTAATTTTAAGTTAGCAACAGGTATTTTGCTATTTTTTTTTTGTAGGTCAACCCAAAGAAGCCATCTCTTTATCCTGCCATTCGTTGCATCTAGAGACAGGAGTTCGTTATAAAATATTCAAAGGACTAGGAAAAGTGTTTGCATTACAATAATTTGAACAGAACAGCTGAAAGCAACAGGAGGCAGGGGAATGGAGAGATAAACGTGGTTCTTATCTCAGGGGCCTCTAAAGCTGTTTGCCTACAAGAATATATGGAGGAAGTGCAATTCTAAACTTGCTAAGTAAAGGCATATGCTGCCCTACAGAATAACAGTTGGCATTAGGGGAAAAAATACCTACCTAAGGGATTAGGAATCATATGAAGAACTGCTTATTTCTCTGTTCAATTCCACCCTCTCTGTCCCCCAATTACTTACAAATTTAAATAACAACTACATATATTTTATCTATTCATGATCAGAATTTATACATCACATGTTTTTATGTTTAGCAAGGAAATATTCTGAAAATTGGGAAGACTTTTTTTTTTTTGGTATTTCAAAAATGTAGCATGGGGAATAGACTTTTTTTTAAAAAAAACTATCACTTCTGTAATGGTCCAGTAATGCAACCATAATTGTATTACACTTTTCTTGTGAGGGTTGTCTTCTAAGTGATTGAAAGAGGAACATGATGATTTCTGCCAGTCTGAACAAAATATAAATACAATAATACAATAACTATTTGACTGCACAAATGTGGATAACCACTAGATGGTAGCAGATAGATTTGTACTGCCCAGAAAGGGTAGCCTTAAATAAGCCCTGATAATGTTTTAATAAGTCTTTGATTAAAGGAGAGTAGGTATGGTCTTTTACATCAGAGAAATGTCCTCACAAGGTAACGTCTTGTCATTTATTCTCCTGCTATGAAACTTTTTTGTAATAGACACTCCAACAATAGAAATCAATATTTAACCATATTCTAGAAAATGTTATATTGATTTTACTGCAGAGAATGATGGAGAAAAATTGTCCCATGCTCAGAATGATTATATACAGTAACCTCTTAGTGTGTAGTAGCTGAAATATAACCAAAGGCTTTGATTTTCTGGAATGATTTAGTTTATGGTAATATGAGATTCTGCAGGCTGCTTTCACCATTTTCAGTGGTGCTACATGCAGGAAGTGAGCTCAGGAAATAAGAGGGTTATATTCGTTGAGTACGCTGAAAAATAAAATAATAGAAACTGATGAGGTGAGTACTAAGATATATTTGTTTCTAATGCCAGAAAAAAATCATTATTGTCCCTGGTAGTGCTATAGCTCATCTAGTTTCTATTGCTTTCTAAATGCTGAACCTGATTTTCAGACATGGATAATAGGTACTATGTTGTCTGTTGCTGTTGAAAGAAGCAAAAATCCCCATATATCACTGTCTTCTCTCCACTTTGTTACATAGAACTGACTGATGTTTGGGTAGGACAAAAGGAACAGAAAAGTAAGTTGAATGCAATGGGATTGGGGTATTTAAGAATTATGTGTATTAAAACATGAATAGGATGAAGAATGAATGGGTGATAAATGAATGTGGATTGGATACAAAAATGAGCATCCAGTATGAATGAAGTATGTTGAGGCAGTTAGGTCATACAGAGAAATTAATGAGGATCAGATTACAAAACAATTATCTGAAGGAAGAATGAAAGGATCAAGAGGAAGGAGATGATCCATAAAGTTATGGTTGTTGGAGTTGATGAGAGCCGCAAAAATAGGGAGGTGAGAAGTTTAAAGAACAAATAATATACGAATTGAAGACAATGGAAACAAGGATGATTTGCAAGAACAGAAAGGAGTGAAGAGGTATAGTGAATTTTGTTGGTCTAACTACTCTTAACTTTGTTTCCTTTTTTCATACTTCTAATTTCTTTGGCTTACCATTTCATATTTATTTCTTGCATTCTGCCTAAAATTGTTTGCCCTAAAAGGAAACAGTGTCATAGTTCTGTCTATATTGATATACTGCATGTATTAATTTAAATGTTGGACATGTATGACACTATGCTATAAGGACGTATTCCATGCAACTGTTGTTTGTCCTGCAATGAGCTTTTTTCCCCCATCAGCACCTTTCTTTAAGCTTCTAGTGAATTGCTCCCAAAGTATTTTTAAAGAGAACAAAGAAATACCTTATGGACGTGATGATTATCTTATAACCTAGAATCCAGACACGTTTTATAACATATAGATATTAAACAATATGATGACAAAGATTTGTTTGTTTTTTTCCTGAAAGGAGCATACTGTTTATTCCTTCTGACTTTCAGTGATGCAAAAATAGGTTCTTAACAACCATCATCGTTAGTATGCACTTTAAAAACAGAAGGCAAAGATACAGATGCTAATTTCATCCACTGCTCGGTGTTTGCTGCTGACATGGAAAAACCAATGTATACATATATAGAAATAGAATAAATACACTCCTTAGCCAAATAAGAGCAAATTGCAAGGATACAAACAACTAGAATTGGACACAAATGGTTTGTGGAGAGCATCTGGCCCTTTAAATAACAAACCAGCCTTATGCACCCAGAGGAAGTCACATGATCCCTAAGAGCCAATAAGGGAAAAAGGGATTCTGCCAGGTTTGGGTGGTTTGTTCTTTTTTTTCCGAGGTGGCTGCAGTCCTGGATGAAGAGGCTGGAAAATAAGGAGTTGCTTTTGTTGTAGACTAGAATTGCATGGGGGGGGGGGGGGTGGAGGGGTTGTATTTTGCTGTGCGTTGAAAGTGTGTAAACCTTATCTTCCTTTGTCACCTTTAATAAAGGTTTTGTTTGTTTTTTTAGAAGGCAACCTAGAGTGAGCTATTGACTCCCAAAAGTTTTGCTTGGTTTCCCTTCCTGTAGTTTAGTCAGTCTGAGGGTGGAGTCAAGATTTCCACTTCAGTCCTCCCCTAGTTCCCTCAGAGGTCTGGTGGGGAAGTGAGAAACTTGTCAGCAATGAAGGGGTGGTGGCAGCAAGGGGACCTATTTTTCTGGTCATTGTTCATCTCCACATGCAGGTTACCTCAGAACCAAAGTATCCCAAAAGGAGGGTTGGTTTGACCTTGGCACACCTTATTGCAGTATGTGTAGAGAAACCAGGGAGGTGATTTCTCCATATTTTTCCAGGAGAATGAGTTCTCTACAAGTTTCAAATAACAATTTTTCAAGGTAATAGTAACTGTGCTACTTAAAAAGCTTCCATGGGAGGAGTTACTTCATGATGTCTTTCCTTGGGATTTAACTGGAACATGGAAAGCCAGAATGGCTGCAGATCACTGGAGAGATTATTGTATGTATGTATGTATGTATTTTTAAATCTGGACACCACCCATTTCACAAGGAAGTGACTCTGGGCAGTTTACAATAAAAGCAACAAATAAATAAATATTAAATACAATAAAAATAGTATAAAATACAATAAAAACCAAATAATACATAAATAATAATATCTTCCAAGGTGCTGCTGGTAGAAAAGATATTAACATACAGGAGCATCTTCAAGGTGCTGGCCACCCCCAGGGTTGCCCCTTTTCTCGCCCCATGCAAGTTAGCAGAGCCAGGTCTTAACTGCTTTCCGGAAGCAAGGAAGTTTGGTCAAGAGAGTAGGGGCCTGCCTCACCTCTGGGGGGAGAGTATTCTATAGGGCCATGGCAGAGAAGGTTCTCCTTCTGGGCCCCGCCAGTTGACATTCTTTCATCAACGGGATCCGCAGCATATCCTTATTGCATTATGAAAGGAAGAGGTTGACATACTGTATATCCCTTGGCCATGTAATTACTAAGACCACTTCCCTACCAGTTCTCTTCGTAAGAGCAGAAATGCTGCAGTCTTGCCCAGCTGTAGCCATCCTGCAAAGATTCCATCATCTCTTCCCTGGCTGTTAAAGGACTACTAGTCTGAGGCAGTGTGGTTGCTGCTGATTGCTCCCTTTGGGAGTCCCCTTAAGATGGCCACCTGGATTGGCCAACTTGTTTGTCTTTATGTATGAGCATTGAGAGAGAGTAAGGACTCTAATGGGGGTTGCTGGTTTTCATTAGTTGTAGTTTGGTGTTATGAGGTTTGTTAAGGAGATGGGACAGAGTGAACTATGACATGCTCTATGAATAAATATTGGTGTAGTTACTGGGAGAGAAAAATACAGTATAATGGGAGATTAAAATTTAACCTTTCCAAGGAAAGGAGAGGATCTCTTTGCTTGACCTCCTCTTTCTTCAGGTTGCAGCCTAATCAAGGAAGTCAAAGTGATAGCAAATATGATTTCTCAATGTAATGGTTTTGCTTTTTATTGCCAATACAGTTGCTGATAAAACCCTATTATCGAAGTCTTGACATTCCATGTATTATGGAGACCTGGAATTAATTTCTTACAGCTCTATGAGATTATTCTGTGATGCAGCAGGTTAGGGCTAGAGGGGGTAGGCGGCCTGATGCTGACATGAAGAAATCAATACATGCACATACAGAAATACAATTAGTATACCCCTTGTGAAATAAAAGCAAATTGGATCTATTCCATCTATTAATCAGAAGCTTCATCCAACAGTCTACCAATGTGGAGTGTCTGCTGCTGTGGCTGGGATGTCATACCTGGGTATACAAACTATTAGTGTGCCGTCCATCACCCTGCGCAACTGATCTAGCTATCATGATCTCTAATGTGGCAGTGGTCTACTCTAAATTTCTTGTGTTGGGGGATTTTCATACTGGAGTTGCCCCATCAGGACTGGATCAGGATTTCATGTTTATTTATGGGAATCTTTGGGAGGTGGGGGGAGTAAATAATTAAATGTATGTGAAGTCATCATGCAAATGTCATGCATTTCATACTTGTATCAGACATTGTGGTATTGCATAATGGTATCATTGTGTGTGTGTGTCATATTTCGATATCACTGCAGCTTGCTACAGATGCTGATGGGTCCACTATGATGACCGTAAACCTGTCACAATTGGTATCTGACTCTGCACATGCAAGAAAGTACGTGCTGGATTTGGTATTTTGTTCAGGTGAAGGCAGTAATCTGAAAATGGGATCTTTGATGTGAAACTGTGGGATCTCTTAGAATGGTGGTTACTATAAACCTCTGCAGAGGTAGAGGACCAGTCAAAATGGTTCAGCACAGGCGTTTGATCAAATTGGACAATATTCCAAATGTCCTGGGGGAATTTCCCACCTCAACTGTCAGTGATATTATTGAAGTCCTGGTCAATTTATGAAACACAGAGATGGCTCATCAGTTGACTTCTAGTACCCTCTTTCTTCTAGCAGACGTAAATCAGCAATATAGTAAAGGAAAAGCCAGAAGACAGGCCATAATTACATTCTCTTGAATATGACTTGAGTGTTACACATACTCAGGAACCCTCTGCAAAATAGGAAGCACTATAATTAAAATATTCTCTGAATCACACTTGACTCCCATGGACTTTATGATAACTACATGGAGATGTTGATGTAGTTATCTTGGCAGCATCATAGAAGTGGTTATCCATTGCTTTTATCTAGGATGGTTTTCAGCTTCTGAGTCTATTCTACCATACATAGATTTTTCTGGTTGACTCCCTGGGTCTGACCCAATTTAGTTTATCAAAATCAGCCAAAGAAAATTGTGTTCCATTTAATTCATTTGCAATATACCTTCAGGCCTTCCCATAAAGCAAGGAAAGTTTGATTTAGAAGAAGTGGGGATGGAGTAATTATCCCCATCTCTCCTCTATGTTTCAGGGTTTTTTGGATACCTGAGGACAGTTGTATATGATGGCCTAAATGTTCCCTTCCAACTCTGGGAATTTTTGATTCTCAGCTTTGGTGACCATTCCCTTTACAAAAATTAAGAACAGTTTGGGCATACATTTGTCTGGGTATGCCAAGTGAACTTTAGCTGCAGCATTATGCAATCAAGAGTAGAACAGTTGGCTTTGTGTTCTGTGATCTTAGCTTGGCTTGCAGTGTTCAAAGATGTCATTTGCTACAGTCTCATGCAATGTGTACCAAATGGAAAGCTGCTCAGAATATACCATATTTTTCCAACTATAAGACGATACTTTTTTCTAAAATCCTTACCCTAAAAATTGAAGGGCGTCTTATTCAAGGAAGTCAGCCGAGAATCGCGCGGTTGCAAAACTGCCCATACTTTGTTTCTGCGGAGAGGCTTCCTCCTATTGCTAGCCTCCAATCACGAGTGAAATAGCTTGTCTCCCAAACAGACTTCCTCCAGTCACGAGCCTTATGTAACTGACGTCAGCTGATGCTGAACAAACCAATTAGAGGAAGTCTGTCTGCAGAGACAAGCTATCGGCAGTTTCACTCATGCTTTAATGTAATCAGTTATGCAAAAGAGCCTGGAAATATTGCTGCAGAGAGACGGTTTGGACCTCCTCCCACCGAGTGTATCAGGTAAATATTAACTAATTACTAAATAAAAATGTGTTCTGCACTATCTTTAAAATATTGATTTCTTAATTTGGGGTTGGAAAAATGGGGGTCATCTTGTACATGGGGGCGTCTTATTGTTGGAAAAATATGGTACATCTAATCTAAGGCAGCAGATAGTCCAAATGGCAAAGGAAAAATTGATTCTATGTACTATTAAACTATATAAAATGCTATAATTTATCAGTGGGAAAAACTTTGTGCAGCATTCCCTTTCTAAATAATTACATGTTAACATACTGTCTCTCTGTTGTTTCTTCCTGTTCCCTTGGTTGACCTGCCTTTCATCAAAACTAATATTAATGCTTCCAAGTAATACTATCCACAAATTCACATGCTGTTAGATTGTAAATGCTTCACAGCTGACCTTTCTATTATATCAACCAACTAAGGCTTTGAATCCACCCTCTATTGTTTTTGATTCTTCATTTTTGGCTCATTCCATGTTCCCTTGTGCATTAAAGTAAACAACTTCCTTACGCCTCCAGGCCTATAACCTGAGTTGATTGAAAAATTCATTTAGCACAGAAGTATTTTTCCCCATGCACTCCACATAATAACCTCTTTTCCTGTATGATTGCTTGATCATAGAGAACAGATGTGTCCTTAGAATCCTGAAGATTTGGGCTTTATTTCACACAATTATTACCTCTATGTACAATAGATAACCGCTATTTATAGTAGACAAGTTGATTATCATTTAGACCTAGCCCCCAAATCCCTTGCTATTCCATTAGCCACTCACTAAGTCATTCTGTCTTTGTCTTTTCTGAATTTCCATAGTATAATGGAAAATTTATGGGAAAAGAAGTGTAAAGATCTACTGTTATATGGGACTCACCTCTTTTCACAGCATAGGAATCAAAAATGTGAAATATCAGATTATCCCACATTTTCTTTTCCCCAAAGCCAAGAGGAGAGCACAACTACTTACTCTCTTGGTTTGCAAAACATGACTTGGTTACTGAATCCTCAAATTGATGTTGGTTTGCACATAGCATTGACACGTACATCAATGCAAAAATCAAATTGTGTAGGATGACTGAATGAAATAGGAACTACTATTACAGAAACCCAGCACCAAAAAAAAAAAAAAAATGCTGAGGCCTACAGAAACTGGTGGGACTCCAATCCAAATTGTATGCATGTGCCCGATATGATAAACCAACTGTATGTTGTAGCACAGGAGTGTAAAAAGTACAGCTAATATGGGTATGTGAACCAGCCTTTCGCAGTCCTAAGAGAATTGTTGTGTCATCAAAAAGCGAGTGCTTTTCAAGGCCACCGAGAGAAAGGTCAAGTGTATATTGACTTGGAAAGGCAGAATAAAAAAGCCAAGAATTCAAACCCTGGAATTTAAACTTACTGTATATATAGACCTTCATTTCTCTGTATAGCAGTAGGCAAATCTCTGTGTATAAGGCTTCATTCTTGTTTTCAGCCAAGATACAAATCCTGCACAGTTGTGTCTGTGAACTTTCTTCTGTAAGCCAGTCTTGAATAAGAGGCTAAGTGCCTAGAAATCTGAGATTTACCGCCTTGCCTGTTGAGAGGTTCACCCACCCTGCAAGCCACTAGGGTCAAACAAATCAGTCTTGTTTTCATCTGGGGGAAGGTTGGAGGCAGTTAAGAGGCAAAAAGGGTTATCTTGAGCCTTGCAGCATTTATTTAATCACTTATGAATCTCATCCTCCCTTTCTAAGCATTGGGCTCCTGACCCCATCCATTTTTGATGCTGCTCTCAATTTGATGAAAATTGTGTTCCATTGCTGTAGCATCTTCCTTGAGGGCTTCACCTGACTTTCCATTCTGGCTGATTGTTGGTTCAGCCTTGACAATAAGGACTTATCAGAGGGCTTCCAGGTCCAGTTAAGTTGTAATCAGCCTTCTGGAGCAATGTTTGTTCTTGTATCCTTTTATTATAATTCAACACAGACTTCTAGTTGGTTATCAATCTTGATTTAGTCTGTCATTCTAATTTTCTCTTTATGGATGTACAGCAAGATTGAGGGTTAATTATTTTACATTTGTGTGATGATCCTAGGAACTATAATTGGTTGTTCAAGAGTGAGGAAGAACACTGTTTATAATAATGTGCTGTGCTCAACAAAAATTTCATTTTAATACCTGGAAGTCATCTTCCTTTCTTTTCCCATTGATTGGTGCCTTCTACATTTTCTTTTTCAGACCGGAACAGAAATAAAATCTCTTTTTACATCTGTTTTCTGGAGATTTGGAGGAGATCTGAAAGAGGTATAAGGGTGTTTTAGACAGAAACAGATAATTGGACTGTGTGTGTAGTAAATTGGATAACTTTTGCCCAGAACAAAATTTCGTACCAAATTTAATCTGAAATAATCTACTGAAGAGAAATTGGAAGATTACCCACTATCAGTTTATGTTCTCTGTCACTTTCTTATTTCCTTGCAAAAACATTGAGGTGGAGAACTGTTTATATAACAAAAAAATGCAAAGATGGACGTCCACCAGCAATATGCATTGTAATGATTTGTGTTTGTTTCTTTCTTTCTTTGCTGCTGTAGTTTTTCTGGCAGACCACTTCATTCTACAGTATATTCTTTGTCACACCAGTTAATTTCTGTTGTTGTCATTACTGTAGTTGTTATCATTCTATATTGATTTCAGACCTACATGAATCTAGACTCTCTTTTCTGATGCTGTACTGCTAACTTTGGAGTTGCTGTTTAAGCAATGATCTGCCTAATTTTAGAAAGTAATGCTTCAGATCAGATAATCTTCATGTCATCACTTTCAGGACACTGCAAGATTTTTCTTCCAGTAAAATTTTGCCTATATGTAATAGTGGGTATTAAGTTGCTAAACAATACAGTACAATTAATTTTTTTATCAGTTTCATGAATTGGTCATATGAGAAATTACTTCAAGAGATGAACATTACTTCATTTGTATATTTTTATTTTTCATAGAATGAACTGGAAACAAATGCTGCATTTGTTTTGGAAATGAATGCACGCTCTTTACTTCTACAGAGTTGGTATAAACACCGTGCAACCCACAATTACCAAATTGCAACCAGGCTTGTGAGACTTTTATAAAATGAAAAGATTTCTTCTATCATCAGAAATGTTCCAGCATAGAACTGGCAAAGCAACATGCTCTGCGCTGTTCTACTTCACAAAGCAATTAGCTAAGCTGAGTGAAAAAGCTGCCTGGCTATGCATTGCTTTCTGCTGTTGCTGGAGAGCAATAGCATTGCCTTTTCCCCTTCTTCCTATCACTCATTTCCCCAAATGACACACTTGCTTTGTCAACTCATGCTGTGACCCCTTGGGTATCTTCATATTGCCAACTAAATGCCAGCTAAGTAAACCCCAATGATTAGCCCATTTTCCATCATTTGTCAGCTGCTCTACTGTGTGATCTGCATAAGTGACCTTCAGCTTTGTAGGGCTGCCAACATAAAGGGGTGATGTTTGGTATAAATTAATCCCTTGCTGCAAGCTTCATGAAACTGCCTTTTCCTGTGTTTTAAGTCTATTCTGTGTTGGCCATTACTTAGCAGAGCATTTGTGGATATTGAGTGAATGTATGGGCAATGGAGATTTCTTTTTCTTGGCTTGCATATTATATTACCAGTACGCTGAATTCATCTGAGCTTCACTGCTGATAATTCTCAGTATGAGAAGCAAATTTCTTCTATCTGGTTTCTTATAAGATTGTCTTCAATACAGCTGAAGCAGGATAGAGAATATGATTTGCCTTCCCTCCCATCACATAACAAGATCTTTACAGTATTTTAGAATATAAAAAAATACAAGTTATTCTATTACCCACCATAACAATGTATTGTTTCAAATGTCTACCAGGAAAGGCAAAGATCATATCTCCCTGAACCAGAAGACACACAAGTATTTTCCTGTGTAAAACAAAAGCATGTGCACTGTTATCTTGTGCTAATATGCATTTTTCTAACCCTTGCAAGCAATATTTTTTAAAAGTCTAGTTATCTCAGCCCCTGAAGGTTTCTCTTAATGATACACAAGATTTTGTGTAGCAACGTTCTAGTTTTCCTCTCTCCTCCCTGTCCCTGATAGTTTGGAAATAAGATTATAAGAGTTTCATACATTTGATGGTCTCCTGCATAGCTGTAGGTACAAATAAACATTCTACACCTGCTGCCCAAAACAAAGCCCCATGCTGAGTTTATCCTCTTTCCCTCTATAATGAACAATAATACTCATCCATGTCTTCATGCTACATCACAAACTGCCAACAATGCAAAACATGATTATAATAGAGATGAATAAGACACATTTATAAGGAAGGAAGGAAGGAAGGAAGGAAGGAAGGAAGGAAGGAAGGAAGGAAGGAAGGAAGGAAGGAAGGAAGGAAGGAAGGAAGGAAGGAAGGAAGGATCTACACTTGCTGACTGTCCTAGGTCTCTCATTATGGTTACTTTTGTTTTATCATTTTTCCCCCAAGGGTGGATCCACATCATTTCCCCAAGATGAAGGATGGATTCACATCTCATTGGCACACAGTTAATGGAACAAATGATTTGTTCAACTCTATTCAAATGTCACTACTTTACATATTGAAACTGAAGATCGTAATGCTAATCATTTATAAAATTCATTACAAACCAATGGTTTATTTATGATGCAAAATATCACAAAATTTCATTTTATTTTGTGAAGCTGCAGTCATATATACATATAGAAGATCAAATACAGAGCAACTTTTCATTCTTTAAACACCCGTCTATGAAACAAACAATTTCTTTTTCAGCAATCCAATGGATAGCTAACTTAAGCAGCAAACCTATGTGTATGTGAATATAGGATTGAATTGTTGGAGTGATTTGGATCAGCATACTGGTGAGGAGATAATCTGTCTCTTTATTTATCTGAACAAATTATTGCAAGTGCTATATTTAACACATCCCATAGTTAAGTATTTAATAAGTGGACATTCAGATACATTTTTCATGATCTTTGACTGGATTATAAATGGCTATGTCTCTTACAGGCATACAAATATATAATGTCCATATTTGTAATTTCCCAATGCAATGCCAGATGTACCGGATGTACAAGCTAGGTTTTGAAGAGGCAGAGGAACTAGAGATCAAATTGCCAACATTCGCTGGATCATGGAGAAAGCACGAGAGTTCCAGAAAAGCATCTACTTCTGCTTCATTGACTATGCAAAAGCCTTCAATTGTATGGATCACAACAAACTCTGGCAAATTCTTAAAGAGATGGGGGTACCAGACCATCTTACCTGTCTCCTGAGAAATCTGTATGTGGGCCAAGAAGCAACAGTTAGAACCGGTCATGGAACAACCGATTGGTTCAAAATAGGGAAAGGAGTATGGCAAGGCTGTATACTGTCACCCTGCTTATTTAACCTATATGCAGAGTACATCATGAGAAATGCCAGGCTGGAAGAACCACAAGCCGGAATTAAGATTGCAGGGAGAAACATCAACAACCTCAGATATGCAGACGATACCACCCTAATGGCAGAAAGTGAAGAAGAACTAAAGAGCCTCTTGATGAGGGTGAAAGAGGAGAGTACGAAAGCTGGCTTGAAACTCAACATTAAAAAAATTAAGATCATGGCATCTGGACTCATCAATTCCTGGTAAATAGAAGGGGTAGTAATGGAAGCAGTAACAGACTTCATTTATTTGGGCTCCAAGATCACCGCAGACGGAGACTGAAGCCATGAAATTAAGAGACGCTTGCTCCTTGAGAGGAAACGTATGGCAAACCTAGATAGCATATTAAAAAGCAGAGACATCACCTTGACGACAAAGATCCTCATAGTCAAAGCTATGGTTTTTCCAGTAGTAATGTATGGCTGTGAGAGCTGGACCATAAAGAAGGCTGAGTGCTGAAGAATTGATGCCTTTGAACTGTGGTGCTGGAGAAGACTCTTAAGAGTCCCCTGGACTGCTAGGAGGTCAAACCAGTCAATCTTAAAGGAAATCAACCCTGACTGCTCATTGGAAGGATTGATAATGAAGCTCAAGCTCAGATACTTTGGTCACCTAATGCGAAGAGAGGACTCTTTGGAAAAGACCCTGATGCTGGGAAAGATTGAAGGCAAAAGGAGAAGGGGACGGCAGAGGATGAGATGGTTAGATAGCATTACTGAAGCAATGAGCATGAAACTGAGCCAACTCAGGGAGGCAGTGAAGGACAGGAAAGCCTGGCACAATATGGTTCATAGGGTCATGAAGAGTTGGACACAACTTAACGACTGAACAACAACACTGCAATGCAATGTATGTGTATGTGTATATTTATGTTATTTTAACTACGTATGCCACCTTGGCTCTTTTGATTTGGCAGCCTTATACATTCAATTAATTTATTTTAAAAAAAATTTTTCCCTCCATTCTAGTACTTTGATTTTAGCCAATCCTTGTAAATCCCATGCAAACTCCAGGCCTACATAATTCCATGGCCAGAAAGCATTGCAATTGGTCTAGGAGTTGGAGTATCAAATTTTGGAAGGAAGTTGCACGCAGAGGCAGAGAAGGTGGACATGCTAATACATTTAGTAAGTAAAATAATAAACAAATTCAGTCCTAAATGTAGGAAATTAAATATTGGCATGTGGACCAGTGCTCAGTCATCCTGATCTTGATATCAATTAAGGGAACATTTTGTTCACAAAATGAATCAGGCATTGATTTCATACTGGATTAATCCTAGCATAAGCCTTCTTTATTGATTCTACTTCCCTCATTTTTTAAAATTAGTGAGAGGTCACACATCAGGCATTATGGTAGGCTTTCCAGTATCTATAGGCAAAGTGGCCAACAATATGCCTCTGGGAAGCCAACAAACAGAAGACAATACCAAGCTTTAACTCTCCATAAGTGATATGCAGGTATATGCTGTTTCTGTTCCTGGAACCGTCATGTACAGTACTTAATACAGTAATTTTCACTTTAATCTTCCATGAATGTAGCTATCCTTTTTTAAACTATATAAAATAATGGTCATCATCACATGTTGTGGTAGCAAATATCACAAGGAATTATTTGCAATGTTAAAAAGTAATTCTTGTGACATTCCTAAATATCCTTAAGATTATTCAATGGATATTTTAGTACTTGAAAAATGGAAGAAATCTTCTCATTCTCCATTTCCACATGATTTATATTACATGGTATGTAAAACTTATTACAGCATACCTGATGTAACCATAACATGACCGAGGGAAGATAATCATCTTCAGATAGATCATACCTGGCATATCTAAGCTGATAAGGTTTACCATATTTGGTCTTCAAAAATCCAATCAATACATGGCAGCAAAGGAATAGAAAAATATCAGATCTAATCATCAACTGGATTTCTGTAGACCAAGGGTAGGGTAGGGTAGGGTAATTCAAAATAAATACTTTTGGATATTGCTGCCCCTTGAGCTTCTGAAACCAAAAATACTCCCAAACTGTATAACCTTCAGAGGGGTACAAAAATTTTGAAATCATGGCAATTCATGGACCTAGTGGAGTTCCAGAGGCAGCTTGGGGTTTTCCCTGAGGATCTGGTGAGCAGTTTGGCTGAGGCCTTGGATTGCATCACTTCTACAAGGCCTCTCCCTGTGCACCAATCCTGGGGTATATCTTGGTTTACTGAGCAGCTCCGGGAGTTGAAGCATTAAAAGGGACACCTAGAGCACCATTGGAGGAAGACTCTGAGTGACTCTGGACATGGGTAAGATCCCATATTAGGAATTACCTTGTGGTTATAAGGGTGGTGAAACATCAATATTTCTCTGCCCTTACTGTGTCTGCTGATAGCCATCCAGCGGCCCTATTTAGAGTGACCTGTTCACTCTAAAAGTGTTTAGGGAGAGCCCCCCCTCCCGGAACATCTGCTAGGCCATTGTGAAGATTATTCAGGTTATCTGGTGGATAAAGTCACTCAGATTCACTCCGTCTTGAAGTTTGACTGGACAGAGCAGGCTGAAGTACTTGTGGTATGGCCTGGTGGTGTGATCTGGGGTGGGTTTGAGTGGATGACTCCTGAGGAAGGGGACAGGGCTCTCTCTGCTTTCAACTCAGCCCTGTTTTCTGGATCTGAGTCCCTCCTGGGTTGTGAAAGTGGCCAGGGAGATGACCCACAGTTGGGTCCCTCCAGTGGTGTCAGCCCCTTTGAAGGAGGGAGTTGTGCCCCCAGCCTTGAAAGAGGTGGTGGTGCACCCCCTCCTCAAGAGGCCATCCTTGTACCCAATGATGTTTGATAACTATTGACCAGTCTCCAACCTTCCCTTCTTGGGAAAGGTTGTTGAGAAGGTGATCGATCTGCAGCTTTGGAGAACCCTGGAGAAAATGGATTATCTAGACCCATTTCAGTCAGGTTTCAGTCCAGGATTTAGTACTGAGACAGCTTTGGTCATGTTTGTTGATGACCTGTGGGGGAGCCAAGATGGTGACAGTGCATCCATCCTTGTGCTCCTTGATCTCTCAGAGGCTTTCAATACCATCAACCACAGAATCCTTCTGAGCTGGTTCCATGGGTTGGGGACTGGGGGCATCGTCTTACAATGGTTCTCTTCCTTTCTCCTGGCCTGGTTCCAGTTAGTGTTAGTTGGTGGGGAGAGATTGTCCCCTAGGCTTCTCACTTGTGGCGTACCACAGGGTTCTATTCTCTTTCCCCTCCTTTTCAACATCTAAATGAATCTGTTGGGTGAGGTAATCCACCGGTTTGGGGTTCAGTATCATCAGTACTCTGATGATACCCAATTATATCTTTCAACTCCAAGCCAACCAAGTGAGGCTGTCGAGGTTCTGTCTCAGTGCCTGGAGGCTGTGCAGGTTTGGATAGGAAGGAACTGTTTCCAACTAAGTCCTCCCAAGACTGAGTGGCTGTATGGACTGCCCAGATCTGGGGATATTCCAACATTGACCTTGAATGGGGTTGCACTTCCCCATTCAAGGATTGTATAAAATTTGGGGATCTTCCTGGACTCACAGCTCCAACTCAATAAGCAGGTAGTAGCTATGGCTTGGAGAGCTTTTACCCAGCTTCATCTGCTATGCCAGTTGCACCCTTTCCTAGATTGGGGGCCCTTCAGACAGTCACTCATGCCCTGGTCACCTCATGGTTTGACTACTGCAATGCACTGTACATGGGGCTACCTTTGAAGACTACCTGGAAGCTTCAGCTGGTCCAGAATGTAGCAGTGCAGGCAGTGATGGGCATACCTTGATATGTCTATGTAATGCCTCCACTTTGAAGATGTACTGGTTGCCGATTTGCTTTTGGGTCTACCTATAAAGCCCTGCATGGTATAGGGCTTGGTTACCTGAGGGACTGCCTGTCTCCCATAGTATCTACCCAACCAGTTTGATCTGGCAAGGTTGGCACACTCCAGGTTCCATTGATTAAACAATGTCACCTATCAGGACCCTGGAAGTGTGCCTTCTCTGTAGCAGTGCCTGCCTTCTGGAATGAAGTTCTCCCTAAAATTTGAATGGTTCCCACTCTACTGGGATTTTGAAGGGTCTTAAAGACCTGGCTCTTCTCCCAGGACTTTGGAGAGGACAACTAATGCCGCTTTCTTCCTCCCTCTGCCATCATTGTCCCTTTGTCTTGTGCTGTTTTTGTGTTTTTTGTATTGTTCTTTGTTTTTTAAAAGTTTTAACCATTGCAAACTACCCAGAGTCCCCAGGAGTTGGGCGGCATATACATTTATTGAATTATTATTATTGCTGTTGTTGTTGGTTGCATAGTCAGCCAGATGTTTAGACTGGACTTGGCATTTTTATCCACCTATCGAGTCTTTCCCAAGGACCTAAGAAGGCAGATGTTGTTGTTTGATGGTGTTAAAGGTATCGTCGCAGGATATAAGCTGTTCCAAGCAAAGCTGCCTTTTGCAATTGACTGGTGGTGATTTTGTCAATGCTGATGGTCTTCAAGGGGTGCTCCAGATGTTTTGGGATTGTACCCAAGGCGCTTATAACTATTGGTACTATTTTTGCTTTCTTTTGCCATAGTCATTCCACTTCTATTTGCAGGTCTTAATATTTTGTGATTTTCTCCAGCTCTTTCTCTTCTATTCTGCTGTGTCCAGGTATTGCAATGTCCACCATCTAGACTTTTTTGTCTTTCTTATCAACAATTGTTAAGTCTGGGGTGTTGTGTGGCAGATGCTTGTCTACTTGAATTCTAAAGTCCCAGAGCATTTTAGCTCCTTCATTTTCTATTGCTTTGTCTGTTTTGTGGTCCCACCAGTTCTTGCTTGCAGGCAAATAGTATTTCTTGCAGATATTCCAATGCACCATTGTTGCTACTTTGTCATGCTGTTGTTTGTAGTCAGTCTGTGTGATCTTCTTGCAGCAGCTGATTAGGTGGTTCATTGTTATTTCAACTTCTTTGCAGAGGTGATATTTGCTTTGTTGTTGTTGTTGTTAATTTCCTGTGGATCTGGATCACCTGGCCTTCTGTATCTTGTGCATATTCGTATAGTTTCTTGCTCACTTCATACAGGAATGTTTAACAGGGGAAGGCTTTCCTATGTAGATGACAACTCACAGATCTAGCATCACAGTTTTCTTACTTCCTGTTGGCATCTTAGATACAATAGGTTGAATCCAGACTTGTCTTCGTGTGAGTAGAGAAATATTCCTTTTATTCACAGATCAACCTCAAATCCAGTAGGGATTTCAGGTTGTGAAAAGTAAGACAAATTTAATAAATTCTGGAGGTCCCCTAATACTGTAGAGCAGATTTGGAGGGCTCACGGGGAACTGCAAGACAAGGAGAGTGTTCATGGAAGTTTACCATGCCTCTTCCTTCTCTGGGAGCATTTTGTGAACCAGAGTTACAAATTTTCAGAGAGATAACAGCTGAAGTTCAATGTTAAGCAGCATACTAGAACATGAACTTGAAAAAGTTGATATGATAGAATGAAGAAGTGGGCAGAATTAGGACAAAATCTCGATTGATTTTATTTATATTTACTATGTTAAATAGGAAAATCATTTTTTTTTCCTGTATTTTACATTAAGCATTACAATTTTGTGAAACCTTTAGAGCAGTCTGGGGCTGCCTCCAGAGTTTCAGGAGTCTATAGTCTGTACATTTCTGCCATGAATTATGTTCAGAGAAATCTAAATCCAATCCAATTTGCATGGTGTCTGCCCATATATTCAGCAAACTCTCACCAACATTCAATAATCAAATTAAATGCATTCATGTGTGAACCAGCCATCTATGTTGGGTTTTCTGATACTCAGTTACAATTATTAGCAACCTTCTCTTCTCTTTTTGCATTATTTGATTGTCTTCTCTGTGTCTGCCTGTCATTTTGGCTGCTTCTTCCCAAACATATACATCTGAACTCTGTTGCTATTCTGTGAGCTGATGCCATCTTGGAGATTTTACTGCATGTATTTATACATACATTCTGGCCAAAAGAGAACACCATAATTTTTTTTCAACAGCAATAGTTCTATGTTTTTGCACAGGTACTCTCTTTGGAGGCATCATTAGAGCCCTTAAAAAATATGGCCCATTTTTTAAAGTTGATGCCAGAAATTTTAAAGCACTTTTCCATCCTCATCTGGACCATCTGTTCTAGCTAATGCCAGGAGATGTCTCTGAAACCGAAGACTGACAAGAGACAGATGCTCTAAGGAGAAGATTGTACGCAAAGTAAAGCAACAGGTTTTTTGAAGGAATAGGAGTTCTCTCTTCAGCAGTTATATAGAGAAAATTATGTGTTTTCTCAAACACGAGGGCAGCCTATCACCTCCATTTTGTATAGCCCCACCTGCCACCAGTCAAAGAGGAAGCAATATTCATACTTGCAGTGCTTGGTATTTATGCTCTTTTTGTCTGAATGGTGAGGAAATCCATTACTCAAGACCACAGTCATCACGTGCTTCTAAATCACACTAGAGGGAACTATGGAACTGTGTCTACTTAATAAATATGTGTTGATATTGTTTTATCTAATTGCTTCCAATGGGATCCTAAATATATCCTATGGACCAAAAAGAATACATAAGTCAGGAAAGAGAGAGATATATATATAAATGAATAATGTATATGGTTCATGTGAGTAATAAGGAAAGCTCCAGAGGCACCCTTCTTTTTGTCACTTTCTTACTTGTTTTAGTAAGATGGATTGATGAAGGTGGTCAAAGGAGAAAACTAAGCCTGCATTCAAGCACATAAATCCCAAATGCCTTTCTATATATAATTGTGCATGGTAGGGATACAATTTAAACTATGTGATGTGCTGATTTTTGAGGATTTTTTTTTCTGTTGATTTATTTTAAAGGGAATTCAGAAAGTAATAAAACCATAGTTCAGCATTATGTGAGTGAACTATAGGTTAACTTCAGCATCACCAGAAGGGGAACCAGATGGTACTAACCATGGTTTATTATCTGAACCACAATTAGTTTTAAAGCTAATCTCAAACCAAGTTTTATAATCTTGGTGGTTTTGGATAAACCACCGTGAATGTAGCTGATGTATCCAGATAATTTAATGAAAAACTAATTAACTGAAAAGAAAGCAAAAATTCTGCTGGATGAGGAGAAGGAAGAAATTAATTCATGTGTGATTACACTGAAAAGTCCAGGAACATATTATTGCCACAAACAGCTTTTCTTCTTCTGCAAATAGTTTCATATAGGGAAAATTCTGATTGGGGTCTATAGTATAGGTGCTCTTCTTACCTATAAAACAGGATCTTAATCACTGGATTATGATAAAAAAAAAAACAAATGAGGTTTCTGCAGTGCAATCATCTGCTTCACATCTAGAAGGTTCTCTGATATCATCCTCTGAGTACTGTAATTTTTATTTATTTATTGGTTGATGCTGTTTCATTATTTGCCAGGATCCTATTTTCTGAATGTCCTAAATCAGTTGATTCCATTTCCAAGGTCTCCCCTTTCTTAGATAAACATTTTATTTGCTGATTTATCTTGGTTTGATTGTATTCATATTCCAAGCAAAGCATACTGTATCTCACTAATCAGTAAGAATGATGGTCTCATTATGTTGTTTCAGCGGCTACAAGATAATTAATGTCTATTGATAGACACATTCAAAATACCATTAATTATATTATTAATGATCTTAATTAACTTCAAATGCTTCATGTTTTCCAATAAGATTATCTATTTAAGAAAATTGTTTGCACAGCCTTCAATCATTCTGTGGTGTTTGTTTATAATAGATTTATCCATGAGCATGCTTTGGAAATTAACTTCAGATCTGTTTTATGAACTACTTACTTTTTTATTACATTTTCCAAGCAAAGAATGTAATAACAAAGAAATTATATGCCTTTGCTGTATTTTCCTTACCTTTTAGCTCGTCTTTGTGTTGAGTCCTTTTTGACTGAATTGTTCTATTAATAAAATAATAAAAGGTATTATTTGGGCAATGTTTGTAATTAACCCCCCCCCCAAAATAACTTTACATCTGTGTCTTTTATTAAAGTATATATGTATTTATTTAATAATAAATAACAGTACCGACTACAACATTTGCTTGTTGGAAACCATTCTTACAGTTCTATAGTTATAAAACAAGTACCTTTTTCCTATTAATGTGAATTTGAACTGTAGAAAATTGTCATTCCCAAAAGGCATCTGAAGTATTTTTCTTTTAATACTCAAAAAAGAAATCACAGCCACCAAAGGGATGTGCAGGATCAGAGGCTTTCATAAAAATAACAAAAGTAGCATTGTGCCATTGCAATGCAAGTTCCACTCCAGCGTGCCTGTCCATTTTGTTGTTCATCTTTTCCCCTAAAGCTATTTTTTTAAGATTTGAGAGAGTTTTTGAAAAGTCTGGCTAAGCCAGGAAGTGGTTTCATAATTCTCAACATAGTTGCCTTTTCTTTGAAATTGGAGGAATCAATTACTTCTAGGCATAATTACAGACATGAGAAATGTTCTGAAGAAAAAATATTTTTGCCAAATTTGTGGGTCGGGTGGGTGAGAAAAGGGCACAAGAAACCAGTGGCTGACAGATATCTGGGGAGGACTGAAGTCTTGCTTTCATCATAGCACCAGAAGATTTATTTCCTGCTTCCCGAGTTTCTCATTAGGGAAAAGTAGCTGCAGATGTACAGTTGAGGATAAAAATTATTATTCCTCTTAACTACTGGGTAATAGCCATCTCCTCCCCAAACAACATATCAGGAGAGACTTATATCATGATGTAGCTTCCTACATTTGAGATGAAAACCAAGTCCACTTGGACCCCCAGTGAGAGCAGAAGTTGGCATTTATTATATGTAACTGAATTTCATATACTCATTGTCATCATTACTCTTGTGTATAATTTTTTTTGTGCTGAGTTATCCAAGATTACATGTCACAAAGTAACATTTTATACCATTATGTACTCAGGCTATAAATGGCCAATTAAAATGGGTGTTACTACTTCTGCCATTGCTCTGAATATAAGCTGTCTCACTTGTAAACTTGCCATAAAATCATGATAAATTTTGGCTGTAAAAGTCTAATATGGGATCAGTCCTTTTGTTTATTCCACAATGGTCAGAAATTATTTTTAGTAACTTTGTACAATGTCACCTCAATGTATTTCTCTGAAAAATTCCCATAATCCTTCCCATCAAAAATATTTACCATACTAAACAACTAAGGTGTCTGCAAACTCTTTCAACTTAACTTGGGCTTTAAATAACTTTCCATCATTAAGTTTCTTCCATGTTAGGCAATGGAATGAATAAAGCTTTATTTTAACAAATCTCATTCGTGTCAAATCATGTCAAAAAAAAATAAATCTATGGAGAACATCCAGTTATTACTGAACCTCCAGACCTGCTGCAGAGAGCATTTCTTCACTGCTGCAGCTTGTTGGTAGGGCTATGGAAACAGGAAGGCTCTACTGATACCTCAGTGGCCTTGACCACTTGAAAGATAGTTCAAAAGGTATAGTGACTATAGTTCTCCACTGGGCACCCAGACTGCAATGTACAGCAATCTCTTTTGAGAAAGTTGTAGAGGAATAGATATAAGCAATGATGGTGCAACCAGACTGTTCATCAAGTGTTGGTTGTAATGGGAAAGGATGCATCTGTGTCCTGTGTTAAGCAACAAAATGTTCTGAGCTGGCACTTAGGATGGATAGACATAATATTGGTAATCCTGAAACTAATGAAGTGCTGAACTCCAGTCAATCAATTCATCCCCCCTCTGCAAAAATCAGAATGATTTTTCTGTAGTCTATGAAGTGAGCATAATAAGAAAAAAAAGGCAACTCTATGGAAATCAGTGGTGGAATAATTCCCATGAAACATTTAACAATTTAATTCTTGACTTTTTTTTTCCTTTTTGGCATGGATCAGAAGCTGAGCTAAAGCATCACCAGTAATTTGTCATACATCTCCTTCTCAAGCATCTCAGTAATCTTGCAGTTTTTCAACGTGATCCATTCTGTCATCCATTCTGTAATTCCTTGTAAATCTTCTTGAGTCTCTACTAAACTGCTATTCCAATTCTCAGTGGTTTCTCCTCCTCCAAAAAACAAAACTCTAAGTTGTGGGCAGTGTTGTAAAGTAAACAGAAGTCTTCTGGGAATTCAAAATCTCCCTGGGATTTCTCTAACAGACCCCCCTCCCCACCTGCTAACTTTATGTATGTATGTATGCATGTATGTATGAATGATCAATCCTTCCCCTGTTTTTCAGCTTCTTCCTCTGTTAATTCTATGTCTTTCTTATTAAAAGAAAACGTCTCCTTTAAGTCAGTTCTCATGCAGGTTCATGCAGTTCTCTTGGCAACAAGATGGACAAGTTTTGTCATTGTATTCATTTGAGAAGTGTTCCAACTTCCAAACTAATCTATAACCCTGATCAACTCCTATTCTTGAATTAACCAGGCCTGGCCCTTCTTTGCTTCTGAGCCCAGACAAGGTTGGCAACGTGCTGTCACCCACTGAGGCTTCTTATAAGAAAGCCCTATATATTCTAGGCAAAAGAATCTTCTCTCACCCATTTAATAATTCAATCTGCTAGTAGCATAGTAGCAAAATTAAAGTGTTCAACTCAAGTGAAACTCCATCTCCTTTTTCATTTAACAAGCAAACCATACTCTTTGAACCTGAACATGACTAGCAAATTAATTCTAATTGAAGACCTACCATTCCATTCTTTTTTTTTTTCGCCTAAAGCCTTGAGCTAGGAAACAAAAGCCTCTCCAGGGAAGAGGAGTTCCAACCAATAGGATTGGAACCCAGCTAATAAAAATTTAATTGTGATCTGCAATGATGGTATTTAATAACTGTGATCTCACTGGGAACAATTTCTGAGACGAAAACATTTGGGTTTCATGATGACATGAGAGTGATGATGCTAATAAAGGTCCACATGAAGAACTCATGCCTTTTCCTTCATTATATATCTGTTATTCCTCCACAAGCTGCTAAAGCCAGGAAGCCAGTGAGAAAGACCCCAAGTTGTATTTGGCAGAATGAGCCATGGAGTGTAATAATATATTCATAGGAAGAACACTTGGGTTTCTATTTCATTCAGCAAAGAAGCATGAGAGGGTGTTTATATGTAGGTGATTCCAGCTTCATGTCAGTAACATGAACTAACCGTCAGTTACTGAAATCAAACCTCATATATTTTGAAAATAAAAGTAGCAGCCAATTCTATCACAAGCCCTCTTCAATTATGCTCCTGTGTGCAACCTTTATGCTGCCCCCACACATGGAGTAGCAGAACTATAAGTGAAGAGGGAATTGCCCCAGCACAGTTCCATTGATGGAAGTAATTCCATTGGCAAAGGGGGTTAATT
The DNA here is from genome assembly GCA_030867105.1 of Liasis olivaceus. Taxonomy (NCBI): domain Eukaryota; kingdom Metazoa; phylum Chordata; class Lepidosauria; order Squamata; family Pythonidae; genus Liasis; species Liasis olivaceus. Next base: position 42,851,838 of record CM061349.1, read on the forward strand.
GGATATGTGACACCATGGTTATGCAGATATCTGAAGAGGTGCTTTTCTGCAAAAAGGATTTGAGGAATTTGGTAAGTGCCATAATGCCCTGCTTCTAATCAACAAAGCAAACACAGCTTTTCTTTTAGCTTTCGCTCGAGCAAAGCAGCCAGTATAGGTAGATTATATCTTGCCTCAACAGTTGCAGAGCACCTCATTGAGATGGGTTGTCTGTGATCCTTCTTACAGGCCTACTTAATGCCAACCATCTTTTTAGTCTGTGTTTCATATCTATTAAAGCAAGATATTTAAAGTCAATCTTCAGTGTTGCAAGCTTAGAATTATCTTGTGTGCATATTAAATCCAATACACTATAAGCCACCCTTTTGTAATTTTGTATCCATGTCTTGAATAACCCTGAGGAAGTGGATAGGGCCCTTGCAGGTGCTCATCTGGCCACTTCTGTGTTAGGTCCATGTCCCTCCTGGCTTGTTAAAACTGCACAGGAGGGAACATGTGATTGGGTCTGAGCAGTGGTTAATTTCTCCTTGAGAGAAGGGGTGGTTCCACTGGCTGTTAAGGAGGCAGTGGTGCGTCCTCTCCTCATGGGGCCATTGTTCAACCCAACAAACCTGGACAGTTTTTGTCCAGTTTCTGGATGAAAGTTTCCAGTCTCTGTGGACAGTCTGTGGAAAGACTGGTTGTGTGGCAGCTTCAGAGGACCCTGGATGAAGTGGATTATCTGGACCCCTTTCAATCAGGGTTCAGGCCAGGATTTGGGACTGAGATGGCATTGATCGTACTCTTGGATAACCTCTGGCGGGAGCAGGATGGGAGTAGTGCATCCATCCTTGCTCTTTTTGATCTCTCAGCAGCTTTTGATACCATTGGTCATGGTATCCTTCTGGACCAACTTCGGGAGTTGGGAGTGAGTGACATTGTGTTGTGCTGGTTCTCCTCTTTCCTCTGGGGTTGGTTCCAGTCAGTGTTGAGGGGGGGATCCAGCCCACAGCCCCTATTTTGTGGGGTGCCTTAGGGTTTAGTTCCCTCGTCTCTCATGTTTAACATCTACATGAGGCTGCTGGGTGAGATGATCGGTTGGTTTGGGGTGAGGTATCATCATGCTGATGATACCCAGCTTTATATCTCCACCCCAGGTCCTCTGAGTGATGCCATGGATGTCCTGTCCCAATGCCTGAGGGCTATAGGGATCTGGATGGGGCACAATGGGCTTCAACTCAACCCAAGCAAGACTGAGTGGCTCTTGGTATTTGAACCTTCTAGAGACAAGGCTTTTCCACCTTTGGTTCTGAATGGGGTAGCACTGCCCCAGACAGATCCAGTATGCAATCTGGGGGTCTTCCTGGACTAATGGCTCTTGCTTGAAGAGCAGGTGGCAGCTGTGGCTAGGAGGACCTTTGCACACCTCCAGGTGGTGTACTAGTTGCGTCCATTTCTGGATCGGGAAGCTCTGCTCATAGTCACCCACACTCTTGTGACCTCTCACTTGGACTACTGCAATGCACTGTACATGGGTCTGCCCTTGAAGAGCATTTGGAAGCTTTAGCTGGTATAGAATGCAGCTGCACTGGTAGTAAATGGTGTTGGATATGTGACACATATAACACCACTACTGCGTGAGCTGCACTGGTTACTGGTATGTTTCTGGGAACAATTCAAGGCACTTTAAAGCCCCACATGGCTTGGGACTGCATTACCTAAGGGACCGTCTTTTCCAAATAGTTTCTACCTGTCCAATCTGGTGCAGCAGGTTGGGCATGCTGCAGGTCCCATCAGCCAAGGAATGTTGGCTGGGCAGGGACCAGAAGACATGCTTTCTGAGCTGTAGCCCCTGCCCTTTGGAACACCTTCCCTTCAGAGATTAGGAAGCCCCAACCCTGTTGGCCTTTTGTAAGGCTTTAAAGACCTGGCTATGTGCTTGGGCCTGGGGCCCCGAATGTGTTAAGGGCCCTGTCTCTTGGCTCTATTGATAATTATCATGATAATTTTCTCAGCTGCTGTATATATTATTTTTGTATTATTTTTAACTGTTTTTATTGTTGTAGCATTGTTCACTGCCCAGAGTCACTTGGTTGAGATGGGTGGCTATAGAAATTAAATAAAGAAATAAAAATATAAAGAAATAAATAAACCCAAAACTCATTAATGGTAAACAGACAGAGCTGAATTTCTTCAAATATTAATTTATATGTTATCTCCATTGTATTTTCTGAGTGCACAGAGTGATACCATTGTATTAGATTACTAGGGATAGGTCCAAAGCCCTGCAGACTGAACAGCCCCAAAATTCAGGATCAGACACATTAAAAAAGAAAACAATAGAGGTCCTGCTCCTCATTCCTGGAAGGCAAAAGGAAGATTCCAGACCTGACAGGAGCTTTGCAGTACAGTATCCTCAAACTCTTTAATTCATACTTGGATCACCACCCATTTAAATTACTGCAATGTTCTCCATGAGGCTGCCCCCAAAGACCAGCCAGAAAACGTAATTGGTACAAAATGTGGCAGCCCATATGTTAGTGAATTAAAACCGCTATAGTCATATGACACCTAACTCACTTGCATGATAGTTGCTGACTTGTTTACCAGCAAGTTGTCAGGTGCTATTCAAAGTGCTAGTCTTGAACTATAAAGCCCTATATTGTTGCCCCAAAGATATTTATAGGATAACTACCTCCAGATGGAAGTGGCCCTCCCACTAGCAACTTTCAATGTGAAGGGGGCTAGGCCTTACGACCAATATTTTTCTGTGGCAGCTCCGTGGTATGGAATATTCACCCCCTTGAAATTAGATTGGCAACCTCATTTTTGGCTTTCTAAAAATTGGTGGACAGAATTGTTCCAGAAGGCCTTGGGGAATGAATGGTTGCCATTACACTTACCAATTTACATTCATGTCTCTATTGATTTTTATGTTTTTTTTAATGTTTTTACTGTTTTTATGGTTTTTGTGCCTTAAACTGCCAGTTGTTGTTTTTACTGAATCTAGTGGTATATAAATATAATCAATCCATCAATGGAAGGAGAGGAAGAATTGGTGCCAAGTGAATTGGGCAGAGGACAGGAAGGATAGCCTGTATGGAGTTTACATATGGGAGGATGAGAGAAGACTGAGAAGTACTACAGAAGTGGGAAATGAGTGTGATTTGTCTAGGAAAGTGTGTGATTGCCCCCAGTCAGTATCATATACAGAACACCATCAACCATGGCAGCTCTACTGAGTGTACAAGCTGCATTAGCAAAGTACAAACAAGAACATTTTTATAGTATGTTCTTCTTTTCTTAGGGCAATCCTTTGAAGTAAGACTAATAATGGTTTGTTCATAAGACTAATAATGATTTGTCCAGAAGACTAATAATGGCTTGTCCATAGTTTACTCAAGCCTCCTTCTTAGATTATGTTTCTCAATATGGAAAGCAGAATAATATCAATTACTTTTGTGATGTAAGAGCCACAGCAGCACACCACGCTCAGCATTTCTCAACAGGGGACATCCAAGATAACCAGGATTACATAGAAGGAGACTTGATTCCTCCTTGAATCAGTGCAAATCCCCATTCCACTCTTACCCTCATCATCACAGATTTAGAAGGGACTATATCCCTTCTTGTTTGTGTGTCAGGGCAGTGAAGGATGCTGAGAACTTGCAACATATCAAGGAGAGGTCAAAAATTCTTATTTTTATTTTATTATTTTTTTCTTTTTCCAATTGAAATAGGACTCAAGGCTTGCAGGCTTATGTTTTCATTGGAAGAGCTTTCATAGTAAGAACTGATCTATAGGTAGGGTCTTCTTTCAGGTGCTGGTGAAGAGTGATTGTTCAAATCCAGTTATCCAAGTGAGATCTTCTTAGTTGATGGTACTCTTGTTATGGAATGCCCTGTCTTTGGAGATGCATCGCACATCTGTGCCTTAGTTTTGTAAACTGCTTTAAATGCACCTCTTTCCCCAAACCTTTGGCCTTGCTTTGTCTGTTATCTCCTGAGCCTTGAGAGGGTTCAAATGCCTTGTTTCAGTATTCAGAGTTTAGTCTGATTTTAAATTATTTTTTATATTTGTTTTCTTATTGTGATATAGGAAAACTAGTATACTAATATCACACAAACATTTTGGAAAACAAAATACTGATTAAAACTATTAAAACTCAAACTGCACCACATCTGTTGAAAAGCTATCCATTTTTTAAAAAAGAAACAGGGAAAATCAGCTTAGTTGCCAAAAGATAGTGGAAAAATGGCAGAAATGGGATCTGAAAAAGAAGTGATTAAGAAGTGATATGACAGCCATTTACAAAAACCTGAAGGGCAGTCACATAAACGATAGAGCAAATTTGTTCTCTCTTGCTCCAAAACGTAAAGCCTGAACCAGTTCAGTACCAGAGGATTTTGATTCAAAATTAAATGTTCAAAGCAAGTTGCTGACAGGTTCATCTGAGGAGGGGAGGAGAAGTCCAAGAAGTCAAGATGACAGGCACATCTACATGTTCAAAGCCCCCTTTTCACGTTTTTACACACTATACATGAAAGGAGGCAGGGTCATGACCTCCATTTTTATTTTTTCACCTCCCTCTCCCCACAGGAATCTCGGACTGCTGATCATATACAAGTCCCCCAGGGGAACAAGCTGTCGCAGCAGGTGACAAGCTCTCCTTTATTGGAAGTTAGCTGGCTATTTGTCATGGACACTGCAGTAGCCAATTTTCTACATTCCAGGAAGTTCTGGAAAGGGAAAGGTTGGACTAGGGAACTTTGAAGTCCTTTCCAGGCCTATGATTGTTTGTTGCCCTGAGATAAAATAACCTAAGAATTTGCTTCCTTTCTTTTCCTTTACCTGTGACTGATGCTACTTTTTCTCTGGTCTGACAGGAGGATGAATATGTGAGCCTATCCAGCCTGCAATTTTGAAAATTAAATCCTGCTGTTGGGAGCCCAGAAGGCTGGGCAGCTTGCCAAGTGGGAACAAATTGGAATCTGAACCTGTTTTTCAGGCTATTTCCAAAAGCTTGCTCAGGTGGGAGGTTGACAGGAACAACCTGTTTTCCCATCTTGTTTTCAAGTAATTTTCTCTCTCTTTTGGTTTCTCTTACCGTGACAGTATTAAGTTATGATTATTTAGGTTCAAAAATATCTTTGTTGTGGGAATAAGAGGATGGGAGAAAAGAAAAGCTACAGGTGAAATGGAAAAAAAATGCCAAAGGATATCTCAGGACTGAAATATGCTCAAGTGTTTTGTGGTGGTTTCACTCCCTGTTTTTATGTCTATTTTTAATATTTAGTTTAATTTCATTTTATTGGCTTCCAGGATCACTGATTAAATGATAAATAAACTAACTGATGCTTTGGGGGAAAAGTTGCATTGATATATTTATAGCTCTTCTAGCTCAAAATACTTGCATTACAGTATCTGTGAAATTCTAAAGTTTAGGTCTTGGCATGTCCAGGAATCATGTAGAGAATGACGAGAAAGCCTCAGATCCCAATAAGCCAATGCTGAAATCTAGTTGTTAGATTAACTGATCTGATATAACTCAACTTCCTAGAGTTTGGTTACTTTAGCAAAAAGAAAAATAAAGAATGGGCCACAGCCTGCATTATGGTGCAATGTAAGCAAACTTATTTTGACAACTCTATTTCAAAGCGATAGCCAGTTTGGTGTAGTGGTTAAAGCATCAGGCTAAAAACTGAGAGACCATGAGTTCTAGTCTTACCTTAGGTGCAAAGCCAGCTGGGTGACCTTGGGCCAGTCACTCTCTCTCAGTCCTAGGAAGGAGGCAATGTCAAACCACTTCTGAAAAACCTTGCCAAGAAAACTGCAGGGGCTTGTTTAGGCAGTCACCAGGCATCAACACTGACTCAAAGGTGCACAGACACACACACATTTCAAAGTAAGATAAGCAGTTATTAGCTCTTGAACTTTGCTGTATACTTACAATTATTATTATTTTGGTGTTATGCTCATATGTTATACGATCTTGTAAACTTCAGGTTCCTTCTTTTCTTTTACAGTAACTTGCAATTTATCTGGGGACAGTGCAATCCATTCAAAAAGTGTCATTTGGATCCTGTCAACCTTAGCACTACTGTAATACTGTTCGTCACTTCCTAATGAACAAAAGTAATATGGAAAATAGTTTTTTTTGACCTGTACTTTAAATGTAACTAAAATTTCCTTGCAAACAAGCAGCTTCTTAAAGAAACATTTTATTTAAGTAAGAGCTGCAGGAGAACATCAACAGGCAGCAGTAACCACAACATCAAATCTTGATGCACTTCTATTTTGGAAAATAGCTGTGTATCATTTACAAATAATTTGGAATAAATGCTTGGACCTCATATTAGTGTAAGTGCACTGCACTTATCTACTATTCATTAAAGCTGCTCCTTTTTTTAGGCTCCTCAGTGAAAAAAAGGATCTGCCTTAATGAATAGCAGAGAGGTATTATGTACAGATGAGGGCCAAAGTACTTCTTCTGAATCATTTTTGAAGTATGCACAGCTCTTGAATGCAGAGGCATCTGCAGGGAGTTTTAAAAAACACAAGATGACAACTGCCTGTTTTTTACATTCAATACTTATAAGAAGTGGGAAAGGCTTCAGTTTGAACCCCCTCCCCCATGAATGCCCCAGATCAAATTTATAACTTGCACAGGACCAGGTTGCCTGCCCATGAGTTGTAGGAACCAATCTGGTAGAGATGCTTACATGAAAGTTCAACAGAGATTGCTCTCAGTTAAGTATGCATAAGGCTATGGCCTGAGGTGCGTACAAATACCTTGTCCCTGTAAGTTGTGCTAGGCAGAAAGATGGCTAGGGCTGCAAGATAGCCCAAACACCTCCTAAAATACAATAAGCAGACAGAGGGGCAGCAGAAACGTTGTCCAAGAGCAGTCCAATACTTTCATCAAGTAAGTCCAAATTCAAAGGGCAAAAACAGAGCCATATGGAAGCAAATCAATTCAAGTCCAAGACAATACTTTTTTTTACTTCCCTGTCTAGCCTCCAGTCTTATAATTCCCAGGTATTTTCCCCATCCAAGTGCAACCAGGAACAACTCTGCTGATTTCCTACATAAAATAAATTCATCTCACTCTATCTCTAGTTCACATGAAGGTTTGATTAAGTGGAATATAATATGCAGAGTAGATATTGAAGAAAATAGAGCTCTATTACTCCCAGCATGCTAGAACATAGTCCAACTCCATGTCCATGGGTGTCCTTGTGGGACCAAGAAGGGACAGCTTTTGGATACAAGAGAACTTCCTAGTTCCCATCTCACAGAGGAAGCAAACATTCCTAGTAGTCATTAGTTAATACAAAAGATACTAAGTTGCCAAGGAGATAAGGATCAGTAGTTTTGACAGGTACAATATAATGTGTAAGAATAAATAAGAACAGCTGATACTTTTCCCTTCACAGAAATATTGCAAGTTCAGGAGCACCTCAGGCTCTGATCAGTTATTTTTTGTGCAACTTGTCTAGCAACATCATTACTTTTAGATATTTTCTGATAAAGTAAGCAGTTTAAAACACTTTCCTACCATGCTTTTATTTCACTTTTACTAGTTTGGGGCTTTACTCTTCTTAATTTGAGATAATAGTATCATTTGCAGAGTAAAGTGTACTCTGTAGAATTCATAATTACCTGAACCTTCAAAATAAATGTTAATTGGTAAAAACAATTTTCTTCTTCTTCTGCAACAGAACAAATAATATTTCCTACTAGGAAAATCTTTTGTAGGGGCTAGGTAACTGAATAAACACCTTCCTCAGAATTTTAGTGGCTTAGGCACTTGTAAAGCCACAGTGGTGCAAATTATGTAATCATGATGCAAATGACATACAGTTTGTCATTTCTATTGTTTGCATGATGATGTCATGATACAGGTCAGTTTACTTCCTCACCATCCCTCTGCAGATGACCATATCCCAGTCCCGGTGGAAATGGAACCATTTACAGACAGGCAAGGCAAGTAAGAAAGTGGGTCACTACTGGACATAGTGAGGCAGTGACTTTATCATACATTAGCATTTTCCATGTGCTTACATTGAAGTATCAGATCCACAATCTCCACTAAGAACATACAGTAAATAGGCATACCAGATTTGAGCTGCAAAAATCCAGGTGACCGTGAGATGGCAGCAAGCAGCTAGAGGTTTTGGTATCATTTTGCTTCCATCTAGTTGTCTGAATTTTTGCAGCTCTACTATCAAATCACTCTTTTCTGTGATCGTTAACAACCAAAGGCAGCTCAGATTGTTGTTGTTCAATCAGGCCAAAAAACTGATCCAATCCTACCCCAGGTCTTTACTGAGCAACAAACTTACAAATAGAATTCAAGGATAGCACACGAATGTGCCTACATCCTTACATTTATTCATTCTGACATTTGTAACCAATATGATCTAGGTAGGATAGATTATTCTATTGTATTATACTGAGCTGGCTCTGAAAAAAATGTACAGAAACTACAGCTGGTATAGAATATGGCAGCCAGATAGTCAGTAATGATCAGAGAGAACAATTCAGTGCTTGGGTCATTTAGGCTTGTTTTTGTCTGCGGTATCTGCCTTTGTTGTACTTTTACTGAATGTACTTCAAGACATATTGTGACTTTAAACTGCTATGAAGTTCTCTATATGGTACACAGACATTAGAAAAGTAGAATATAAATGAATGCAATAAATTTACAGGCCTAAACAGTTTGGCTTTAGATATCTGAAAAACCACTTATTTCATATGTGCAGGGTGTAATTTAAACTATATTTCAGAGGCCGTTTAGCAGGTGTTCTTCATATCTGAGCTAGAAAGATGGTGGCTGAAAAGGGCTCTTTCAGTTACTGGAACTGAACTTCTTTCTTAGTCATGCATGCTACTGTCTTGTAGATAATTTTGCCCTTTTCTCATACCAGCCTTAACAGTTTTCAATGTGTTCATAGGACGCACTGGACCACAAATTAGTAAACTTCATCATAGCCTAATATGTTGCAGAAATCCAGTTTGTGTGGTTAATTCATGTGCAGACCTTGAACATTGGGTTAAAGGATCAGGATGGTGATTGGATTAAGCGTGAGCAAACATTTGTGCTGCAAACATAGTCATTGTATGACATCCTTTCTCCCTTGGGGTGCCCTCCAGGGAAGTTAAGATTTCAACTGTTTTGACCATACTGACTGGGAAATTCTGGGAGTTAGCATCAGAAGCATATGCTGAATCATAATGACAAAATGTATGCCATGATATTGTGATGCAAACTCTGCTTCTTATTCATGTCCATGCAACATCCCAATGGGTCTGCCCTCTGAGTGAAGTTCCTCTAGAGATTTGGATGGCCTCCACCCTGAGCCTATTCAAATAAGCCCTTAAAACCTGGTTCTTCCAGACTTTAGGCTAAAGTGGTTGGTAGACTCTTGTGAGATGTTTACTTTGGTGATGTTGGTATTCTTTTTCCAAATATTCATTTTGTTTTGTCTCTGTATTATATATTCTTTATTGCTTCATAGTTATTCTGACCAGAATTGGGATGGAGTCAGGCAACCTAATAATAGTAGTAGCAGTAATAATAATAATAATAATAATAGGCAGAACTTGCATCACAACACATGCCTCATTATTTGACCCATTTTACCTTCTGCAGATGTCCATGGTTGAGTTTCCAACAACTGTAAGTGACAGCTGGAGAAGCCTGGTGTATGTTGTCATACATTTGGGAAATTAGGAGTTAATTTACATTACCTAACAATTTTAAATAGCTTTTGCAGCTTACAAGCCTTAAGGTTCATTCCTGAATTCTTTCTTTCTCATTCCAGAACAGGTAATTAGTTAACTTCTACCAATATGTTGATATACTTTAGGTTGCTGTGTCAATTTCACAGACAAAGCTCTATAAATGTTTGATCCTCTCTTTTGCAGAATCTTCAGCTGGCATTGGGTATAAAGGCTATATACTGTCCATGACATCCATTTACCAAAGGACAAAAAGTCTACTGGTTTGATTACAGAATATTCTGACCAGGAAATTCAGTATTTGAAACATTTTGAAACTAAAGGTAAAATAAAAGAAGTGCTCAATATTTAGGGGTGAGAAGCAAGAGTAACACTCTGACCCCTTAATAAATATAGATTAGGAAATGGTGTCTGACACATTTTGGGGGGGGGGGGAGGCTGTGGCTTTGTTTCATTTTTGTTTCACAACCAATTTATCCATCTAATACTAGCCAAGGTAGGAAGTCAGAAAATGAAGTTATGAAAACTTTATATATAAAAAAGGGAGGGGTTTTTAAAACTGTTTAGCAGGATCCACCAAAATAGTGACAACATGTTTGTTTTTAAGTTACAGTTCAGAAGGCTCAACAGCCATAGGAACTGGGAATTCAAGTAGCAGGATTATTTATTTTGTAACATTTTATATTGCCATCTTGCAAGACTCAGGGCAATTTACACAACATAACAGTAAGCAATTAATGTATCAACAAAATCCCCATAAAACCAACTTCATATTAGATAGATAGACAGATAGATAGATAGATAGACAGACAGACAGACAGACAGACAGACAGACAAACAGACACCCAATACTCATTAGTAGGCATCAAATGCCTGCCTAAAAAAAAAATGAATTTCAGTGCCTTCTGAAATGCCAGAAGTATGCAGACTAAGCACCCCTAAGGAAGCAGCTTATTCCATAAAGCAGGGACAACCACAAAGAAGATCTGCCTCTTGGTCCACACACTTCTCTTTCATGGAGACAGAACCTTCAGCAGGCCCTCCTTAGATATCTATGCAGAATGACCAGAATCATATTGGGTAAGGAAGTCCCTGATATGTATTATAAAGAGCCTTATACATGATCACCAGCACTTTCAGTTCAGCCCAGATGATTATCTGAAGATAATCTGGGCCCTTGAGTAACAATTTCCCCTGCTAACAATCTGGCTGTCAAATTGTGTGCCAGCTGTACTTTCCCAGTAATATTAAAAGATGACCTCATGTAGAATTCATTGCAGTAGCCAATTTGCATGGTTCTAAGGACAAAGATTACTGTTGTCAACTCTTCCTGTTTCAGGTACAGCTGTAACTGCAATTGTAGCTGTTGCAACAACCACAGCTGGGCAAAGGGCCCCTGGTCATAATTTCCACCTGCTGTGAGACAAGGAGGATCCCTAAGTCCTACCTAAAGTTGATATTTATTTTGATTTGATTTGATTTGATATCTGACTGCCCATCTTAAAAACACAACTCTGGGTGGCTCACAGCAGCAATAAAAACCAGAAAACAATAAAAGTAAAAACCTGGCACCTAGAAGACCTAGATGTTTACTGACAAGCAGCATCTCCATCTTGCCATTTAATCTGTGTTTGTTTCTCCCCATCCAATCCCTCACACCTTCCATACACCTGTCCAACATTTCTACAACATCTCCAGCTCAGTCTAGGCTAGTGATACAATTGGATATCATCAGCACATTGATAGTACCTCACCCCAAAGTGACAGGTGGCCTCTTCCAAAAGATTAATATATATATTAAGCAACACAGAGGGCAGAACTAAAGCATCACAGCATTCTACATTGGAACAGACAAAGTCTCAGTGGCTCCTGTCCCATAATTACTAACTGGAATTGCCCCTTCAGACAGAAGTGGAACTATTGCAAATAGAGCCTCCAACCCCCAATTCTAACAGGTTATAAAAGGATATCTAAAGGATATCCTAGTTGATTAAAGACCTGCCAAGAAGTCTAATAGGACTAGAAGGATGCACCCCTCCCCAACCATCAAAGTGACCAATGTTGTTTCTGCCCTGTCCTGAATCCTGACTAGAAGGGACCTAGATAATTTACTTTTTCTAGGAACTTCTGTAGCTGATTTCTCACTCCTTCTTAACACTTTTCCTGAGAAAAGGGAGGTTGAAGATTCAAAGGTGGCCTCTTCAGGTGAGGGTACACTGCCATCTCTTTTAAATAAGGTAAGTGGCATCTTGCCATTCTTCAGAGAGGCATTAGCTACATCTTGATTCCAGTCACATGAGCCCTGCCCTGCTACTCAAAGAAGTCAGAACAGGCATGGACTCATCCCACAGGAAGTGAAGCTCATACTACAAAGCACTCTATTCACCATATTTCACATTCCAATGCAAGATGCCACCGCACTTCCCTCATATGGCTCTGCCCCATTGGCTTCAAGGCCTGAGCGAACAAGTGTATCTTAATCTGCAACCAAAGCTGCAGATTCTTCTACAGGCATTCTGTGATGCCCAACATGCTATAAAAGGTTCAACATCACTCTGAATAGGCCCTTCTGGGTAGGAATTTGTAGATGCAATAAGAGCAGGAAAATATACTTGCTTCACTATCCTTATCACCACTGTATAAGGCCAGACCTTAGGGGGTACCAATGGCCTACAACAAAAGCCATGGAGCACAGACATATATGTAGGCTTTGACTTTTGTACACTGCACCAGGCAGGTCTTCAGGATATGAAGCTTTATTCTGTATTGTTTGCAATAAAGCAACTCGTCTAGCCATGTCCAATTTGAAATGCTGAACTATATTCTTGTTTGTGGTGTGAAGTTTGACATCTCTCTTTCTGAGGATCTCACCAACTTCATCTAATCACAACTTTCTGGGTCTTCCCTTTTCTTTCAACCTATTCACTCTCCCTCCATGTAATGGCAGTTTGGTCCTCATGCATTGCCTCAGAATGACCTAACAGTCTCGGTGTTCATTTTGTATGGGTGCTTACTGTTTGAAACAACAAGACTTCATATCTGGATTTAAGGCTAGCAGTGAACAGTTATTTATCAAAACAGAATTGTCTTAACACTTTTATGAATGTTATGCTTATTTTGTGCTGATCACTCACACAAATGACTAAGAATTTGGCTTACTTGCTGGCAGATTTAAAGAGGTAGGGGAAGTGTACTTTCTCTTCTCTTCTCCATGCCTTTGCTATGCCAGTGCCTATCTAGGGATGTGGTGAACATGGAAGAGTCCTATACTATTAATCTGGATTTTCTAACCTTGGGAGTAGGAGTGGAGAAAATATCAAAAGTTCAGAATTATCTCTATTTTCCTTTGTAGCTTGATGGAAGAGTAAAAAGAAAAAAAGAGAGTGATGTTCAGTAACTGTGACAGGACAAAAACCACAGTTTCCTCCAACAAATTTTCTCATCCAGCTTAGCCTAGGGTATTACATCTGTGATTGCTCTGACCTTCGAAAATATAACATAGTACATGCTTATTATATCCTGAAATATACAGTCAAACCTTTTGTCAAGGCAGGTCACCTAGATCATGAGCAGGTTTGACAAACATGTCAATCACTAAAATTGCAAAGATGACTGTTTTTAGCTCTTGCTTCCAGTGGCTGACAGCTGAAAAGAAGAAACCACAAATGTAGGCTTCATCATTGTCAGTGAGGACCAAAAAAGACTGAAACTTTTGGAAAGTTTTGTTATTGCCCTGGTTCTTCAAAAGTAATAAGAGGGGCATGAAAAAAGTTTCAGGGCAATACACACCCAAAAGTTAGCTTTCTCTAGTATATCTGCATTGCTATGGAATGTGAGAGGAATGCATGTCCCTGCCAATTGCACATTAGAATAATGGAGGCATTTCCATGTTTACAGCAGTATGGGCAGCTGGCTTTCTTCACCTAACATGAGAGGCTGTGGGGTGGTTGGGAAAGCATTGGGGGAGTGGGGGAATCAGTTGACAGATTATCTCATAAACAGCAACTCAACCCAGGTGGGGAGGGATCTGGGAAAAATTGCTTCAAAATATTCAAAGAAACTCTGTCTTAATTTATTCACTATAATTGAGGCTGGGAAATTTCTTTGACAGCTTCCAAGAGTCTTCATTTACTCCACACTAGCATTAATGATACCATATTGAAATCTGTGTAGTTATTGCTTTCTTTGTCTTGCCAGCTATGTGATGCTTGATGCAAGATCAATAAACCTTTCACAGTATCATTCCCAATTATGCAGAGAAAGTGTTTTGCTCATTTACTTGTATATTCAGAGTCCTTTTTTCTGCTTCCTAATTAATGAGATGTTGGATACTCCCCATCTCTAAGAATTTGTACAACACCTGAAAAGAGTCTTAAATTTTCATTTTAACTACTTTTGAATAAATCAGTTAAGCACTGCCCAACCCAGAAGAGTTGATGCGCACGGAAGAACATGAGGCCAATGTAAAAAAAAAAAAAAAAAGCAGTAGATAAGCACAGTGATTCTCCAGTTTTGCCACATGTAATATATTTGTAGTTTGTACTGGTGTAGACTTTGTGATCCTTGTGATCCTGCACACAGTGCAAATGATAGACAATTTCTTAGGGCATGGCCATAATCTGAGTGTGGATTTTTTTCTGTTATTCTATCTCACTTTGAGTTCTCTCTCTCCCTGGAGGTGCATCATGTCTCTTCGATATTGCACCTTTGCCAATTATTCAAGATGCTCCTCTTCATTCAGATATTAGTTTCTAGATTGCCACTGTGTTTATTTTTGTTATTTTCCATTTTATTTTTGCACAAACCAGCCTGTACTATTCTTACAATTCTTTATCTTATTCCACCTCCATTTATCATGTGGCTGGTTTTCTTCTTCATGTTTTGAGTCCTACCCAAGGGCTTGGGAACTGTAAAGGTAGCAAAGGTAGCAACTAATTATGTGTGAAGTACCCAAAAGTACCCAAAAGTGATGTTGTTTGAAGCTGGGTTGTTGTAATTTGTTCCGGATATACACACTCCAAATTCATCCTAAATCATTGTGGCATTGTACTTTGTTCCCCAATAACAATTGTTACATTGCTGAGTTCTTCCAAATTGTTGTAATCTATATTTGCAAATCTCGGTATTTTATATTTTTTTCCAATTCCATGCCTTCAACATTCCTGTGTCTTGGAATGGCTATGTCAATAAGACATGCAATGACAGCAATGTCTAGTGTGCAATGTTCCAGGTGTTGATCACTTAATTTTTTTCTTCTGTCATTTGTAATGACATTATCTGTGGTTTCATGTTTCCTTATTGACTATGAATTCATGCTTTTTGCATAAATGTGACTCATTTACTGGTCTTTCCTGTTGTTGCCTTGATTATATTTATGCATTGAGCTTGTTCTTGGTTAGCAAAAAGAATTTGTTTCCATTTTTAATGAACCATTCTTAAGCCACTGTCGTGTCCTGGTGTCATCTTATTTTCCTTCAGTATCTTTTTAAAAAATTCCATATAGTCCTTCGGTTTTCCATTACTTTTTATAGTCATGTTTAGATTCCTTCTTGCAAATAGTCCTTCTTTCTGAGACTCTTTCAATGAAGTGTCTTCACTAGTCTTGATGTAATCACTGCACCCTTGTTCTTCTTGCTCTACAATATGATTTCTCTGCAAAAATGTTTGCCCACTAGTCTTCCTTGGAAGATACAATCTATCAGCATCACTATGAGAGTGTAAAACATTATTCATGCCATCAGTTTTATGGTTTGCCAGTCAAGATTCATCTGAGTTCAGTTGACTATTCCGGAAGTATATTGAATTATTGGTATTGCCCACAGGTTAATGGCTCTGACTGTACTTCCACTATTTAGACTAGACTTTATGATGCTCTTTAATTGCTTGCAATACTGTGAGCTTATTTTTCTCTTCATCTGATTGTACAAAATACCTGATCTTTCCAAATACTCAGGTACTAGGCCTTTAGTAGTTGTTTCACTTATGAGTTAAATACCTTCTTGTGTGTTGTTAGCAATTTTCCATTTCTTTACTTCAATGATCACATATTTATCAAGTCCAAATTGTATTACAATGTCATTACTGAATATTTAATCAATATTTATTAAGGTAAATCCCTGAAGTAAAGAACAAGATAGCATTGCCTATCTTCTCAAACATTGAAGCTGACCAGATTGGCAACCAAAGTTTTATTCATCCCTAGTACTCTGGGAGTAGTTACTAGAAGCGTTTTTTACCCCCACAAGCCAGTTCAAAGGTTCCAACTAAGATGCATCATACATAAATGTAGATGTATGCACTGTCAGTTCCACTACTGAAGAAACTGTTATTTCTGAGCAATGAACAGGGATTAATTTGCTTGATTCCTTAGAAAGATTTGCTCATCTTCAACTGATGTAGTTGCATCTCTCATTCTAGGTATTTAAAATTTAATTCAAGCTTTCTGGTTGAAAATAAATAACAATGATTAGGGTCTGGATTCCATCAGAATCTATTCCCAGGGCACTAAATTGTACATTATTTTGGTAGTATCTGTGGCTTTTTTTTCTCTTATACAGTTCCGCTCCCCAGATATATATATACACACTGCTACAAAATATTCCATGCAATGAAAAACAAAGGCTGTGTAGAATTTGTGTAGCATTTTGTTAGGGTGAGAGAGAGGAAAGTCAGCTGAGAAGACATCTCTCAGCTGAGTGTTTTCATCTTTTTTAGTGTTTTTGCAGGGTGTAGCAATGTAACTGTTAAACATTATGTTCTGCCAGCTGATTTGTAAATATTGCCACCTTTCTGAGATCTCTCAGCTTTTGAGGATGATGGACCTCATCAGGCAAATGCAGCCTGATACACAGCTGCAAAAAATATTTTGCACTTTTCATTCTTCACTTGAGCTACATGATGTCTGAAGTCACAAGGAAAGGATTAGAGAAAAGCTGGCAATGCTTTGTCTGCACCAAACACCCTGCTTGACACATTTCCACTAGACATGCTTCTGTAGCTCACAGAAGGTCTTTTGATTTTTCTCTTCTTCTCCCTCAGTTTGTTATTTTTACCCCTCCCTGTTTAATTTATTTTCCTTTCTAAAGAGCTGCTTTAACAGCTGCATCTCCAGCTGTCAAGTGAATAATTCAGGGGCAATTTCTCACTATTACGTGATTGGTCTACAAAACACATTAAACAGTCTTCAAGGGGAAAAAATAAGCTTCATATGACAGCTGTGTACACTTAAAAGAAGGGAAAAAACCCTTTTATTAGAGAACAATGGAGCCTCACACAATGAGCATTCAGATTTTACTATTCTTTCTGCATAAAATATATCATGAAGATATTAACTGAGCTGACACGGTCCCTGCTGCACACTTTGTGGTTTTCAAAATCTTTCTTTCACTCAGTCCTAGAAATCTTCTTGCTATTGAGGTAGAAATAGGACTTCAGAGTGACCCAGAAAATAGTTGGAATAAATGTGCTGGAGCAATCTTGTTAAATGCACCCAAGTTTGGGTCAAGCCAAAATCTGGAAGGGAAGCCATCTGGGAACGCTCAATATCCTGCCTTGTATTCCATGATGAAATAAAGATGGAGTACAAATTTTAAAAAAGGAAAATGAAACTATGATATGATATAACTGGCACCCTTTCATGCTTGATTTGCCATTATGGCAATATTTCTTTTAATGTAATCCTTGTTCATCAGGGAGAGGACAAAGAAACCAATGGAGCATTGATTGTATTTCAAAAGTAGAACCAATGCATGCTCCATTGCATAGTAAGTTAGGTACAACAGGTGTT
This sequence comes from Liasis olivaceus, assembly GCA_030867105.1. NCBI lineage: Eukaryota > Metazoa > Chordata > Lepidosauria > Squamata > Pythonidae > Liasis > Liasis olivaceus. The sequence continues at coordinate 42,869,348 of CM061349.1, forward strand.
TAAAAGTCACATGTATTTTATCACTGATAGTACTTCAACTGTGGGTCCCAAACCTGTGAAGGAACAAAGTATAAAATTGTGTGGTTAAGCATAGCTTCACTTCATACTTGTGCATAATAACCCCACACTAATTTTCTGTCTAGAAATTCCTTCACACACACACCCCAAATACACAGACACCTGCTGCATACTGATAGTTGAGTTAAATTTCAGGAAAGTAAGTCTTTTCCACCATGCTGGCTGTGTTATAGATTTTCTGTTGTGATAAACAACTTAGTTTGCACTTTTTTGTTATTCAAACAATTTCCATTAACTTGTAGTAGTATCTCATTTTGAATATTCTGTTATATTATCACCTCCCCCCTGTCACTGAATAGTTATGTCTACAGTCCCCAAACTCTCTAAAACCTTATATCATAGCTGCTTGTATCCCCCTGGCCAATTTGTAATTATATTCAGTTATGAAACTTTCTTTATTTCCTATTTTATGAGTTTCCATTTTGTTGTTATTTCAATCAAAATACCATTTCTTTTTCCCTAGATAGATTTTTATTCTTTTAACACAGCCTCCAAAACCAGCAAAAAGCTCATTATACTATCAAGAATACAATTTCTATTTTGCACAGTCTTGAAAAAATTCAAATTCATCCAAAGATTTTTTCTTATTATTATTATTTTGCATATCCCATCTTTTCTAAGTTATGAGGTTCATACATTTGACTGTTACAATAGCAAAGATGTGGCCAGGGGCTGACTGTGGAACAGATGACAAACTGCTCTTGTGCCAGTTCCAAGTCAAGTGAAAACAGAAGAACAAACCAACAAGTTTCCACAATGTGAACTTGAGCATATACCTACCATTTTCAAGAGAGCATCATGAATTGCTTTGAAGTCCTGAACCTCATTGATAGGGAACCATAAGAACTGCAAAATGAAATCAAAGCAGTTGTTAAGGAGGACTATGAAAAGATATTGCCAAAGACAAGAAAGAGAAGAAACCAAAGTAGATGTCAGAACAGATGGTAGGACTTGCCAAGAACAGAAGAAAAGCCAAAGCCAAGAAAGAAAAGATCTCAGGGGGGAACATAACAGAGAATTTCAGAGAGCTATCATTAGAGACCAGAAGCCATATTACAATGACATCTGTAACAACAATGAAGATGGAAACACAGAGAAAAACAAAAAATCCTTCAAAAAATCTTAAAGCTCAAAAAGAGGTTCTAACTTTGAATTGGTATATGAAGGGAAACTAATGGACAGATGGTATCTGATTTAAAGATAAAAAATGGAAAGAATATACTGTAATTCTGCACAGTAGAAAGATGTCAATATCCAAGATACCTTAAAATATATTCCCTATTTACAAGAATCTTTAGGATTAGAAGATGTATATACTCTGACCATTACCAAGTCAGAAGGCTACAGAAATTGATGGAATATTTAGAAAAATAGGGAACCAACAAAAGGATAGAAAAATAAAGGTTCTAATCAAACTATGCCAGAAAATCTGGAAAATAGTACAGTGGTCAACAAATTGGAAGAGGTCAGTCTACATACTGATACCAAAGCAAGGACACTTAATAACGAGTGCCAGCTATCACACAATATCCTTCATTTCACATACAAATAAAATAATGTTTATGATCATCTAATGCCCTACATGGAAAGGGAAGTACTAGATATTCAAGCTGGTTTTAAAAAATGCTGAGGAATAAGAGATATTACTGGTGATGCACACAGGATAATTGAGAAAAACAAAGAAATCAATGTCTTTTATTGACTATAGAAAAGCCTTTGATTGTGTCAACCATGTCAAGCTGTGGCATGTCCTTAGGAAAATGAGAATCCCAGAACATCCAGGTCAGCAAAACAGTAAGACAAAGCTGTATGTGCACTTACCCCCCCCCCCCAAAACCTCTATGTTGAATATGTATCAGAGGAGGCTGGATTGGAAGAAGATAAGTATGGTTTTAAAACTGGAGGACAAAAACAAAAATAACCTGAGCTATGCTGATGACACTATTGTGAATAGCTGAAAATCCAAATGATCTGGAAGCTTTAGTAATGAAAGTCAAGAAGCACAGTGAAAAAATGGGACTAAGCTTAATATAAAGAAAACCAAACTTGTGAGGATATTGAAGTGGCAAATAGCTTCTACCTATTAAGGTTGACTATCAACAGTAAAGGAACAGCCGTCAAGAAATACGTCACAGCATCTAATAGGGTAGCAATAAAGCCTTGGAAAAGATATTCAGATGCCAGGATGTTTCTGTATCTACAAAGATCAGAATCATGCAGGTAATGGTTTTCCCTGTCACATTCCATGGAAGTGAAAGTTGTACTTTGAAGAAGCAGGATAGAAAGAGTATTGATGGTTTTGAAGTTTGGTGTTGGAGAAGACTCCTGGGAATATCATGGATATCCAAGAAAACTAACAAATACATCACAGATTAAACAGTCCAGAGTTCTCACTCAAGGCACAAATGACCAGGCTCAATTATTATAATTTGAACTCCATGAGAATCTGGATTATGCAAACATATAGCTTTCTTGAGAACTCTGTAATGCTGGGAAAAGTAGAAGGAAAGAAAAGAAGAGGACAACCAGTAGTGATGTGGATGGACTCAGTTACAACAGTGATAGATGCACAATTAGAAATCCTCGGGATAGGGAACAGATCATCCTGGGGAAAAACTATGTGGTCACTAAGAGTCGACACCAGCTTAATGGCACATAATCAATCAATCAATCAATCAATCAATCAATCAATCATGTGACTGTTCTTAATGCTGCCCAAACTCAGGAGCTTAGCACTCATTCCATACTTGGAGATATTTCATAGTTTAAATCTGAAATGCATATATGAGCTTTTAAAGCCACAAACTAAAGTAGGGGAAATAGTATTAAAGATTTTAAGACTGCAATCTATTAACACTTGTTAAGAAGTGATTTCAATGGACCCTGGAGGAGGGTTAATAGCTCAGTAGCATTCACTCTGTGTGGCAGTATAATGCCTTCTAGATTGAACTAGAAAAGATTCCTATCTGGAGATATTGATACTTTCAGTCAATGAAAACCAGGGACAGTATCTTGCCAATGCAACTGTAGGTTGGAGAAAGCATGAGGCATTATCTCATTTTAGCTGCAAAGTGTGTTGAACTGCTGAAAAACACAGGTTTATTGTCACCCAGATGTCATATCTTGCTTTTTTGAGTGCTTGAGAAGATTCTTCAGACAGAGAAGGTAGTGACAAACATTCTGAAAGTTGAAGTATCATGTTCTTCAAGATCTTCATTTCAATGTTGGAAGGAAAAGATTTTTAGTAGAGGTCTGAAAAATGAACAGAAGACTCAAGAAAACCATTGGATGCAATGAAATCAGAGTTAATGGCCATCTTAAACTCAGCTGAAGGACAGACATCAGCTTCTTTGTGGAAATACACAAATTCATTTCTTCAAAATGAACATACTAATTGATCTTTCATTAAGCAGAGCCTCTTGGGTAATACAGCGAATGTAGGGTCATCATAAAGATAGTATTACAGACAATAAAGAAATATACTTTTTCCTGGGCAGAATGTTGTATATATTCATCCTCATGTTTGTATTGGTGGTATCAGGAGCTGTAAATTTGTCAGGAAACAATTAAACACTGTTTTATTTGACTTTGAGGCTTGGGAGGTGGGCAGGTTCAGTACAGAACACCTCATTTTTTTTTTTTTCAAATATGTCTATTCTATTCTGGATACTACATCCAGACAGAGAATAGTGTTCCTCAGTCTGCATGTGCAACTGGGTTTCTTTTATTACTTAGAGATCTGGATGGTTAGGTCTTTTGTTTAGAAAAGAATAGTATGTTCAGATAAAGACTCTAACTCAGGCTATAGAATGATTGCAATGTTCTGTTCTTTATGGCTCTGTCTGGAATAGAGAAGCTTGACACTGTCTCCCAGACGAAGTTATTACAAGAGTCTTAAGAACATAGGAAGTTACCTTGTTCCAAGTCTGAGTCCTGGGCTATGTAACCTAGCACAAAGTATGAATGACAGAAGGGGAAGGCTGAGGCAGCCATGTTCACTTTATAACTACTTCCCACCCTTAACTCAATAAAACCAATAATAAAAGAACAAAGTGATACAACTTGGAGCTTAAAATATATTTCTCTGCCTCACATTAACAGTTCAATATGGGGACAAGTGGTCAATTCTTTCTAGAACAAAATGAAAGAACATTACCCCCTCCCCATTGTGCTATCATGCAGATGCAATTGTGTGCCTTGAAAATACCATCCTTGTAATGCCTCAGCAGCAACGTCAGTGTAGTCTGTCTTTATGGTAGCTCCTTCTTTTTGTCAGCTTGTGTTCATAAGGATAATAGAATTTATTATCACTAGGAAGGAAGATGCTATAGATGACGAAACCTGGGTTCAGGTCCCTGTCTAGTTACTAAGAAAAGTAGGTAGTACTAGGTCAAACACTAACCTATCTAATCTAACATAAAGCTAACCCTAACCTTTAACTCATTATATGGAAGAGCAAGATACAAACGAGATGGATAGTAGATATATGACCCAGTCATGCTGGAAGGTTTAGCATTTGGAAAACATATCTATACTACTTATTAATATTTTCTGATGTGTCTCGTTATTAATGAATTGGGAATATATGCCATGGTTTTTTGGTCTCCCTTGTGAAATTCTCCTTATTTCCTTACCCTTCCATAATGTATTTGGAATTCTTTTGTTGATTTAGTTGAATGTATAAATCAACGACTCATGCATGGTGGAGAAAAAATGATAACTATCAGGATCTCTTTTCCTATAGCTTTTCTCCCCAAATCTAAGCTTGAGGCAAGAGAAATCATTGTTTTATTGATTTTGGCCACTGTTCATGTAAGAAAAATAATAAAGAAAGAAATGAACCCAGATAAATGTGCTTCCTAAACTTGGAAGTAATTATACCTATTAATCACACAGACCCTGGAATTTGTCCTTAATGGAATAAGAGTCCCTGAAGTCACTACCCCTCTTGTTTACTCTGGTCTTCCCAACAATTGCCTTACCTTAATATTTCATTATCTTTTTCTAGCAAATTAATTAAAGCAACTGACCTACTGTTCAGATTAATTAAGCAGCTCAGGAAAAGAGTTTGTTTGATGAACATGGAGAATGGTGATAAAATTACTGGTGGGAACAAAGATCAGATGCTGGGGTGGATAATATTCCTCCAGTTGACGCTCCATACCTTTAAACCCCACTTGGGAACTGTTTTAATGATGAAAAAAATGAGACAGAAATGTTATAAATAAGTAACACTTTTGTTTTAGGATTCTGAAGGCTGCAGGGGAAGTGTCTGAGGAGGCAGGGCTGAATTTTTTGCTGATTTTTTTTAGTGGTTTGGTAGTATTGTTTTAGGGCAAATAAGTGCCTTAGTGAAAATAAACATCTATTTATCTCATCTTTTCTTCTAAAACACTCTTTATTGTGATCAGTTGTGCTCCTCATAAATTGTCAATTTCCTACCAAATGACTGATGAATTGACTGTATGTGGGATCCTTTTAGCTCCACAGTTGTGTTAAGCTGCAAGTATTTCCATTTGTCTGCAATGGGAAGTATTTAAAAGGAATTTTAAAAAAGGGGTTCAACCAGTGATTATTGTAATCAGTGTTATTATTATAATTGTTGTTGTTATCATCATCATCGTCGTCATTATGAGGCAGCTTTGTGACTTTGAGCCAGTCACTGTCTCTCAGCCCAACCCACCTCACAGGGTTGTCGTTGGGAAAATAGGAGGCAGGAATATTAGGTATGTTCACCATCTTGAGTGTATAGGTGAGTGTACCTTGAGTGTATAGGTAGGATAAAAATCTAATCATCATCATCATCATCATCATCAGTCCTGACTCTGAAATATCATTTTGTACTTCTGACCCCAGATACAAGGCATTATGGTGCTGATGATGGGCATCAATAGAAATAGCCTACCACTGGCAAGGAGCAAGCCACGACTATGTTCATTTTAACTGACTGTAATAGCTAAAGGTGTCTCTGAGTAGCAAATATGACTTTCTAATCCACCAGATTTTCTAAGATATTCTTCCATTCAGCTGAATCTGGCTAATCTTTCAGTTCAAAAGTGGCTAATTGTTTATTTATTTAGCTCTAAGGGCAAATGGAAATGACCCTTTGGAGAAAAAAAAGGCATCAAGAAAAACAGAGGATTCTAGTCTGTCAATTATAGCTTAACCCAGAAACAGCTTCCATGCGTTATGTCTTTTCAGTCATTTGTCTCCCATTTTGACTGTTGATGTCAACCCTGGCAGGTCCAAGGCCAGACATTATGAATGGAAGTCATTTAGCTTTAACTTTCCCACATGGGAAAAAAAAAAGAGAAAGAGAGAGAGAGAGAGAGGGAACTTTTATCTGCCGTACAAGATACTGTAATGTTAATACTCAAGTTTTAAAGTGTTGCCATTTTTAGCATCAAGCACATTGCAATGAAAGGCTAAATAGAAATGCAAAATGATTTAGTATTATTAAATCGTAAAATTCTCCCTCAGACTGTTGATGCCGTTTTTCTTTGTCTACAGTGTTTCAGCCAATGCATGCGATCCTCGCTTTCCAGTCAAATGCAAAACTAACATAATGTAAGAAAGCAAATGGGTCTGAAACTGATGATCTGGGTTCAGAATAGGAAACAGCATTTCAAAAACGCACATACGGTTGTTCCCAGGCCACAGGAAAACTTCTCACTTCCAATCACTTCCAGAAGTCAATGGTCTGTGGAAAGCTGAAAGCACAATTAAAATTCTGCTTTCCCTTTATGTAATGAGCCAACTCCTGGGAAGATGGTGAAGAAACATGATTTGGCTATGACATGCTGGGGCCAAGCCACATCAAGGCCATTTTCCCATTGCCTTCATGCACCCAACTGATTTGTAGTTGTTGAAGAGATCTTTCTCCCATATCCCTCCACTCTGGAATAGCCTTCCTCGCAATACATACCCTCTGCCTTCAGAAAATCAGTTCCGATGCATCTCTCTACCCAGGCCTACAAATGCTAGCAGTTTTATAATTTCCTTTTTCATTGTTGTTGTTGTTGTTTTACATTTTCAATCTTTTTGAATTTTTATTTCTAAGTTGCCATGAACATTCAATCTAAGCAGGAAATCAGGCCATAAATTCAGTCAATAAATGGGTGGCACTTTTTGTAGGGAAAGCCTCTCCTAGAATGACAAGGGCCTCTTTACAAAAGATAGTGTGATAGAAATGCAAGACTGAGAGCTTCAAAATTAACTTTTTTCTCCCACCAAAACAGAGTAGAATTGGAATCACCATATTCTAGTCTATTACCTTGACGTGCACACAGGAACTATTGGAAGCGTGGGGTTAGCAGGTCATCTTGTGATCCCTTAGCATGCATAAGAAGAGAGAATTTACACACTTCCTCTCTTGTATCATGCAGAATAAATGAGATTGTGACTTTTCTGTCCTTTTGGTTTACCTATTATTTCAAGCGTACAGCTCCATCTGGTTTGTGAATCATCACTTTAGCAACAAGTGGAGTTGCAGAGATTAAGGCAACGTAGGATTTTTTTTATTGCTAGTGTACCACACTCACACATGCTTAACTTCTATCTTGCCCAGGAAACATGCTTTGCTCAAAGAAATAATAAGAGGCCCCATCTGTTTAATTCTCAGCTTTCAGCTATTAAAAGCTAGAATTAAATATCTATGAAAGTCAAACAGAGATATTAAATATTCAAAGATTGTTTGAGCTTCAGCTTCAAAAGGCACAAAGAAGAGTTTTGAGAAAAAGATGTGGTTGGAGGATAAATTCATTTCAAGTCTTACTCTAGCCATTCCTTCATGTCAGCTTTTGTTGTATATTAGTTGGTTCAAGACTGATCAATGGTGAGTACAGGTCACAAAACCTGATATTTTTCGCTTCAGCTGTTGAACACAGATGGAGTTTAGGTGTAGGAAATAATACTTTTGTGGTTTCATTATAAGTTTCTTCTTAATTTTGACTGGGCTTTGGGGTGGGAACATTAAAAGATCATCTCTTTATTAAAATTTTGTTTATTGCAATCAATGACCCATATATCACATAACTTTTCAGGAAGAGAAAAAGCAGTCCTGTTAGCAGGCATGTTTACAGTAAAAAAAACCAACATTTTTTTCACTCTAATGTCACTGAAGTATATTTCAGTTCTTTGCTTTGCCACCCAGAAATATTTCAATTCAACTGAAATACGAGATTTTTTTTCTTCCTCCCAGAAATCATTAAAAGCAATTTCTAAAAAAGGATATCCTATGAAAATAAATCTGATTATTTGGCAACCATGAAACCAATGAAGGTCACTGTGGCTTCTCATTAGGTTGCATAATGTTGTAAAACTGAGCTCAAAGGAATACCGTAATAAATCCAAATGATGGCTTATAGGATAATATTTCAAGTGATACTTTAGTTTGCTAAGATCGATCATACAGCATTAAAATAAATTCTGAAATGTCAGCTTACTAAGGTTTGGTAAAGAGATATACGAAAACTGGGCTGATTCCCATGCACAATACTACACAAAAACATTGAGTTCAGATGATAGCCATTATAATTTTCCCTCTTGTTTGGAATACAGATAACTTATACAAGCCAGGACATTAAAGTAATAATGTTTAATATTTAGTTCCTGTCCATAAACCTTCAGGTTTACTCAGGTACCTTTGTGTAGGAATAATAGCTAAAAGAGTATGTGTATGAAATGATATGAGAGCCACTTTGGTGTAGCAGTTAACGCATCAGGCTAGAAACCAGGAGACCGTGAGTTTTAGTCTCCCCCTTAGGCACAAAGCCAGCTGGGTGACTTTGGGCCAGTCTCTCTCTCTCAGCCCTAGGGAGCAGGCAATGGCAAACCACTTCTGAAAAACCTGCCAAGAAAACTGCAGGGACTTGTCCAGTTGGTCACCAGGAGTCAACACTGACTTGAAGGCACCAAAAAGAAAAAAGAAAATGAATGATAGATACAAAAGGGTAGAAGAAAAGGCACAAATAAGAATGAATTAGAGAATGCTTGAAAAGTTGGAATTTAACAAAGAAAGATGCAGATCTAACTAGAATTTAAATGAACTTGTAAGAGAAAGACAGGAGAAGCAGGAGGTGCAAATTCCAACTGCCATTCTCTCCTAGTTTCAAATGGATTGGTGGATCATTTGGGTACTACTTCTAATACCTGTTTAATCTACACAATTTTTCATGAATGTGGAGTAAAACCTTGAATTAATGGAATATTTGAAGGGAGGTGATGTCTGTTATAGCCAAATATCCACTAAATCTGCATTTATGTAATTGATGCTGTTTGTGTCAATTAAATCACTATGTAAATTACATGCATTGATGCGGATGATGTCAAAACATCTGCTACATCGTTACACAAATATAAAGGCAATTGTTTGGCCTGCTTCAGAAATAAAGTAAAATTTGTCCACTGAATCTGAAATCTGTTGAATGAAATTTTAAGGTAATCAAGGTTTTTCTGTATTGGAATGAAGGGATGGATGGATGGATAGATGGATGGATGGATGGTCTTAAAACTAGACCATAGTTCTACATCAAAGTCTACCACAGTCATTCAAAGTATATCACAGTCTATCAAATCAAATCAATAAATAACCTGCTTCAGCCAACTGAAGTAGGCAAATGTGAAACTGTCTTCCTAAACAGTACAAATTCATTAAAAAAAAAAAAAAAATCACTTCTTGCTGGAATACTTACAGATATGCTATAGCAAATTATCCCTGCTGCATCAACTCTAAATATTTTAATTCATTTATTTAATTTAAACAAATGGAGCATCAATGAAAAGGAAACAAAAAAAGGCTAAATAAAGTAACCAGAAAGTGAAAGTATACTAAAACCTAAGAAAAAAACCAAAGCACATGGAAACAAAGTTTAGAAGTATATCAACAGATTAAGTACATAACTAATCTCCCTGAAGGTAAAATCACATCTTTTTCACCAAGCGTCTAATTATAAATTGTTTTAATCTCTGCTTTTATTTTGGTGTTTGACTTTAACTGTATAAATTCTCTTATATTTTAATGTTTTTTAAATTGTTGTAAGCAATTCCTGGTATTGAAACAAATAGAAAGGCAGGATACAAATTCAAAAAGAAATAAGTCAGTCAGTGTTATAGGGAAATGCAACATGTTTAATATCAATATTTAATATTTTTGCTGTAAAGGCATTTCTATAGATAAAGGCAATTGATTGGGAATGATTTTGTTAGTGTAAATAAAAAATAGTGACCAAATGTGAATAAAACTTCCCCAAATCTGCATGCTGTTCCCAAAGCAGAGGGGTTGCAGCACATGTAAACAAGTAACGAGCTTTGATTTTGTGGTTATGGGCACCATATTGACTGTTTCAACCTTCCTATCCATGGATGTTCAATTTTTGCAGCTATTAGAACCTCTTCTAATCATGACTGAAAGCACAGGTCCCTGCCATTTTGAGCAGGAAACTGATTAAAACTATAGTAAAAACTCTAAATCAGTTTAAAAGAAACAAAAATCCCAATTTTTCCTTACCTAGAAACTGCCTATCATGGCCATTTATGAAATGACTATATAATTCACCATAGCTATCACTATAGCATGAATCCCCTCAACAAAAACTTTTATCATTTTTCTATTAGATTTAGACAACTAGTAAGTATCAGACAAATGAAGAGTGGAAGGCTCTGTTTGATACTTCTATCGTGGACTTTTTTGCTGAAGAAAGGAGCACAACACTGAGGAGAAAAACCATGTTTATTGCAATGATCATTGGGTGCCTGCTTTCCAAAGGCAGAGATTCTTATACAGTTTATTCTTATTGTAAACTGCCCAGAGTCACTTCCTCATGAGATGGGCGGTGTCTAAATTTGAAATATAAATAAATAAAAATAAATAAATTTTACATATGCAAGTGCGGGGGAGCAAGAGCAGCAGAGGGGAGGAAGGGGAAGTTTGCAGCAAGGGAGACAGGGGTAGGGGGAGAGTTTGCAGTTTTATTTTATTATTTTTCCATCATAATGCATCCTTCTTTCCTATCAACTTTGATCAAGATTCAGTGTTGTTTGTCTGGAAGTATCACTGAAGAATAACTGGTGACTATCCTGGACTGGCTACAAAATCTTATCACTTTCTTCAGGTTCAGCTTTGGCGTCATTTGTTGTATCTCTCTGGCCAAAGCTTCAATCAAAGTAACCCACTGAACCACTTAGAGAAAGCAATGGAACCCTGTTTCCCAGTATAGAAATGGAACAACCATATCTCTTCACTAATACCAACAAATGGGGCTTCTAGGTATTTTCAGATCTTACAAGAGGTAGCAGGTAAAGGTAGATTGTCCTTGCATCAGTTCATTGACCAAAAGGAGCACCTTGATGTGTTGAGGTGAAACACTGAAGCAGAGCACCTTTCTGAATTGGAATGATATCATTTTGCATACCACTAGTGTTCAGATAGTGTCAGGATTAGCCCATGAAACTCCAGGAGACAGTACAGATTCTACCCAGCAAGGTTTATTGGCTTCATTCCCATTACAGAAATCTTCTCAGAGTGAGAGCAAATTCCAGGGTCACCCTCCCAACCTCCCTTGCATTCTTTAGGGAGGGTTCAGTCTCATCCTCTTATCAGTTCCTCGTTGCTCTGGTGATGAGAGTAAATTCTTAACCCCTCTGGTCCTGACTCTCACAGATAGCATGTCATATGAGGAAGGTGGTCTTTAAAAAGAGCTACACAGAAGACAGTTGTAGTCTCCATGACAGTGTGCACTGGAGACGTAGAATCTGCTGCTGCTACTGATATATCTTCAATTAGCATGATTTTCTTATGTTATACATAGGAAACAATAAACAATTACTTTCATGAATCAGGGCCAATTCAAAATGTTCGAATTGGCTTACCCCAACCCTAACTCTTGCAATTTTAATAGGCATATTTGCAGTCTGAGACATATTTATAACCTGAAATAAATCCTGGTTATACCAATTATAAAGAAATCTGGAGCCGTGAAGCTATAGTGCAATGCATGCTTATTTGAAATTGTGTTGCCCAATGCAGAAATGATCATCCATCATGTTTCAGATCATATTTTGCCCTTCTTTCCTAGCAGTCTAGCTGCTGAAGGCTTGATAAATTGTACCCCATTTCTTTCCTTCTTAGAGAGAAAGGAAACATTGGCACAAATAAGTCACAGGAGAAATTTGGTTGTGGCTTCCACCTCATTATATTTTAGTAAATACGCTGATCTTACCTCATGTTATATATTTATTTGGTGGCATTGGTTTCCTTCTTTTGCTTTGTATTTTGGTAACTTTCCTTTATATTAAATTTCTTGTGTATAAAGCATGGCTCCTGGAAAGCTGCAGTGCTTTACTGCTGCGAAGAATGAATGAAGTAGTACTCATGTGGGAAAATGAGTTCATTATTGCTTCAGTCTCAAACAAGCAGCTCAGGGTCATTTGGCTACTTCTGATCAAGAGATTGCTCACTTTGAAAAGTAATTCAAAAGGTTATCAAAACTGGTCTACCAAACTGTGGAAGATCACTAGCTGATCACAGAGATGCGGAAATTCTGGCCCTTTGCTGTCATCTCATGGCCATCTAGATTATTGTAGCCCAGATCTGGTAGCCTGGGTAAATCCTATATCTTTTGTTTATAAAAAGAGAGGAGGGGGGAAATACTTTCAGTCTTGTAAGATTGATGTTAGTCCTTCGAGGTAGCCCAGACAAGAAGCACAAGGAGGAGCATCAGCACTGACTTTATTATAAGGTTACATTAAAGAGAATCTTGCAAGACTGAAAGTATTTCTCCTTCCTCTCTTTTTAGTCTCTGGAAAACTAGGGAGAGTCCTTTCTGAAATGCTTCCCATTGCTTTTCTCTCACCTGCAGACTGAGCTGCCTCTTATCAGGCCATTGTCTAGGCTATGGGTCTTCTTCCTGTCTCCCAAGGTCATTCCCACATCCCATCATAAAGGCTAACAAAATTATTGAGTCATAAGTTTTCATTAACTAAAACTGTAGTTCTCAAAATATTCATTTATGAAGACCACTACTTCATCACTGAAAGGTTTTGAGGACCACCATCTAAACCAAGGAGTCAACAAAGTATGGATGCTGTGGTATAAGTGACTTCCCTTCAGATGACTGCAAGATCCTCAAAACAGATAGAAATTATTTTTAAAAAATGGTTACCATTTTAAAAGGTCCAGATTTCACAAGTTTGCCAGATCTCACAAGAGTTGGATGCTCTTGGCTGAAAGCTCATGTGATTTTAATGCAAAAATACTTTGAGGTTTTGTTAATGAAAAAACAGGTGGATAGAATTTTTATAAATAAATATGATGTAATTTAATGTAATTTTCAGCCCTTTTATCCATGGTGGACAGATCATAAGTTGAAACCCTTTGGACTTACATTCAGTTCACTGCTTGAATAAATTACAATCCTCACTTGGAAGATATTTTATCAGATTGAAAGAATTATTCTCATTGATCCATAAGTATGTGCCATTATGCTATTTTCTTTTGAGGTAAGTAACAATATAGACAGTGCAGGAAATAAGTAAGAAGTAGTAAGCAAAAAAAAAAAAAAAAATGAAGGCAGGAAATAATAGAAAAAGAAAGGAACTCTAGCTAAATCTAATAACTCCCTACCTATTAAATTCCCTATTTTTAAATCAATACTTTTAATATATATATAATATATATATATATATATATTTATTTATTTTTATTTTTATATATATATATATATATATATATATATATATATATATATATAAATAATATGCAATGAACCTGAATGAACAGATGTCACTGGGAGTGAAATTGGCCTTTCTATGTTCTGTGTTAAAACTTAACATTTTTTCAGTATTAGTTCAGGGAAAAAAATTCTCTCACCCCACTGGTGAAAATTAATCTACCTTTATAGCAAAAAGGAAATTGAATGTATTGTCTGATTCTACTTCCTCTCCACCCCAATTTTAACTGTCATGATTTCATCCAATTGAATGCATGTCTGATGGAAACTGAATTCTATCTGAGCTCATTTGAATTCTCAGCAGTTCTTTATGATTACTATGTTTAGTCTAGACACACTTTGCTTCCTTGGTAATAAACCTTTTGGTCCCACTTCTGATGCAAGGGCAAGATTTACATCATTTCCAAAGACACAACTGCCTATCCACCACAATATCATGCAGAATTGATCGTTCTAATAATGGTGCAATATCAGTAAAGCATTTAAACTAACATTAAAAAAAATAAAAAATATTTGGAAGAGGATCTGACCAGACTAGGTTAATAAAATAGATTCTCTCTTCCCCCCCCCCCCCCCGCTCCCTCTCTTGTATTGACTACAGGGTTAGAAAAAAAGGTAGCAGATTGGTCAGCTCCAAAAATCTTTACTTGAAAAAAGATAATGAAAGATAAAGCTTAGGGAATTCATCAGGTTGGACCATCACTTGGAGGTATAATGATGAAGGTGTTGTCTACATACCAGACCCATACTTCTGGTTGTATGTGTAAATGTATTCTATTTATTAGAAATAATAAACTATATTATTCATTATTCATATTATGTCACAATAATAAAAAAAGGAACAACTAGAGAAGACGCATGTAACTATCAACAACATCTTCAAAGGAATAAAATTCACAAGGGAAGAAGAAAACAACACACTACCCTTCTTGGATATCCTCATCAGCAGAGGAAATGGCAAATTAGACACACAAGTCTATCAAAAAACAACCCACACTAACCAAGTGCTCCATTACCAAAATAACAACCCAACCTCCCACCAGTGGAGCTGTGTAAGAACATTATTCAGATGAGAACAAACACACTGCAGCAACCCAGAACACCAGAAAAAGGAAACAGGCCACCTATACAACATCTTTGAACAAAAAGGATACCCATGGAACTTTATCAAAAAGTGCCTGACCATTTAACCCAATTAAGCACAACCAACACAAGCTATGAAAATGATAACACTAATCTAAAAAACAACCAACAGACTATTAAACCACACAGCATTACCATAGCACACAAACCAACTAAAGCCCTCCAAAACATCTTAAGTAAACCAAAAGACCCAGTAGCCCAAGAAGAAGAAACAGGAGTCATCTACAACAAACAGTGTAAGGACTGTAAGAGCTACTATGTAGGACAGACAGGCAGAAGACTAGCAGAGCACATCCAGGAACACCAACTAGCAGTCAGAAGGCACGATGAAAACTCCTTAATGTCACAACACATGGACAGACTTAACCATAGTTTCAACTGGGAAACCATGAGCATCCTAGACCAAGGCAAATCCAAAAATACTAGGGAATTCCTGGAAGCATGGCACTCAGACACATCAGCCATCAATAGACACATATAGATAAACCACATTTACAGACCATTCAAAAGAGACAACAAAAAGCTAAGAAGGAAACAAAAAGACCAGAATACACCCTTTCCATCTGCCTACACCCAGATATGCAGAAAACAATACTCTAATCAAGGAACTATCAAGCAGACAAACAATTAAGCAGAAAACAATATCCTAATTAAGGAACTACCAAGGAGAAAACCACACCCCCACCAGCACTGGCAGGGCAAGCTATTGTATATAAACAGGGAGTAAACCCCAATCTCACATTGATGATGTTACCTAGTTGGGTAATGAAATGTCTGCAAATAAGCAACCAAGCTCAGAGAGCATCAAGGACTCCACAGTTCAACCCTGAACTACAGATATTCTCTTCTTTTGGAAGTTATAAAACTGCCTTTCCAGCACAGTTACAACAGATTAGTTTGAATGTTAATAAAGGAAAGTGCTTCTAAAATAGATTTACTCAACCCAGTATTCTCTGGATTTATTCAGTTATTGACACTTATTTACCATCTACTGAAGCAACACTACAGTATAAATTAAAACATCAATGAAAATATAGCTATCAATAAGATAAAAATATATAACTCAGTGCCATCAGAAAGAAAAGTATCTTTAGTAGTTTTTTTAAAAACTAAAAGATGGGTGCTGACCTGACCTCAGGGGGCATGCTGATCCAGAGAGAGAGGATTACAACTAAGAATGCCATATTCCGGGTCCAACCTCCCTTGATGTCTCACAGGCTGGGCACCTGAAGAACCCTCTCTCTATTAGAATGGATAGGGATTGAATGGCTCCAAAGGTAGCAAGATGCATTAGGTCTACGGTTCCCAGAATCATCAGACAGTATATCTGCTTAGGACGGTTGGTAGTTGTCTGAAACATAAGCATAAAGCAAGTTCATAGATGTTGTTGGTTGCAGGAGCTGCAGTTCAGATTTCAAAGAATGGACAATGGAAACCAGAAGAAATACAATTAGCAAAGCTTTATTGATTAATTCTGCATGCTTAGAAATAATTATCTAATGGAGGTCAGAGCAGGGAGCTTGCTATCTCCCAGCTCATGCAAAGCAAAGAGAGTGCCTATGGCTTCATAGAGAAAACAAGGAAGAGACTAATGTGGCTAAGCAAGGTATTGTGTGTTTCTCAAAAGTGCAATACATTTACAGTCCAATAGGTTTTGATTAATCTAAACTTTGAAACAGGAGTTTCCTATTTGCACTCTTAATCCATTGCCCCAAATCTTTAAAAAGATGCTGCCGCAAAAATACAAACCATTAATTTGCATCAAATCAAAAAATGAATCATATACATCAGGAAGCAGTGTCCTTTTCAGGCATCGAGAATTATTGCACAATCTCAAATGATTGTATGAGTCTGCCCATTTTTTAAAAAAAGAAATCACCTGGAATCTCATGATATCTTGGTACCCTCAGGACAGAAATTCCATGCAAAAATACTGAATGATGTGTTCTTGAAACATGGTTATCTCATGACATTTCATCCATTTTAAAATTTGAATTTGCAAATGCTATCTAGGGGCAACCACAAATATAATATCTCTGATGAGATAGATGATAGATAGACAGACAGACAATCTCTTTCTCTCATTAGCTTAATACAACACATGATAATTTTATGCTTTGCATGCCTTTGAACCTGGTCAATCTGTGTCCATTGCTTTCAGTGACACCAAGTAAGATTCTGGTTTTTAAATTCAAAATGGAAGTAATTATTTTGCTATTTTCATTCAGCAGCACCAAACACTTCCTTGAAGAATTGCTTGCAAATGGCCTGCAATGTTTATCAAGCAAACAGACGAAGTATTTGGAGGATGGTAACCTCAATAAAAAGAACAATTTTCATTCCTGGCACAGAGAAATATTGAAGCAAAAGTTGGGGAAAAGCAAAATATAGTTTAATATCGGAGGTTGAACCTCATCAACTGAATACAGGCTATTTTCATCTGGGGTTATCAAGTGGTAAAAATTGCCAATCTCTTCCACTTCTGTTTCCCCATATAACCTTACTTTATATCAATCATAGCTTTTTGCTGAAAAATATTTAAATCTTGTGCTTTTCCATTTATTTTCTGACCTTGCATTTCTATGACATCAAGTATTTTAAACAGCAGCATTTTCATTTTAAAAGGCTTTGAAGGTGAGTTAAACAAACCTCAGGAAAAATATAAAAATAGCAAGACTCTGATATTTAGCAACCAACTATGTTTTTGCATGGCCATTTTTTAGAAGCCCATCAACAATGGACAGCTGACTTTTAAATTATGCTTTGAAAAAAGAAAAGAAAAATTATGCTGCATTAGGACAAATTAAGGGTAATATTCAGCAAGTAGCTTAGGTTTACCAGTATAGAGTATAGTTCAAAAAATGTGTCAGGCTGATGGTTGGGAAGGGTAAAATGACTGGGCCTCAGAGGCTTCAAGGATGAGAATGTAAGATCAATAAAACCTCTAAAAGGAATGATGAAAAAGCTGAAATTCACAAGAGTCCTTTCATAATTTATTTTAAATCAAAGAAGTGACTAAATACATGCAAGCAACTTTCCAGTGGAACTCAAAGGTTTTTTCCAACATAGGCACCTCACACTTTTATTGAGCATAGTGCAAAATTTTCAAGGCAGCAACATGAGAAGGCAACGTGCATAAATTGAAGCAAGCATATCAATATTTCAAATGAAGCTAAGAGCCACTAGTGAAATTTATGTGAGTTTAAATACAAGCATTGTCATATATTTGCAATGACAATAATGCTTTAGCATGCTAGGATTTGGGGTGAATAAAAAGGGTCTGCCAAGCAGACTGATACCATATTTAATTTCTTGGCCAACTTGTTTGCTTTGCTTTGCTTTTTTCATGCAAACAGAATACTTATCCCCAGTGAAATGTCTCTCTAGAGACACACATATAGAGTTACCTTATTTGGAAAGTTAAAAGTAGAAAGGTACATCTTTGAAACATCTTGAGATAAGATCTCCAATTAAACAGAATGAAATATACATTTGATCTATAAAACACAAAATCCATGTTGCAAATATCACAGAATCAGATATATGAATTTCCAAATACTATCTTTCAGCCAAATGATCAGATACAAGCTTTTATTTATTTTGCCTGAACCTTACTAAAATGGAATATGATTGTGAACTTTGTTTCATAGTTGCAATTAATATTTTTAAACTTTCTACTATCATCATGCACAACTCTAGACTTGTAATAATTTAACCAGAAAATGCATGTGAGGGTAAAGTAGAGGACAAAAACCATCAGTGGCTGCATAGATGCCAAGTGGGAAACCTACAAGCAACATGTGAGGGCCATACCATCAGATTCTCAGAAAATGAAGTGAACAATCTGTTGCCTTCACTACTGACCCCTCCACCCACAAGTCTTGCTGTGCTGCCTCATTGTGACAGGGGGGTGTTCCTGAGAGGGATGAGCAAAGAATGTTGGGAGTGTATACCAAGAATATATATTCCCAGCAGCCTCGCCCAAAATGCAGAGGTCATCCAGATGCCCAGCTAAAGCGAGCAGGCACCTATATTGGGCAGCAGTAATATAGAAAGATGCTGGAGTTAGGTGATCAAAGGGATAATTTCATATTGGGTGGGAGAAGGCAATATTAAACCACTCCTGTATTCCTTTTTTTTTTTTTTGGTAATAATTTTATTAAAGTTTATAAATACAAAGATAAAAGACTAATACAACCTAAGAGAAATATAAAAGTGAAGAAAAGAAAAAGAAAAGTACAAAGAGAGAGAAAAAAGGAAAAAAAGGAAAAAAAAGAAAAGGAGAAATGTTAAAAAATTACTCCCCCTCCCTCCAGACAAGTATAAACAACTTCAGTAACTTAACACCTTCTCTAGTACAGTGGTACCTCAAGATACGAACGCCCCACCTTACGAAAATTTCAAGATGGGACCAGCTCCGGCTGCAAAAATTTACCTCAACATGCAAACTCCGCCTCAAGCTACGAACCGGATCCGCGGCCATTTTCCCTGCTGCCAGGTGGTCGCTGCTTCCAAGAGGAAGTGCTAATGAATCTGCCTGCGAGGACAAAAGCCCAAGGAAAGCAATGCAGAAAGAGGAAGTGCTAATGAAATCTGAGCGTGCGGGGGGGGGGGGAAGCTCCTGCTCCCGACTGTGCGTGAGCGCGACATAAGCCTTTCCCTCCAGCGCGCTGATATTGCTTTCACTGTGCTTTTGTCGCTATGGAGAAAGGAAACAGCGCGGAGGAATCAGTGGGGTGGGGAAGCTCCCGCTCCGCTGTGCACGCTACATAGGCCTTCCCCCCCATTGCTTTCACTGTGCTTTTGTCGGGCACACCAAGGGCTATGCACAAAGGAAAGAGCGTGGAATGGGGAAGCTCCCGCTCTGCTGTGCGCGCTACATAAGCCTTCCCCCCCATTGCTTTCACTGTCCTTTTGTCGGGCACGCCAAGGGCTATGCACAAAGGAAAGAGCGCGGAATTAAGAGGAATCGGCGCAGGGGGTGGGGGGGAAGCTCCCGCTCCCGGCTGTGCGCACGGGAGCCTTTCTCAGATTTCATTAGCACTTCCTTTTTCTGCACTAGGGCTGACTAAAGCGCACCTGGGGAATTTCCTAGCCTTGCAACGCCGGCTTACACATTGAACCTTATGGGGACATGTGCTTCAGGATGCGACCAAATTCAGAGGGCGGATTAGCCGTATTTACATTGAACCTTATGGGGAAATTTGCTTCAGGATGCGACCAAATTCAGAGGGTGGAACGGATTAACCATATTTACATTGAATCCTATGGGAAAACGTGCTTCAGGATGCGACCAATTCGACTTGCGATCAGAGTCACAGAACGGATTAAATTCGTATCTTGAGGTACCACTGTATTTCAATAATTTAAAAAAGATATATTCTTCCCATATCTCATCTCTTATCAATAAACAAATTGTAAAAACTCATCATTCAATCCTATTCAGCAAAAGTCCATTAAGAGCTACCAGAAATAATAACATATATATATTAATCAAATAAATCAATTTTGTATTCCAACTTATCACTTTCTCTGAGGAATAAAGCAAAAAAGAAATCTCCCCTCATTTATAAACCAGTCTTTAAAGCCTTGTCATTTAGTCCTGCTCAAGAAGAAATTCCATTCATAGCCACCAGAAACCACAACATATATATTTTAACCCTGATCAAATAAATTCACTTTGTAGTCCTTCCGTTTACTTTTAAAAAGCTTCATTTTTAATCCCATCAGATAACATCCCACAAATTGATTTATTATTATTTCTCTTTGTGTCCTCTCAGGAACAGCTTCAGTAGTTTAACACATCCTTTTGTAAATCCAAAATAAGAAGGCTATCCAAGTCACTCTTCTGATTTATTATTTGTATGTCCCCTTTAGTTATTAAAACATCAGCCAGTTTCATTGATAAATCCATTGTGGCATCTTTTTCCATAACATTCTTATAATCTGCCATTTTTTAAAAATCCATTTCCAAATCCACATTCAAGTCAGCTTTGGTCTCTGTTTTGTCCTGTAGAATCTGTTCCTTTTCTTTAGCCTCTGTTAGATCCATTTCTATAGTGGCAGACAATCTTAAAAGTAATTTCTGAATACATTGTTCCCAGACAGCCTTAACTTCTTCTATAATCAGATAATATTGCTCCATTGTACTAATAGGTCTCTTCTCCTTTAATTGTAATCCTTAGTTCTCTTTGGCTCCCTCTAGTCAACCTTTAAAGTCCCCTCTTATTGTATGTTTCTTTTCCAATCAGCAAAACATTCCCATGGGAGGATTTCTGCAAAAAGCTCCTGGAGCATGGCGTGCCAAAATGCCCCTTTGTAAAAGGTACCTGGGCAAGGCTGTTTGGGCTTTTGGATCCCCCCCTTCCCCCCACAGTGTGAAGCAAAAGCCCAGCCCAGCCCTGCCCAGGAGCATAGCACAAAAGGGCATTTTGGCATGCCGCGCTCCAGCTTTTTGAAAAGGGGCTTTTTGGCACATTACAGCTCAGGGGCTGCTTTTGGCTTTTTTTTTTTTTTTTTCCACAGCTGAAGCCGAGCCCAACCCAGCCCAGCAGCCAGGCTGGGCATGCCTCATCAGCAGTGGGAGCAAGAAGATGGCAAAGGTCAGCTGGGGCAGCAGAGTGCAGGGTAGCGGTGGGGCAAAAGAGCATAGATGGGGGAGATAGGCAGGTGAGGGGAGTTGAAGCACCCCTGTGGTGGTAAGTGTAGGTGGGCTGCCAAGCACCCAAATTTTGATCACGTGACCACGAGTACACTGCAACAGTCATAACTTTGGGCACTGGTCATAAGTCACTTTTTTCAGTGTGTTGGTAACTTTGAATGGTCGCTGAACAAACAGATGTAAATCAAGGATGCAGCTGTTTAAACAAAATGCTCTGAAAATCATCTGCTCACTGCACTTTCAGATTAGGATGTGTTTATTGTGATTAGATACTGTATATGGAATGATTTGACTAGCTATGCATAATATAACACAAAGAAGATGGAAGTAGTATTTTTAGAAATTGACATTCAGCTGCAGTAGGGAGAATTAAGAAAGCTTTACTGGAGAGACATTTTTATAACTAGCCAAAGGCTGTGTGTGCGTTTTTCATTTTTAATTTAAATGTACTGAAACAATTCTAGAATAACTTAGTCCTCCTATAAAATACTACTTCATCAGAAGGGCTATCCAATAAGCCAATCTGGAAACAATGCAGAACAATCCAGATTATCATACAAAGATGAGAATAGCATGAGGACATTTTAGACAAATGGCTAAACAATGGTGCCATCTTCTGACTTGGGTCTAAACCCACATCAGATACAATCTGGGGCAATCTGAAGTAGTTCAGATCCACATTCAAGGCAGGGTGGATGGTTCTAATGCATCTTGTCCTAATTAAAAGTCTTCAGCAGAGCTCCAGTCTTAAGTATTTTTCTGAAGTTCTGTCTCATTACAAATGACAGCTACAGGAAAAAAGAGGAAATACTTTTTTAAAAAAATTGTCACTTCCTTGTTGGTATAAAATATCTTGGTGGGAAGGGGAAAGAAATCAAATGGAAAGGAATATTTGCTTTAATGTTTGACAGATCAGTCCTCAATTCAGATTATCCATCAGGGTCTTTAGCATTGGCCTAAAAGCCTTTTCTAAGCATTATTCGTAATCTCTTTAGCAAGAATTATTAAGAAGGGACAGAGTGACAAGAATTCCAGCAACTGAACTGTTTCTCATTTGATTGATTAAGTGCCACCAAGTCAGTGCTGATTCGCAGGGACTACACAGACAGATTTCCACTGGGATGATCTATTACCACCCTGGCCCTTCAGGCCTTCCAACAGTGCACCCATCACTATAGTAATTGAGTCCATGCACCTTGCTGCTGGTTATCCTCTTCTTCCCTTTCATTCCATTTTCCCAGTATTATGGATTTCTCCAGGCACCTGGGCCTTTGTAGAAGGTGCCCAAAATATAACAGTTTGAGCCTAATCATTTCTGCCTCAAGTGAGTACTCTGGATTGATTTGTTTTATGATCCATTTGTTTGTTTTCTTAGCTATCTATGTATTCTACAATACCAAAGTTCAAACATGTTAATACTCTTTTTACTTTGCTTCTTCAAAGTCCAACTTTCCCTTCCATAGACCATCATAGAGAAAACCATTCCCTGCAGGATTTCTTTCCCCCTTGCTTTCAACACATCCCAGCGTTTGAATATCTCTTCCAAGGCCTTCACTGTTGCCCTACCAAGTGCTACTTTGTGGCATACTTCTTGACAGCTGGTTCCTTTACTGTTGATAGTCAATCCTAAAAGGCAGAAGGTACCACTATTTCAATGTGTTTATTGTCAATTCTAAAACTGGTTACTGTACCTGATGCCATTACTTTGGTCTACCTTATAGTTAATCTTGGTCCTAATTTTACTAAAAGCAGTTTACGTACAACATAGTGAGGGTAGTGTGAACTTCTGTGCATTTTAATCTTAGGCCCATTTTTTCACTGTGCTCTTTGAGTTTACTAGATCTTTTATTACTAGAGCTTTGAGATCATTTACATTTTCAGCTATCATAATACTGTCATTAGCATAGCACACATTATTGATGTTTCTTCCTCCAGTTTTAAAACCATGCTCATCTTCTTCCAATCCAAGAGCTTGCTGGTAATTTTTTATAATTGTCTTCTGTAACTTTATTAGTCTGTGAACCAACCATTATATTAGGATGCCCATGTGATCCTGTCAATATTGTTCAACCCAACTGCAGCCTTTTGGAAGGATGGCAAGATCATGGAGGCAGGATCTCTTGAGTATTTCCTGGGCAGTACAGAGAGTTGATCAAACAAATAGAGCAGAGTTGATCAAACAAATAAGCCAAATTCCAGAAACGAAAGTTTTACTGAGCAAATAATTGCTACATTCAAAAGGTCAAAAACAATAGATGTGATGTGTACAATAGTCATGCACACTCAGACTATGGATTGTAGTCCAGCCTTGTGAGATACCAGGCTCACTATCACCAGAAGTTCTTCTTTAAGACTTTCTCCTCAAGAATGTTCTTAAAGACATTCTTCTTTAAGAAGAATGTCAGCCTTTCTCGCCTTCCTTACACAACAAACTAGGTTCCATCTGTACCTGGAGAATGGGAGAAAGTCCTTCACAGTGATGTGGTAGAGGCAGCTTCCATGTTCTCAAGCTTGAGTATGTCTGCACAGTGTTCCTCTAGAGGAATTCTGGAAAGTTGAATGCTCAGAAGAGAGAGTTTCAAAAGGCTTTTGTCTGCATCACAGTCATGCCCCAGTCATATTCTTGGTCAACAAATAAATGCCCTCTGAGAAGAATAAGATTTTTAATGAAAAGGGGAGACTTGTCCCCAAAAAGGAATCTCTCTTTTCCTGAATTTCCTTATGCTCCAGAACCAGGATCAAGCCTGGCTTTTTCTGGAAGTTGGGACCTGGTCCTTGATAGAAGTTGAGTAATCTTAATGGAGGGCAGCGTAGCAGAAGAAAGTGTCAGAGTATTTATTTCATCAGTGTGCACAAATTAGTACAAGGGGAAAGGTCCACACCCAGATAGTCTGGAAACTAAAATTCAATACATGAAGGATAAATAATATATAATTTTAAGTACATATGCTTATTTGGCTTGGATTCAAACTATAATACAAGAGGCAGTGGTGGAAGTCTACAGCCTTCATGCTGTATGTAGACTAATGGTACCTCTGTACCAATGCACAACCTTTCTTCTGTCCAGCTAATAAATTTCCCTTCTTTTTTTTTATGACAGTGGCAACACTTTGCCCTTGCCACAATCATGATCTCTCCTATTTTCCGTAGTAACAGTGGTGGCTGCCACAAGAGAAAATTAAAGAGTGAAGGAGGATTGGCAGCCTGGTCATTGGAGCAGAACACCATATGCCAAGGCCAGGCATCTAAGCTCCTGCTTATCTGCACAGTGGAGTGCTAGATGGGCAGGAGAGGAGCCAGGTGAGAAAACTGATAACCAGACAGAAGAAAATGATGGGATTTATTCCATCTTTCATCCCATCCTGCCAGAAATAATCACTGTGAGAATTTTGCCACTGCAATCTTATTTTGATTGAATTAGCACCCCTCACCACTATCATACCTATTGTCACGCGACAATACTGCAAATCGCAGAACAAAAAAAAAAAAAATCACTTTGAAGCATCCTAATATCTCTCTTGAAGACTTGGAAAACAGATCTTTAGCTTTTATCAAAAGTGTGCAAGTATCTACTTTCTTTGGCAGGAAAATGGAAGCTGTGGAATTAGATTATATTTCGTTTACTACTGGTGGTGTACTTTATGGCTTCAAACAATTTTATTTTGCTAATTTTAAATATGTACTAAAGATACTAGTTGATATATGTACATAAATTATAGTGCAATAAATTTAATTATAAAACAATAGTTTTTAAAAATCTAGAAAAAGTATTTATATGTTAGATTTGTATCCTTTTTTTTTTTTTTCCTCCATGAAGTCAAAATGGAATGGAAGGGGATCTCTCTTTCACTATATCGTAACAACCACCACCAATCTGTACAATAGGTTGGGCTGAGAGAGCTTGGCTCTATTATAAATTATAAGCAGGAGTCTGTATAGACATGTATTATGTTGTATTTTGTAGTGAATTGAGTTTCAATAATTTGTATACTGTTTCCATTGCTTCTAGACTAATTAGACATTTTGTGCCTCTGCACTGACAGGCTGAAATGTATAATTTCTAAGTATTTATTTCCACTCTGTCTTCTTAGTAGGATGACACATGCAGTCAAAATGTATTTTTGTTTGAAGAAATCATCTGTCAGTGATAAATTACACTGGCAACTCATCCAGTGTATGAAAACAGGAAAGTGCCATATAGTTAGGACAGCTCAAAGTCTCAGTGGATTATTATGCCAGATGTCAAATGAACAGACTCAAATGCTGAATGGTGTTTATGAACAAATAAAAAATGTTTGCATTGTGTTGAGATGTACTTTGCAGGTATTGTAGCCTAATGTGTCGTATGAAAAATAACCTCCAAGGCATTTTATGCTCACAACTCTTTTTTGCTGCTCAAATCACTGAAAGATCTACTGATCTTTTCCACATCTTGTCCCCATACATCATAAATTGGAATAGTTTTGTCTTCCCTCTGGCAGTTTTGCTGCTCTCAACAAAGTACATTCAGATACCAGAGAAAAATAATGAAATATTCTATTACAAAATAAAACGTGTATGTGGAGAAGTGATTTACAGTTTCCAATCTTGTCTAGATGTTCAGTGTGCCTCTAAATATATAATCCAATGCATGTTTATTCAGAAGGAAATCCCTCAGTATTCTGCTGGGCTTCCTCTAGAAAGAGAGTTTAGAAATTATGAACAAATTCTAATAGCCTCAAACATGGGCTCCTTTACCTGGAATTAAACTTCATTGATTTCAGTGGAAAAAAAATGAATATTTTGGTATGCAAACAAGACTTTTTGCATAGCATAACATTTCTGAGTCTCTGTTTTATTCTAATCACCCAAAATGCATATGCAAAAGGTAACAGTCCATTGGTAGGCAGGTATGGAAGTTTCTAATTTGTTTACATCCAAAGAAATTTTTAATAGTCTGAGGCATTTTTTCCCTATTCCAAAATACAGTTGACTGTTGTTAAATTGTTGATAAAGCTTTTATTATTATTATTATTATTATTATTATTATTATTATTATTCAAAATTCAGGAAGACATGAAGAATACAGGAAACACATGGCATATTTATGTCTGTGGTAATTTGACCAAGTGAACCATATTTGAATCCAAGCAACAATAAATTTTATTCCATCTTTTTGGACTTTGCATTTTTGTAACACCAAAACAACAATACTGGCAGTTAATACATCTCAGCCAATAAAGGTAAGAATTAAAGCTTAATCCAATATGTTGATATTACAAAATCTATCTATGAAAAAATAAGTTTTTAACTGTGATTTAATGTCTATTAATGCTGATATAATTCAACAAAGCTTCTGTAAAACCATTCAGAATGAAAAAAAACATGTTCCTCATTGTTTATTATTTCTTTTTTCATTCTACTCTCATTCTACTCTTCCTGAATTCTGCTTAAAGTACAGTTCTACTTAGATGATTAAACAATAGACATAAATATGTGCACAATAGCCCAGGGAAGTTTGAGGTTGTTGTTGTTTTTGCTTAATTATGCTAGCCCTGCATCAAAGTTTCAGGCTTTCATGCAATTTCTTTCTCAAAATTTTATAAACTTTGCTGCTAAATATCTGCAACTGTGATTGAAGGAGGCTCAGGAGCCACTGGGAATTGTTGGGGCGAATATGCAGCTATAGGGGCTAAAATTGCCCATCCCTTATCTATTTACAAGCCAGCATGAAATTTTAATCCCAACCCTTACACACTGAGCATGAAGTCTAAAATGGCTACATTTAGAAGCTTTTTTGTGAGGAAGCCTGATAGAACAGGATCTCAGGTATATTTAGTAGCATGTGAATTGTTATCTATGTCCAGAAGTCTGAATGTTCATCCTATGAGATAGGAAAAGAACTAATACACATGGCCCACCCATGGCAGTCAATCACATTTGCTCTAACCATTAAATGGCAGCAGAGTTAGGTTTTTCTACATTCCTTTTCTTCCATCTAGTGGTTGCCTGGATATTTGCACATCAGATATGGTCTGCATATCTGCATCAGATATTTGCCTTCAGCTGTTGCTATTGTTCAGGCATTTCTGAATCTTCATAGTTCAATGGACATGATTTTGCCAGGACTGACTTGTCAGAAATTCCTCTGTTGAGCATTTGTATCAACAGTGATAATATCTAGGCACTTTGTCTTCTTCAGCTCTTTTTCAATCTTCTTTTATTTTTCCAGGCATCACAGTCTTCTCCAATGGCTTTGCCTTCACATTATTTATCCAAAATATTTAAGCTTTAGCTTCATTATTGGTGATTCCGGGAGCAGTCTGGTTTTAATGCATCTAGTAATGAATTATTAGTTCTTCTTGTGATGCAAGATGTTCTCAGTCATTTTCTTCAATATCATAATTAAAAGCATCCATTTTATTTTGTTCAGCTTTTTGATGGTCTAGCTTTCAAACCATATGTTACAACTGGGAAAAACACAGTCTTTATAATAATACTGTTGTGGTCAGTATGAAGTCCCTGCATTTTAATATCTTGTCATGATCTGTCATAGTCTTCTTCCCAAGTGGCAGATGTTTCTTTATTTCATAATCACAATCCCTATGAATTTTTGAGCGAGGAAATTAAAGTTCATTACTACTTCAGCTGAACTTCCTATTTGCATTTGGTCAGCATTACTTATTGACATAATCTTAGTTTTGTCTAATACTGAGCAGCTGGCCAGCTTCTGCACTCTTATTTCCCCTTCAACAAGAAATTCCTTGTCTTCCTTGCTTCTAACCATCAAAGTAGCATCATCAGCATATCTGAGATTGTTGATATTTCTCCAAACAATTTTAATTCCAGTTTCTATTTCTTCTACTCTAGGATTGCTCATAATATATTCTGCGTATAAGTTAAATATATAAGGTGACAGGATAAACCTTAGCAGAATTCCTTCCCAATTTTTAACATGTTTCATATTCCATTCTAATTATTGCTTCTTGGTTATTATATACATTCTTCAATTAGCAGGTGAAGTCATCTAGTATACCCATGTTTTTAAAGACTATCCATAATGTCTTGTGATCTGAACAGTCAAAAGCCTTTGTATAATCAACAAAGGAAAAATAGACATCTTTCTGGAACTTCCTAGCCTTCTCCATCATGTGCTAGCAGTGTGATCTTGGGTGTCTCTGCCTTTTCTGAATTGAACTTATTCATCTGGCAATTCTCATTCCTTGTATTGTTGAAATAAATTGCAAAATCTTGAGCATTATCTTACTATGCTGACTTGAGTTACACCTAATGTAATTCCTCTGGATTATCATTACAGAAATATATACAGAATCCAGCAGCTCCATTGACTTCAAAGACTTAGTTCACACTTTAACTTTCTATTGAATTGATGGAAATTTTAACAATGTTTCACTTGCCAAAGTTTTCATAAATGCCATGACAGCATGCAATATTAGCCCAGTTCCTCAGTGCAGAAAAAAGGGTATTCATGTTTTAGCCAATACCATGGAGTATACTTGATAGATGAAGGCAGAAATTGATGCTGCAAAACTTTTGCTGCCTCTAGTGAGGGAGGAGGAAAATATTATTCCTGTTTGAGCAACTGAAGGGTCAAATAAAGTTTAAATATTACAATAAAATGTCTATAAGCACTAGGGGAAAGTATCCCCATGCCTTCATTTTAGATTTATATTGCTTTTTTGATCTATGGACCATCCTTGCCCTGAATTCTGGCTATTTTTCTGAAACTCATTCTTGAATTTGGGAATATCCATTTGGCTTCAAACTCATGTGCCTATTTCAGTCTCTGTGTGTTCTGTTCAATATATTACTAAGATTGATTATCACAATGTGACGAGGTTCTTTTTTGAACTGGAGGCATATTTTGCTTTGTAAGGGTGGCCATTGACATGAAAAACAAGACAGTGGAGGTTTTTATGCTTTTTTGTTACTTACAGTGAAACTATTCACAACAAATATTTACAACAGCACAATCCCAATGTTCACAGGATGTCACGTTTGTTCCTAAGTCTCACTCCCAGAGATTCCCTCTAGCTTTCCTGCTTCCCCCTTCCCCCATCTTTCATTCTGGGGGCTTCTCAAAAGAGACCATGAAAAGAAAGGAATGGGGTAGATTTACTGCAGTGTGTTCAGCACAGCTTGACTTTCTCCTGCTCAGCTGAACACCTACCACTCCTCCATTGAGGGAAGAACCTCTCTCAGGGTCTTTCCCAGTCTTTCCCCAGAGACCAGGGCTTCTCTAATGACCAACAATCCCCTCCTTCCATTCTTGGTCTTGCATGAAGATGCTCCCTGCAGCCAGCCAGGTCTCTCCTTCCCATCTTGGGTCTTGGGTGAAGATGTCCTCTCTGTGTGTCTTCCCTTCCCTTCTTCCAGGGAAGCCGCCCATGGACATTTCTTCTCCCTTCCTGACCAGGAATTGGCAACTGCCCTGCACACTCATGTAACTTCACTCTCCAACTTTTCTCTCCAGCCTCTCTGTTTCACATAGGCTTTTTCTGTCCTCTCCTTCTCTCTTCTCCTTTTCTCTCTCTCCAATTTTGGGTCAGACTGGCAGCATGTCCCCAGCAACTGAGGAGGTGAGTGTCCCCCCAGGGCTCTAGTCCCCAGTGCTTATATACTAGACTGGACCAATGGGACTGCTGTCTCTACATATCGCGACAACACTCCCGGCTAGCAGCCAGGTCAGCTCATCAACTCTTGTGAGAGCACAGCTACCCAATCCAAAATTAAGCAGCCTCTCCCCTTTTACTCTCTCTATTTGCTGACTTATGCTAGCAGAACAACAGTCAGGCCAGGCCACTAAAACCCATATGCCACATTGATATATGTTTGATAAAGGATTGCAAAAAGCCTTTTTGCCCTCACTGTATTTTATTGATTATTGCATGTTTGCATCACTGCATATTCTTGCGATATGATCTTCTAATGCACTCATAGATAAAACAGCAAGAAAAAAAAAAGATGTTGGTCTTTGAAATATGTTACATTCTGAAAGGCTGACTCAAGGATAGAACTAATAAATTCTTTTGCATTTTAAGATAAATTTTACTTCAGGAACTAATAATGGGTAATTTCCCCACTTCTGCAAATGCTGAGATGCAGCTTTAAAAAGATATATGAAAATGTTTAAACTAGAACTGTACATAAAGCATGATATATTTGCGCATTCACAAAAATGTATACAAAAAGGCTCAGAGCTGAGAAATTACATACAAAAATGCTTACTAATTTTTGTGTGCCTGAAAATATGTATGAAATTCCATGCAGACTTAAACAAGAGTTCATAAACAGCCCAGAAGCAGGGCAGAACTCAAAAAGTGAACATTATAGGAAGTGCATTTTTTTCCTCCTTACTATAGATCAGACAATATCAGTTTAATTTACCCAAAAATATTGTTGTGAAAATAAACACATGATAATTAAAGGGAGGGGAAAGAGTCACATTCATTGAATTGAGTTCCTTAACTTAAAAAAAAAAAAATGAATGAGATATCTAAATACAATTGTATGTACAAGTTTGGTCTGATACATCATCAAAACACCACTCAAAAAGGAACTTTATCTAGTCATGCATATGAGGATATAAAGATAGTATTTTATATGTATGAAATATTGCATGAACTATAAACACAATGACAAATTATCCATTTAAATATGCAAAATATTAAAAAAAAAAAACAGAATTCAATCCACCATGTTGGATTCAAGATCAGATAAAGGATAATTCCATGTTTAGGGAGAAATTCAGATGAAGAGGTTGTTATGACAGAAGTGTTCCTATTAAGCATTAGCTTGATCAATTCTGTTACCTGATTTTTTTTTTTTTTTTCCCTTACTCCCTAAACTGCATTCCCAGTTTGGCTCATGATTTCATTCTGGCCAAGGCATGAATAAAATGTCATTTAAAAGGTTCCAAGAATAAACTTTCCAACCTAAGATTGTTTGAACATCTTCTCAATTTCCCCATTTGCATGGCTGATTGTTGAATTTTAACAAGGCAACGACAGATTTAGCAGAAGGATATTTGCATTAAGTGTGTCTGGCAAGTCATTTTGACATTTAAATAAGTAAGCAAATATCCACATTTTCTCAGTATCCTTTGTTCATGCCCAGAGGAAAAGCCATTAACCATACCAGACACTGAATTCTATTACATCTATTCCTGCATCTTCCATAATGTGACCTTTCTTAATTTATGCCTTTCATCATTCATCATTAATCATTCTAGTTTCCTACTAGAACCTCATTATTTCATAAATATACCTTATCTGATTATTTTGAGTTTATACTCTAGACGTCCTTAAAAATTTTCCTTCCTTCCTTCCTTCCTTCCTTCCTTCCTTCCTTCCTTCCTTCCTTCCTTCCTTCCTTCCTTCCCTCTTCTTTACAGCAAGAGAAACTGAGTCAGTACTAGAATCAATCATATTTTAGCCCATTAGAAGAGCTTCTGATCCTTCTTGGTGAAATGTACTTTTTGGTTGCAGCCTGACTTTCTTTGTGGAAAAGTATGCTATTGCAATAATATTTGTCCATAAAGGGTGAAAGACCTTTGGCCTCCTGGATCAAATATAGGAAATAAAGGGAACTGCCAGGATGTCCCCTCCCTCCCACCACCACCCCATGACAGACTTCAGGCAAAGACCTCTTTAGAAGCAGAACAAAATTCAAAACTTGCTGTGATAGAGCAAGTTATGAATGTTACAGAGAAAGGTAAGTCTGAGTCAGGGTATCTCAGGTCTTCCTGAACTACACACAGATGCATTTGGAGTTATTTGCACCTTTCTTCCTTGCCTATACAAGTTGTATGCTAAAATGTTTCTATTATTAACTACAATGTGACAAGTGAATTTACTGAGAACAGATTGCAAAGACGTCTGGGATGTTATTTTGTTAGGTAATGAATTTATATCATATACTTGAAGGACATTAATGAATGCAGAAGATGCAGATGGCCAGTCACAATTTTTTTTTAAAAAAAAATTTTCTTTCCTAGGTGGTGTACAATTATGCACAAGCAATCATTCTGCAGTTTTCAATATTGGGAAGAGAGAATTAGTCCCAAACAAGACCAATTCTTAATAAGTCAGCATGTCACAAGGAGCTTTGTCATGAACATCACTGTGTGAGTAAGCAAATGATTAATAAATAGGACTCAAAGGTGACAAGTGTTAATTACTGTCCTAGCATGTGATAATGGGATTCTAATACCATGCAGTGCTGTAAGACCCTACAGCCATCAGACAATGGTCCAGCAAAAGTGATAGATGAAGTAACAAGGCAGGACACTGGCAAAAGAGAAGTCAACGATTGTCATCACTACAAGGATGGCAAAAGACATTGTCCTTATGACAGCATAGGCTGTAGTTGCATCAGCAGAAGGGAGGCAAGCAAAATCAGCTAACTGAAAAAGTCCTTCCTTCTTGGTCTGTACTGCTGCCAACAGATGGATATAGTTGTGCCCTCACCGTCCTCTGAATTTCTAAAACTTAATAATCAAACCAGTAAATTTAGCATTCTAAATAGCATATTAAACCTGCTGGGGCCATCAGCAATACCTGAAGGGAGGTTTCAAAACATCCCCTACAAAGGTGTTTCTCAACCTTGGCAACTTTAAGATGTGTGGGCTTCAGCATCCTGTCTGGGGAATTCTGGAGTTGAAGTCCACACATCTTAAAGTTGCCAAGGTTGAGAAACACCACCTTATAACATTACCTTCTGCCTGTGTGGAGCAAATGTATTTCGCTCTGCATTTGTTTCACTGTTTTATTTCTGCAAAGCACTGGAAAAAATATGTAATACTTCTCTTGGAAAGTAAAATTCACTGGCTTGATCATTACAAAATCACATTTCTGTTGTCATCAACCAAAGGAAAAATGGTAAAAGCTATGGCCACTTTTGCCTAGTCTGCAGCCAAATGTCAAGAGAAATTTCTCCATGCTGGCATCCATAGGAAAGTGTATAATGTGCTTGTTGTCTTACTCCTTTATTGTTTTGATTTTACTTCTCTGCAATTTTAATTTTTTTACAGTTTAAATACTGTACAAATGAAATTGTGCTAGAGCAAATGTTTAAATGCTGTACAAATTTAACAGTTTAAATGATGTACAAATGAGTCATGCTAGAGCAAATGTTTTTATTTAAGGCAAAAATTAAAAAATATATATATTGAAACCAGATAATGAAAACTGCCAAAGATTCAGTAAATGCATCCAACCATTTCAGATTAGAGACCAATTTAAACTTTAATCTAGCTTGCTTCATTCATTCATTCTTTTATTCATTTATGTAGTACCTCACATTTCAGGAAAGAAATCCTCACAAACTAATTTACAAGCAATCTAAACAATTTAAATAAAAATACAATTAGAGGGAGGGAAAGAGTATGTTCTATGAACTTTCTCATAGGACAGCTGGAGGTCATAGCCCTGTAGCAGGGGAGGGAGACTCCACCTGAGCAGATATCTGGCCCTGGGATAGTCTAGCAAATAGAGAGCTGAATCTGGCAGGTTGAGATCAGTTATACATTTACTTGGATTATGAAGCAATGGCAAGAGAAAAAGAGTCTCCGTCAGGGACTGGGGGGCTTATGAACAGTATCTACCATATGATAAAGTAAAATTTATCACACTGTTGGTTTCTTGGATCTCTGATTAGGTTTGGAAGAGGGGTAAGGTTCTCCTCACAGAATTAGGCTCACAGGTAGACTCAGTGTCAAAAATACGGAAGAGTTGGAATGGTTGCAAGGATTTGGTAGTTCCTGGACAGTTTCAGAGCTAGACAGTTTTAAAGTCAGCAGTTCTGACTTTTTCTCAAAGATGTTTCATTGTAGCTGAAGGATATTTTTTTATTTTTTTATTTTTTTAATTAATTAATTAATTTGTATGCCGCTCAACTCCCCTGTAGGGTTATTAGATAAATAAAAGAGTACGCGCACTAGTAAATAAATAAGTAAATGGAGTTATTGTTGCAACCCAGGTCATAACAATATCACACAGCATAAAATGTAATAAAGCAAAATAACAATAAAATAAAAGAAGATTATTAAAAAAGTGCTAGAAAACCAGATAAAAATAAAACTAGGGCTACAGTTAAATACTGAAACATTTCTTTCTAAGTTTCAGTGACAACAAAGCAAACGTAGCAACATGACTATTAACAGTTGGCATGTACTGTGTACAGATGGTCCAAGGATCAGTCTCCAACTAAAAAAGGGAGTGAGATGCTAGAATGCCAATGCCAATTAGAGAGAAAATGTGCTAGGTGGACATGTAGTCTGATCTGGTTCAGGAAACCTGTCTATTTCTACCTTTCCCTTATTTACCACACCCTGAAGCCAGAAAATCTAAGATAACATAGGATATTTGCTCTCTTATGTAAGGCCTAGTGGAGATGCCTTCTTCATCAGGAGAATTGTATCAAAGTGTTGAGGGAAATTTGGGAACCTAGAGACATGGCCATCGCAAACATTAGTAGGTCTCTGACCAATATTACTTTTGAAACACTGGTGAGAGAGATGTTCACAAGCTGGATATGAAGGCCATAACCCTTAACTATTGATTATGAAAGAGGCATCAGAATGGTCTCAAATTTCTCAGAAATTTGTACTACAATTTTTATTTGTTTTCAATATGTGTGCATGTATGGATCTCCTAAAGCATAAGAGAGTTAGGGTGCAATGCAGGGTGGAAAAGCACATTCCCATTCCCCATAAAATAAGATATAGTTATCAGATAAGGTTTTTATCTTAACTGGGTTCACTTCCTATCTATATTAGCATTATGGAGATCTTCATAGTCCAACCCTACATGTATATAATAGCACTTAGTTGCCATTTTATTTTTACTACATTTCTTATTAATTCTCTTCTGGCACATGCTAAATGCTTCTGTCAAGCTGGGCTCCTCAATATCTGCATGTCCAGCAGAAATTGCCATTTCACTTAAATGTATTCCCCTTCATCAATAGCATAGCAAATGGGGCACACCAAGCCAGCAGGTAAGATTTCATTCCTGTATTCACGCATTCAGTAATAGTATGGAAATAATAGCAAAGTAGGTTTCTAAGCAATGAGTACATTAACTTTATTTTTTCTATTACTAGTAGTGAGGTATCTATAACCCACCTAACTATATTTAAACTATAAATCATACAGTTCCAACCAATATACTGTCACCAATACTAACATGAGCAAGAAATATTGAATCACTGATAGATTTCTCTTCCATAATTTTTTAAATTCCTTTAAAGTCATCTATGACTGTGGCATCAGCATATCTGATACATCATTACATCTTTTATGAATCAGAAGGTTGCTTACTAAGTCCTGATTCTCACATATTATTCTAAAAACAAATGTTACCACAAAGCTACATTAAGCTGTTGCATTTGCAAGCTTGCATCATTTTAAATGCATGGTTTATTCCAGAAGAAGTATCATTTCTCCCACTGAACCTTTCTCATTCAGTGATAAATCAAACACTCTGTGATCTACTTCAAGCAAAGTAATTATACATGTCATAGGAACGCTGCTGAAATCAACAGCGTTAAAGAAAATGCTTTTCCCAAGGTCATGCAAAGTATCTGTGACAGCATTGGGAACAGAATCTAGCTGGCCCTCGTCCTAACTAAAAGCCAAACCTTTCTTGCCTAAAGGAATGCTAAAATGCAGAGCAGGTTCTTAGAAAATGGCAAGAATGATATTACAGAGATGACGACTTTTTTCAGAGTTTGAATTGCGAAATAGTAATCAAAGCCAAGAGCTTTACTTGGGAATTGATGACTAGCTGGGAGATTTCATTGCTGGTAGTGTTGCTGCAGGCCATTAACCTCCTCCACTCATTATTTCCCACAGAAAATGTCTTATGCCAAAGGATGTCATTGCTAGAACTCATTTGGGTCCTATTTTTATTTTCCTTTACAATAAAATTCCATTATGAATGTTTCTGCCTTAGTAACACAAATGGCACAAAATGTCTGTTTCAAGACAAAGCTCCTGAGGAGATACATTATGTGTTATCTGATGATTGAGGAAACATAATTTGCATCTATTAAAAGAAAGATATAAGTGTAAGATTTTGAGACTATAGAAGCTTGAAGTGAAAACTAGTTCTCAGTCATGCTAGTTTATTTGAGCAGAACTTCAAATAACAAAGGATGAATGAAAAAAAAAGTTCACCATTGGGCTTGCAATCTCATACTCATATGTGACAATAATTTCCACTGAACTCAGAGGACCTTACTTCTTTGTAAAGAACATGTGTAATTTAACAGATGCTGTAATTGCAAATTCTTATGTACTGTAAGCTCCACTGAAGCAAATGGGGACTGTATTACAGAACATTCTGCTATATTTGTCTGGCTTATGAACACCTTGGATGCTGCATAAAATGTGAAAGGTAGCCAGACTCTAGGCCCCCACTTTTTTCTAATAGTGAGGAAAACTTCTTCATATGCTGACTTCAAAATATTTCATGTCCATACTTCCATGGTGAAATGCATGGGAAAAACCATTAAAGATCATTAAGCTCTTTAAAAACATTATCTTGATTTGTTTTCTTGCTGTTTAAAAACAAAAATTAAAGATAGAAATAAATGCCATCAGCTGAACCTGGAAACAATGATATACTAAATTCAGACAGAATATTGTCTGAGAATTAAGTTTGGCCAGTCAAAGATACCTGTGTGATAGCAATATTTTAGAAAAAAATTGTTTAGTTATAAACTATTGCTATAGAGTTATCACAAAGCTGTTATCACATTAAACGCTTGTGTGGTCACTCTGAAAATGAATTGGGCTTTTTGAGAGTTCTGTTAAAGTGACTGAGAAAAAAATAGAGGAAAAGTAAGGGTTTGAAAGAATTCTCATGGGGCAATATCCTTTATTCACTTTATTCCCATTATTCCCAAGAATGAAAAATTCACTGAAGAAGGAATCAAGAGGCATTAGACACTCATGAAAATAGGAAAAATATGCTGGGCATTCCCTCCTATTTGTAAAGTGAGATAAGATAGCATATATAATTTATGGCTGATCATAGGGATTGTAGTCCTCTATTTAAAATTCCTGATTTAAAAAAAGTGTCAGGAAAAGAAAGAATAACCTTTTAAAAAAATTATTTTAAAATTATTTTAAAAAATCTTAGTTCTCACAAATTTAACATACTGTAAATACTAAGTATAAAATATTGTATTCTATGTTTGAGAACTTTTGATGCTTAAGTACAAAATGTGTATATCCACAGAACCAGCACCTTATGAACCACTTACAGCAATGTGATTCACTCATTCACTTCATTGGAGAGGCAAAACTCCTCCATAAAGCTGAATGGATCAATTAGATCAAAAGC
Organism: Liasis olivaceus; assembly: GCA_030867105.1. Lineage (NCBI taxonomy): Eukaryota > Metazoa > Chordata > Lepidosauria > Squamata > Pythonidae > Liasis > Liasis olivaceus. The sequence goes on from CM061349.1 coordinate 42,907,306, forward strand.
AATGCAAATATGACAAATGAATTTAGTATTTTAATAACATTGGATTACACCCTCCATATAGTAGAGATCTAACTCTCTTCTGGTTACTTTACTGTGAATATATTTAATAGGATCCCTTATGTTCATAATTACCATTCAGAGGTCTATCACATACCACTTCACTACATTGCATTAAAGGAGAGATCTTCATGAACACTGATATGAGCCAAGCACTGCTGTGTTAAAATGTTTTGTTTTCATTAAGCATTCCCATTCATTGTGTGGAAAGTAATTTGTTCATTCTTTTATTTTCAAAGGAGAACAACAACAACAACAAAATCAAAGAAATTCCCTTAGGTGAGTTATATATTCTTCCATTAATGTTAGTTGCAAGATGGCCATGGGATTTGTCTTCATCATATAATCATGTTTCCATTCCAACTTTGGGCTTTTCCATGTCAAAAAACATGGGAAATTGAGGAAGATGCAAAGCACTGGGGAAATAAGCACATATATTACCTCATCCACTTCTACAAGCCAAAAAGTTGAAGATGTGAAACTGCAAAAAGAAACTGCATATATTCTAAAGCACTTTGAGAATGAGGCCTGTTTTATTGGGACAATACAAGCTTTAGAAAATTGGAGGGAAGATTTTGGTATAGCATTGAGCAAGCTGTCAAATATCTATCCTGATTTTACCATGTGATAAACTATTACAAAAATTATTGTAAACATGCTTACCTCTAACTTCTGCTTTTGCCAAACACCACAGAAGTAAAAGTTTACTGACTTCCAGGGACAGTAATGGAGGACTGAAGATAGCTCTGCTTTTGTGGAGCTGATGACCATGGCAAAAAGAGGAGCCAGTGAATGGAAATCCTCTACAGATTAAGGAGAGGACAAGGATCACCCACAAGTTAGCTCCATGCAGAATCTCCCTACAAAGAGATTGCAATCTCCAGAGGGTTTGAGAGTTCTGGGAGCCTGGTGAAAAACATTGTCCCTGAGCTGTGGTTCAACAACTTTCAAAGAGACACTGGGTTCACCTACTTCCCCTCTTAATTACTTTAAGAAGTTGCTTTCTAATGATTTCTTAGAAGTTAACGTTCTGAAGGTCATGTTTTACATGCCAGGAGAATCTCCTTCAACCCTGGATGAAAGAAGTTCTATGTAAGTGTATGGATTAAAAAGAAAAGTTTTACTTTTTGGAAACAGCAAAGGGGAGCCTAGAATGTGATTTTGAAAAGTTAAGGGGCTAGATGGAATTGAAAAAATATTTCCTGTGAAGTGTTTAAAAATTTATGAAAGAATATATGAAGTTTCTGAAATTAATTGTAAGAAACCCTCCCATGGGAAAGTTTTGTTGACTGGAAAATAAACAGGCGATAAGGGGGGGACTTGAAAGTTATCTAGAGGGAACCAGAGAGAACAAATGATTACAATTAAAGGAGAAGAGACCCATTAATACAATGGAGCAATATTATTTGACCATAGAAGAAATTAAGGTTGTTTGGGAACAAGGTATTCAGAAATTACTTACAAGATTGTCTAATACTATAACAAAGGATATAGAAGAACACAACAGATTTTATTGGACAAAACAGAGATTGAGACTGACTTGAATGTGGATTTGGAGTTTAAAAAATGCTGGATTATAAAAGTGATATGAAAAAAGATGCTATGGATTTTAAAATGGATTTTAAAATGCCAGAGTATAAGAGTGATATGGAAAAAGATGCTAAAATTGATTTATAAATGAAACCAGCTGATAATCATTAAAGGGGACATACAAATAATAGGAGTGACTTAGAAAACCTTATTATTTTGGATTTACGAAAGGAACGTGTTACCAATGAAGCTGTTTCTGAGAGGAGACAAAGAGAAACTACTGAAATTGTTCCTGAAAGGAGACAAAGAGAAATGATAAAAATTCAATTTGTGGGATCCTATCTGGTAGGATTAAAGATCCAGCTTTTTAAAAGTAAACAGAAGGTTTACAAAGTGAACTTATTTTACTATGGTTAAAATATATGTTGTGGTTTCTGGTAGCTATCAGTGGGATTTCTTTTTGACTAGGACTGAAAGACAAGGTTTTAAGGATCTGTTTATTAGTGGGGAGAGATTTCTTTTGCTTTACTTCTTAAAGAAAGTGATAAATTGGATTATAAAATGGATTTTTTGATTAAGGTTAAAATACATATGTTATTTTTGGTAGCTTTTAATAGACTTTTGCAGATTAGGATTGAATGATGAGTTTTTATACTTTGATTATTGATAAGGGATGAGTTATGGGAATGAGACCTTTTCTTCTTTTTTTATTGAAATACTAGAGAAGGTGTTAAGTTACTGAAATTGTTTACACTTGTCTGGAGGGAAGAGGAGAATCATCTTTTATATATTTTCTTGTTCTTTTCTATTTTCTTTTCTTTTTTCTATCACTTTGCACTTCTCTTTTTCTTTACTTTTTATATTTTCTTTAGTTTGTATTAGTCTTTTACTTTTGTGCATATAAAGACTAATAAAATTATTATTTTAAAAAAAGGAAGTGAAAGATTACTGTAAGAAAACCATGAAAATAAAGCATAAGAGTAGAATAGGATTTTTTTTTAACCTGTGAATCAAGGAGTACTAGGTATAGGTATACTAGTATACTATACTAGAGTATGTCATGGGCATTCTCATGAAAGTGCTGCCAGGGGAAGGGAAAATCTTGCCTATTTAAAACATTCCTGCCGTGGGGGCATCACCAATCATAAAACAACCATTTAGGAAATGGCAATCTTAACAAGCTGCTCTCTGTCACCCTTTCAAACTGCTTCCTTCCCCCTCCCCCTTACCTTTTTCTCTAGGTAGATAGACACACTTCCAAAACAGGCCGTGACCCTCTCTCATTTCCCCCCAGTGTCTCCTAGGCCTAAGTTTTGTTCTGCAGCATTTAAAAAACTGGAGTCAGATACAATAGGAAGCCATACAGGAACCCAAAGAAATGTCCACAGACACAACATTCTCTACTCCCAGGCTAAGCTATGCATTTAAACGATGGTAATGTGTGAATTAAGTCTTATATTAGTATAACTGGAGACAGCTCCAATTCTTTCAGGCCATATGGCATTTGAGAAATAAGGATAGATGAAAAAATTTACCATTTACCAGTTACCATTTCTAATATGTGTGCTGAATTTGATAACATATGTTTCTGCATGTTTCCAATAACAGCTCACAAAACTGTCAAGGTTTTAAATGCACTTCCACTATACTATTTGAACATTAGTATTTTCCTTTTTAATGATAGTCCTTTTTAAACCTCACCTTTTAAATTACCTCTGTAAAACTGCAGTGGTGACAGCAGGTATTTTTCATTTAATATTCTGTAATCAGCAACCATCTCATCACTGGTTATGTGGTATAATTAACTTTTAGCATTGCAATGTTTAAAAATCTTTGTCAAAGGATTTTATGCTTCAATAGACTCCTAAGATTGCACTCACTGTGAATGAATCAGTACATAAAACTGAGGCCCAGGAACATAAGGCAGGTTTGAAATATGTCTATCCAACTGTGTAACAGTGTCACCTGTGAGTTGTGAATGGGCATTTTGTTTTGACATTCAATGTGTATATTATGCACATAATTAAATAAATCATTTCTGCAGAGAGTAGCCTAGGGAAACGAAATCTTCTGGAACATCTATGTAATGTATAAGCCTTTATGCAGCTTTCCCCAACCTGGTGCTCTCCAGATGTAATGACGTATTTATTTATTCTTAGCTGGAGCAAAGAAGATGAACAGACAGAGAAGCAAACAGTAAAAAGCAGTTCATCCAGACTTTAAATATGAGAAAGGCATTTCTACAAAAAGTGTAAATTTTATCTAACATATTTAACTACTGTTTCTTTCTAATTTTTTTGTAATCAGTCTTGTTTGTTTGTTTTTAATTATATTTAATGAAGGATATGCAGAGAGCTGGCCAAGCTGGCAGATGACAATAAACTATTCAGAATGGCTAAAGCTTAAAGTGATTATGAAGAGTTACAAGGAGGGCTCTTTAAATTGAGAGGACGGTTAACCAAATTGCAAATGCAGTTCAGTTTAGGTACCTTGAATGTCCAAAATAGAGTAAGGACATGGAGCCAAGCCATGACATCCTGGCTAAAGATTAAACTATTCCCCACAGGACTAGTGCTGTTAGTTTTGACAGGTAATTAGTTTTCACCATGGATATCAGCAGTGGAAGAGAAACTAAGGTTATCTGGAATCTCAGAGAATCTCTTCTATCCTTGGTTATGACTGGGCAAAAAGATAGTGCTCCAAGGATTAAATAACATTGAATATCAAACTAAAGCTAGTATCCTTTTTCAGAGCAGCAGAACTTTGATAGTAAAGGGCCCCTGGGAAATCCAAGTTTTCTACACACTTTAACTTTTCCTAAGCTGAGAAAGAAATTATTTAGGGCCAGGAACAGCTCTGATCACCACATTTTTAAAATGATACATTGAATTTGGAAATAGTACAGAAGAGGCAGCTACAATTATTACGGGGCTCAAACATCTCCCTGACATGTTTGAACAATCTCCAGGACATTTAAGATATTTAGCTTGGGAAAAAAGCATTGGAGTTTAACATATTGTGGTATGCAGTACAGAAGAACCAAAGACTTCTGAAAAAACAATAAAGTGAAACAGAAGAGAAATGGTGGTTCTCTGACCTTTTGATTCCAGTGCACAAGTTGCATAATTGTTGTTCACAAAACGAAGCTTAGAAACTCCAGGTTCATCACTTATTAGACTACAGAATATTTAGATTTTCCCCAATTTGACACCAGATGTGTTAGAAACCAACTCTCAGAAGCATTAATAGCGTAAATGTGCTTGCAAGATGTCCTGGGAGTTGAACTCCAACACATCTACAGGGTACTAGGTAAGGGAAAGCTGGATCAGTTGGTCTTGAAAGTGAACTCTTAGAGAATATTCTTTTCAGTATAGCTTATGATAAGAAAATGTTCAAAAGATAGAGCTTTCATTATTGCTGCAGCACTGAAAAGACAATTGCTATTTTTCTTTTTAATTGTTACTTTAAAAAAAAAAACATTGTACCATAGAACTCTCTGTGTGCTCTGCAGTTTTAAATGAATTATTAAGTGAAGCAACGTTCAAAACACTAAAAACAATATTTTTAGTTCATTAATTAGCTCTTGTTATATTCTTTGGATGTACATAGATAATATTAATGCTCATAAAAGGCCATTAGAAACTAAAGTATTGTGCCTTGGATTCTACAACATTTTAAGAGTTTACTGAGTCATCGATTTCCTCTAGGTGAAACTGTTTCTCTCTTATGGGAAGATTGCTGAAAAGCATTTACAATCTATTTCTACAGTTTTTGTCAAATTTTTCTCTGTCTTTGCTTTTTTTCCTGGTTAAATGGTGAAGATTAATAGCTGCACACCACCAATGGATCATTTGGAGTGTTAAGCATCAGTGATAAGCTAACTATGTGAGAACCAGGGCAAGCTACTGGAAAAAAAGTATCTCCTTGTCACAGACCAGTGATCCAGGAGATGCACAGATTGTAGTTCTTGGCAGCTCTTCTACTGGGTGTCAGGAATACCTGAGAACTGAAAATGATTTGGAATAAAACTGTGTTGATATAAAGCAGGGAACTGGATTCCTATTAGTCCAAACAAGCAGCTACTGCTATATCTAACCCTACCCCCATCCCTTCATGTTGCACAGTATTGTAAAAATGTTTACTAGTAACATTTATGTGCCCTTTGATATACTGGACAACAACAAGAACTTTTATGAGTCCCTCCCTCCCTCCCTCCCTTCCCTCCTTCCTCTAAGCTGTAATCATTCATTTGACACAAAAGTCCCAATGCCATAATGCCATTATATTGGTGTGGGACTTTTCCTTCTCCAGGATTGCAATTCCATAATATTCAGCCATAAATTAAAGCTTATTTAGCACATACCTCGTGCCACAGTTATATCAAGACTATGAATTGAATTAATAAGATCCATTTGTACAATTTTAAAAATGCATGAACTTATGGCATTCTATCTCATTAAAATTCAAAACTAGATAAATAAGGAATCATTGTGTAGCACTGTATGCTTCAATTTGTAGGAAATTAAGGCATATGTTAAAATGCAGCCTATTTATAGATGATTTTTATTTATAGTAAGGTGCAGAAATGTACTAATTTTCAGAAATTCTACTCTGGCACACCTAATTAAGTCCGGGCCACAGCTTCTAGATCAAACTGTGAGGTGTACTTCCCTTGAGGAGGTACAGACAGAGTCCAGGGGAGGTGTGAAGAACCTTTTAGTTACATTGTTACAATAAATATACCTTTCCCAAAGTTTCATTGTCTTGTTGTCATTATTCATTTGTGATCATTTTGGTGTTTGGATTTTTAGGGGAGATGTGTTTATTATTTTCATTGTTGTTATTATTGTTGGTTGCACAGTCAGCCAGATGTTTAGACTGGATTTGGCATTTTTATCCACTTATCGAGTCCTTCCCAAGGCCCTGGGATAGGTAGATGTTGCTTGATGGTGTTAAAGGTATCGTTACAGGATGTAAATTGTTCCAAGTAAAGCTGCCTTTTCCAGTTGACTGATGGTGATTTTATCAATGCTGATGCTGTTCAAGAGGTGCTCCAGATGTTTTGGGATTGCACCTAAGGTGCCTATAACTATTGGAACTATTTTTGCTTTCGTTTGCCACAGTCATTCTACTTCTATTTGCAGGTCTTTATATTTTGTCTCCAGTTCTTTCTCTTCTATTCTGTTGTCTCCAGCTATTGTTGTGAGAGGAAAATTATTAGTAGCCTTCTATATGTTTTAATGTTAGTTTTGATTGCATTTAATAAAGCCAAGTTAGCTGAAATGTGACCTGTAGGGCAATGACAGGAAAAGTCAAATGCAAGACTAAGCAACTTGCTGATGGGAAAAGACATGACAGGGACAAACAGAACAGGAAAGTATGGTAAAATTAGCACCAAGGAAGTTATGGTTCAGTTGCTAAACCTAGGAGTCATGTCTGTGGTTTGTGGTTTTTGAGGATAAAAAGGATTGCAACGAGGGGGTTGGTACCCACTTGGTCAAGCTGTCTACCTGACAGCTCGGTCAAGTTGGTCACGGCATTGCAATGTGAATCTAAGTGGATGGTCCGCATCGAGGTGTGGATCTAAGTGAGTACCATGTATGCTATTGGTTGAACTTTACTTGCTTGTTGAACTAACATTTAATAAAGCTTTTAGAACTTTGAAGTTACTTGTTTTATGGTGTGTCTGCCTCCCGTGTTTAACATGGTTTTTTCCCTGACATTGCAATGTCCACTATCCAGACTTTTTTGTCTGTCTTGTCAACAATTGTTAAATCTGGGGTATTGTGTGGCAGGTGCTTGTCTGTTTGAATTCTAAAGTCCCAGAGCACTTGAGCTTCTTCATTTTCTATTACTCTGTCTGTTTTGTGGTCCTGTCAGTTCTTGCTTGTAGGCAAATGGTATTTCTTGCAGATACCCCAATGCACCATTGTTGCTACTTTATCATGCTCTTGTTTGTAGTCAGTCTATGTGATCTTCTTGCAGCATCTAATTAGGTGTCCACTGTTTCTTCAACTTCTTTGCAGAGGCAGCATTTGCTGTCTGTTGCTGTCTTCTCAGTTCTGGCTTTGTATGCATTTGTTCTTAAGGCTTGGTCTTGTGTAGCCAGAATTAACACCTCTGTCTCCTTCTTCAACTTTCCTGCTCTTAGCCATTGCCAGATCTTGTTGTTATCTGCTTTGCCTGCTAATTTTTGGGGGATACTGGCCATGTAATACTTTGCCTTGCTATGTCTCTTTTCTTTTCTTCATTTGATCTTTCTTACAGGCCAGTTTGGTCTCTTTGGTATTCAGTAAGCCTTCATGGTGTACTAGCTTCAGTGCACCTTCTTCACTGTCCTTCAGATATTCTTCCAATGCTTTTTTTTCTTCTTCAATTGTCTGGTGTACTTGTAACATTTCATGCCCACATGAATTCCTTGGTAAGTAGAATTTATCAATGTCACTTCATGGATGAAAGGCATGGCTCATTGTTAGGAATCCCTAACCTGCTTTAGATGATTTGCCAGCAGTTTCTCCCACTGGCAACAATGGTATTACTTTCAAATATTTCCTTTGAACCTGTGTCCTTAAAGTGTGGTGTTTTAACAATATTCTTAGGTACACAGGTGTCAGTGTATACTAAGCCATTTTTTATCTGGTATCTAAACAGCTGAATGTAGATCATACAGTAAGCATGAATTCTGTAGAGCCTGCAATATGGCAGTCTTGCACCATGGCTGCTAACTGAGCTTTCTCTTGCAGCTCATCAGCAAGACTCATGTGACAGCTGGCACATAGCTCTCCAACAAATTTGAACTTCTCTGAATGTTGCAACATGGTTCTCAGTAGGATATGGATTTGAATAAGTATTCAAAAAGAAAATATATGTTTAGATGTATATTCTGGAGAGACAACACATACATTTAAAATATGAAAAGGAAGACAGATTTAAATATGCTTATTTGAGCAAACCATTGTGGGATTATGTTCTTAATAGCAGGTTAAGAACATAATTTTATCCCCTATTGGAGGGAGCTAGGATATGACACAAGTCATTTCTGCTAGCTGAAATTATTTTTTGCCAGTAGAAAGATGTATCAGCTGTTTAGAGAAAAAAAAATCAGTTTCCTCAACATTCTTCTCCCTTTTCAGTCATTTAAGACATGAGGTTTTAGGTCTGTCAACTCTACTCAATGAGGACATAATTTATGAAGACTCTAGTATCTTTATTAAACATCTACAGAGTCTGGTGAAGCAACAAAGAACATTTCTGACTATGTTTCCTTGGGCAAGTCCTCAAGCCCATGATCAAGCAACTTTATATTGGTTCAGATACAAGGAAATACAGAACAAGAATTTGCATTGGTTATTTCAAGCATCTAGTCAGTTTCACTCCTTCCTCCTCTACTAAAAAACCAGAAAGTCTTCTATTTGCAGATACAACAAGTAGTGTTTAGCTTTTGAGGAATTCTTTCACTCACAATAGCAGAAACGTGGCTCCAATGTTAGCCACATCCTGGCACCTGCAGGTGTACCTTAGCTTCCTTCCTGTGTGTAAGCAATTTCCTCATTTAAAGAGAAAATTAAGTTAGTATAGGTAAGTAGAATTCGGCCCTGGGCAGAAGTTCATATATTCATCTAGCACATGGCAGAATAGAGAAATATACCAACACTTCAGCCCAATAATGGGGGAAAGGGAAGAGAGGAGATTAATCTTTCTATATAATTCCAGCTAGACTAGTGAAGCACCTACAAGGTTAGCTCAAAGATAGACCAGGCTAAGAGCAGTTGTAAGCCAAGTGTAATGGGCTGTGAGAATAGCCTTGGGAGACAGGAGGAAGAGCTGCAGCCAGGGCAATGGTCAGACAGAGATATCTCAGCCCACAAAAGGAATGGGGATGGAGAAAGCATCTCAGAAGGGACCTTCCCTAGTTCTCTGGAAAGTAAAGGCAAGGGAGGCGGGGGAGTGCTTTCAGACTTGCAAGATTCTGTTACTGTAACCTTACAATAAAGGTATTGTTAGTAGTCATGGTTTTGGTTTCCTGTCTAGACTACCTCAAAGGGCTGACACCAGGGATCCCTAATCTTTTTGGGCTAGTGAGTCATATGTGGAATTTTGAAAGCACATCAAGAGCATTCTCACCAAATGGTTGTCATGGGAATCATAAACACCCATTTACCAGAGGGAAAACAGTACTGAGCTACAGTGATCCACCAACTTATTTTCTAAGGAAGTCCCTGGTGGCCATGCAGAGCACAGAGACTATGTAGAAGATAGATAGTATGCTTACATCTTGTGCTTTGCAGCATGCTAGCTTTCCATTCAAGTTTTTCACCAAAAGAATCTTAAATAAATAGGTTAGGGAAGTGTGGCTTACATGCATTAAGGAATATGTCAGAGGAGCATGTTGATATCTTGGGAACCATGTTCTAAGCGAGGTCCCATGAAGTTTCCAACTTGCAGAATCCAACAGCAGCTCCAAAAACCATCAGCTTTTCTGGGAAAGGCTTTGGATTCAACATAGACATAGTCAGACTTTGACCAAAATTATCTATATAGACTTTGATTATAATGTGGACATTTAATAGAACAATTTTTTTCAGAAGAAAAATGTGAAGGACTAGCTGGACAGATTTATCAATACTTGTGTGCTATTGTTCTTCATAACAGGAGAGTGGGACAAAGTGATTTCCTAAAAATAAAAATAAAAATAAAAAATGAAGCAAGATATTTGCCATTCCCCCCCCCCCCCACTCCCCTAATGACCAAATATCAAAAATACAGCAAAACAGCAAAAGGGGAAAGTCAGAACAAGGAGTGCCTAAACCTAATCCTATGAGAGAGGTGAAATCCACAAAGCCTCACCCTCCTCTAGCATGCCCCCTCCCACTCATTTCTATCCTTCTACAAGTTGGCAAAGCAAATAGCTGGAACAAGGAGCCTTCTCTTCTCCCAGCATTTTCTTACACATCTTTAAAAGCTGGTTTTGCCTGATTCTCAATTGCAGAATGAACTGTCCTTCAAAAAGAAAACTTCTTGACTCAAAATTTCTCAATTCAACTCATGTAATTACAGGTGGGGGAACAGACGGGGTGGGGGGACACACAGCAAGAGGATTCTAATGATGGAAGCAGCTGCATTCCTTGCCTTAGTACTTGTCTAAATGTACTTTCTTTATAAGCCCTAGTGTCAGGTTCAGCCCAAGAATCACACGAGACAGTCTGGAAATCAGCTCAGCTTCTTTATTAGCTAGCACCTAATAGCAGAATCTCACCAGACTAATTCCCCAACGAGAGCAACTATAACCATCAAGCCCTTAGGGAGGGGCTAGTCTCTTCCTCCTTACTTTCACACAGCCTAGCTGGGGGCTGAGGGGATGCTTGGAATGTCACTTCCCTGTCCCTGTAAACGTAAAGCTCCATTCCAGAATCCTCCCCGCTCATGCCTTCCATCACACCTAGGTAGTCAATGATGAAAAATGTAGGCTCTTTGCAGGGAACCATTTGATGGTGCAGATAATTGAAAGAGTGCTTTGTTGAGACAAACCAGAAGACCCCTTTTGAAGTTGCTTTTTGAAACAATGTGGCCCTCTGACTTCTAAAAGCGAAGCAAAATCACAATGTTGTTTCCCTTTGCTGTGCTCTATCCTTCTCCACCACTTCCCCCACCACTTGCTTATAACAACTAGTAGATATTTTGTGTAGGTAATTTACTGGTGCAAAAGCCACGTTCAGCCACTGAACATTCAGCCAAACATTGAAAGAGATAGCTGCACAGGCAGCCTCTTCACAGCCTTCTTTAGCACTTGTAAAAAGTCAGAAGAGGCTTTCGCACCCCACAGAAGCCTCTCCCAGGTAGATGACTGGAAGCATTGGGAGGGATTTCTGGAGAGGCACAGCAAGTGCCAAAAGAGGTGAAAAAGAGGCTATAAGGCAGTGCGAGCTCCCCCATTGAGGTGAATCAGGGCTGCATCAAACAAACCTCCTATTTGGAACTTGGCAGACAAACAAAATCACAGAAGGAAGATCAGTTTAATCCAAGCATTAATGCCATTGGAGACCTGCTCAGCTGAGAACAGTTTCTGGAGATCAGCATGGAAGTTGGAGATTTGATGCCCGACTGTGTTCATTTGTTTAGTTCTTTTTGCTTTTTTCTCCTTGTTTTCTTTGTCTTTTGCAATATTTATTAAACAGAGCTCCCTGAATGCTTTAAACAGAATCAGCACTTGTTTACACATATAATTCATGGAAACTGTTTATAGTTTTTGCCAAAGAAAACTCTTCTGTTCACATAAACTTTGTTCTACTATACTGTAATTATCTTTTAAAAACTCACAGTATAGCTCTAAGGTGCTATATAGTGAATGATATTATTTTTATTATTTATTTTCTGGAGCTTAGAGGGCTGTGCAGAAACAAAAACAATTAAAACCTACAATAAAATAATCCACCATAAAACACAACAGCAATTCAAAGCAGTGCTTTGCTGTACCACAATATAAATACAATTTATTTAAAAGGGAGTCAGATCCAGGAGCAAACACCTAGGTAAACAAGCAAGTCTTATATTTGTTTGTTTTTAAGCCACAGAGACATAGTTTACTCAGTTTTATTATCTGAGCGCCGTTACTGAGAAGGTTCTACTCCTACTCACCATACTGCAGGTCACCTATAGGTGGAAGGTCTTCTCTATCTAATTTTAATACTGAGATTGCATGATATTCAGGGAAAATGATCTTTGAATACTTGTACTTCTCCTGCTATTCTCCCAGTAAAGATCATCAATCAAGGCAACCAAGGCATATCCTAAACTAAAGCCAGAATCAAACATGTTCAAATAATTGGCCTTTTCCAAGCTGTTATACTTATCTGCCCCCCACATTAACTTTACCTTATTTAAGAAAGGGCTATTTGCTAAGGGACAGCATTTATTCAATAACCTAGGCTCTCAGAAGGATATCTTCAAGAAAAGATGCACCACCACCTCTTTGAAAGTAGTGTACTTAACTCCTGCGCATATAAAGACATGCTATTATAGTTCATACTATTGGCACACACCTCAGATCTTTTCCCACTAAATCTTACCATCCACTTTAGGAAAAGGTGTAGAGAACTTGGCCCCTCCCCCTAAACATCTTGTTCATTTCTTTAGACAACAAAACTAGAACTGGCCTTACAAACTCATATGCTTAATAGTGGAGCAAATACAAATGACAATAGTCCCAAATGTAGGTAAGTTAACTGTTCCAACAGAAGAGGATATATGTAGATCAGGGTTGAACTGTGGAGTCCTTGTTGCTGCCTGAGCTTGGTTGTTTGCTTGCAGATGTTTCATTATACCCAACTAGGAAACATCATCAGTTGGTGGGATGTGGTTTTCTCCTTGGTGGTTCCTTAATTAGGGCATTGTTTTCTGCTTGATTGTTTGTCTGTTGCTAATCCCTACTTATTGTTGGGGTTCTGCAATGTTAGTACAAAAACCATGAGGAGGAGAGGGGATTCATTCCTACCTTGTGGAGAGCCATAAGGAGAAGAGAAAGAAAATGAGGGAAACAGGAAAAAGGCGGGATCCAAGCCACTCCCACACAAAGCAGCAAAGCTAGGCTTCAGCGGAGCCACCCCTCCCTTTGTGCTCATGTGAGACAGGCTTGGTTGAAACCCCATATTTTCCCACACCCCTTTTTTTTAACCTTGCATGTCTCCGTGTCCTACAATATTTAATTTTTCTCTTAGTTTCTGATATGTGGTTCTTGACAACGGCTTCATGAAGATGTCCACTGTCATGTTTCCTGTGGGACAGTAGTCTGGCTTGATTAATCCTTGTTGTTGCAACTCTCTCACCACATGATACTTTACATCAATGTGCTTAGTTCTCCCACCTACTTTTTCTGACTGTGAAAGTCTGATGCAACTCTGATTATCTTCAAAGATTTGTATAGGGGTTGGTTCGTCTATGCCCAGGTTTGCAAGCAATAATCTAAGCCACACAATCTCATTACATGAGTCTGTTGCTGCCACATACTCTGCTTCTGCAGAGGACTGTGCTATTGTGCTTTGCTTGTGACTTCCCCAGCTCACTGTTCCACCTCCATAGAAAAATACATAGCCACTAGTGGACTTACGGTCAGCAATGTTTTCTACCCAGTCTGCATCTGTGAATCCCACTAGTCTAGGATTCTCAGTGGCTGGCAGTTTTAGTTTTAGGTGCATGGTCCCCTTTTGACACCAGTTTTAGGTGCACCTTCCCACCCTTTTGTCACCAGTCCAGTCTCTCTGTGTGGGCATGCTTGTCTTTCTGCATAGAATGCCCACTGCAGTTGCAATGTCTGGTCTAGTGGTGGTGGCTAGATACAATTTTCCTATGGCACTTCTATATTCATTGTTCTCTGGTAGGAGATCGCTAGGTTCTTGTTGCTTGTGGAAAGGTGTCTCCATCAGTGTAGGTGCAGGATTGGCATTTTGCAATCCTAAGCTTTCCAACAGTTCTAGAATCTTTTGGTTCTTACTTAGAAGAAAGCTCCCATCTTCTCTCTCAATTTGTATTCCTAAGTAGTAGCTGGCATTGTCCAGATGCTTCACTTCTACTTCTCTATTTAGTTGAGAAACAATATCATTAAAGTTCCTCTTGTTATTGTGGCAAATCATTAAGTCATCCACATAACAAAGTATATACACATCCCACCCATTTCTGTGTCTTGTGTATAGGCAGGGATCAGCTTTTCCTTGAACAAAACCCTGGTCAAGAAGTATTTGGTTTAACTTCTTGTTCCACGCTCTGGCTGCCTGCTTCAGGCCATAAATCCCCTTCTGAAGCTTGCAAATGAGATGCTTGGTATTGGGATTAGTGAAGCCTGGAGGCTGTGTCATGTAAAGTTCTTCTATCTCCCCATGTAAAAATGCAGTTTTAACATCTAAATGTTCAACGTCTGTGTTCCTGGATGCTGCTAGACTTAGAGGCATTCTAACTGTGGTGTGTTTCACAACAGGAGTAAAACATTCATCATAGTCCTATCCATATTTCTGTGAGTAGCCTTTTGCTACCAATCTGGCCTTGTACCTTTGTACTTTGCCATTCTTGTCTTGTTTTGCCTTGAACACCCACTTACAACCTATGGCCTTCTTGCCTTTTGGTAGTTTAGTTAAAGTTCATATTTTGTTTTTGTACAGAGCATCTAGCTCCTCCTGTGCTGCTCTTTTCCACTTACTTGCCTCATCTGCTGACATTTGCAGCACTTCATTCTACGATGCGGGTTCACTTGGTAGCGATGACCTTGCGAGGTAGGTAAGTCTGTCAGCTGGAACTCCTTTGTTGGGTCATGATGAGCATCTCAGAGCAGGTTCAGGAGCAATGACTGGTGGTTCACCCTCTTCTGCATCCTTGGCCTCATCATCTGTCTCTGGTGGAGTCTCTTCCTGGACTTCCATCTCCCTCTGGGTTGGTGTGGTTGTGTCTTCTGGTATCAGGCTGAACATCTCAGGCTGGTAACTGTTGCTGCTGCTGGTTTCTCCGCAGTCATTATTCATCTGAGTGCAGCAGCCTCTCTCCCTCTCATCAAAGTATACCACTGCATACACTTACTCTTCCCATCTTTGGGTTCAGGATTCTATATCCCTTGCTTCCTGGAGTGTAGCCAATCATGACCCTTTCTTCAGCTCTAGGGTCTAGTTTGGATCTCGTTTCTTTTGGTACATGGGCATAGGCCTTAGATCCAAACACTCTTAAATATTTGACACTTGGTTTTTGCCCATGCCAAAGCTCAAAAGGTGTTACCTTATTGTCTTTGGTTGGCAATCTATTTTGCAAGTATGTAGCTGTGATAACAGCATCTGCCCAGTATTTGTCAGGTAGATCTGCCTCTAACAGCATACTCCTTACCATGTCCATCAATTATCTGTTTTTTCATTCTATGACTCCATTACTCTCTGGTGTGTAAGGAGTGGTTAATCTGTGCTCTATGCCTAGTTGTGTTAGGTATGTCTGCCTGGTGTTAGAAATGAACTCACCGCCTCTGTTGCTTTGAAGGGCTTGAGGGGGTCTGGTTGAATTTATTCCTTACCATAGCAATGTATGTCTTTAGCATATCCCCAGTTTGGGACTTCTCCTTCATCAGGTAGGTTACACAATACCTGGAAAAGTCATCTATAAAACATGTATTTGTTTCCACCTGCTGATGCTTGAAGAGGTCCACATAAACCAGTGTGGATAAGTTCAAGTGGTTTAGTTGCATGCCTTTCCCTTTGCTTAGGTATGGCAGGCCTTGTTGCCTTTCCTCTGACGCACACTACACACCTTGACCGGTATTTTTCATGATTGCTTAGTTCAAGGTCTCTTATTTTCCTCCTTCATTCTAAAAATTGCATCAAAGTCCCTGTGTGCAAACCGTTTGTGCCATATGGTGGTGCTGATGTCCTTCTTTCTCTGCTGCTGTTGGCAGGTGAGGCTGCCATCTGGTGGTAGCTGCTCACAGTTCACCTGGTACACTCCATTCTTCTCAAAGCCTGTTACAAAAATCTGCCTACCACTGGTTACTTCACATGTTCTATTGGCTTTAAACATTACATTGAAACCTTTTCTGTTTAATGATTGCACACTCAGTAAATTGGTTGTCAATCGTGGTACATAATATGCATCTGTCACTATGAGATCTTTGTATTTTTCTCCATTAAAACATCTCAAGGGTATTTTGCCTTTTCCTGTTATTGAGATGCAATTCCCTTCAGCAAGAGCAATGTTCCCTTGTGGCTATTCATTTAGTTCACTAAAGTTATCTCTGTTTGTGGGAATATGGGAATACTTATTGTGGGAATTAGTATGTTGGCTTGCACCTGAATCTAAGATCCATTGACTTTTGGCTTCATTAGAATTAGCTCCAAGAGCATTTTCTGCTCTGAAAACTATATGCAGAGCTAATTTTTCCTTGGAATGCCTTCCTTTTGAAAAATCCTTTTTGTCTCTGCTTTTACAAAATCTAGCTATGTGTCCTGGCTTATTGCAGGAATGACATACAATGGGTTTATTGTTGTGCTGATGAGCAATCAATGGTTTCTGCTCATGTTTCCCTTTTTCTGCCAGGTAACCCATGTCTTTTGTTGACTTTTTATAGAATTACAAGTAATTTTTCTGTCTCCTCGCTTCACTTCTAATTGTGCCAAACAATTGAGACAAATTCATCCCTTGTAAATTCTGCACTGCTATGAAAGGGTAATATTTGTCAGGTAATGAGCTTAATAGAAAAGCCATTTTTAGTCTTTCATTCATGAGATTTTGAATTGTGCTCAGCCTTTCAAAGATAGACTGCATTCTCAATAAATGCTCGTTAATATCTTCATCTTCTAAAAAACTAGATGCAATCAGTTCCCTCAGTAACAAAATAATCTTCTGATCATCATTTTCTAAATATAATGTCCTCAGGTTCTCAATTATTTATTTGGCAGTGGGAAGATCTTTTATTTCTGCCAGTCTGTGATCAGGTAGTGAACTAGAAATTAAAATCATGGCCCTTTGGTTTTTCTGTTCCTGTAATCTCTTGGCTTCCTCAGAATCCCCTGGTTCTGGTTGAGGGGAATCTAAACAATTTAGGCTGTCCCGAAAGTCCATTCATAGCCTTAGTCTGTATAGCCAAGCTGAAAAATTATCTTCATTCAACTTTGGGATGGGGGGAAGCCCCTCTTCCCTCTCCATTGTTAAAAGGAGAGAAAAAAGAAAATTCTGAACTGAGCCTTTAAAAAAAAAAATGTGCAAGCAGTTTCTTGGCTGTAAGACCAAAGAAATCTCCTGGGCTGATACAGTGGGCCCATAACCCAATGTTGGGGTTCTGCAATGTTAGTACAAAAACCATGAGGAGGGGAGAGGATTCATTCCTACCTTATGGAGAGCCATGAGGAGAAGAGAAAGAAAATGAGGGAAACAGGAAAAAGGCGGGCTCCAAGCCCCTCCCACACAAAGCAGCAAAGCTAGGCTTCAGCAGAGCCGCCCCTCCCTTTGTGCTCATGTGAGACAGGTTTGGTTGAAACCCCATATTTTCCAACACTTATCTGGGTGAAGGCTACTGGAGAAGATGTGTTCTGAGTTTTTTGTCTCCTTCTTAGCTTTTTTATTGTCTCTTTTGAATGGTGTGTAAATGTGGTTTATCTATATGTGTCTATTAATGGCTGATATGTCTGAGCTCCTGTTCCCCCCCCCCCCAACTCCTGTCAACCCAACAGGTCGAAAACTCACATGAGTAGATAAATGGGTACTCTCACTCCGGTGGGAGGAAAAATGCTGGCAGCGCCTTGCACAGAGAGACGGGACCAGTTGCCGGTAAGCATGAAACCGCGCTTGCCCGAAAAGGGTGCGAACCAACGGAAACCCCGCCTCCTGTGCTTGCCAGCTGGGCTATGCTCTAGGAAGGCGGCTCTGGCAAACCACTTCCGAAAAACAATTGCCTTGAAAACTGCAAGGATTCGTCCAGGCAGTCACTGCAGGGTCAGTAATGACTGAGCGCAGACAAAAAAAAAAAAAAAAATGTCTGAGTGCCAAGCTTCCAGGAATTCCCTAGCATATTTGGATTTAGCTTGGTCTAGGATGCTCACAGTTTCCCAGTTGAAACTATGGTTGAGTCTGTCCATGTGTTGTGAGATTAAGAAGCTTTCATTGTGTCTTCTGACTGCTAGTTGGTGTTCATGGATGTGCTCTGCTAGTCTTCTGCCTACCTAGGGGATTCCTGGAAGCTTGGTATTCAGACAGATGAAGCAGAAAACAATGCCCTAATCAAGGAACTACCAAGAAGAAAATTGCACCCCCATCCATGTTGGCAGGGCAAGCTACTGTATATAAACAATGAACAAACCCATACTCATTAGCACTGATGATGTTATATGGTTGGGTAATGAAATGTTTATAAGCAAACAACCAGCTCAGAGAGCATCAAGAAGCCAAAGTTAACTTACTATATAAATATAATTAATATAGTAAGCTTTGGCTCATATTTATGGATTTTTTAAAATGTTACAGATATAATAACTGGTAAGTACATGAACTTCTATAAGTCAATAAAACAGTGTGTAGAAGATCCAATACCAGCATCTCCATTTGGAGATGAAATAGCACCTGTCTGAAAATCTGAAAAGCTTCTCTTAATCAGTGTCCACAATATTGAGCGAAGTGGACTGGTGTTGTGACTTGCTATAAGGCAACTTCCTATGTTCTTAACCTACAAGAAAACATTCTTATAGGTTAACCTACAAGAAACCCGTCCAAGAAGATTTAGACCACAATTCTGTTCAAAATAGTTGCCAGCTAGATATCTTCAAGAAACATAGAAGTAAATTATCAGATGACAAATTTTTCCCATTCTTGATTTGTCTCCATCATTTCGTTTTTAAGTTTCACATTGAATATTGTTCTATTTATATATTATGGCTAAAATAAAATATAAGTACACTAAAATAATATCCCGTATAGTTCTGGGAGACTTCCACAAGCAGGATAATATATTGGTAATCATATTACCCCACTTCTCCTGAATATCTGCTAATCCATTCCTATGAGAAATAATCCATAAAACAAAGGGGATGAAAATGCTCAGCTAATTCTGAACAGATTAACATTTCTATAAAGAAACAATAATAATCAGAACAAAAGACGATCAATCCTTCTGTTCTTTCAGGTACTATAATTCATTTTATTGAAATGAAAAGGATATCCACATTTCCTTTACAAAGTCCTTGGACCTTTGAATAATGAAAGTCCTCCCATATTGCTAAAGATTTGCTTTTCATATAGGAATTAACATCAAAATGTTAATCACACTGCTGTCGCTAAGCTGGCCTATTGTTTGTGAGTTGGTGACTGGTCTGTTTTATCCCATAATCCGCATATTCTCCTGATTACATTCATTAGATAGAATAGAATAGAATAGAATAGAATAGAATAGAATAGAATAGAATAGAATAGAATAGAATAGAATAGAAAACCATGTAAGTGCAACTGGAATGCTTATTTTGTCATGAAATTACTGATAAAGAAGTTTTGAATCTACTCATATCAGTTGCCCAACTATGTACCCCTAGCAAATGCATTCAATCAATGTTGCATTTACGTTAATAATTCTTGAATTCTAATGCACACTGTAGAATAATGTAGCAATTCCTTAACACATCATCATCATCATCATCATCAATCATCATCATCATCATCATCATCATCATTATTATTATTATTATTATTATTATTATTATTATTATTATTATCTGTAAATAGAATTGATTTCCAAGCACATGCATTTATGCTCTTTATGTGTGATAGTTACATATCTGGTTTGCATAGAAACTAGAATATCTTGTTATGTATCACATTGCTGATTATGTAGCTGTTAAGATGTTAGGAAAGTCATGGCATCCAGCAATATATATATATATATTTCCCCAGTTAAATGTGGATTACTATAAGATAACTAGAAGATCTGAGGGATATAAAATTTCTACTAGCTTGTATCATATTTTCTTCTTTTCTCTCTCAGGTAATGTGAGGAATCAACTAGGATGTTAATGTTTGCTTGCTTTCTTCCACGACACTTCTCCCAGCCCATACCACAGAGCAATCCTATAGCTAAATTACCCATGAAAAAAAGTTGGGGGGGGGGGGTTAAATTCAGTTGCTTAGCAATGCAATTTTATGAGATCTATTGAACTTTATGATTTATAAACTTTATGTTTTATGAGATCTATTGGTCTTTCCTGATCATCTTCAAAAGTAATATAGATGTAGCTAGTCTTTTGATACTATGGGATTCCTTTTTGCTCAGGTTTTGGGGAGTTAAACTACAGTTTCCATTCTACCCAGCTGAAAAATGGAAATGTTGTAATTTTATGGGTTGCAGTTATGAGTGATTAACTATTTAGGAATTGACATAATTGGGTCTGTATTATGCCAGTAGATGGAATTGGAAGATAACTTTTCACATAATTATTGTCTAAACAACCTGATTTTAAGGATGTTTGTGTTGAAGTACATCCAACTTGAAATCAGTATAATGTTCAACTTGACTTGTATTTTGTGGCAGATCACATGTTTTGCATGGGCTGGACATATCCCTATCTGAATCCCTTTGGAGCTGCCAGACAATCATTGTGACCAATACCGCACATGAGCAACATTCTTTTTTGGCTTAAGTCACTTTCCTATATTTGTGGGGGTTGTTTGCTTGTTTGCTGAATTTCAGATATATTCCCTACTAATTTCATTTAGGGCTGCAGATGCAAACATTCTCTCCATGTAGTGTTCTTGGCACCAGTTATACATGTAATTAACATCATCTGCAAATAAAAAATGTTTGGAGAAAATTTAAAGTAAGTTAAAAAAGTGGATCTGACCATTTTCCTGCTCATTAAAAAATATCCACTTTTCAATTTGAACATGAATGCTAATTTCACTGAATGGTGGCTTCCTTTTGTTTTGTTCTATATTTAGTTGTTCCTCTGAGCACACACACATACAGAGAGTAAAAGGGAAAAAGAAAACAATTTGTAGTTTCACTTAGAAACACCACTTCCAGTTCATTTGCATTTGATCT
Source organism: Liasis olivaceus (assembly GCA_030867105.1). Taxonomy (NCBI): domain Eukaryota; kingdom Metazoa; phylum Chordata; class Lepidosauria; order Squamata; family Pythonidae; genus Liasis; species Liasis olivaceus. The sequence continues at coordinate 42,928,430 of CM061349.1, forward strand.
TGATTCTCAACACATTGTCGTTCCCCTATAATTTATTCATTATCTTTACCAGAAGAATAAGAAGAGGAAGGAGGAAAGGTATAGAAAGAAAGAGAAGATAAATACGTGCACTTGTCAAAACATGAAACAGATGTTCTTACAATGATTGGAAACAATTAATGTTCTCAAGAAGTATCAACAGGAAAAGGCTGTTCTGAGTTTCTCTAGCAAAACAGATGTCTGAAGATGCAAATACAGATTTATTTTGTAATTATATGAGCAGACTGTCTCTGGCTCAGAATGAGCAGTCACATTCTTTTTAAAACCTAATGTTTCTTTCCCCCTTAATAATACAATAGATTTAAGACCAGATATCTGAGAGTTTGCTTTTGAGATGGGGGTGGTGGTGGAGAGAAAAGAAATGATAGAATTTTGGGTGCACCAGTATGATGTTCCATATAACCTCATGTATTTGAGGGATGCCATTTTAATGCCATATGTAAATCAGGAAGGCAATCTGTATGCCCTTCTGTACCCCTCAATGTTTTGGAAACTCTGGAGCCTCCCAGATTATAGTGATGAAATTCAGTGACAAAGCACTCCAATATTCCAGATTATTTATTATATCTATTTGGTACCTAAGAGTTCAAGAAAGTGACTATATTCCCATAACAGCTTCTGAAGTAGGTTGGGTTGAGAAAGGATAACTGAAATCACCCAGTAAACTCCACAGTCACATGGGGAGTTGAACCTGGTTCAAGTTCAACTCTTTCACCAGTACATTGCATTGACTCAAAAAAGAACAAAAGGAGAAAAAATGGAGCATAGGTTTTAAACCACCCTCTCTAAAAACATTACTGCCACACTTCTGAAAGTCTTTTGAGCACCCACCCTCAAAAAAATCCTTATTAGAAATGTGTTCCTGATCAAAAAAGTCACTTCCCCAAATAACTAGCATATATGTGGAACTTTTGCTATTAACCCAGAGATGGACAACATTTTTGGTGTGGTAGGCACATTTGAAATTTAGGGAGGCTATTGTGTATGCAAAACAAATAATACTGTGTGAGATGTAGACAAAATGGCTGTTATAGCATCTGCCTCCATCTAACAAAAGGCAATTTGTGTTTTGCCCCCACCACTTTCTACAGCCCTTTGGATAAACCCCCAGAACTATCCTTCTCTATCTCCCCCACCCCACATACACAGGAAAGTGAGCACATTTCTAAACAAAGTACTAGGCTAAAAAAAAGTACAGACTAAAAAAAATCCAAATAGAGGAACTCAGGGCATTACTGTCAATAAAAATGCTGTTAGAGGCTGGTCTTGGGTATCCATTGCATTGTTATCCATTGCACTGTTTTTGTCCTGGAGTTGAGATTAACCATTAAACCAGCACACAGGTCTTGTAGGGGCTTATTCTGAAGAAAGCTTTTCAAAAGATAAAGTGGGCTGAAGTGGGAACAGTATTTATTAAACCCACTAAATATGCAGACTTCCTTAGAACTGTATCTTCTGGGCCATGAAACTGGGAGAAATAGGGACAAGATTTCCAATTCTGGCCTGACCAACTTAGAAAAGAGGTGATATAGGCTTATATCTTTGGCCAAAATTAGTATGAAGACCCATGGGACATTACAAAGGGCCCAGCACATTTTTTCTTGGCTACCAGTTGCTAGGCAACATCCAAACAATATGGTAATTAGGTCTGCAGCTTGGATGAGCTGTTTCATATTTTCTACTATCCCAGATGTCATTCATCTAATGTGACCGCCTGCCATATTCTGACCATTACATTAAGAAGATAATTTGTTAATATTCAAGTAAACCTATAAAAGTCATGGAGTCTTTTCATGTATTGCGTCTCAGTACACATGTAACTTAAACCATCTCTCTGCTGATATTTTTTGTTTTAAAAAATATTAATTGATTATGTGCCATCAAGTCAGTGTTGACTCTTAGTGACCGTATAGATAGATATTCTCCAGGGAATCTGTCCCCAACCTGGTCCTTCAGGTATTCCAACAGGGTATCCAATATCACTGTAATTGTGTTGATCCACCTTGCTGCTAGACATCCTCTTCTCTTTCCTTTTCAGCATTATAGACTTCTCCAGAGAGTTACATCTTAACATAAAGTGTCTGAAGTATGATAGCTTGAGCCTGCTCATTTATGCCTCTAATGGAACACTGGGCTGATTTGTTCAAAGATCCATTTGTTTTCTTGGCTATTCACGGTATTCTTTGGGGTTTTCTCCAGCAACACAAGTTCCAAAGCATCAATACTCTTTCTATCCTGCTTCTTCAAAATACAACTTTTGCTTCTATAGAGTGTCACAAGGAAAATCATTGTGTGCCTGACTCTGATCTTTGTAGGTATGGACACACCTCAGCATCTGAATATCTTTTCCAAGGCCTTCATAGTTAATTTACCAAGTGCTTGACTTTCTTGAGTGCTGGTTCCTTTACTGTTGATAGTTAATCCTAAAAGGCAGAAATTACTCACCACTTCAGTATCTTCATTGTCAATTCTAAGGCTGGTTGCTGTAGTGTCATGAGTTTGGTCTTTTTTATAATTAATTTTGGTCCCATTGTTCATTGTACTCCTTGGCTTTCATTACTAGAGCTTCCTGATCATTTGCATTTTCAACCACCAGAACAGTCTCATCAGCATAATGCAGATTATTGGGGGAGGTTTCCCCCTCCAGTTTTGAAGCCCCGCTCATCTTCTTCCAATCCAGCTTCTCTCAATGTATATTCCACATATTTTTTGAATAAATGAGGTGAATATGCAGCCTTGCCTCACTTGCCAACCTGGAGCCAGTCTGTTTCACCATGTTCTGCCCATACTGTGGCTTCCTTATCTGTGTATAGCTTTCGTATGAGCATAATGAGATGTTCTGGGATTCCCAGTTTTCTGAGCATGTTCCACAACTTGACATGATCAACACAATCAAAAGTCTTTCTATAAATGAAGCACCTACTGGCTTCTTTTTGGTATTCCATCTTTCTCAAAGAAATTAGAAAATATGGAAGCATTCAAATCTGTGATCTACCATATACAATGTGATGAGATATGGTTCGTGTTTTACTTTAAGACACCACCATTTTATTCACACCTCCTTTATTACATATATACAAGATTTTATAAATAATATGATAGATGTTCTGTTGAGTTCATATAGAACACATTATTTATAAGAAGCAATTCATTTACAGTGCTACCATATCATTTGACTAGCATGACTAGTTTATCTGGTACTTACTAACTGGACTAATGACCCACTGGTTTCACTGTACTATATTTCTGTACATCACCTCTGCATTTTGTTTTTGTTTTTTGCTTTTCAGTTTTTCAGTTCCTGCATATGCCCATGTTGACCATTTGCTTACTTTTATTGCATTCACATACAGATCCAGAATTTAATTTTGACTATATTTCTTTCTTCATATTACTTCAATTCTAGGGAAGCATGTCATCAGTCTAAAACATTTTCTCAGCATTCTTAATTGACAGATACCTTAATATATTCAATTATGAAAGTGACCATTCAAATCTGGAAGAAAAGGCCTATATCAGAGTTAACATCTAAATATTTATTGGAACGTTTTCAACTAAGTTCTCTGGAAATAATTTATTCATTTGCTACTGCACTTAAACTGCTTGCACATGTATATATAAATTGTTTATATATGACCATCTGTCAACCACTGAAGAATATGTTATAATGAATCTCTGTGGGAGATCCCTGTGAAGGTAAAAAAAAAAAAGTTCTATCCTGTAGCATAGCTGAACATCAGTGAATCATTAGGCACCTGCTTAAAATTAATTACATTATTTGACTGTTTTTCTTTGGGTGGGTATATGCATGAGTAAATTCAACTAGAGTAGTATTAATTTCAGACGTTACTCTAGACACACTTAAATAGTTGTATACATAAACGTATTAGAAGGTACAGATTCCATTAATAAGCTTAGGACTCTGTGTATTACATCTGTACAACACTTTGGATTTAAAGGCAAAAAGATACTTTAGAGTGCTCAGGGCTGCACGTGCAGCATTTGCCTGTAATCCCTTAAAGCAACAGTTCCTTTTCCTGGAATCACACAGCTGACAAATCATCCCAGAAAAAGATATATTTGGTTTAAGGAAGCATTTCTCAAACTTGTCTACTTTAAGATGTGTGGATTCCAATTCCCAAAATTCCCCAGCCAGCCAGGGTGGGGAGTTCTGGGAGTTGAAGTCCACACATCTTAAAGTAGCCAAGTTTGAGAAACAGTGGTTTAAGGACTTGCAGACCGGGTGCCATGTTCGTGCCCCTGCATGCTCCAAAACACTTTTTGGCTTTAAATGCGAAGCACTGCACATCCATAGCTTATAGTCACAACGAGAGATAGACAATTTAGATGAAAATAGGAGAAGCTAAAAGCTAATACTGTTCACTTCATGAAAAATTGCTAAGTATGTGAATCTGGCTTGACCTGCCATTTGCAGCAGGAAGTTGTTATACGTATTTGAGCACCAATCTGCACATGATTCAATACACAGTTACAAAGCCAGGGTCTGAGCCTCATGAATGATGCATAGAAATCCACTCACCCACCCACCCACCCACCCTCTCAAAGACATGCAATATATAAACATATCATTACAATCATCACTATATTAAGAACAAATGCAAACCTTCCCCTGAAAAATAAACATTACTTTTGATGTTAATGAAAGACCATCACCAACATGTTTTTGAAAAGAAAGGAAAATCAGTAATGAATAAAAATCACTGTGTGATGCCATTTTATTTTAATCTTTTCATACTCGGATCTGCCTTTTCCCCCTTTTCTGTGCTTGTGCTATCAAAAATGATCAAATGCCTAGTACACCCTGAAAAGTACACCAAGTAGGAAAGTAATTGAAGCCTAAAGTCCGTACTTCTCTCATGTAACTGTAGAAATAAGTACATATTTGATAGGCTGTTTTTTAGAGTTCACTAGAAAGAAGGACTCATCTTTTCAGGTACTTAGCATGTATGTATGTGATAGTGTGTATATACGTGTGTGTTCATAATTCACTCTTTCTTTCAGAAAACCCAGTTGTGTTGAAACCCAGATCAAGGAAGAATTTTTGCCTCCAGCCATGTCAATCTGAGCTTTTCAACTGACTTCACACAAGAGAGATTCTCACCCATCAAGCAGTTTCATATTTCACATATTACTAAGATTAAGGACAGAAGAACCCAGGTTTCAGAGTCATCTCACTTGGAATTTTTTGGGAGACCTCCAACTGATTTCTCCCCCACCAAACATCTCTCTATTCTTCATTGCTCATAAGGGCTCCACAACTCTGAAAAAACTTTTCACACAATACTACTGGCTGCATGGGGGGGGGGGGGGGGGGGGGGAGAGAGAGTTTATATAGGTTTATATAGGTATTTAATTTAGATAGGTTCTAAACCCATGAATCAAAGATTTCAATTAAGGTGGGTTAAGTAGATGGCTGTAATATGAAATGATGATTTGCCTGTATGAATGGGCATTAGTTAAGTATTATGCCATAGACTGACAAATATTTATATTACCTCAGTATAATTAGTTCACATATTCTTCTGTGAATTAATACTAATATGGGAAAGGGGACTGGATTTATACTTCCTCCCTTATTCCTGACTTGCAATATATTAAAATTGCCATTTGTACAGGGACTGAGATGCTCAAATGCATAAGACCCCTTGGAATCCTAGAAGAGCTATTTGTATATGGATGGGTTTCTATATGAAGGGATCTTTAATATAAGGAATTGGAGAGCAGAGCCAAGAAGCATAAATTCCTATTCTGTGTATGCAGTCACTTCTGCAGTAGGAAGATGTGTACAATAATCAAATCCAGAGAAAAAAGTGTGCATGCTTATATGAACCAGGTTTGATAACGGCAATTGCCCTTGTGAATCAAAACTATTGAAGTATATTATATTTGAATGTTCTATTCCGTATTACATGTAATCAATTAATATGCCTGTCCCTGAATATCCATCTCCAGTATTTTCCAATTATATGTGGTGCAGCCATATGATCCTGCCTATTGGGAGGAACAGCCTGGAACAACCTTTCTGAAGTTTGGAATGATTTTAGATTTCCTCCATCATAGCAAAAGAGCTGAGTAATGGTTCTAGCCAATCCAGTGACCAGGAAAAAAAAAAAGTGCTTATCTAACTCTTTCCCTGTCCCTTTACTAGCTAATGAATTAGTTTTGCTTCATTAGCCTGCATGGAAGAGAGGGGGAGAAGAAATCCTGCAAGGAAGATCAGTGCATATTAATATGTTTATGCTTATGGGTTGATAATTGACTGAAAGGGTTTAAAAAATAGAATACAGAATTCCAGGTGTAAAACAAATTCTATAGCATATTGGATGCCAATGTCATGCCTTGACTCCTGTCTCACAGATTACAAAAAAATTGGAAAGCAAATTCATTTCTGCTATATAATGTAGCAACAGACTACAGATTACACAGAAGTTTTTTTTAAAAAAATTATATTGAGTTTTGCAGTTAGATTAGAGCTTGACAACTTATTGTTCTCATATGAAATACGTTATTTTTAAATTATCCAAGATTAAACAGCCTTCTCACATCCTTAGCTATGAACAAGAAAGCAAGGCATTTCAAATCTTCTATAATAATCTTGTAATGTTTACAATGGTGTGGGACACACACACACACAAATAGCCTCATATTCTCAATGGCTTGTAAATGCTTGAACTATGGCAATTCATTATCTTTGATTTCCATTACCTTTCTTTTTCAAATATCCATCAATGAGAAATATACTCTGGGATGTTGTATTGGCTTCTCTGGTGACTTTCGAATTCAGAGAATCTAGGTTTACAGCACATCCCCAAGAAGGTAGAATGATAGTTTGCCACATAGCTTTCCAGTGATCCTTCCTTTTAAAAAAAACAAAAACTGTCCTAACTAGATTATAAGTAGAATACAAGTATACTGAGAAATCAAGATAATTCTTTCGAAATCACATGAGTAAAACTGGGATTTATTGCTCTGTTCCCACAATGGGCAGACATATACTACTCACAGGATTAGTGCAAAGTAAGGAGTCTCCAAACTTCCTTGGCTAATTGTATATTTGGATTTTTAAAATGATTTATGGGTACTCCTGTGATATGGCTGTCATGATAGGCAAAGCTAATCTCAAAATATCCACTAGTGAAATTGCTTGTCACCACTCCATCTAGTCTTCTACCATCCTCTTTACCATCTCCAGATTTTGTTTTTGCTTTCCGAGCAGGTAGGCATACCTGCAAAGAAAGCCCAGAGTGGAGCCCCTATCATTTCTTCTTTTTTCAGGATATCTCCTGGTATATGCAGGGCCCAGAAGTTATACAATTACAAATTTCCACTTCACCAAACATGAATAGATGCAGACCTATTCAAGTTCTAGCTTTTGTTGTGAAAAGTCTAAACTGATTGATGAATGAATATTGGGCTTTTAAAACTGAAAGATTTTCCATCATTTTAAAGCAGACATAGTTTGATAGAATGTGCTGTGACATTTTCTTTCCAGGTCTGAATGGACCCTAAAATTATGGTGACAGCCATATGAATCAGGAATAATTGTGAATATTAATTCAAGCAAGACTTTTGGAAATCTCAATTAAAAAAAATCTTTGAAGATAGCTTAACCTTTCTTAATGAGGCATAAAATAGTTCAACATTCATTAGCAAAACTGAAGAAGAGCTCATTCAAATGTGATGCTAAGGAATTCAGGCTTATTTACATATAAGATTTTTTATTCCCTCCCCTTGGTCTCTAAAGCTATCTTAGATGAGGATTACAATGAGGCTATTTTTGAAGGGTAGCGTATAAATTAATATAGAGACTGCCATGGAGAAAATCTATTTATGTAGTCACTATGATCTGACACTGACATGATGGCACATAATCAATCCATCAATCAATACAAATTAACAGCTTGGACTGTCATCATTGATATGAATTGCAAGGCCAACCATCTAACCATCCCATACATACCTTTGGGGTAAGCAATGTTAGGCAAAGTATGGCACTGTCAGGTTTAGCACAAAGAACTCCAAGAGACGATGCAAATTCAGTTCTACTGTTTATTAGCTACAACCTCTAGACAGAAATCTCCCCAGACTGAAACCTAGCCCCCAAGCCAGCCAGCCACAACACTGTGAATTCCTCAGGGAGGTGCCAGCCTCATCCTCTTGAACTTCCCATGCTCCTCTGGTGAACTAAGAACACGCTTATCTCCCTGAGCCTGGCCTTCATAATTCCATTCCATCACAGGCACCACTTTAAAAATATGCTTGTGAACACCTGCAGCTCTAGGGATTTTCAGGGGACAATCAAATGACCATTCATCTTGTTCTTTCTTTATACAACAACCTCATTTTCTCCCCTTGAATTTTACTCCCTACAAAAGGGGCAGGAGAACAGCCTTTTTCACAAGGAAAGGACAATTTCCAAAGACGGGAGGGGCGGGGGGGGGGGAAATCTGGCAAATCAGATTTCCTGAACTGAAACCTGAAAAGCCAGGAATTGCATAGTCTTTGCATCTCACCCATTTCTTCTGTTTCATTCAGCAGTCTTCCATTCACCATTCCTCCACAAGTACATGATCTTTTGGTTTCTTAGGCTGAAGTTCCAGTTCTATTTTCAATAATGCTGAAGATTCTTTTAGATGAAAATATGGATTGGAGGTGAGCTCAGCTGTCTGGATAGATTCACAGCCCAACCTCACAATATAGAAAAGGAAGGAAATAAAATCTATCTCCTTCCCTGTTCCTAAGTCTGCTAACTCAGCTGACCTGAATAAGTCCAATTCACCTGTGGAGAAGCTCCAAATACATTGTGCACATATATCATTTAGAACAAGGATCCTATAGTACTACAGGTTTTGCAGAAACAGAGCTTCCTGCAGCACCAGACAACATGGCAAATAATGAGGATTGCTAGGACCTGTAGTTAATTTGTAGTCCATTTCATTTCACTTGTAGTTCCCCACTTCTGTTTAAGAGGTACTATTGGTCCTGTCTCATTTATAGATGAGTTTGGTAGTAACTCAAAAGTCATGTAGTTCAAGCCACTACCAGAGCAAGCAATCCACTACTGAAACTTTCCTGATAAGTAGTTAACCAGCAGAGAAAAAGAAGTCAAGGTGGAAGAAGAAAGTTACTTTGCCATATTTAGAGACTTACTGTTTAACAAATGAGAGCCAGTTTGGTGTAGTGGGTAAGGCACCAGGCTAAAAACCAGGAGACCATGAGTTCTTGTCCTGCCTTAGACACAAAGCCAGCTGAATGACCTTGGGCCAGTCACTCTCTCTCAGCCCTAAGAAGCAGGCAATGGCACACCACTTCTAAAAAACCTTGCCAAGAAAACTGCAGGGACTTGTCCAGGCAGTCACCAGGAATCAAAAAACTGACTTTAAGGCATTAATAACAATAACAACAATAAATAGCATGCGATCTCAGTTCCTTTTCCCATGATACTTGAAATATGTTTGTGTGGTAGCTGTCTCATCAGATATTTTTTAAATGAAGTTTTTTCCAGTCGTATTCAAATAATGAGCACAACACTTGCTAATTTGTCTCATGAAGTATGCATGTCACGAGTTGCCCTCTGGGGAGACGGGTGGCATATACATTTAATAAATAAATAAATGGCCTAGGTCAATCAGCCCTGGTTCAATTTAAATTGGAGAGTAGAGAACTGAAGAGGGCATGATTCAATCCAGTTTTGTGATCTGATGGCAATTCAGTTCAAGCTGTTTCAGCTTTCACAATTTGATGCAAAAACAAAAAATACATAGAGGGGAAGATTCAGAATGTCTGAAGCTGATTCAGCTTTTAGCAAAATGAGATGAAAATATCAGAAAGATCCTTTACAGATCTGTAATCCTGCCCATTTTCATTTGGTGTACCTGAAAGGTGGTAGTTCTACTACAATTTTTTTTTTTTTAAATATTCTCCTGTACCAATTTTAGGGGACACATAGCAGAGATCAAGAAAGGACAGTTCAACAACCTCCAAACTGTCTAACAAAGAGCCCAAAGAGAAGTTAACTGAATTAATGCAGATGGTATCTTACTCAAACTTAAAAATGCAAATTATCCATCTATCCATCCATCCATAAGTACACATGCATACACACACACATATAAAACCTCTTGCTTTCTTGGATGCCCCAGAATTTTGTTTTGCTGCCTCTGATCACCGGATTTTCTGGGACTCCAGGAGAACTGATCTAGATGATTGGCAAGATTGGCCCCTCCTGGGATGAACCTCCTCAACACTAGCCAGGATTGGTTATATCAGAGTTATGGCCTGCTAGCAATACACTCTGTTAAATAGTTAGGAGAGGCAGCAGAAGCAGGATGGCACAATGAGATACAGTGGCATGGAGATAGGCAGACCACAGAGAAAGAGGCTGACATAATGTGGCATATGTAGTCTTGTCACCCCACTTATATCTTTAGAGAATGAAAAACTTAGTTAAGTGCCCACATTAGCCTGGCACCCATTTCTTCCCTACCAAGAGGCTTAAATCTGCCCCCACCATGCAAAATTTAAAACTGAGTTCAGCCTTGAGTCCTTAATATGCTGAGAGCCAAGTTGATTTCCCACTTGTATTGGAGCACCAGCTTGGAAGTGTGACTTTCTAAGCACAGAAGGCAGCCAAGTTAAAGCTTATGGCTGGCCACATTAAAGAAGCTGAAAGTTGAAAAAGAATATGAAGCCCAAACCAATGTAAGCCATGCCAGCACAAGAAAGCTATAATAGGTATAATGTTTAATGAGGTGATACATCTCATATCAATGTCAGAGAACCCATCAAGCCACTCAGCTCCCCTCATAATGTTCCACATACATGGAGTTGAAGTTGTAACATGGTTTATTGTCTGTCATAATCCTAGAAGCACCAGAAAAAACACTGAATCTTTGAAGCACTTCAGAGCTTCAGTGTTAATGGCTTTGAAACAAGTCCCTGTGTCAATGTATGAATCTGCCTTGATGGAATGATTTGATTGAAGCTTTGTCCAACTGTACCACCCATTCAAAACATTGCATAACCCTAAACCCTAAACAAGAAACCAGATGTTCACTTCACTTTTATATGATTGTTTGTGTGAGAATTGCAAACAATAACTGATTTTCTATTTTGAGTTAAAACAGTTTTGTTTTCCCTTAACATTTCTTAGCTTTTCTTACACAACTAAAGCTATAGTTTTGTACAAAGAAGGGATGTATGTTGAACATTGTTAAACATGGTCATGCAATATATTACATATGAAATATTTTAAATGAATTATATAGAAAACGCCACCCATAGCCCATACATGGTTATCCTAGGCTACTGAAGATTCGCTTCAATGCCATATCTGAAGGCAAAGTTCCAATCTACTGAAGAACACAAAGTTCTTTGAAATATGGCTGTCACCCACAGCTACTACTTAAATAATTCAAATAGTTATTTAAAAAAAAAGTGGTACCTCGTCATCTTTAGAAATGTGAGAAAATGAAATATCTTAGATATTATCAAGACTATTTTAATTCCCTCTGAAATGCTGTTGAATGTTTTGTAGGAAGTAAATTGCAATGACCTTCATTTAGTTTCAAAATTAAGTTAATCTCAGCTCCAGTCACCTGTCTTTGGCAGGCTTTCTTTTGAAAGTAGTGGTTGAAATAGAGCCAGTGCTCTCCTTGAAACACAGATAAGGTCAGTGAAAAAGAGTCCTGCTCACAAGTTGTCTTCATATGTAACTTTAACCCATGGAAAGAAAAGGGTGGCTGCATCAATTTCCCTTTTTCTGAATGTTATCATATACCTCAGTCTGAACCCAAGACAATCAATCATTAGGCAAAGGTCTGAAAGGGGAACATATATATTGTAATACTTTGTAATGTTGGAGTAGGGTCAGCCACCACACCCCTTTTCATTTCATGTTCTCCTTCTCAAATTCTGGTGAAACCAAAGTCTGTTCCTTTGATAAATCATCAGTACATCGTTGTTGGTAAGCAGGTACAATATATATGCCTATATGATTTTTAATAGACAGTGGAAACAACCAACTTATTTCCAGTCGATCTGCAATCAAGTTCTTTCTGCTCACTTTGGTTAATTATCTCCAGAATTATTCTGCAAAAAACTTTTCAGTGAAAACTGGTTCCAGCATAGCTGACAAATACCAGAAAGGAGTTAACAACCTTAAAAGACAAGATAATGATTTTTCACAATTTTCATGGTGTTGCCTCCAATTTAGGCTTACTTCTGAACATTCTAAGTTATTTAGAATACATGGATTCTATGTGCATACGTCTGTATATCTATGTGTTTACACATATGTATGCAGCTTCTTAATTTAATCATTTTGCTTCAGACAGCACACAAGTAAGCAACCTTCTAATTCCATCCCTAAAGGAGATTAATAGAATTACTTTCCACTGTTAAGTAAAAGGCTTTGCTGTGATTAAAAGAAATTAAAAGGCATTCACTAGTGGAATCACTCTAGTCAATAAAGTAATTAGAGTTGTGGTAAATGGAAGAAGAGACAGCCAGTGATTTCAGTGCTGAGAGAATAAGGAAACTTCAAGAAAGTGATTGCCTTTTTTTGCCAAACATGAACTCACACTGGAGTTTATTTTAAGCAATTAGTTTTAATGTCTCTTGAGTATTGTTGTTCTCAACAAGTGGCAGCTCTGTTTATTGGATGCATATGAGTTAAACTACATATTGCACAGAATCAGGATGTAAAAGAATTGCAGTCTGAATTTATTTGGGTGCAAATTTGGGCATTGTTCTCTCACTAGGCATTGCAGAGGCCACTAGTGTCTTTCTTTAGTCAAAAATCTGAAGCAAAGGGATCTAAAAATGCAAATGTACACTAGTGACATTTGCATGCAAGAACATAGTTGTATTGCATTACCTCCCCTCCCCAAAAAAACCCTTATATCTGTAATCACTGTTAGAAAGCCTATATCAGAAATATGTATGTCAAAGGCCAAATGCAAGGGGTTTACAGTTAAAATATTGGTGCTTGGGTAATCTATATTAATAATTGTATAAATTAAAATACAGTGTTAAAAGACAATAAAACCTTATGAGAATCTGTGAACAATTACAGTGAATGTTGGTTGAGAGCCACCCAGAGTTTGATATAAGATGGGTGGTTTATAAATGTTTTAAATAAATAAATAAATTTTTAAAATGAAAATTGGGTTAGAGGGGAGCAGTGAATGTGAACATTTCAGATATAACTATAAATACTAGCAGTGTGCAAGACTGCCACATTTCACCTTGTTCAGCTACATCAGCAATTTGTTTCATCTAAACACTTTCTGTCATTTTGAAGCCTTAACTTGAAGTTCCATTAGGCAGAGGAGATTTCTCTATGAGAGAACAAGGGGACAACAACATGGCACAGGGTTATTGTGCAGGAAAAAGGAGGAGGAAGGAGTATTATGTGTGTCCACTGCCTTGAATTATTTATAAAAAATAATAAAGGCAGGATAAAATTCTAATAAATAAATGTCCACTTCATTTCACTTTTAAAAGCAAGGATCCACATTGGTTCATGAAGAAGTTTGGTGGTGCTTCATGCACACTTTCCTCAAACTACAGTACCCCAGTAAAGCTTTGCACAGGCCTAATAAATTCTTCTCAAATAAAAATAACCTTCCGTCTCTTAAAAAGCTTGTATTTGTGCATTGTCTAAGCAGTTCTTTCATGAACTAAAAGATAATTTTCAAGCCAGCGTTGATATACGGATATATCAGTGTTTATTTTTCAGGACAAAATGATTGAAACATATTGCTTGCTTTCTGACTCTGATTGGTTGTGCTCATTTATGCTGAGCTAACAGTGGTATTTATCTCAAACCTCTGTGGTATAGATTTTTTTTAATCAATGTAATGCTTAATTAACAAAGCACCAGCTTCAGTGGAATGTAATAGTTCTAGTGTATTAAGGACAGTACAGTAGAATGATTTCAATCTCAGAATCCTTTTTCAAGGAATCTGTAGTTTTAGTCAGATGTATTTATACATCTGAACAGTTCAGTACAGAGTACAACTCTTCAGGTTAACACAGCTGGTAAGCAGGAGATTGACTGGGCAGTCCCTGACTTTTTCTAGAAGGCTTCCTTCTTATATTTTCCAGTTAACTCTGTATATCCATGGACACATCAGAAACATACCTGTGTGCACGCTTATGTGCTTCTGAATGGCATTCCACACAATAATCCTATCTTTTTTTTTTTTTTCAAATTTTTGCCTCCACATGGAAGCATGTTGCATTGAGCCCAGAAATGCCCATCAGTGGAGGACTTCTTTTTCCATCCCCCTTTCTGAAGCTGATTTTCAAGCTTGTTACTGACATTTATTCACCTTGGGCTATACGTGCTCATGTTTTATGCAAGCATAAACTAGAAAAGCTTCTTTTGGTGTCTCTCTATGCAAGATCAGCAATCCCCCATCCATTCCTTTTATTGATATTGGACTGGAAAGTACCATATCTTGAAACTGAAATCTTTGTTTCTAGTAGTCTGTTTACCTAGGAAATGGGGACAGATCTCATTTATCATAAAAGATGCCACATTTTCATTTAAAAGTGGTCCTATAGTCATTGCATGACATTGACCACTACATCTGTACTTATAATATCACTATTATAGGTGTAGCAGGGAATTGCACCAAAGCCAACCTTCATCAAACCATATGAAACAACATAAGGTATTTAAACAAAGGGAAGCATGATAAAATGAGATACACAGAGCACCTTTTTCATAAGTTGTGTTACAGTAGTATCTGCCTTTGTCAAACATAGGGACAGCAGTGCATTATGGACCAGGTTACAAACAGTTGCCCCAAATACCTCCACTATGTGAAAAATGGTGAGGAATGCCACCTTATGGGAGTTTCCTAGATAGCCCATTAATATTTATTTTACCAAACATACATTGGCTTGTGTCTTAAAATAAACTCACTTAAGTTTAGAAAAAAGTTTGCCATGCCTTCCTTCTCCCAGCAGTTCTACATGTGCAGACCCTACATTTTTAGTGCTAGGGTGAAAAAAAGAGGATAAACTTAACTTTCTTAGGAAAGCAGAAGCAAAATCCCTCATATTTATTCCACTGAGGGTTTTGTTTGATTGGGATAGAAATGTAATAAAGAAATAAATGTTTAAAATCTGACATTTGGAAGAATAGCTTTCAGGGATTCCTATTGTATAAGCTACTGATTAATAAAGTTTGCTAAATGGAGTGGCACACTCTTTAAGCAGAATGTTCAAGTAATATATTTTGTGAGACAACCAACTGATTCATCCTTTTGCTCTCTGGTACTTTGATTCTGACTTTATTATTCATTATCCATGGGAGAGAAAGGGCAGATTTTGAAATGAACTCTTGTCCCTGATCTGTTGCCTTGTGTGCTCACAGTCATATATACCATCCCTTATTTACCCATTCTTTATTTAATGAAGCTAATATTTCCACAAGGGAATCCTGATTAAATAATATCTTGGCAAGGCCTGATGATCATTTTCAGTAATAATTTACTTGCTGTTGTATACCTGCTATGTAAAGTACAGTCTTCAAAGAAATATATAGATACTTCCATTATTATTCTTTTTTCTTCTACTAAGGTATAAAATCCTAATGGTATTCTAAGCCTTCATCTCTCAGTGACATATCAAAGGAAATAGATCTACCAGTGAAAAGCTAGATTTTCAGCGCTCTAGACAAAGAAAAATTTAAGAGCTAAATCCATGTAATTATGTGATGTTTTGGTTAATGTTACAGGAATGATGCTAAAAGACTCACTGAATTTATGAAGGAAAGCAATGAGAGAAAAAGAGCTAGTTTGGTCTAGTGGTTAAGGCACCAGGCTAGAAATGAGGAGACTGTGAATTCTAGTCCTGCCTTAGGCATGAAAGCTGGCTGGGTGACTTTGGGCCAGTTACTCTCTCTCAGCCCAACTCACGTCATAGGGTTGTTGTTGTGGGGAAAATAGGAGGAGGAAGGGGCATTAGGTATGTTCACCACCTTGAGTTATTTATAAAAATGATAAAGGTGGGATAAAAAAGATTGTAAATAACTTAAATGTTTTGTTTGACTTGCTTGTCCTTGCCAGGTACATCCCTGTAGAGGTCCTCAGTGTGATGCTAATGAACCACCAGGTTCATTAGGGGTAGACAAAGATAATCAGAAGGAGACTATTTTGACCATGAAGGCTACACTGTTACTATTAGGCTTGTCAATGGAATAATTCTTTTCTACCAATAGAACATTTCTGGTCAACACTTCAAGTGATGGGATTCCATTTCTTTTTCACTCCAAAACCCCACCTGATAAGCTGTTCCATTTTAATAATGGGTTATAATATGTCATTTTCACCATTTGTAAATGTGATTATACAACATCTGAAACAACAAAACTTTTTTAAAGAACAATTTTTTAAAAATCTACATTTACATTGCAAATTGGCAATTACAATGTTTCACAGGTTGCTGAGAAAGTTGTTTCACCTAGCTTTGCCCAACCCATTGCTTTTACAATTAAACATGACTTGGTTTCATGATGGCTACACTATTACAATGTCTTAATGTGTAGCTACCCTTGAAGGCCATCCTGAAATTTTAATATGTGCAAAATGAAGCAAATAGGCTGCCAACCAGTGCCCTGAATTATGATTGTATCATACCCATACTTTGCATTGGTTGCCAATTGCTTTTAATCTTTAGTTTTAATCTTTAAAATCCTAATAGTTTAGGGCCTGGTTATAAAAGAGGTTACTTCTCATTTTAAACTTTCTAGGTGTTAAGATCTGCAGCAGAAATTGCTTTAAATAAGCCTCCATTTGCAGAAGTCCAGTCATGTGGCACTCCCAAATGGAAAACTGGCATAGTATAATCACTAAGGTGTTGAACAAAAGTGGGGAGACCTGTCCTCAAATCCATCCTCAGCTATCTAGCCTCTCTGAGAAACTTTTGACTAGCCACTCATTAGGAACAGTACATATACCATACAAGTATTATATGCAAGTTAAATAAGGCTGGATATAAATCTGATGGCAAATAAATAAATAACTCCATTTGGATTTAACATGGGTTTCAAAACATTAAGGCACTTTGTTTTAAGTTGTTAACTTTAAAATTATTTTACTAATAACTTTTTTTAGATGATTCTTGTTGTTTTATTTTTCATGTTTGTGTTAATTAAACTTTTAATTAATTTATCTTATTTGCATTTGATTCTTTTTTGTTCTCATTGTTAGCAGTCCTGAGTACCAGTCTTAGAACAACAGGCAAATGTCCAAAATATAAATAACAAATAAACAGATCATTATTGTCATCATCATTGTTGTAAATATTCATTAAGCTGGAAGATCAACATGGAAGGCCACAGGCATGCCATTCTATGGACACAATTGCACACTAGTGAAGGTAGCAATAAAAAGGCCTGTTCATAAGAAGCCACCTATGAAGATCTTAGGACACAATAAAACATGTGGGAACTGGCAATCCTAGAGACACTATGACAATGAGGTCTTTCTAAGTCAAAACTTTATTGCTTCTTCATTGGGAAACAACATATGACACTTTGTCTAGGGAACAAGACAAGAAAGAGAAAAATTTTAAAGTGCTGAAAACAAACTTGGAAACCAGTCAAAATATGTCTAAATATATATAAACAATAATCTTGAACACAGATGAAAATGAGGCTATGTCTGTATTTAATAGCATGCAATCAAATTAATGGAAGAGGACAAACTATGTCATTCTTTTATAAGAGTTTGCTGAATATTGCATGCCAAAAGCAAATGAGAGCTATTAATTAAGTTCCTCAAAAGACATCAAAAATAAGGTAAATGTTTTGAAGAATTCCTCACTGGTTTCAAGTTCATAAGCCAGGATTACAATTTTGGATAACTTACTGAGGTTATAATAAGGAAGAAGATAAGAAGATATGTAGATTCAAAACTAAAAACAGACTTTCAGAAAAGATGTGGATTTGACTTAGGCAAACCAGTTAGAATCTGCCAATCAGCTGAAGTTATACTGTGATCTCCAAAGCAGATACAGATCAAGTGTAAAGCAAACATAGAAAGCAAGCAAATAATAATGATAATGATAATGTCACATGACTGGATAATCAAGTGTCTAGAAATAACAGGAGTCAGTAAAAACATCAGAAGTTTTGGGCAAAGATCAGTGGCACAATAGAAGACACAGTTGCTGCTCAATAGCGATAGACTGGGATTGCTTTATATTAAGAGAGGAATCTTTCAAGGAGACTCACTATCACCACTGCTGTTTGTCATTGCATTGATTCCTCTTTCAACAATACTGAACAAGTCAGGCCACAGCTACCAGTTCTGGGTGCAGCTATGGGACAACCCAAAGATATTCAACAAGAATGCAGCTTGGATAAAGGAGGTGGATAAGAATAAAAAAGAAGTGGAAATGAAAGAAC
The DNA here is from genome assembly GCA_030867105.1 of Liasis olivaceus. Lineage (NCBI taxonomy): Eukaryota > Metazoa > Chordata > Lepidosauria > Squamata > Pythonidae > Liasis > Liasis olivaceus. The sequence continues at coordinate 42,946,914 of CM061349.1, forward strand.
TTGTAATAACAGCAGAAATGGTGGAGAAAAGGGCAAGGAAGACCAAGAATTGGTCAGCACCAGGTAAAGATGAACTGCATGGTTGTTGGTTGAAACATCGGACTGCTCTGCACCCACTCCTTGCCAAGCCATTTAATAACATACTGCAAGGAGGTGAAATTGAAAATTGGTTAACTTCTGGCAAAACCTACCTGATAATGAAAGATCCAGCAAAAAGGGCAGCACCAGGCAACTACAGGCTAATTACCTGCTTACCAACTTTCAAATTGCTAACTGGTATTGTAGCTGATGCAGTCCAACAGCATCTAGCTGAAAACAAACTCTTTCCACCTGAGCAGAAAGGAACCCACACAAACAGCAGAAGAACAAACGTTCAGCTCTTAATTGACAAGATGATTTTGGAAAACTGCAGGAGAAGGATCAGAAGAGTGAAGAAGATCTTAAAGTCCCAACTCAGTGATGGAAATATCATCAAGGCAATTAACACCTGGCAGTTCCAGTCATTAGATATACAGCTGGAATAGTGGACCAGACTCAAACTCAACTAGCAAACCTGCATAGGAAGACCAGAAAAATAATAATGAATCATGCCCTTCATCCACACAGCAATGTGGATAGACTATACTTACCAAGGAGGAAAGGTGGGCATAGAATTTTGCAAGTAGATCAGAGTGTTGAAGAAGAAAAAAGGGCACTTGAAGAATATCTGAAGGACAGTGAAGAAGATGCACTGAAGCTAGTACACTATGAAGACTTACTGAATACCAAAGAGACCAAACTGGCCTATAAGAAATATCAAATGAAGAACAGAAAGGAGATATGGCAAGATAAAGTATTACATGGCCAATACACAAAAAACTAGCAGGCAAAGCAGATAACAAGAAGGCCTGGCAATGGCTGAGAGCAGGAAAGTTGAAGAATGACACAGAGGAGCTAATTCTGGCTGTGCAATACCAAGCCTTAAGAACAAATGTATACAAAGCCAGAATTGAGAAGACAGCAACAGACAGCAAATGCCACCTCTGCAAAGAAGCTGAAGAAACAGTGGACCACCTAGTTAGCTGCTGCAAGAAGATCACACAGATTGACTGCAAACAACGGAATGACAAAGTAGCAACAATGGTGCATTGGAATATCTGCAAGAAATACCATTTTCCTATAAGCAAGAACTGGTGGGATCACAAAACAAAGTAATAGAAAATGAAGAAGCTCAAGTGCTCTGGGACTTTAGAATTCAAACAGACAAGCACCTGCCACACAGCACCCCAGACTTAACAATTCTTGATTAGAAAGACAAACAAAGTCTGGATAGTGGACATTGAGATACCTGGAGACAGCAAAAGAGAAGAGAAAGAACTGGAGAAAATCACCAAATACAAAGACCTGAAAATAGAAGTATAATGACTGTGGCAAAAGAAAGCAAAGATAGTACCAATACTAATAGGCTCCTTGGGTGCAATCTCAAAACATCTGGAGTACCTCTTGAAGACCATCAGCATTGAGAAAATCACCGTCAGTCAATTGCAAAAGGCAGCTTTACTTGGAACAGCTTACATCCTGCAACGATACCTTTAACACCCTGAAACAACACCTGCTTAACCCAGGTCCTCGGGAAGGACTCAATAGGTGGATCAAAATACCAAATGCAGTCTAAACCTCTGGCTGACTGTGCGACCAACCATCATCATCAGTCTTCCGATGATGAGGAGGAGGAGGAGGAGGAGGAGGAGGACGAGGACGAGGACGAGGACGAGGACGAGGACGAGGACGAGGAGGACGAGGAAGATTGTGCTTTTCTTCAAGTTGCCCAAAAACATGGAGGTATACAAATAGTGAAAGTAAGGGAATCCTCTGCCTTGGAGCCCACAGGTACATGCCTGTCCTGGGCTCCCCCATGCCTTGTCCTTGTCCTTCAGTAAACATGATTCCATGGGGCCTCAATAAGAGTTATAGCAGAAGAGTGGTGTAGAAGGAAGGAGAGAGCCATGTGATTTTCCTCCTCCTTTCCTCACCCCTCTTCAACAGCCATAGCCTGGAGTGAACATGGCACCAGAACTCCCTCACCACTGGGGATCCCTATTGCCTTGGGGCCCACAGGGCTCTAGTTAAATGCCTGCTTAGGCTACAGGTTGCAGAGGATCAAACTGAGAAATGTGGAATCAAACTCAGAAATAGTACTCTTCATTAAATTACAGGCATGGATGCTTTTACTCAGAGCAGGAAATACAGAGCAAAAGTCCAAGCACGCACATCAATCCAGTCTATCAGAGTGGCAGAAATAAAAGTCCAGAAGTACTGTTTTCCCTGGGGAGCTCTAACTGCAAATATAGAATATAACTACATTGCAGCAATAGAGAATAATGGAAAGTCATCAATTATAAAATAGACATTGCTTCCAAAACTAATTCTTCATATATATAAAGGAGAAGCAAAATTATAGGCAAAAAGTTAAATCAACAGCTTGTAGTACAAAAGTAATTCCTGTTCAAGAGGTGTGTCAATTAGAAGTTTAAAAAAAAAGAATCTATTTGAAATAACTTTGAGGAAGACTATGCCTTTTAAAAAATGTCAGTATTGGGGGTGTCATTAAAAGAATTTTTATGATAACAGAGGCAAAGACAAGCAACTAAAGACCAAAATCAGATCTTATTGATAGAATAAGTAAATTAGGAACCAGTGGCAAACTAAGCATGGTGGAACCATGTTACCTTCATCCATGCATCTAGAAAGATCCCGTTAGCTATAACTGGAAGATTTTAAAAAGAAAAGAAAAAGATCTAGATTGAATGCCATTGAAAATAATTGATAAGCAGAAAGATGACAGTATAATGCACAGGTCTGTTATTAGATTCAATTCAGTTTAATAAACATGTAAAAGTAGGTAAAATGACAGTATTTTCACTGCTAATAACAAAAATATTTTTCCGCTCTGGATTTTAAATGAGGAGGCCATAAATCAAATCATTTGGAAAATACTGCTTTCACAAATTCCCATTTAGCCTTACATCTGCTCCAGAGGTTCTTCACATAACTGTATAAAATATGTTATGAGGTTGCTGGCGTCATTCTTATCTGTACATGGGCAAGGTGGAATTGATATTTGATATTGATTTTGCATTCTGATCCCAGTACTCACCTCTGTTTGCCAGGTCAGTATGCAATACAGCTCTCCTCATCCATGATCTTTAAAGTGATGATGGTTTAGTGACAAGGGCCTTGAATGGATTCCTCCTAAGGAGCTTCTCCCTATCTTTCAATCCTGTTGTCACTGGTTTTCTGAGGAGCTTTGGGAGATGAAATGACAGAGGAGATATCTAGAGCCCCACTGGAGAAAGATGAGGAACAAATCTGATCAAGCATGTGTAATTAGGGATTATACTGTGGTGATAAAAGCAGCAAAAATAGTTATAGCCAGGTGTTTGTTAGCCTCACCCCTATTTATTAGATCCATGTCCTTCCTGATTGGTTAAGGCCACATCCTGAGCTGATGAAGATTATTATATCAAGTGGTCCCTCCTTTATTTTGCACCCTCAAGGAAACAATTTGGAGGATGGCGATGATACAAACCACATAGCTAGTCCAGAAGAATATCATGATCAATGGCATCAAAATAAGTAGAATGGTAATATAAGCCCCCATTCTGGTTCCACCAGAGGTCATCAACTAGTGCAGTCATTGCTGTCTCCATACTATGCCCTGTCCAGAAACCCAACTGAAATGGATCTAGAGAATCCATTTCCTCCAGGCCCTCTGGAGATATAGTCTGATAGTTTCTCAATTACCTTAACCAAAAAGGGAAGATTGGGACAGGACACAAATAATGCAGAACTGTTAGATCCATTGATGGCTTCCTGAGGAGGGGGTACACCACCACTTCCTTCAAGGCAGATGGAACTACCCACTCTTTCAAGGATGAGTTTACCACCAAATGGATCCAATTTCACATCACCTCATGTTTTGAGAGTGAAATAGAAACTTGATAAGGGGCTGATAATAGCAGATTTTTAGCCAGAACATGTCAGGATTTTCTCATGGGAAGAAAGTCATCCCGTTATCTGTACAACAACGGTTGTTGTGACTATTGTATGAGTTAATGTAAACAAAGCATCTTGTGACTCTGTTATGCTTTTTACTGCCATCTATTGTAATGTGTATGCTAGTTATTCAGTGGGGGGGGTACATGCTGGCAATATAATGGGAGGGCTAGATGCCCAGCCTGTCAGTCGTGTATAGTTTAATCATGTAGGTTTATGGGTTATGTAGTTCTAACTAGTAACCAAGTAGTGTACCTCTTCTCTGAGTGTTTTTTAGCTAGAGACTTTGTTGTGGATAAGTCTTGGATGCTAAGATGAGAAGAAGTCTTTGTTATTTCCTATATTTTGTATGCAACTTGTATTTTATGAAGTTTTGCATTTTATCAATAAAAACCAGTTAGTTTATGTTTTCTGACTGGGTTTTCTTTGGAGAGCAAAATATGGACATTGCATTTTGCAAGCTCTCATGCTGATGTGTAATTTTCCTGAGAGCAGAGTTTTTGAGAACTTTGCTGCGCTCTGCACAACAGAACAGTGGATTTTGTCCAGGTGACTTAACAAATCTGTTAAGGATGGTGGACTGGAAATAGATATTGTGTATGTCAAAAAGACACAAAATTAGCCCTTCTTGGATAATTTGTTAAAGATCCTAGAAAGGATTATGCAACATTTATGAAAATGTTAAACAACACAACCAATGGTTGGTAATAAACAAAACTTACTTAGGGATCAAAGAACAAGAGTCCCTCTAGAATGGATATTACTAAGAGAACTAATGAGGATCATGTGAATAGAGGTAGTCCTCACTTAACAACTGTTTGTTTAACAATGGTTCAAAGTTACAATGGCCTCAGAAAGGGTGCTTTATGGTCTGTAAAGTACTTCCAGCCATTGTAAAATGTTGCACCTCACCCCCCCATCACATGGCTGAATTTTGGGCACTTGGCAACCCGCTGGCATTTATGGATGGTTGCCAAGCACCCCGCAACCATGTGAACACCATTTGCAATCTTCTCTGCAGGCTTCCCCATTGGAAGCTGCCAGGGGAAGTTGCAAGTGAAGGAGATACAGCAGTGTGCAGGAACAGATTTCAAATCCTGAAGATCAAATCTTCAGGATTTGAGCTCCATTCCTACCTAGCGCTGAGTGGGGAAGGGAAACCCCTTGGCAGTGGGGAGAAATGGAGCCCAAATCCTGAAGATCTGAGGTCCATTCCTCCAGCCCCAGGAAGGATTTTCCCTCCATCCCTGGAGGGGAGGGCAAACCTTTCAGTGGGCTTAAGGAACATTTGAGAGCATAAGGGCTGCCTGCTGGGAGGATTTCAGCCCCCCTCTGAACTGAAATCCTTCAGCAGACAGCTCTTTCACTCTATTTAACAACCCAGACGATTGCTTAATGACTGCAGCCAGGATTCCAGTCCCAGTTGTGGTTGTTAGGCGAGGACTATCTGTATTGAAAAATGGAAAAGGAGGACTTGGAAAGTTTTATATTAGAACCTACATGAGTAAGTTATAAAAAATCCAAAGAACTATAGCATAAAATAGGAATTGATTTATTTACTTTGCCAATCAAAACAATTACTTCTCTATTAGTAGTTTACTAAGTAGTTTACTTCTCTATTAGTAGTCTGCAATCCAGACTGAATAACATGCAAGTTGTTGCCAAAGTATCTTAATCCAGATAGGTTCTTCTTGAACTGGCTTATAGGCAATCCAGCAAGAGCACAGGACTGGAACAGTTTAAATGCAACTGCAGATATGCCCTGGGATTGATCATTCTTGCTCAGTCCTCAAATGAATGCCTGCATTTATATGAAAAAGTGATTAGCAGTACTAGGGTAGAAATATTTTCCTAATTAATGGTTGTTAGATAGAAAATATGAGAAGATAAATAAATAGTTGTGACTAATTATTTAAAAAGTAAACAGGCCATTTGGCTGTCTGAGTGTTGCAGATTCTGTCAGATTCTAATCATTTTTCATTGCAGCCTTGTAAATGGCTTGTATATGAGGAAATAGGCTTTGGAAAGCTTCACTTCCAACAATGAATTCAATGGCAATTTGATCAAAACTCTGAATCAATCAACTTTCAAAGTAAAATTGGAAAAATCAAATTTAATCATCTTATTAAATCTGATGATGATGATGATGATGATGATGATAATTATTATTATTATTTATTAAATTTATATGCCACCTGACTCCCAGAAACTCTGGGCAAAGCATTCATTTTGACTTTCCAAATCAATTCAAAAAGTCAAAATGAATAATTAAATCTTATCTCTCCAAATCAATTTGAAAACTCCAAAGGATTTTTGTGCATGCAAAATTGGAAAAAAAAACTTGAGGCTTTGAATCAAATTAACTTGATTTTCTAAATTGATTTGAATAATCAAATAATCAAAGCAAAGCAGTGATTCAAACTGATGATTCAAATATAAGCTAATGCACAGACATCTACAAGGAAAAGGAGAGGCATCACAGGTATTTTTAAACAAAATTTGAATGAAATTGCATTGCAGACCATTGAGTATGCAATGGAAAACAAGAAGAAGTGGGAACACAGTTATCTCCATATATGCTTCAAAATTCTCCTTTATCAGTGCAGTCCCCATCTTCTGTTATCAATATTTTCAATTGTACGTTAGCCATTTGGTGATGTTTTGTTAACTCTGTATTAGGCTACAGGTTAGATTTATCATTAGGTTAGGTTTCATATCTCACTAGGATCTCCAGAAGTTATATTGCTTAAGCTGTTTTACCCACATTTTGTCTTGCTGCTAACTGAATGCTCTTTGGTGAAGTATCCAGCTGTTGGCATTTGGTTAAGAGATTACAGGGCTCCAGAGCCGAATGTCTAAAAGATTTGTGTCCTCCTCCACTCACAAAGATATCACTCCTGAAAACTCTTTAGGCTCAAATTCCAGAGCCACTGACTAGTACTTCTCCTATTTGAGCTGCAGATGAATAATCAAAAAGTGATCATATGCTGCAAGGCCAAAGAGGGAAAAGTGGCAGGGAGGGAACCTCAAGGGGCCATGCCCTCCCCAATCCATCACCAGCTGTAGTCTCTACGCAGGAGACAGCCTCTTAATAGAAGGCAGCTAATTTCTTTAGAAATATCTCATTAGTCCCACCTTCCCAGGCTGCCTTTCTATTAAAATGTGATAAATGAATTCTGCCATTGCCAATTCTAGTCCTGTCCCCTTAATGAAATGAAGATGCATCATGCTGGCAAGCACTCAGGATAGAGATAATTATTCATGGGCCAGTGGAAATATTTCAATCACTGAACTCATAAGTGTTTCCCAGATAATAGAGATCAAGTCTTTTGTTGTTGTTGTTGTTGTTGTTGCTTTTATTTGTTTGTTTGCTTGTTATCTTTTTGAGGACTAAGTGAAGAGGGATCTATGTGCTCTTTAATAAAACTCTGTCACACACTCTCTTGAGGATTACTTTTCCCCATCCTGGTCTCCCAATTTTTATTAGAAAAATGTTAGTTACCAATTGGTGCTGAGGAAAGCAAGTATTCAACATCCCAATGTACAGTGTTATCCAGAGGAATTTTTTGAGGCTGAGCTCAACAGGGGTAATTTGTGGAAGACCCCTAACACAGGGTTCCTCAACCTTGGCGACTTGAAGATGTGTGGACTTCAACTCCCAGAATTCCCCAGCCAGCATGGCTGGCTGAGGAATTCTGGGAGTTGAAGTCCACACATCTTCAAGTCACCAAGGTTGAGGAACCCTGCTCTAACACATGTTGGCCGTTGCCTAAAGCCTTAGATGCAAACTCTGGCAAATCTGACTAAAGAAATTTAGGAATGCTAAACTGAAGATTTTTGAAAGCTATGAGTATCACAAATATTCTAGCCCATTAGAACAGGGTTCCTCAACCTTGGCCACTTGAAGATGTGTGGATTTCAACTCCCAGAATTCTGGGCATTGAAGTCCACACAACTTCAAGTGGTCAAGGTTGAGGAACACTGCATTAGAAGGTAACTTTGTTCATCCATTTGGAAACTGACTTTGGTACCAAGGGTCAGAGCTGGAACTTCCTGAATTAGATATTTAAAAGTCTTCATCTTGTCTCCATAAATTATTAGTTGCTATGAAGTGTATATAACCAGACCCAAAAGATTGTATAGCTATCAGTGCAGTTTGGACTTGGTGAACCTCTGGAGTAGTTGTATCAACCTAGCAGTTTTGCCAATTTAGCTACAACCCAACCCCCAACCCCTTAATACAGATAGGTTTGGATGAGAGGGTTAAACTCCAGAGCCCCCAGATCATGAGAAGCAGGTGCCAACATCAACTGGGACTGATTCTCCTTGCTGACAGAAATATTATAACAGATGCTCATTTTATTATTTTAGTGAATTTTTTGTGAAAGTAATATTTTAATCAACAAAATACTGTGCATATTTCCAAGCAAGCCATATAACTGTTCAAAAGTCCAGGATCTAAAATTTTCCAGCTCCATTGCTATTGCCCTAGCTTAGTAGGTATAATGGAGAAATATAATACTTTTTTCTTCCATAGTGTTCTTATTTCTTCCACTCCCCATCATGCCTGACCACGACTTCTGTAAAACAGATTTTGGGGAAAAATGAAAAGGGGACTAGCATTTTCCCTTTCTACTACCTGTGAGTCTGTCAGTCCAGCTGCATATTTAGTCACATGGAGCTAAATGCTATTTGTGGGTGTAGTATACTGTAGCTAATAATTTGACTGATTCTTCTCCTCATTTTTAAATTTTTTTTATCCTACCTTTATTATTCTTATAAATAACTCAAAGTGGTGAACATACAGAATACTCCTTCCTCCTCCTATTTTCCCCACAACAGCAACCCTGTGAGGTGAGTTGGGCTGAGAGAGTGACTGGCCCAAAGTCACCCAGCTGGCTTTCATACCTAACGTGGGACTAGAACTCACAGTCTCCTGCTTTCTAGCCTGGTGCCTTAACCACTAGACCAAAGAGGCTGTCAGTAAGAATTTTGGCTTGCAGTAAGGCTTGAAGGTCATTGCTGACCTCCCCAGTCATGGGGGACTGTGAAGTGAGAATGTCAACTTAATATGTGTTTACTTTATTTAAGAAGATTCTATGCTAGGAATCAATAGGAAGGGAATTAAAAACAATTACTTTATATATAAGGGCATTACATTTATATAAATCCAAAAATCTTATACAAATCTATTGTGAGGTAACATTTGCAGTACTTTGCATTATTTATTTATTTCTTTTCAAGATTTATAAGACCATCCAACTCAAGCAATGTGAGTCTGGGTGGCATACACTGTAAAAATTCTGTTCAATTCTGGTTACCATACGTCAGAAAAATTAGGAAGCAGGAAAACTTGCTAGAAAAAACAGTTCAAATGATTACAGCAGTTCCCTTGTAAGGAAAGGTTTAGTTTAGAGTAAAGGCAATTAAAAGGGAAACACATATTAAGATAAATAAAATTCCGCATGGTATGAAAGTTATATTGAAGAGATGTTCTTCTCCCACTTTCAGAATATTAGAATTCAAAGTCATCCAGTGAGACTAAACATGGAGTAATTTAAACCATGGAATATGCTAACCTCAAATATAGCCACCAATTTATAAGGGGACTAGGCAAATTTATGGATATCAATGGCTAATACTGGTAATGGACACAGTATGTAGAACTAGGTGGTGTCTTGGCCTAAACCAGTAAGGCTCTTATGGTCTTAAAAATTTAGAAAGAGTGTAAAAGTAGTAAACTTGAGCTAAAGTGTATAGCAGTTCAAATAACACACATATACAGCAAACATAGGACATACACATACCCTAGAGTATCAAAGACTGAATATATAGCTAGGATTATAATAAATCAATAAGGAAATAAAATATATTTCAAAGTCATCCAGTGAGACTAAATTGATATATTTAGGAAGAAAAATGTTTTGAAGATATGACAGTAAATCAATAAACAAAATATTATTCTCCATTTTGAACAAATTGGGCTCAGCCAACCTTAGAAAAAACATAGCATTTCAACCTGCATGGTACTACATACAGAACCACTGTATGTAGATTGTGAGACTAGATGGGGCAATGCAAATTCAAAATTAATTGACTATTGACAAGATTGAAATAATGTTGTGGGGTATGTTATATTGGAATTAAGTAAGCCATTCATCTTGAAGTTGAAAGTTCAAACTCATAGCTTAGGAATACTCTTACTATAGTATGTTTGCTAGATACACAAGCATCAGTAAAGAATGCTTCCCAGCTATTATCATTCCTAACACAGATGGACCTTATCATTCTTACCCTATTATTGTCAAATTTATGTGAAATCATCTGTACAAGGACCTGTTTTTGAAAAGCTGACAAAAGTGGTAATTGTGCAAAATTCAACATCAGATTTTCTATTGGGAGCTAAGTATTAGGTACATTAAATATATTTTAGATGGAACAACCCTGGCTGCTTGTCTGTTAAATGTGAAATTCCTGAAGCCTTGCAAACTAGGTACCTTAAGGGGTTGCTTTCATTTAGGTGTTCTAATCCACATCTGCAGTACAAATATATAGATTGGGTGGGGAAATCATTTTGTTGTTGTTAGTTTGAAACAAAACAGTCCATCTGGACCACTCCTCTAAAAAGATTTGAATATCCCAAAAGAAAACTTGAAACATTTCAACTATTCTGTGTTCCAACAGAGCAACACTTTGAGGCATTTCAAGTGTTCTGGCACAGCACTAATGGAAACTCCAAGCAAAGGTCTTCTCCTCTCCTCTCCTCTCCTCTCCTCTCCTCTTCTGAATGTTAAGAGCCATCAGCAAAAGGGCAAACAGGATAACTTTCAATGTATTAATTTAAAAACTATAACAAACAATGGAAGCATCATTTAATACTTTCTGCAACCTAGACTGCCTGCCCAGCCACAGAACACACAAAGAAAAAAGCAGTAGCAATGAATTCATTTAAACATAACCCATGAACATAACAAACATAACAAAGCATAAGCAGAAAGGCATATCTCTGGTGGTAAAGTCAGCAAAAGGAGGGAAAAAGGAAAGCTAGCTTTTGCAACCTGAAAATTCAACAACATCGAAGTTTGTGATGCACATGCATTGCACAATACATGCTTCTGCATTTGGCAATCTTCTTGCAAAGCTCAGCAAAACAACATAGTCTTTTTTTTGCATATGCAAACTGAAAGGTTGGTATCATGGTGGTATCCATAATATGCATTTCAGATCTACCTAACAAGAAAACAATGCACAGAGAACCTACAGGGACAATATTATTTTACAGTCCATGAACTTACTTTCCTTATAGCAAAGAATTTAAAAACAACAATGAATTTATTTACCGGGTAGGCTACAAGATTTTCCTTGTTCCAAAATAGTTATATTTTTATTATTATTACAGTTGGTTGCACAGTCAGCCAGATGTTCAGATTGCATTAGGAGCTGATTTGGATTTATCTACCTATCGAGTCTTTCCCAAGGACCAGGGATAGGCAGATGTTGTTCTTCGATGGTTTTAAAAGTATCATCGCAGTATATAAGCTGTTCCAAGTAAAGCTACCTTTTGCAATTGACTGATGATGATTTTGTCAATGCCAGTGGTGTTCAAGTGGTGCTCCAGATGTTTTGGGATTGCACCCAAGCCACCTATCACTATTGGTGCTATTTTTGCTTTCTTTTGCCACAATTGTTCTATTTGCAGGTCTTAGTATTTAGTGATTTTCTCCAGTTCTTTCTCTTCTCTTCTGCTGTCTCCGATATTGCAATGTCCACTATCCAGACTTTTCTTTTTCTTTCTTATCAACCATTGTTAAGTCTGGAGTGTTGTGTGGCAGATGCTTGTCTATTTGAATTCTAAAGTTCCAGAGCACTTGAGCTTCTTCATTTTCTATTGCGTTGTCTCTTTTGTGGTCTCACCAGTTCTTGCTTGCAAGCAAATGGTATTTCTTGCAGATATTCCAATGCACCATTGTTGCTACTTTGTCATGCTGTTGTTTGTAGTCATTCTGTGTGATCTTCTTGCAGCAGCTAACTAGGTGGTCCACTGTTTCTTTAGCTTCTTCGCAGAGGCAGCATTTGCTGTCCGTTGCTGACTTCTCAGTTCTGGCTTTGTATGCATTTGTTCTTAAGGCTTTGTCTTGTACAGCCAGAACTAGTCCCTCTCTTTCCTTCTTCAACTTTCCTGCTCTTAGCCATTGCCAGATCTTCTTGTTATCTGCTTTGTCTGCTAATCTTTTGGGGATACTGGCCATGTAATACTTTGCCTTGCCATGTCTCTTTTCTATTCTTCATTTGATCTTTCTTATAGGCCAGCTTGGTCTCTTTGGTATTCAGTAAGCCTTCATGGTATATTAGCTTCATTGTCCACCAGATATTCTTCCAATGCTCTTTTTTCTTCTTCAACTCTCTGATCTACTTGCAAAATTCTATGCCCACCTTTCCTCCTTGGTAAGTATAGTCTATCAACATTGCTGTGCGGATGAAGGGCATGATTCATTATTATTTTTCTGGTCTTCCTATCCAGGGCTTCTAACTGACCTTGAGTCTAGTCCACTATTCCAGCTGTATATCTAATGACTGGAACTGCCAGGTGTTAACTGCCTTGATATTTCCTTCACTGAGTTTGGACTTTAAGATCTTCTTCACTCTTCTGATGCATTCACCATTAACCTTCCTCTTGACTTCAGTGTTCTTGATGTTGTCAGCCTGAAGGATGGTCAGGTATTTGTAGTGATCTTCTTCATCCAGACTCTTGATGTTAGTTTCATAGGGCATCTTGATTCCTTCAGTTTTCACTATTTTTCCCCTGTTGATGGTAAAGGTGTCGCATTTGTCTAGTCCAGACTCCATTGCAGTATTTTGGCTATATATTCGGACACTGTTGAGCAGCAATTCCATTTCAGATGGTGTTTTTCCATACAGCTTCAGATCGTCCACGTAAAGGAGGTGGGATAGCCCGGCAGATGTTTTTGATGTTTAATAAGCATAACTGACTTTTTCAGTATTGTTGACAGAGGAATCAATGCAATGACAAACAATAGTGGTGATAGTGAGTCTCCTTGAAAGATTCCTCTCTTGATATTAACCTCTTCCAGTCTATCACCATTGACCAGCAACTGCATCTTCCAACATCCCACTGATATTTGCACAAAGCTTCTGATGTTTCTACTGACTCCTGTTATTTCTAGGCATTTGATTATCCAGTCATGTGGCAGGGAGTCAAATGCCTTCTTGTAATCAATCCAAACTACATTTACGTTGGTCTTCCTTCTCCTGCAGTTTTCCAAAATCATCTTTTCAATTAAGAGCTGAACTTTTGTTCTTCTGCTGTTTGGGCAGTTTCCTTTCTGCTCATGTGGAAAGAGCTTGTTTTCAACTAGATGCTGTTGGACCGCATCAGCTACAATACCAGTTAGCAATCTGAAAGTTGTTGGTAAACAGGTAATTGGGCCGGAGTTGCCTGGTGCTGCCCCTTTTGTTGGATCTTTCATTATCAGGTAGGTTTTGTCAGATGTTAACCAATCTTCAATTTCACCTCCTTGCAGTATGTTGTTAAACAGCTTGGCAATGAATGGGTGCAGAGCAGTCAGATGTTTCAACTGAAAACCATGCAGTTCATCTTTACCTGGTGCTGACCAATTACAAGTTCTTTCATTTCACCTTTTTTATTCTTATCTACCTACTTTATTCAAGCTGCTTTCTTGTTGCATTTCTTTGGGTTGTCCCAGAGCTGCACTCAGAACTGCACTATTTCTTCTTTGTCAGGTTTTGACTGGTTCATCTCAGTCTCTCCATTGATGGATTGGTAGAAATGTTTTTGATTCAACTGAAATTGGAGGGCAGTTTATGTAAAAAGAACAGGTTTAATATTCCAGGTATAAGCCACTGTCAGGTTGTAGTTGTTGCTGTTGTTGTTATTGTTGTTATTCAGCATTAACAACATTATTTCCCTTTGCAGAATAAGCTTGCTTCCATTCTCCCTCCGTGTATCCCTCAGGGGTACTCAGAGGCTTCCCACCAAGCTGATGGAATCAGAAGGACAGATTCCCTCTAGTGAAGTAAGTACCTGATATACCCTTGCCATACCCTACTTTATTGACTCATCTTACTTACTCTCACTTACTGTACTTCTGCTCTCAAACTATTTCCAGCCAGTGGCAGCAGAGATGGAACCTGTGCCTATTGCCTATTCAACATGCCAAGTCTGCATAAAAATAAAACAAGGCAATGAGAATGTGAAGTGAAACACCCCATTTTATTCCAAGCTTATAACTATTGATTGTTTCTAGTTCTGTTCTATGCTCAGAAATTTTCAGTGTTAGGGTTTTGCATACCATTGAGTTGTAGCACTATTCCAGATCTTCTGACTTAATAAAGCTAAGCATGATAAACACAATGGTAGAGCTTCTTCTGTGGCTGAACTCACCATTTTGAAGGCTCTGCCAAACAAAAATTCATCAGGCCTAAATACTTTATTGTTTTAAGCAGTAAGTAAAAACATGACTTTTCAAGATAGTGTTTAATAGTATGGTTAGGCTTTTGGGTTAACTGTTCTTGTCATAATATTACTACATTACTACAGTATATGGTTGACCTAATTTTAAAAAATAATTTCAATTATTAATTGTTTGAGGGTTTAAGACTGATTTAATATTGCTGATATTGTCTGCTATTTCAATTTCCCTTTAATGGAGATAGGCAGGATAAAGTTAAAAAAAAGAGAGAAATGTATAAATAGTTATATATAGTAAAATTATGTAGTTCATAGTTATTACATGCCATCATTTTATAGTATCTCATAGGTACCATGTACCATGGAGTGTTCCTACTTCCAAAGTAATCCATTTCATTCCCCACCATGCTTTCTGGGCCCCTCTTTCCAATAGTCCGTTAACATATACTGTAAATATGATAGTTAAATAAATAAATAAATAAACAAACAAACAAACAAACATGCTTTGTCCATGCTCAGACTCTATTATATTATCTTCCCCTTCCCCTCCATTTTTAATAAGTAATTTAAAAAAAAAAATTCAAATCTTAGGTCTCCCCAAAAAGTTGTTTCATTGTTTTGTTTTATTTTTTATTAGTTGTTTTGATCTTACATGGTTTCCATTGTCTTGTCTAAGCTATTTCAGGAAGAGTCAAATATAAAACCTTTAAGTAAATTAATTCATAAGAATCTGTGGTATTCAACTGTCAAGAAATATTCTGCAATTCTGAAATAGCATCCTTTGAAGAGAGAGAGAGATTCTCTTCATGCAATTTAAGTTATTTACAGATGAGAAATAGATCAGGCAAGGCTTTTACCCTGAAAAGATTACTCTTACACCCAGCTGTGATTTTATTCACAACATAATGTATGTACTATCATCACATCACAAAAGAGCACCATTCAAACTGAGTTGGGATTTGGGGGCTGGGAGAGGCATAGTGCCACAAAATTCCTTGGTGCATTTAACCAATGAAAGTTACATTTTAAAAAACCAGTCTTGCTTTTGCCTACCTTTGCAGAGAAGAAGGAGGCAACCATGGGTTGGATTCTTTGGCAGCTGGAAAAGTCATTATTTTCCAAGAGTGATTTTCAGAGTACTTTTTAGCAAATTTCAGTGAGATGAATATGGTGGGATTACAAGAAATCCAATAACTGAATTAAACATGGGATTACCATGACTAGCCTGATCCTTCAAAGTTATTTGTGTGTTTGTTTGTTTGTTTTTTTCTTGAGAGAGAAAGATGTATTACAGTGACAGTATACTAAACCACCCAGAGTCACTTTATGTGAGATGGGTGGCTATATAAATATGATAGATAGATAGATAGATAGATAGATAGATAGATAGATAGATAAATAAAATACCACAAAAACTGGTCTTTTTTGCTTTGGACACACTGTTTCAGGCCCAGTTAGCTGTGATGAAAGTGACCACAAGAACCATAACTATCTAATGAGATACTTGCAGCTTGATTGCAGTAGGAAAGATAAATTAATCAGTAAACATTTCACACCACATTACATAAACCCCTCTCCAAAGTGTCAAACATTGAAATATGGTAACCCTACAAAGCCTAATTTATCTTTACCATAACAATTGTGTACATAAGGGCATTAATTTCTAGCATAGATGTGAGAAGTAGCCAGTCATTTTCCAGGACACATTACAGCTATTAGCATTTTAAGAAATTACTATTGTCTCAACTGCTACCATTTCTTCAATTAGTATTGAGCAGGAAATCAGTCATTTTTCTTTGTTAATGTCCCTATCTCTTCATTGTATTTGGCCATCTATTTTATTCTTCTTGTTCACACTCAGGCCAGGGAGTTTCATGTACCCTTGCTTATATTCAGCAAGACTACAGTCATGTCCACTTTAGCCAGCGCGTTTCCCAAAGAGATTGATTCCTCCCAAATTGTACATAATTGTAGAATTTGATGCTTAGCTTCCTCCTCTGGGATTCTTTCCTGTCAAACAATTATGATATGGATCATGATCGAATTTGCCAAAGTAAACTTTATTTGGAGCACATGGGAAGGTCAAAACATTTTATTTTAAAAAATGAATAAAATAACTGGAAGGGGCAAAACCCTATAATGGGTAGCAGAAAATATAAATGGACAATCCAAACCACAAAATGCAGCATAGGAATATAACAGTGGGACAGGAAGATGCCATTTTGTCTACATGTTACCAATAGCCCAAAGTGTTTCAAACTCATACTGGGAGAGTATTTTTGTAGGAGTTGCATGTAATTTTACAATGTATTTTGAGCATCTGTTAAATCACTTTGATCAACATTCAGATGTTATACTTGATCAGTCACCAGATTTAGTGTCCAGTGGGCATACTGGTATTCTGTTTTTGTACAAGACTATCTGAAGATTCCTTATATCCATGCAACACGGTGGTTGCAGGGAAATTGGTGAAAGGTAGGAAAGTTTAATTTAAGCTAAATAGCTGAACTGCAGGATCCAGGAAATAGACGGTAGATATAGATTGTAGGAAAAGATAGGAAGCACTTCCTAGATCTCCTGACAGCCAGATTATAATGAAACTAGCTCTAAAGGTCATATAGTGGAGAGAGAGGGAAAGAGAGAGAGAGAATGGAGGAAAAGGAGACTAGTCTGGGGGACGATGCTGACATCTACCTCAGAAACCTATGTAGGACTCCAACATAAGCTGTAGTAAGGCAGAAGTGGGAGAGAAGATACCTGTGTTTAATTACCAATTGGCCAATGCAATACAGGATAACTTTTCCCTGTTTTTTCAATACTCATGTCTCTTGGAATGTGGTCTTTTTCTTCCCTTAAAAATCTTATCTATCACTGTTCCTTACAGCGAGAGCTACTTAAACTAAAAATAATAAGAATAAGAATTCAGGCAACATTGGAAGTTGATCATGCTTATCAAGTTACTAATCAATGATGTGTTAACCAGAACAGAAAATCTGCTAACCCTTTTTGATGGAAGATGTTTCTTGGCTGGAGCCTAGAACCCATTCACTTTCTTTTTCTACTTTCCCCTCTTATGATAATATGGGCCAGCCATGAAACTGATTAAGAAGGAAGTGGGATAGGTTTGGCCTGTTGGATGAAACACTAAGTGTATACTATGCAGGACATGGAAACATGGTATGCTATCTCCTTGCACATATTATTATACAATGCCTCTGTTCCCAACCCTAATCCAAAAATTTTAGGAGGCTACCACATATTTTGTAAAACATAGCCTGCAGCTGAAAAGAGAACTTTCCATTTCAACTAGGCAAAGACACAAGAGAAGCCTCTTCATTACTGAAACTTCTTTTTGCCTGACACTTTTTTTATGATTTTCCAAATCCTGACGTGAGAATTCAGTTTTGTCTTAATTTGCTAAATTCCACAAGGAAAATTTTAAAATGGCCCTTACCTAGTCCATCTTTATCACACCCAAGCCAGCAGACAAAACCAGGTAACTGTTTCCCCCCCTCTCCTCGTATATCCCTTTTTAGGTTTTTCCCTTCTTTTTCTTAGGTTTGTTTTATCTATTTATTTTCCTAGTTTTCCTACAGTCAGTCTAGAGAATTGTCCATTGCATTCTGCAAATAGGTTTAATCTGAGGCCTCCGTGTTAACCACCTAACAGTTAAATACCAGGCAATTATCTGATTGCTCTGCATGCCATTAGTCCAAATATTATTTAATTAATTCCATTTATTGGTTATTAATATTGTTTTATTTTTGATTTCTTGAACACATAACCCTTCATGTTTGGTGCTGAAAAAATTGGTACCGTTGGCAGCCCTAGTCTTTTAAAAATCTACAACCATACCCTTGTATCTTGCCCATCTTGTTTTACAAGGATAATTTTTGCCATCTGAAGTCATCATAAATGTAGAAAGTTCCCATCATATTTTCTACATAAATTTGCCATAATGTTCACCCTTTAACCTATAGGTATTTTGGTATCTGTCTTTGAAAAAGTAGTAAATGCTCTCCTTGACTCTAACCTGGGACCCCCATATATGTACTGCAAAATAGGGATAACCATTAAATGGTGGCAAAGAGGGACAACATCTGTTTTCTGCCATTAGCAGTCATCAGGAATTCTGCACCCCAGCTATGATAGCCCTAGTCTAATTCATGCAAATGCTCACTGAAATGGTGCTGCCACCTTAGTAAAAAAGGTAAAGACAGGGATAATGAGACAAGGCAGTGTAGCAGTCTAAAAATACCCATGTGCAACTTATTTCCAGCTAAAAGATAGCCTACGGTTTTCAGGATGGTGCCCTTCTGGAAAGCATCTCTTTCATGATTCTTTTGCTGAAATGGGATTGGTGCAGAAAGAAAAAGTAGACTGCTGAGCAGCTGCTACTCAAACACATATCTATTCATCAGACAAAATTGCCACTGTAATTTGGGATAACAGCATAATAGCAGAAAGCCAGAGAGGATCAGTGTTTCCTGCTCTAACAATAAATGTTCAGCCTGTTGCGTAGCAGTAGGAGATAATATCAGCCTATGATAAATTAAAGTCCAAGTCTACTCTCATTATCTCTTGCCTCAAGTGATATTGCCACAGTGGAAACCCTCATGCATTGCCTCTGAGGAATCCAGGTTAGGGCAGAAAAATCATTGGTAGTACAATAAAAAATAATACATGGTTGCACACAAATGGCACTGGATACCCAGAGGCTCTGTAGAAGAAACCCCCTTCTAAACCACACATGAAATAGACTGATGTTTTGCACAGAAGTTTTGGGGTAAATATAGGATTGAATTAGAAACATGTCTCTTTTGTTCAAGGCAGATATTAGTCATTCCTTCTTGCAATTATTTATATTCTAATTGTTAAGGTACAAATATTTTCAAAGCAGCTGATAGGAAATTTCAAAATACATTTTGAAGAAAGCACAATAATATTTCCTACCAGGTAATTATTGTGGTAAATAGTCCTATGGGAATGGAAAGTAACAATCCACATAAATGAGTCTCTATGGTCTTCATCAGCTTACTCCCTGATTCTCTTTATACAGACTGTTGTTTGTTTGTTTTTTTATCCCCTTACAAAGGTGCCATCTGGGTAAGGTTTTGAAGCAGGTGTCCAGGACATTCCTCAGTAAAATAAGAGTCTTGAAATGTTTTAAATATAATTTCTTAGAAAAAAAATTATGCATATAGTAAATAAATGGAAGGGCCCCACTCATCTTGGACCAGGGAATGTGATGATTAGTTTTACTTCACTTCATACCCAAGACAGTTATTGCTCCATTTTCCTCAAATAACCAAGTTGAGGTGCCTCAGTGATGCTTATTTAGTATGCATGTTCATTTCCTTTAGATGGCCTGAACTCCTTCAGCTTTGCCAAGTTCCTTAGCATATGAGGGTGCTCCTTCCACAAGGTAGAAGGATATGGGGGTGCTTAGCATATGGGGGTAGCAACAGAGACTACCTCCAAGATCTTTTCTGTGCCTTACATGATGACAAAATGCTGATGACAATGTGTTGTGTGTGTTTCAAAACACCTATTTCCCCCCACACACACACACACATTTTAATGCTCCTAAACATGAAATGTGAGAAATTATCTTGATTATGGTTCAAAAGCTCTCAGATTTGTTTCCAATCTTAATTCAAAGTTCTGGTTTAACTTTTAAAGGATTGTAGTGCCTATGAGATAGGACTCAGAGCAGGTCAAGGGCTGCTTTTTCTGTTACCATGACCATAAATAGAGATCATGCTTTATGTCCTGATAATATCAGAGGGTGAAGTAATGACCAAGAACAACTGTTTTTGATAATGACATCTAAGCTATGAATATCCTTCCATTGGTGGCTGATATAGCCTTATATCACAGGGTTCTAGGTGATCTCCAAAGGCTTTTTCCTCATCATGCCTTTGATGTTCATTAATCTGATTTGCTATTGAGTTGTAGTTGATAATTATCTTGCTGAATCTTAGTCTCTGCTAGTCTATTTAACTTCTTTCATAGAATCATAAAGTGGGAAGAAGACATTTAGGCCACTTAATCAGTGCAGAAAACCAGATTAAAGCTTCCCTGACACTTGCCTGTTCAGCCTCTGCATAAATACATTCTGTGCTAGGGAAGATCAACTCTTCTCCTTCTTTCATTATTCAAAATCCTGCATTTTGGGCCATAAAGAACTGGTCATAACCTTCCTTTGTGTGGTACCTCTTCAAATACTTGAAAAATTCATGATGACCCACTTCGGTCTTCTCGAGAAGAGTACAGTTTTAAAACAATATTTAAAATATTTAAACAAACGAACTAACCTCCTCCCTTGCTAAATGCCTGCAGAAACATCTGGGTAATGTAGCAGTTTCTCATTCTCCTGTGCTTGATTACTTGATCCTCCTGGGTTGAATCTCCTTCATTCTGAACTGTCTGGTCCAGTCTGTTTTTCCTCTTGTCTCTTTGAGCCTCAGTCTTTTCCCAGTTAACTCACAGAGGCTTTTTCCTGCTTGTAAAAACCTGCCAGTGTCTCTCTCAGCTGTCTAAGCATTCTGGCCTTGCATCTTCCAAGCTGTTCCTCTGCAATGTTAGTTGCAGGGAGTGGAACCCTGAGTGGGCAGAGTGCAGTAAGGGCAAAATCCTCAATTTCCTTACTGACTCCATGCTGTCTAACAACACCCTCTTTATGTCTCCCTTAATCATAATCCTGTTTGCTCTTTCTGGAGGTTCCTCTTCCCCTTGATTTTAAGTTCTTTCAGTTATAGACCTGTGCAGCCAAAGTTCATTCTACCACACACCCTCCTAGCAGTCTCCTGTTAGTTAGTACCAAACTTGAATCCCTCTACTTAGTTTTCATTCTAAACCTGGGTTTCTTGGTTGCACAAGTTTTTCATTTAGGATTAAAGGAATGTGGATGTCTACTGTACAGTGCATAACTGTAATATGATACTGTTTTCCCAAGCTATACGTTTTCTACGCTTGAAACAAATCTTTATTGCTTAGCAGACAAATATTTTGTTGTTCCATTCTATCCCAGTCAGACATGAACTAGTGTCAAATCTTGCAGAGGCCTAGAGCTAAAGCAGCAGGATTCATGAGCAGTCAAAATTGCCTTTCATTGCTCCCAGCTATAAAATCACTGGCTTGTGCAGCCAGAGCACTCAGCCTTCCTTACAGAGACCGCACAACCCTTCATTTTCAAATTGTTAATGCACAATGAAGGGTAAAGTCATCACATCACATTAGTACTGTCTTCAGCATGGACAGAGCCTCCTAACAGATTCCATACAGCACTAAGTGCATCCATTTAGCAGAGTGAGTGCAAATTTTTACATGGCATAACAAAGTCCTCATCCATGTCATATTGGAGGTAGTCACAGCTAGTACTACTTTAAATATCTTTCCAAGCACTTTATAACCGCTTAGGTGAATATTACTTGACTGCCCATTTGTATGTATCTCAAGCTACAACAAGCTTCCACCCAAACTGACATTTGCTGTGCCAATTTCTCCCATCTCTTCTACAACACTGAATAAATAAGCAATCAAATGTATAGTGCATTGTAGCACATGACATGTACTACAACATCAACTTTTTGTCAGTTGTTGGTTAAATAATATGGGCATGCCTAGCAGTGGCAAACCCAGAATATTTGACACTCAGAGAGAATTGGGACTGAGCAGCAACTGCAAGATCCAGGCTGGCCCAACCATAGCATTACCAGCCCACCCTGCTCCATCTCCATCACTGAGCCCACTGCTGGCCACCAAACAGCTGACTGACATACTGGCAGCAGCAACAGAACTCCGTACCTGCCACTGAAACTCTGTATAGCCTCCTCAAACAATGCAGCCATTATTGCCTGCAACTGGGGCAGACCATCCCCCCTGCTCTCCCCTTGGTATGCCACTGATGGTCAGTATTATTTATTTATTATATATAAATACACACACACGTGTGTGTGTGTGTGTATATATACTGTGTGTATATGGATGGATGGATGGATGTGTGTGTGTGTGTGTGTGTGTGCATGTATATGCATGTGTGTGTGTGTGTGTGTGTGTATATGTATGTGTGTGTGTGTGTGTGTGTGTGTGTATTTATATATATATATATATGCTTGGATAGCTATCATTGGCCTGCAGCTTGAAATGCTGTTCTAAAGCTTTCTTAGGTATCCAGTATGTGTATTCTGACCTATGTGGGCTTTTCTATAGTGTTTGGAAAAGATTGCTTAGAGGACAAAGAGTCTTGATAAATACTTGATTGACCAATGAAAACACTCAACCATAACAAAAACATTAAAAATTACCATGTATGCAACTTTGGTCCCAATGTACATCCTTTTAAAATAAAAAAATAAAATAAGCTTTCATATATTTTTAGTGCCAGATGGAATAAGAGACTGATTAGGAACTATCCTAGAAATGATGGAGAAAGTACCAGTTACTTACTGGGGTGCTTGCCCCATTGTTCTATAAAACTGGGTATTTTAATAGAAACCTACAATCACAGAATCTGGAAATGTTAGTCATGTTCTCAAGTCCACCCTTCTGCTCAGCGCAGGAATGCTAACAAAAGCATCCCAGACAGATGGCTGTTTGGTCTCTGCCTGAACATGTCAAAAGATGGGGAAACTACCACCTCTTTGGTGATCATCTCCCCTCTTGCACTGGTCTTAGTATCAGGGGGGAAAAGGCTAACATTCAACTGGAAGCTGCTTTTTCATATCTGTCTCAGTTAACTAAGGCAGATAAGAGCAACCATCATGGCTCCCCATCATCATCATCATCATCATCTTCATCTTCTTCATCATCTTCATCATATCTTAAATTTATATGCTGCCTGACTCCCAGTGACTCTGAGTGGTTCAGCTTCATTCCCCAAATTAAAGAAGATGCTATTCTTTCTTCCAGAAAGTAGAGGTCAAGAAACTAAAGAACAAAAATCATAACTGATAAATATAATGGAAACACCTGTCACATATCTATATCTGTATGTCTCTGCGCTTCTCTGTCACCTATCTACTTATTTATATAGAAGGACACAAACATGGTCCAAGGACTATGATGCCTCTGCTTATTGTAATATCCAGTTGATATAGAAACTGGTACAGGATTCACCAACCTGGATATCACTCTGATGTGTTGACTTCAATTCCCAAAATTCTTAGCAAGCATCATGGCCAGTTGGGAAATTCTGAAAGCTGACATCCACATATCTGCAGAGCACCCAGGGGGAAAAAGTTAATTTGACTGCTTCCTCTGGCAAGAGTATATAGCATCAGTATGTTACCTCAGAGCTCCATATGCCTTGGTTTCCCTTGTCTTCTATACATAATTTTAAATATAGGTAAAGTAAAATTAGCATCATCCACTACATTCCTTGCAATGCCTAGAGCTATAGTCAGCAGTTAGCTTCATATGAAAGCACTGGACCTATAAACATACATATGTCCTAGAATGCCATGCATAAAAATACAATATTGCTCTTCAACCAAATGAAATCCTCAGAGCAGCTTACATTCAGGAAAAAAGTAATGAGCAGGAAAGTCATAAAACAATTAATAACATTGACTGTAGAAATGCAAAAAAAGAGAAAAAAATTACTACCCCCAAAATAATAGGGCAATGCAGGAACATAAGGTAGCACCATAGAAAATACATTCATGGAAAAGAGGGTTTTGGGGTTTTGGCTTTCTTTATGTAAATACATCAGGAAGGACAAGGAGTGCAGAGCTTTTCAAGACATGTAGCTCTTCTGGGAGCTGCTAACAAAAAGGCCCAGTAGTATAATTCTGTCATCTACACCTCTCAGGTTGAATATGTAGAAAGACCTCTCTTGCTGACCTTGGCAGAAGCAAATGATCCTTCATATTCCCCGAGAAGGCTTAATGTCATGGTTTTAAAAGCCAGAAACAACACCTTAAATGACCCAGAATAAATAACACCTCCACAGTTTTTTAGAATGAAATTGAATGTGCCAGGCTTCAGCTTTCAAAGGTAGGGGAAGTTACTGGCAAGCATTTTTGCATCATGCTTGGATGCATCCCCCCACTCTTCTGCATGCCATTAGCTAACAATCCCTTTTCCCCCATTCCTGTTTCTATTTGTTGTATCATTACTTAATTATAAGCCTGCAGGTAGGGTTTACCATTTTTTCTATTTGTTTAATCTACACTGCCTATATAAAATAGAGCTATAATTTCTAAGTTCCTCAGTGGTACAGACTCTTCTGTAGAACAGGTGAGCCACTTCAAAATATATAAGGGTTCATTCTGATGTGTAGTTATATTGGCAAGGACCTGAATTAACTACAATGCTCCTAATTTCTAAATGTATATAAACAACACAGAATACATCTAAATTGGTTGTCCTTAAATATTTCAAGTTTTTGTGGAGAAAACAGTTATCTACTTTATATGTATGGTAGAATGTAGGATAGACTAGTTAGATATATCATCAAGACACTGATGTTCTATAAACCCTGATTAAAAAAGCCAATTCTGCTTGCTTCTCCTCAGCAGCTTTCTGCCATTAATATTCATGACAGACCTCAGTAAAATGGCAAGTAATTGTTCAGGAAGTATGGCCCAGACCAAGTACATTCTTCCCTTTGAACAGGATTTTATGAGTGATTCATCTGATATTCACAAATTCAGCATCATGAACTTCCTTAAGTTTGATGGACCATCCATCTATCTCCATATAACAGTGCTCAGCTGGCTACCCAGTTCATCTCACTACCCAGATATTGTTTCATTCATATATTTCCACTGTCTTATTATTTCTTCCTGAAGGAGGAACCACCTACACCCAGCCTTCTTTGTCCCATAAGTGCTTATTGCGCCTCTTTGCTCAAATTCTCAAAAGATCCCTCACATGATGGATAAGTAGGCATACATACTACCCTAGTTGCTTCAAATATCTGAAGTGTGTGTGCAAAATAAGTAAGAATGGAAAGGGGAATGAGTGCAAGAAAGAAGGAATGGTGCATTTATAGGAGGGAAGCTATTTAACATTCTTGGAAATCATCCAGATAAAATGAGAGGGATTTTTTTCCCTTAAGATTCCTATGAAGACAGGGGAGAGGCATAAACTTTCAATTTCCAGTCCTTATCACATAAAACAAATTTCAAAACAAATTACATATACATAGCTTTTATTGTACTCCATTATATTGTTTTATATTAGTTGTATATTCTCACTGTTTAATAGGTTTATTTATATTGTTGTGAATATTTTATTTTTGGTAGCTTTCTCTCTTTTGTAGTCAATATTCTTAGTACTTTGGTGGGTTGCTGCTTTTTAAATATATATATATATATATATATATATATATTTAAAGCGGCTGGATAACATAGTGGTTAGAATACCACCTTTGATGCAGGAGACCAGGGTTCAAATCCCGGCTGGTACCTACCTTACCAGTAGGGGTCCTTGGGCAAAGACCCCCTAATGCTTTACCTGCCTACCTCAAATATGAGAGTGACACAAACTAAGAGAGTCATGCCAGCTCGGATGTTGCCCGGATTAACAAGGTCTGCGTCAGATGTTGGGGAACCAGGGCAATCTGATGTTGTGGGCAACTGGAACAAACCATACATGGATGAGACGAGAGAACTTGGAATTGATGGAACACTACTATAACAGCAGACCTGATGAGAGGGGATATAACATATGAGGGAACTATGGATAGAAAGAAGGCCTACATCCACACTAACTGAGAAACAACTAGTTACCCAGCGCTTCAACAAGCTGCTCTCACAACTTGAGATAGACCAACTCCACATTATTTATTTATTTATTTATTTATTTAATTTGTCCCCGCCCATCTCCCCTACAACCCAGACTCAAGCAGACCTGGAAGAACAACTGGATGTGCAGCCAACACCCAGAAGGTGGATTGTCACTGCCACCCCTTCCATTACAGAGCACAGCAGCTGATAAGAGGCATAAGATTATGGATAAACTACCTCTAAACTGACTACCTATAGTCAACCCTCAAGTCCGATTACCAAGGCTCAGTGGAGAAGTACCATCAGATAGTATGCTAGAAGATGCCTCCAGACAATCCCTACTACCACCATAACTCAAACCAATGAATTGGTATATGCTACAGCCACTGTAATCCTGAAAATGCTTGGCTACATGATCAAGAAGAACAGCAGTACATACCCACTCTGGAAAATGAGATTGGAGGCTAAGATCAAGGCAACTCAGAGAGAAGTCAGTCAGCTGGTGGAACTACAGAAGCGTGTGGAGATTAAGGATAAGACTCGGCTACTGAAAAAATACATGGGCCTGACTCCATCTGAAGCCCTAGAGACTGCTAAACAAAGGCTCACAGCACTGGCTACCAGGCTAAGGAGATACACTAGAGAAGCAGAGGCCAAGAAGTAAAATGCCCTGTTCTCCAAAGAACCAGCCAAAGTGTACTCCCAACTGCAGTGCAACCACGCAGTAACAGCTGAGTCACCAGCAGCGGAAACTGAACAGTACTGGAAGAACATATGGGAGAAAGAGAAGACACATAACACCAGTGCAAAGTGGCTGCAGGACCTGAAAGCAGACCTCAGCAGTCTCCCAGAACAGGAACCAGTCACCATCACAGTAGCAGACATCCAACAGCGGGTCAAGAACATGAAAAGCTGGACAGCACCTGGCCCGGACATGATCCACACCTACTGGCTAAAGAAACTAACAGCAGTGCATGAATGCCTAGCAGCACAGATGAACCAACTGCTAAGTTGGTAAGAGGGGGATTTTATATATATATATATATATATATATATATATATATATATATATATATATATATATTCACCTATTATTCAACTTGTCTTTAATTTCACTCAAGATGTTGTAATAAGCCATATTATATGACAAAAATCTAACAACTGAAATTTTAATTCTTCTCAAACTGAAATTACCTCTGTCTATTTGAGAGTTATTTAAAACAGAAATAATTAATAAAAGTATTGCAAATATTACAAAAAGCAATTACTTTTGTACACATAATTTGTCTGCAAATCAAAACAATAATGTAAATGAATAATCTTGCTCAAATACATACTGAGATTGTATTATGAGAATTTCTTTGAATAATTCATTTGAATTACAACATTCATAATCAGTCAGGATTCTATGATGCTAGAAAATCAAAGCTATTATCCTGTATCATCTTTCACTGAACTCAGTGGCATGTGGTGGTGAGCAAACATCCCTGACATCAGCAACTGACATTCTCATAATAATTGTATCTCCCTACCCTATTGATTTTTCTAGCTCAGATCTCTGAACAGGGCCAGGTTGCTAGATCAAGTAACACACTAGATTTTCTACCATGCCCTGGTCTGCTTTGACAAGAACAGTTCTTGCCAGATTAACCCTATCTCATTTTTTTGATCAAGTAACTTCCTTCGTAGATGGGACTGCTATAGACATAATATATCTTAATTTCAGCAACCATTTGACAGAGTACCTCATTATAAGGGTGGTCTGGATGGTGTGACAATTAAGTGGATCTATAGCTGAGTACTTGCATATTCAGAGACTATTTATCATATTTAAATAAGTATGGAGTGGGATGTTACAAGGTTTAGTCCCAAGTCCTGTACACTTCAACATTTTTATTAATGAACTGAGTGAGGAAGTGGAGGAGATGCTTATCAGATCTGCAAATTAAACAAAATTGGGTGGCGTAGCTGATTCCTCTAAAAGGTAGAAATACAGTTTAAAATGGTGTTGATGTGAATTACAATAGCAGAATGCAGTTGAACAAACACATATGCAGATTTTTCACTTAGGACACAAAAATCAAATGCACAGGTATTGAATTGGTGATACTTGCCTTGGCACTTGTGAAAGAGATCATAGAATAGATGAATTATAAACTAAACATGAAGAATGTCATGAAGCTGCCAAAATGCAAATACAGTTTTAAGCTACATCAACAGATGTATAGTTTCCAGATTGTCAGGCCTAGCCCAAGGAACTCCAAGAGACCATGTAAATTCAGTCCAGCTATGTTTATTAGCTACAACCTCTAGCAAGAATCTTCCCAGACTGAAACCCCAGCTCCCAAGTAATGCCAGCCACAACATTGTGAATTCCTCAGGGAGGTGCCAGTCTTATCCTCTTGTATTTCCCATGCTCCTCAGGAGATGAAAGAAAATGTTTTTCTTCCTGAGCCTGGCCTTCATAATTCCATTCCATCACACAAATCACAGGAAGTAAAAGCTGCTCCCCCCCCCCATTGTCTGGACCCCATTTCAGCAATGAGAATGACCAAGGGACTAGAATTGAAGTCCAATGAGAAGAGATGAAAGGAACTGAGAAATCTGGTTATCTGCAGAGTAGAACCCCTGAAAGCCGGTAACGACTCATGGGTGACAACAGCCACCCCTTCTCCTCTCCCCTGGGCTCTCAGTTGGTGCAGAACCCAAAATCCGAGTGAGCCCATTTCCAAGAGGGGAACCATCACCACCCCCAAGCCCAACCAGATCTTGATAAGACATGCCAAGTCAGCATCATCCTCCAAGATAAGACCATGGATGAGGACAGCTTTGTTACACACTGACCTGGCATTCAAAAACAACAGCTGAAGTTCAGGGCCATCAAGGATTCAATTGCCAGACACACAGGGTAGAAGCTGAGGTCCAGAAAATAAAAGAGTTCTTCTCTGCTTTGATTTCTATTAAATATTGCACACTGTATTTCCTCATAAACATCTAATTGTATCTCATTCTGATAAAAACAAAAAAGGAAAAGCCACGTGCATTTTTCCTATGCTAGATTATGAAAATAGGTGCTCCATTTTCCTGGAATCATGCTTCTGCTCCAGCACTGAATCCGATCCAAGTATCCTTGAATCCCATGGGGAAGATGGGCTCATTTCCAAGATTCACGTTCCAGCCCTTGAAGCAGCTTTTGGCCACTTGTGCAACATTGCAACACACATACATAGAAGAGTGCTTTTGTCAGTCAGGCCCAGTTTCCAGTCTTGTTCTACAGTTGCAGTTAACTGTTTGCGCCATTTAGACTGGCAGAAACAGGGTAGATTTTGATCCCTGAAGAGTTATGCTACCTCATCCAAATTTCTCGGCACATGAGATGAGTGGTTTGCAGTTCAATCTGCTCCTGTAGCAGGATAAGAGGAATAATTAACCCAGAGCGGGTGGCCTGGAGGTGAGGCAGGCAGATTAGATAAATAACCCTAATGCACAGTCAGACTGTATATGTTGAGGTGCTGTTTCTGGAAGTGTAATATCAGATGTCAAAATCTCAACCTAAGTCCTTGCACATTTTAAATAAGTATCAGCAGAAACTGTAATGAACTTCTCTCTTCCAGCTGTGGTGGAAGCCTACAGGAAGTCTGTATAATTTAAACCCAGAAAGAATGTGTGGGTTGCAACTGCCACACTGGATCTGCTCATAGGGATTGAAGGAGAGAAATAGGAATAAATCAGGGACTGAAAACCTTACTCACGTATTTGGTTAAAAATCTCACAAGTTGTCAGTAGAGAGATGAAGATCAGAGCTGTAAATCTTCATCTGACCTGGCATCTCATTCTCCATTTACTTGTTGTTTCTTTCCTCTTAGAAATAAAAGCAGGAGGGGTTGCTTCTGGAGATATAATTGCCATGAGATAGCTATGTTAAATTTTCCTAGGCAACCCCTTTCACAAGGATCAATTTGCAAGGCACACAAACCAGCACCATGTGTCTTATACGCCTCAGCCACACTGGCAAAATTTGTTATCATAGTATTACGTAATAAAAGTAAACTTACCATGCCATGTAAGGTACCATGATGATGTGCATTCTCCTGACAAATGCAAAGAGTATTTCATCATTACACATCTGCTCAGATGTGTAAACATCAGGTGGTGCCAAAATCAAATCAAATAAATAAATTGAAAATAAAGAGGGGGTGGTAGTGGCAATGAAATACTTCATAGCAATGTGAAATCAATCCAGATATAATAGACTGCTTGGATCAGGTCTGATTGGATTCAAATTGCCTATTAGATTAGATTTTCAATCCAAGTAAACAGTTTTGAAAATCAAATGAATTAATTCATCTTGTATCCATCTGATTCAATAATTTGATCTGAATAATCAAGCCAGTTCAAAAATATGATTCAATCAGATTACCTTCAGATCAAATCTCCAGACTGAATCTTGCATAGTCCTGCTGAACATTTTTTAATTTAACTTATTATCTCCAATATTTCAGTACTAATTTCTTCAAATATGAGAAAGAGTGAGCTATTGTTTACATTTTTTGTCTGTAAAAGATAGATTTATTAATTTTCCCTTCAATTATTTACTAGTGGGTCTTGTAATACAGTGTTAATTTTATTTATTTATTTATTTATTCGATTTGTCCCCGCCCATCTCCCCTACAATGGGGGACTCTGGGCGGCTTACAATCACTAAAATCACAATTAAATTAAAAAAGTTTAAAAATTATACACTATATAATGCTATATATTTAACTATAGATCACACAATATTATTTTGAATAGACCACAGACTACCTCTATCCTTAATTTCAAACTGTATATCATGAAAGAGAAGCCTGTATGTTCCCTTTTCCAATTTTCACTCATTGGCCCTATTCATATGGCCTGTGCAGCCACATTCCAGCTTGTGTGAACTCAGTAACTCAGTCATTTCTAAGTCTGACCTAAAAACCTCAATCCATCTAATACTAATTTTTTGTTATCTTATCTTAATTAGGTCAGGCCACGCCATCTGAGTTTGAAGCAGAGAATTAACTTTAGACTAACCATCCCTTCTAGACTCTGGAAGCAGAAGAACAGACTGAAACCTGGAATATCTCTCTCCACAAAACTTAGACTGTGCCAGGTGCTTTCCTCTGTGTTGTGGGGGGATGGGGGTCACTATCCCCATATGCTTCTGGAATAGTAAAACTGAAGCAGAAAGGAGATAGGTCACCATGGATTTAAGTTATCTGGGAGAAACAGCAGACTCAAACAGCCATATAATATCAAAATGATCAGTCAGGGGAAATTATGGGCACAGATCCATTGCATACAGCGTTGCCATTTTCAATCATCTCCAAAGATCATTGTAAGCTTTTCTTGTTTTTTAAATCTGTTTTGGCATTAATATTCATTTACAATGTTTTTTGCTTTAATGTTGTAAAATCCTCCCTCCCTCCCTCCCTCCCTCTCATATATATATATATATATATATATATATATATATATATATGGCGGCTGGATAGCGTAGTGGTTAGAACACTGCCTTTGATGCAGGAGACCGGGGTTCAAATCCCGGCTGGTACCTACCTTACCAGTAGGGGTCCTTGGGCAAAGACCCCCTAACGCTTCACCTGCCTACCTCAAATATGAGAGTGACACGAACTAAGAGAGTCATGCTGGCTCGGACATTGCCCGGATTAACAAGGTCCGCGTCAGATGTTGGGGAACCAGGACAATCTGATGTTAAGTGGGCTACTGGAACAAACCATACATGGACGAGACAAGAAAACTTGGAATTGATGGAATGCTACTAAAACAGCAGACCTAACGAGAGGGGATATATGAAACGTATAAGGGAACTATGGATAGACAGAAGGCCTACATCCACACTAATTGAGAAACAACTAGTTACCCAGTGCTTCAACGTAGTAAAGAGGAAGCTGCTCTCACAACTCAAGATAGACCAACTCTACATTACATCCCAGACTCAAGCACACCTGGAAGAACAAGCAGTTGTGCAGCCAACACCTGAAGCTGGAATGTCACTGCCACCCCTTCCATTACAGAGCACAGCAGCTGATATGAGGCATAAGATCATGGATAAACTAGCTATAGTCAACCCTCGAGTCCAATTACCAAGGCTCAGTGGAGAAGTACCATCAGATAGTATGCTAGAAGATGCCAACAGAGCCCTCCAGACAATACCTACTACCACCATAACTGAAACCAATGAATTGGTATATGCTACAGCCACTGTAATTCTGGAACTGCTTGGCTACACGATCAAGAACAGCAGTACATACCCACCCTGGAAAATGAGATTGGAGGCTAAGATCAAGGCAACTCGGAGAGAAGTCAGTCAGCTGGTGGAACTACAGAAGCATGTGGAGATTAAGGATAAGACTCGGCTACTGAAAAAATACATGGGCCTGACTCCATCTGAAGCCCTAGAGACTGCTAAACAAAGGCTCACAGCACTGGCTACCAGGCTAAGGAGATACACTAGAGAAGCAGAGGCCAAGAAGTAAAATGCCCTGTTCTCCAATGAACCAGCCAAAGTGTACTCCCAACTGCAGTGCAACCACAGAGTATCAGCTGAGCCACCAGCAGCGGAAACTGAACAGTACTGGAAGAACATATGGGAGAAAGAGAAGACACATAACACCAGTGCAAAGTGGCTGCAGGACCTGAAAGCAGACCACAGCAATCTCCCAGAACAGGAACCAGTCACCATCACAGTAGCAGACATCCAACAGCGGGTCAAAAACATGAAAAGCTGGACAGCACCTGGCCCGGACATGATCCACACCTACTGGCTAAAGAAACTAACAGCAGTGCATGAATGCCTAGCAGCACAGATGAACCAACTGCTAGCAGCAGGCTCCTACCCAGACTGGCTAACAGAAAGAAGGACAGTGCTGATCATGAAAGACCCTCACAAAGGAACAGCACCATCCAACTACCGGCCAATAACCTGCCTCCCCACAACATGGAAAGTTCTATCAGGCACCCTAGCTGCCAAGCTACAAGACCATATGGGCCAGTACATGAGCACAGTTCAGAAGGGCATTGGGAACAACACCAGCGGCTCAAAACACCAGTTACTCGTAGATAGAGCAGTCACCCGAGATTCAAGGTCTAGGCAGACCAATCTGAGCACAGCCTGGATTGACTACAGGAAAGCCTATGACTCAATGCCGCACACATGGATCTGTGAATGCCTGGCGCTATACAAAGTCAACAGGACACTAAGGACCTTCCTCAAGAACTCAATGGGACTGTGGAAAACAACACTGGAAGTGAACTCAAGACAGCTCACACAAGTGGCCATCAAGTGTGGCATATAACAAGGTGATGCACTGTCCCCACTGCTGTTCTGCATAGGCTTAAACCCCCTCAGCCAGATAATCACAAGGTCTGGATATGGGTACAAGTTCAAGAGTGGAATCACCATCAGCCACCTCCTCTACATGGATGACATCAAGCTGTATGCTAAGAGTGAACGAGACATCGACTCACTGATCCACCTGACACGGAGCTACAGCGAGGACATTGGGATGTCATTCGGACTGGAGAAGTGTGGCAGAATGATAGTAAAGAGAGGGAAGGTAGTTAAGACCGATGGAGTGGAATTACCAGTGGGCCACATAGCAGACATAGAGACCAGCTATAAGTACCTTGGTGTCCCACAGTCACACGGGAACCATGAGGAGGAGGCAAGGAAGACAGCAACATCCAAGTACCACCAAAGGATAAGACATGTCCTGAAGAGCCAGCTCAATGGGAAGAACAAGATCCATGCCATCAACATGTATGTCCTGCCAGTCATCAGATACCCTGCCAGTATAGTGAGCTGGCCAAAGGAAGACATGGAGGCTGCCGATGTGAAGACCCAGAAGCTCCTCACAATGTACGGAGGTTTCCACCCCAAGTCCAACACCCAGAGACTGTACACCAGCCGCAAAGAGGGCGGGCGGGGTCTGATGAGTGTCAAAGCCACTGTCCTGGATGAAACCCGGAGTATCCAGGAGTACATCAGTAAGATGGCACCCAAAGATGAGCTGCTGAGAGAATGCCTCAGGCAGCAGCAGACATGGGAGGAAGTTCAAGTGGAGGAAATACCATGGCAAGACAAGCCCCTGCGTGGGATGTACCATCAACAGATAGCTGAGGTGGCTGACATTGGGAAATCCTACCAGTGGCTGGAAAGGGCTGGACTAAAAGACAGCACTGAGGCACTGATCATAACAGCACAAGAACAGGCACTAAGCACCAGATCCATAGAAGCAGGGGTCTACCACACTAGACAGGATCCAAGGTGCAGATTGTGCAAAGAGGCCTCAGAGACAGTCCAACACACAGTGGCAGAGTGTAAGATGCAGGCAGGAACAGTATACACTGAACGGCACAACCAAGTAGCTGGCATTGCTTACCGGAACATCTGCACAGTGTATGGGCTAGACCCCCCCCAAGTTCAGATGAGAGATTCCACAGAAGGTCATGGAGAATAACAGGGCTAAGATCCTGTGGTAGTTCCAGATCCAGACGGACAGGCAGGTACTGGCTAATCAACCAGACATCGTGATAGTAGACAAAGACCAGAAGACAGCAGTAGTGATAGATGTAGCAGTGCCAAGTGACAGCAACATCAGGAAGAAGGAGCATGAGAAGCTGGAGAAGTACCAGGGCCTGAAGGAGGAAATCGAGAGGATGTGGAAAGTAAAGGCCAAAGTGGTCCCAGTGGTGGTAGGAGCACTCGGGGCCATGACTCCTAAGTTGGGAGAATGGCTCAAACAGATCCCAGGAACAACATCAGAGCTGTCTGTGCAGAAGAGTGCAGTGCTAGGAACAGCTAAGATACTGTGCAGAACCCTCAAACTCCCAGGCCTCTGGTAGAGGACCTGAGATTGAGGAAGACACATACCACCCATAGAGGTGAGAGGGGAACTTTTATTTAAAAAGCAGCAAGGAGGGAAAATTGTCACATTCTTTTTTGTTTATTTTGACTGAACCATGGATTGATAATTCCAACAAGAAAATAAAATCAGGAAATCGAGAGGATGTGAAAGTCAAGGCCAAAGTGGTCCCAGTGGTGGTAGGAGCACTCGGGGCCGTGACTCCTAAGCTGGGAGAGTGGCTCCAACAGATCCCAGGAACAACTTCAGAGCTCTCTGTGCAGAAGAGTGCAGTGCTAGGAACAGCTAAGATACTGCACAGAACCCTCAAACTCCCAGGCCTCTGGTAGAGGACCCGAGATTGAGGAAGACACATACCACCCATAGGGGTGAGAGGGAATTTTTTATATATATATCTTTT
This sequence comes from Liasis olivaceus, assembly GCA_030867105.1. Lineage (NCBI taxonomy): Eukaryota > Metazoa > Chordata > Lepidosauria > Squamata > Pythonidae > Liasis > Liasis olivaceus. The sequence continues at coordinate 42,982,446 of CM061349.1, forward strand.
AAACAAGAAGATAAAAACTAACATACACTAACATAAAGTAGGGAAAAGAAAGAAAAAGAAAGAAATCAAAGAAAAAGAAAAAAGTGCAAGAAAAGAAAAAAGTTGAAGAAAAATAGAAAAGAAAGAAAAAAAGATAAAAAGAAGTGGCTTCCAATAGTCTTCACAGCAATTATACATACTTTTTTTATACAAAAAGTCCATAAGAGGCTTCCAGTTAAACATAGATAATGTCTTTTCTCATCAAAGAAGTCAATTTATCCATTTCAGCAAAATCTGTCAACTTCACCGACCATTCCTCCATAGTGGGTAGTGTTGAATCTTTCCATCTCTGTGCATATAGTAATCTTGCTCCAGTAATCATATATTGGAATAATCTTACATGGTTTCTTTCTAACTGTTTATCCAGTAGTCCTAAAAATAAAAGTTATGGCTTCAACTGAATATTGATCTGTAAAATCTTCCCTATCAAAGTATGCATTTGAATCCATTTTTTTTTTAGTTTTTTTACATGTCCACCGCGCATGATAAAATGTCCCTTCATGTTGTTCACATTTCCAACATACATTTGAAGTGCCTTTATACATTCTAGATAATTTCTCTGGCATCATGTATTAACAATACATCTTCTTTATAAAAACTCTCTTTGAGATCATAACACAGTGTAAAATTCAACCCTTTTAACATATTTTCTCACTGATCTATCTATACATTATAACCAAAATTCTAGCCCACCTTATCATACATTCCTTAACATGTTCTTCCTTTGTTTCAAATTTCAACAAAAGTTTATACATTTTAGCAATTACATGTTCATCATCAGTAACTTCATTTTGGCTTACTTTGCTCCATACCATAAGTCTTTTTGTCCATTTTAAATATTTCTGATAACTGTAAATGAGAAAACCATTGACAGCTATATCCTTTTGCTAATGTTGTAGTATCATTTCTGATATTTTGAGTTAATAAAGTTTAAAGAATCTACTTGCTAATGCTCTGCTTTTCAGTGGGTTGAAAATACTGTGATGTTCATACACAGATATATGTATGTACACATATATATCCACAAGTAAATCCTGTTCAATTCAGTGGAATCTAATCCCTTGTAAAATAGTATAGGATTGTAAAATACAGAAAATATTCAGTACATTGGCTAGACCCAACTCTGTACCCATGAGATAAAACAGCTTTTCTCTAGAAAGTTCTCATGATCTATGGATTCTCAAAGCTTCATATATTTTTAGAGCTCATATATAATGTATGCAATAAGAAAATATACTATAATGGGTAGGATGGGGAAGCAACATTAAATAATTTACCAAATCTCCTCCTCTGGGATTTGCTAGTTTGTCCCTCTAAAATTTTAATATCTTCTTGGCTATGATATGCCTTTCCCTTAGAAGGAGCTAGTCTATTGTTTATAGATTAAATAGATAGGCCATTAAAGTTATAAATATAACAAAATATACTAAGAAGCCAAGTCAGACCCTTATACTGTCTTTATGATCATTTCATTTCTCTCACTCTTTCATTTTTTTTTTTTTTTTTTTTTGAGATCAAAAAGTCAACAATGGCCATAGTGGCAACAAAATGAGCTGTACTGGCCCTGGGGGAAAGATATGTGCATATATGTATGGCAATGTAATGTTTTTAGAAAAAGCTTTGAACTATTTTACCTCCAAAGATGCTGAAATTATTTATAAGCAAATATTACACTTTTTTTGCCCGTCTTTCCACAGAAAAAAAATTATACAATGAGCTTATTTTTTTAATTTAGTCAATTTATATAGCTGCCCACTCAGCACATGACTCAGGGCGTTAGAATCTTGACGTGTTGCTAAAAGAGATGGTAGTGGGGAATGGGTGTTAAACTACCTCCTACTCAAAATGCAAAAGTTTAGCTGTAATCTTGTCAAAAAGATTTGGGGTCTGTTTTTTATTGATTATTCTCATGGCATCTTTTACCTATCTCCCTACTTAGCCTTGAGAGTTTGGTCTAGTGATTAAAATGACAGACTAAGAATGGGGAGACCTGAGTTCTAATCATGACTTAGGAGAGAAGCCAACTAGATGACTTTAAGCCAGTCATTTCCTCTCAGCCCTAGGAAAACGGCAAAACACTTCCAAAAATGTTGCCTAAACATCTACATGTACTTGTCCTTGTATTCACTAAGGGTCAAGACTGACTCTGGAGCAAAGCAATAAATATTGAGCATTAGTATCTCAAACTGGAGAGCAGAAGGAAGACAGAATTAGTTGCTAATAGAAAAGGTTTATACATACCTCAGAAATCTGAATCTTTCAAAGGGGGGATAACAAGTTCCTCCCTCCTGTACAGCCCAGAATGAAAAACAGCAAAATAGCTTTCCTAACTCCATCTCCACTGCTAAGTGCCAAATTGCATGTTTACACATTACTGTTCCAAAGAAATGCACTTCTAAGCTAAACCCAGACAGCTCTGGAAGTAGCAGAGGGTGTTAAACATTTCCACAGTCATCATTTCCAGCTTTTATCTACTCCACAGAGTTTTAACAGATACTTTTTTTCATTTCTGCTGCCCAAGGCTGTGGATAGGAACCTTGGAGACAAAATATCTGCTACAGACGTGTTTGAACTTTCCTGGTTTACAGAAGCAGCAGGGACAAAGGAAGGGATGGATAAGCAAGTAAATGTAGCAGTATGAATCATTCATACTTAAAAAGGCAAAAGGAAGGTCTTCATTTGTGTTTGCTTTTTGTTTTAAAAAATCTCCCTGACTTCCACCTGATTAGATCATTTTGGGGCAGCATGTAATATTGTCATTTATATACCACAAAACTATATCACTCCATGAAGTTCCTCTTGGTTCTCATAAACCTCAAGGAGAAGGAGAAGGAGAAGGAGAAGGAGAAGGAGAAGGAGAAGGAGAAGGAGAAGGAGAAGGAGAAGGAGAAGGAGGAGGAGAATCCACTGCCCAATATGATAGCTTTCTGAATTGAAAAGCTTGGGTGAAACGTGGAAACAGTTTTACACTGGCTGTAGCCCTTTTTGGAAGGGCAATTTCAGAAGGTCGTGTTGGACATTCAGAAGGTTATTCATTATGACATATCAAGATTGCAGCATGTTCCATGCAAATATACATGAATGCAAATGGAAGATAGTTCAAAATTTTGCAGATTGGTGCCATTTGTGCCAATTCTATCCTTTCTTTGGAAATCCAAGGAGAAGTATTCTAGTTCTAAATGATTGTCTAATGTCAGAAAATAATTGGAGAGGAGCAAACAAACTGAATCACAGTGTAGCAAAGACAGAGATGTCCCTGGAGATGTCAGTTTTGGCAATAATAACATATGCCTTGGTTGTATCCCATAATTATTATCACCCACAGCCAATCTCAAAAAGCTAAGTAGAGTTGGGCTAGGTAGAACTTGGCTGGGAGACCAACATGAAATAGCAGGATTGTATGAATCTGCTTTGAAAAGAATTTGGAAATTTCAGCTGATCCAGGCTACTGAATCTAAATTATGGATGCACCCATATAAACCTATATGTCTCATCTATTAAAACAATCACACTGTTGGCCTGATTAAAGTTAAAGTACTTATCATAACCTATACGTCATACTGGGATCAGAATAACTGAAAGAACATATTCTTTTATATGAGCCTTTCCATGCTTTAATATGTCAGGAAGACTTTTTTCCCTTCCTATAAGCATTGAAGGCACATTTGTTGGAAATACAAGAGAAAGACATGGGGGTGAACTGCTCCCAAACTTTGGACATTTTTGCCAGACTAGCTACCTCTTCATTGTCCTTCAACCAGCAAGTCATTGCATTTTTGTTCTGGAAAGTATTTAGAATTTAAGCTGGCATTTTACAGAAGTTCATTTTAATTTGGCTTGGACAGTGTGTAGTTTATTTTGCTTTAGTGATATGTTTTAAGTTTTTTAATTATTGTGATAGAATGAAAAGTTAAATACTGTACTTTCTGCCGTTCTTCATGAACTCCCAGGCTGTACTTGCAGCTAATAACCTGAGAATAGGAAAGAGCTGAGAGAAAAAGATAAGTTTTTTTTCTTTCCCCACCCAGAGAGAGGTTCTCATGAGAGTGGAGTCGAAGTTAAAATAGGCTAACAAGCTGACAAGAGGGGAATTGTTATTGTTGGATCAGAGAAGAAAGAAAAAAACGACTAGCAGGCAAAAATGCGGTTTCATGCTGCTAAAGAAATACAGGTTCCTGAGGGATTCAAGTTCAGTGAAAAGTGGTTGTCATAATGGTCACTATGCAGGGAGGAAAATAAAGTAGTGTAGCATCAGTCTACCCATCACAGATACCCAAAAAGGAAGAAGAGGATCTGAAGACCCAAGAAGAACTGCTTGTTGTGACATATCACCAGCTAAATTTTAATTGAAATCTTCAATGAACTCTGTGGGGAAATAGTGATACACTTTGTTTAGTAATACATACTTTGCAGTAGTTTAGAATAGGCACACTGAGATTATAGCAATAGTGTTACTATGGCAGGCAGGGAGATTTCCAAATGCTACAGCCATTCAGGCCTAAATCAATTTGTTGGATTCCACTCTCACCTGAAGTTAGAAGCAGGAGGGAGGAAGGAAATGATGCTTTGATAGTTGGTCTTGCATAGCTGAAACAGAAGCTATACTTCTGTCTTTGAAATATAAGAAAAAATGAGCTGATTTACAAAAAAATATATATATATATTTGTGTGCTGGGTTTTGTTTGTTCAATCCTGAAGAACTCTCCCACAAGTATATTTGAAAACAAGTTGATTTCTTTAAGTTTAATCATTCATCTGTCGTTAGTCACCTTGTTCGAATGATTTTTTTAAAAAAAGTAGGGATAGTAATTCAAGAGACAAAGAAATGAATAAAGGCATTTCCCAATTTCTGTAAAATCGATCACTTTTCCTCTAGCATATGGTGCGTAATAATGAAACTTGGTTTCCACTTGTGCCTTCCTATTATATTAAGTTTGAAAAAATCCTGTTTTCTTTAGAGCAGGGTTTCATTAAGCCATCAGAAAGTTGCTGACCCCCTCCGAAAGGGAGGGAAGGAGGGAGGGAGGGTAATTTGCTGCTAATCTCCAATTTCATAAAATATCCAGTCTGAATAAAGCCCCCCTCTTCTGTCTCTGTCAAAGATATTTTTTTTCTTTTTTAGGGGAAATAAACACTAGCCAAAAACTATGTTTACCCTGTTCTAACCTTGTGAGAGGAAAAGACAAAAAATCACTTACACCATGATTCCAGGTAAACTTCCTTTTAGTATCTATAATCTTTTAATCTCTATAATTTAATTTGGATGAGGCAACAGAAATTGCCCTGGCATGAGGGAAAGAGAAGCATCAAAATGAGGCTGCTCATCTGAAGTGCTGTGAAAGGATTGCAAAGGATAACAGTTAAACTACAGCTTTTATTGCACTGTTGCAACAACTTGACTTTTTTGACCCCTCCCCCCCCCATTCATGTTCCTGCTCCAGAAAAATTAATGACTGACTCTTCTACCAACAGTACCCTCCCCAAAATCTCTACACATAGACAATGGTCAGCATACGGGGAAGACCTCATCATTTTCTTGAAATACCAGGTTGATTACTTGCAGAGAATTTTTCACAAGATTTACTCCAAAATTACTGTTCTCACTAATTCAGAGAGAGAGACAAATCTTCACTCTCTGGCAAATCTTTTTGTAAAGGGCGTAAGTAATGATGAAAAAGAGAAGAGAGGTTTGGTTTAGTTTGTTTTTTTCCCCCAAGGAGGGACAAAAGGGTATGTGAAAAATTCAGGCCTAGTTCGAAAGTATGAATCACGAAAACATATTCTCACAGCACCCTCTGCTGGTAAATCGGAAAACGTGAGCTAAATTTGCTGAACAATGTAGCATAGGAAACGTGAAATGTCATCTAGCAGGCTTGGATACAATCTTTAAAAGCCCATGAACAGTTTGATAATCACTCAAGTAAGGGAAACCAAAAATAATAGCATATAAGCATGCCTAGGATGAATATTTCCCCAGGTTTGGAGATTTCCTTCAGGATGTAATGGAAATCATAATACAAGTGAATCGTTCTTCGTAATAATTCTGAAAGAGGTAGATTTTGGGAATGCTTTGACAGATTTTGTGGGGAAGGGTCTTATTTTTGTCACTTCTGTTGTATTTGTATAGTGTGTGTGTGTGTTTCTTAATGGAGACAAGGCCACTGTTGCCACAGTTTCAAACAATCCCAGGCCTAATAGTCTCAAAAGTCACACACTGATTTATTTCTAGCTCAGCTGTGGATTAATTGAAGCCACTGAGAACCTACTTCTTTGTTTGTTTGCTTGTTTAGCTACTTTTTGGTTATTCTATTTCCTCATTGGAGGGATCTCATTTCTCCTCACAGCTCCTGAATTTCAGGTCCTCTAGGAATAATGCTAGCTTGATAGCTTTGCCGCTGCTCTTCACTAGCCCAGACAAAATGAGTGTTTTGCCATTCCTCTGTCAACTTCAGGGAGCCAAGCCCAAAAATTCAGACTGGGTTTTGTCCCCCTCTGCTTTTCTTTCTTTTCCATGCGTGCAGAATGCCATCATATGGATTATGCAACAGGAAGAATTCTATGACAGGCAAATTAAACTATGGCCATTGGCTAGAAATTATTAATTCACATTTCTAGACTATAGAACTGCAGAAAAGATAAAACAGTGAACAGTATCCTCAGTTTTCAAACTTTTATTTGGGTAGGCAAATCTTTAGTTTCCCTTTCCATAAGTGGGAATTCTTTCACTCACTTGGTTGTACCAGTTCTTAGTGCAGTTTAAGATAGAGACAGATACACACACACACTGTTTGTTTGAAGTTTGTTTTTAATAATGAATATGCAGGAATGTATGTGTGTACAGAAATAAAGCCAAGAAAATCAGTTTGCACTATTTGTAGTTTCAGGCTGCTGGGTGCATGTCCTACAATCAAACCCAGTCCAACATAATGCATGTTTGTTAAAAGAAAAAATCTGAAATCACAACAAACCCTCAGGGCAAACAAACTAAAGCAAAATTGTCTTGCAAATAGGTTGTGATGGGAGAGATGTGCAACTAACTATACATGTCAATAATAAATTATCTATCGGCATCAAATCATTACATGCATATTTTTTATAAAAGTACAAGTACTCTAAGTGTGCTGTGGTGCGAAATCATTAATTAGCTACAACATTTCTCTCATACACCATTCAGTGGCATCTTTCTATATTTCCTGCCAGTAAGTAATTTTTCTATTGAGTTTATTTTAGGAGCAAATGGAGAGTAGTTAGCCAAAAGCTATGTGCCATTTCCCAAAATGAATTTCTAACATGGCTAAAATTAATGTCCTATCATTTAATCAATTTTGCCTCTTAGTTGGGAACTTGGGTGAAGTCATCTAAAACTACTAAGAAAATGAAATCTATCCCAGAAGCATAGAATTCTAATTAGTGTTAGAAAACTCTTCATGCATTTTTTTTCCTACCAGTTTCAGAATTGGAAAGGGATATTTAGGCCATCAAGCCCAACTAGTTCAAGAATACAAATTCAAGTATCCCAAACAGATGGCTATCTGGCTTTCTTATGAACACATCCAATGTAAAGGAGCCCACGATCATTTAATAAAATATAATTTGCTTTATCCTTTTAAAAAAAAATCTAAGAAACTCTCATAGGTAGAACCTGATGTTCTTGTGCCTATTTAGCTGCAAGGTCTCTGTGTGTCTGGTGTGGGGGAGAGGAAGGGAGGTAGAGGAGGGAATGTCTTATCTTTCCATGTATCTCTCCGGCAGACTGCAGTTGCCCTCCCTGTTACATGCTCAAGAGAAAGCCTCATGATAGAACTCTTCCTCTTAACCTTTTCTGGTAGCAGTGCTGAGATCACAGCAAAGGAGGACTCTGGAACATGTGGCGGGGGGGGGGGGGGGATAGTAACCAAAAACACAATTGTGATGTGACACCATTTTAGCCTCTTATGAGCTTACATGAAAATTTATGACATGTGTATGAAAGGGCAGAACTTGTGCTTTGATATTACAGTGCACATTTCATCATTTTGGCTTTATCTTGGTTAGGAATAGGTATACCTATGAGTTCTGCCCCTAAGAAGTTCTCCTACATCTCAATTTTTTTGAGAATTTGTCTACTTCTCTGTTCACAAATCTGATGGAAAATGTTAAAAAGCTAGCACTATTCTAATCCCTTTTTATATTGGTTTCTACTTCACTGTGAATAATATGGAAGTGCTAATACCAATTACTTACTATAGGTAGTCCTCGTTAGCAACTACAATTGGAACCAGCAACTCAGTCATTAAGTGAAGCAATTGCTAAGTGAAACCACAACTGTGCTTATGATCTTACTTCAGCTTTCCTTTGCTTTACAGACTGATAAAGGACTGATAACAAAGTTATTTTTTCATCACTGTCGTAACTGCGAATGGTAGCTAAACAAGGCAGTTGCTAAGTGAAGATTATCTGTACGTGCATTTGAATTTTTGAAAACTCCCTACATGTGTGGCAGGTTGATCTACAACATATCCCAGGGCTATTATAGGCATATAGCTCAAAGATGAAGTGGATTCTTTTCTCTGTATTTATAGGAGAAGGCTAGAAAAAAATTGGGATTCATTACAGAGTTATCCATACATATCCATTCTCCCTGCTTGACCTTGAACAATCACTATGTTTATTCCATGCCCTTGATTTACTTTAGTGATGCTTACCTGCTTCTGGATTTGTTTAATTAGCTAAAACATCGTGTTGTTAGAATAATGTTTAACAACATTCTAAATAATTAATACAATTACAGCTTAATCTGGTATCCTTGAAGACCAATAGTTATAAATATAAATGATTTCATCAGTGTAAATAAATAAATAACCCTGCTCAATTACAACTGAGATTCAAGCATGTGCAGAAAAAAAAGCTTTTAATTTCTCTTCTGAAAGGAATATGCAGTTTATTTTATTTGCATTGACTTACTTGTTTCTTGTCCTTTAATTACCATCTCATTTAATGTTGGCTTCACATTCATTTTGTTTCCATGTTGACCACAATGGTTGACAGCAGTGAGCCTGATGTCAGTAACATTCACTGGGATTATATCTGTCACATGTCAACAGTAGAATAAAATGTCCATGCTTTATATGCAGCCAAAGCAAGGGTAATATCTACCAAACAGCTTACCATTGCTTTATTGTTTTGGTTGGATAATTTCCATAGCCTGTCATTTTTAGGACACTCTAGTGTCCTCCCTAAATACAGAATACTCCCTGAATGTCTCAGTTTGCTAAATAATGCAATGCAGTTGCTCTTATGATTGACAGAAGTCACAAACATAACAGTTGGAAAAAACAAAAAGAATAAACTTGTGGTCATTTCTTCACTTACCTCAATATATTCATTTGTTTTTTATAGAAACAAATTAAAAACAAGCAGGAAGGCATTTTATTTTAGGTCCATCATTCTATTTCCTATATTGGCCAGATACTTTTCTCATGCTATTTATATGAATTTGTGCCCTTAGATTATAATGTTGTTATATTTTACATTACATTTTAACATATATTGGAAGTAATTACACTATAATGATTTTATTCTTTTAATAAACTTTTTATAAACCACCATAGGGAATATGACTGAGAAATAGTATGAAATGTGATAGGGATAGATAGATAGATAGATAGATAGATAGATAGATAGATAGATAGATAGATAGATTCTCAAAAAAGAAGGCATGAAGGTAATTGTCTTAGTATTGCTCTTGCTCTTTGAGATTGGTAGTACCTGGCACCATTTCTTTAACAGAGAGAGAGAGATGGGACTTTTATAAACACAAGTTTAATTAAGATGCCCCCTCCCCCTTTGCAGTGGTTCAGTTTCAAACCTCTGGACAAAAATAAGAGCTGGAAGAGCAGCACCCCGATATACATTTCAAATACTATGTAGTTTGCCCATCAATTGTTTATTCTCTATATCACCTTAGGCTTACTCCTATGTTCCAAACTGCCTGCATCCTGATTTCCCAATCAGACACAGCATATGGCTTCCTTCATACCAACTGGCTTTGTTTTATTATTTTATGGTTCCTTTCATTTAAAAAAAGCAAAGGGGAAACTAACATGCTGCAAAGCAAAACTCCAGCCTGAAACATAATCTTTATTTCTAGGAATGTTTGTGGGTCCTATGTATATTCCAGAAGCATATGTAAAAATAAAATTATAGAGAGCTGAGGCCCAACGCCTTGTTTATAAGTTTGCCTGCCAACCCAGAAAAATGACTGTCCTAAACTGAGATAATAGAGAGGGCTCTGGAAGGTTAAAAGGGATGGTGATGGTTGTGTGTGCATGGATGACCAATGATTGGCCTCTTCACTATAGAAGCTATTGTGAGAGTGCTTATAACATGCTGCCACATTCCAAAGGTTCTCATTAGCCCAAACAGTTTAAGGACCCCAGATTAGATATTTTAGCTGGGAATTAATGGTATTCAAGCCTGATTAATTATTAAAGTTCTCCATCAAGTAATCCAGGGAATTTTAGTCCTGTAGGAGGTTTAAGAGTTTCTGCAAGAAGATCCCTAATTCTCTAATTACAGTCAGTAGATAAATGTAAAAATGGCTAAAATTTGTTTACATATTAACATCCATTTCTACTGTAGTTGTGCTCTTAATGTTATAATCTAGGTCTTAGATTCAAAGCCTTGATAGATTTATCTTCAGGAGATAGATCAACTAGGGCATCTCCTGATCATCCCCCTCATCTCCAGTAATGGATTAAGCCATAAGATCTCCAAATACTTCACACAATAAATAGAGTAGGTATGAATTTTACTGCTGGCCAGGTTTGACTTGTTAACCTGATTATATTTTAAGGCTTCTATCCAAGATGCTTGAAATATACATCTAAGTTATATTTCATGTAAATGCATCAAACTGTGACATCCCATAGTAAGGTAGTATATATAGGCACATAATTTTCTTACAGTTGCCTACTGAGTAATTACTGCATGACAAAGCATGATTGTTTTTTGTGAAACATGCATCATCAGATGTGCTGATTAATTCAGGGTTCTTCTGGATATTGTGAGGCTGAATTTCTAAACACAGATTATAAAATTGTATGTATGCTAAAATCACACTTATGAAAATTATTGGGTTGGTAAATCTGCTGAGATCACTCAAAGATAACAAAAGCAGGAAAAGTTGTAGTTACAAGAAATCAGTAATATAAGTCAAGCTGATCCTAAGGAACGGGACCAGTTCTTGCTGAAAGAAAAACATCCAAAGTGGCTGTCTTTGTCAGATATCTTTTCCTTTCTTCTGCATGGACTTGCATAGGAGATAATACAGGTTTCATGAAGCAATGAAATTAAGCAAACCCCTGTTGCTAAGTTTTCAGCCTGTATAACCTCTGTGAATTAAACACAGCAACTATCAAAGGACTTTGGCACCAGCCAAGGATTAATGACCAAGTGGAAATATGATGGCTAAAGGCAAAACTGAGCAATCATTAAGCCAGTTTCCAAGGAAATGTACTGTGCCAAGGTTATTGCTATCACAGAGCTTCTTTAAATTGGCACAGAAAGAAAGAATAGGGCAACAGCAATCATTAGACAACAGTTTTTCATCTTAGCAAAAAATAAATAGATAGCAGAAACTACTTGAATGCTATTTTGTGATGGAAGTAATTGAACACCACTTTTAGGCAGTTAGTTTAGACTAGATTATAGCTTTAAAATATTTCATGCTAAAATGTTATACACATACAAACAGTCACCAATTCTGGTCATATTCCAGCATGAGTATAAATAAACAAATAACAGGTGGTGGGATATTCAGTGTTTTCAATGGCTTCCACTGAGTTTTCTAAGATCAAATAAAAAGGCTGGACCACAGCATCCATCTACAAGTGGGAAAAAAATCTTGTGCCAAAGCTGGCTGCATCAAGAGTACAGAATAGTGTTTTCATTCAGGAAAAAAAGAAAAGAAAAATGAAGTATCTGCCATTTGATAAAACTGTAGTGAAGACAGAATATACCCATTCCTTCTGCTTCCATTGAGAGACAATAGTAATAAGATAGAAACAAGCCATGAGCATGCAGTAGAATATGATACTCAGTGTAAGAGGTCAAAGCAATGGGAAAATGCACAGATCAGAAATATCTGGTGAGGAATGCTAGATAAACCTTCAAGGCTAGATAAAGGCAAGGCAAGAAACCTTCAAGGCTAGATAAAATAGCTTAAATGCTTGATTTTTATGATGTGAAATCTGAGACAATCTGCCTAACTTTCTTAAGGACTACTTATCTCAATATGAATCTCTCCAGGCATTATGATCCTTATTCCAGCAATACTTTTGTTAAACCAGTTCAAAGATTCCTAATATTTTGTGGCCATTTAGTCGACCTAATAAAGTTGCCTAATGAGCTTTTTTTTTTATTGTCTTCATGGCTGCATTCCCACTGGAGTATCTTTTGTAAGTTACTCAGATATAAACCTTGCTGTGTTCAATTGGACTTTTTTCTAAGTCCTTGAGCCATTACCCAGCACCTCATGCAACTCTAGAAGCTGAAAAGATCACCAACTCCCTTCCATTATTTATGATCAATGGGACAACCAAGCATGTAATAAGAAAACTAACTCATTACATGTGGTCTTCCTTCTTTCATATGACAAGATAACTAGGTATAGTTTGGCTTTTATTATGATATGCAGGCTATAAAAACATTGTCCATTTAACTTAGTAAAGTTGTATCTTTTCAACTAGACTTAGTCTCTTGAAAAGAAGTGAAATGTATTCCCCTGAGTACAGGAATTGCATCAGGAATTCAGTTTTAGTTTTATTATATTATGCAAAAGAAATTGATGATGATGATGATGATGCTGATGATGATGATGGTTGGTAACACAGTCAGCCAGATATTTAGACTGGAGTTGGCCTTTTTGTCCACCAATCAAGTCCTTCCCAAGGACCTGGGATAGGCAGATGTTGTTTGATGGTGTTGAAGGTACTGTTGAAAGATGTAAGGTGTTCCAAGTAAAGCAGCCTTTTGCAATTGACTGATGGTAATTTTGTCAATGCCGATGGTCTTCAAGTGGTACTCCAGTCATTTTGGGATTGTACCCAAGGCACCTATAACTATTGGTACTATTTTTGCTTTCTTTTGCCATAGTCATTCCACTTCTATTTGCAGGTCTTTATATTTTGTGATTTTCTCCAGTTCTTTCTCTTCTATTCTGCTGTCTCCAGGTATTGCAATGTCCACCATGTGGACTTTTTTGTCTTTCTTATCAACAGTTGTTAAGTCTGGGGTGTTGTGTGGAACATGCTTGTGTACTTGAATTCTAAAATCTGAGAGCATTTTAGATCCTTCATTTTCTATTGCTTTGTCTGTTTTGTGGTCCCGCCAGTTCTTGCTTGCAGGCAAATGGCATTTCTTGCAGATATTCCAGTGCACCATTGCTGCTACTTTGTCATGCTGTTGTTTGTAATCAAGTTCTTTCTGGGCAGTCCATTCATTCTGCACAGAAGGGGACACTTTGAGGACTTTTGGCCTGGGAAGTAAAAAGAGTAGAGGCTTGGAAACAGTGCATCTCCAGAGCCACTCTGACCCTTTGGAACTACTGGATTGACAATGTGCTAGTTTAATTCAACCAATTCAGTGCCATATTTGATATCAATGTTTTGACAGTTTTTATTACCTTTTGTTAGGTCTTGTGAATGAGTTATATTTTTATACTTTGATGAGATATAAATAGTAAAAATAAATAAAGCATGGGACTATGAATTCCTAAAGCCCTAATATATATAATTTTTGACCATGCAAAAAATAATTTATTCCAAAATGTGATAAAGGCAGCAGTTTTTCTTACAGCTGTCAGGAAGAAATTTGTGAATAATACTTTACTTCTGCTTGAATTTCTTATTTAATTATGGCCTCTCTTCTTTTCACTTATGATCAATGTAATCAGCAGCTCATTATTTTTATTAGCATTATTAAATAAGGTGATCTGAGCTCGTTCTCTGTAGCCGATTTAGGAACCTGAAGCAGCAGCTGTGACCCTCAATGGCTGATGGGGATGGTAATGTGGCTCTCATATTTGTTATTGCTTTATGAAAATTATTATTGCAATAAACCCGCATGGTTTTCCAAGTTGTTCCTACTAATCCAGCAAAAATGAATAACTCACTGAATATTTTACATTATTAATCCACTGTGGACAAAGTGTTTATACGAGGTACCAGCATACAGGTTCTCTAGATCAAGTTGCTTTGAAAACAGATGGTGCCTCCATGTTAGGACTCATTCTAAAGGTCCTGTAATGCAAAATAAAACCATAGACACTTTTTGTTGTGCTAATTAATGGCAGTTTTAAGCTAAAACTGTGAATTTCAGCTTAAGCTTTTGTTCAGTGTACTCAATAAAATGCTTAAAAAAAAGTTAAAGCAGAAGAATTTGTCTGAATTCTAGTTACTGTCAAATAGAGGGTAGCAGTCAATTAGAATCTTTGCATTTTAAAAAAAAATCTGTATATTGCCTTGGACCAACAGGAGAAAAATATTATTAATCTCGTGTGTGTGTGTGTGTGTGTGTGTGTGTGAGTAAATGTGGGTCCATATAGAAATAAATTTGCTCTCAACATTCCCCCTCTCCCAAAAATGTTCTTTGCAATATTTGCTGTCAATCATTATTGGGCACACTCACACAATATGATCAGCTGTGTTTAGCAGGATAGTATTATTAACATGTAATAAAACATACAGTCATAGTTGGAAAGGATCTCAGAGATTATCGAGTTCAATCCCTTTCTCAGTACAGGATCTCTGCACTGAGATCCAGCCTCTGACTGAAGACTTCAGTGAAGTGGAGCATACCACTTCATGAAGCAGTCTGTTCTTCTGGTTGACAGTTCTTACCATCAGGAAGATCTAAGTTGAATTTACTTCAACCCACTTGTTCTGTTCTGCTCCTCAGGACAACAGAGAACAAATCTACTCCTTCTTCTACATGACAAACCTTTAGAGATAATAATTTATGAAATTTGTATGCCACCCAATCTCTGAACTAGAAGGAGGTTCCAACCTCAAATTGGTATACTAAAGGATGCCAATGGACAGATAATAACTGATTCAAGGGAAGATGGAAGGAGTATTACTGAAACACTATGCAATAGAGATGTCAATATCTGAGATACCTTAGAAGATATTCCTTACTTACAAGAACCTCTAGTACTAGAAGATGAAGTTAGAGCAACACTCTGTCCATTACCAAGTCAGAAGGCTACAGGAACTGATGGAATACCCACTGAAATATGGCAAGCAGCTGTGATGGAATGTATGTACGAGGAGGAGAGTGATGTGGGAGATCAAGGCTATTGGGAAGGAGGGGGTGCATTTCAGGAGGGAGGAGGAGGCAAGAAGCAGCACTGTCCACAGGAGGAGCATGGGAAGCAAAAAAGGTTCAGGATAGCCACTCCCTAGAATCTCACAGGGTATTTCCACTAGTTGCTGCAGTATAGATTTAGTTTGGCAAGATTCTGTCTTTAAGGTGTAAGCAAATAAAGGAACTGGATTGGACTGGACTGTTTCGTAGTTGTTCTGGGGCTGGGCCTGACAACAACAGAAGAAAAATCAGTCAAGGCTCTAACCAAGCTATGCCAGCAAATCTGGAGAACAACACCAATTGTAAAAGGTCAATATATAATTCAGTACAAAAAAAAAAGGAGATTTAACAGAATGTGCAAGTGATTGAATATCCTCAATTTCACATGCTAGCAAAATAATGCTTAGGATCATCCAACACAGATTAGAGCCCTACATGGAAAAAGAGATGCCAGATGTTCAAGCTGGCTTTAGGCAAGGCCAAGGAACACAAGACATTATTGCTGATGCACACTGAATAATTGAGAAAGCCAAAGAATACCAAAAAGAAGTCAGTATGTGTTTCATTGATTATAGAAAAGCCTTCAATTGTGTCAATCACGTCAAGCTGTGGAAAGTGCTCAGAAAAATGAGAATCCCAAACATCTCATTGTCCTCATGAGAAACATATATGCAGGTCAGGAAGCCACAGTATGAACAGAACATGGCAAGAAAGACGGGCTCCAGGTTGGCAAAGGAGTGCAACAAGGCTGCATACTTTCCCCTTATTTATTCAACCTATATGCTGAATATATATTAAGGGAAGCTGGATTGGAAGATGAGCATGGTTTTAAAACTGGAGGAAGAAACATCAGTAATCTGTGCTATGCTGTTGACATAACCTTGATAGCTGAAAATGCAAAGGATCTGCAAGACCTAGTACTGAAAGTCAAAGAGCACAGTGAAAAAAATGGGACTAAAATTAAATATAAAGAAGACCAAACTAATGACAACAGGTAGAACAACCAACCTCAGAAATGACAATGAAGACACTGAGATGGTGAATAGCTTCTGCCTTTTACCATCAACAGTAAAGGAACAAGCAGTCAAGTAATAGGCCAGACTAGCACTTGGTAGAGCAGCCATGTAGGCCTTGGAAAAGATATTCAAATGCCGTGATGTGTCTATATCTATAAAGATCAGAATCGTGCAAACCATGGTATTCCCTGTGACACTCTGTGGAAGCAAAAGTTAGACTTTAAAGAAGCAGGATAGGAAGAGTATTGACACCTTTCAATTTTGGTGTTGGAGAAGACTCCTGAGAATACTGTGGACAGTCAAGAAAGCAAACCGATGGATCATTGAACAAATCAACTCAGAGTTCTCACTCAAGGCACAAATGACCAGGCTTAAATGATCCTACTTCAGACACATTATGCGAAGACCCAGCTCTCTGGAAAAGGCTCTAATGCTGGGAAAGGTGGAAGGAAAGAGAAGAGGACGGTCAGCAGCAAGGTGGATAGACTCAGTTACAGTGGTGATGAGTGCACCATTGGGAGACCTGAAAGATCAGGTTAGGGACACATTGTCTTGGAGAAAATCTATCTGTGTCCTTTTCTAGGAGTCAAAAATGACTTGATGGTGCATAATCAATCAATCAACCAATGCCACCCAACTCTCAGTGACTCTGGGTGGCTCACAACAAAGAAATGACAATAAAATCAATAAAATATAAAACATAAAGATAAAAAGTGGCAAGCATGAAGACGTGAAATATTTAGAGATCTGAAGACTGCTATCATATCTCCCTTTATTCTACTCTTCTGCAGACTAAACATACTCAGTTTCTTTAGCCATTCCTCATAGATCTTGGTTTCACACTGTACCAGCTTGCATCCACTATTGTTCCCCAAGATTTGAAGCATATCTTCCACCATTCTGTCAGCCCTTTTGGGTAGACCAGATCAGGAAACAGACTCCACAGGAGGATAGAACTGTACTTTATTGAGATAGACTATAATAAGAGAACCTTGCAAGCCTGATGGTTTGCTTTACCTCCCTTCCCGATTATCTCCTAGGGAATCAGGGGCCTGCCTGAGTCTTTTCCAAATACTGTCTAGCTTCTCAGGACTTAATGACTGTTTCAGCCCTATTTGCTTATATAACAGTTCTTTCCTATTTCCTCAAAGTAATATCCTGTTCTCAAGAGGGCACAAGGATAGCATTAAAAGGGTATGTTCACCAGTAAGTCACATTACGGTTGAACATATTGTGTGAACCTGTCCATTTTCTGAATAGTCAAAAATGTATAACATATCAAATGATGTCAGAGAACATTTTACTTAAACAGTAAGTACTATACCCTTAGTCATCAAATTCCATTAAATATTAAAGGTTAACATCTTTTCACAAAGCAGTAAAATGCAGCTTTTTGTAGTTTTTTGGACTTAAATCACTTATTTTTTTCAGCTCTTAAAGATGATATGGCTGAATATGATGTTGTTTTTATTGAGTGATTGAATTACTGTGGTTTATCATTTGTTATATTCCTATCTTTAAATATTGTGATTTTATTAAATATTGATTTGTTTTATTATTGTAAGCTGCCATGAGTTGCAAGATTCAGTGGGATATAAATTAACTAAATAAATATCAAGGTCATATACAGTATTTGATGCTAGGATCTGACAAATCTAATTTGTATGCAGTGGTATTTATACTTGTCAGAATTTAGAAGCTCATGTGCAATAGCAAGTAATATTTGCCTGTGTATGATAGTTGTGATATTTTGTGTGATATTTAACTGTTAGCAGCTTTTAAGAATTCACATCTGATAGTTGTCAAATATAACACACACACACACACACACACACAATATTATTGGTGTTTTAGATTTTAAAAAATGGTAATTTAAAACTTGAAACGTTAGGAAATGTGTACTTTAAATTCAAACGACAAATCTGATATAATGTTGCCAAATTTGAATTTGTGCTGTTGCAATCTATATTTTATGCATGTATGTATAAAAAACAGGGAACCATAAAATAAGATAAAGAAATTATACACTCATTTCATTTTCTTGTTAACAGGGTTCTCTCTTCACAACAATAAATTCTGCTGGGAGCAGAAAAGCTGCTGACAACCATGTAGTAATTTTGCATTGTGAGAGCCAAAATGCATGTTATTTGCTATGTTCGCTGTTTTAATCTTGTAACTGAATTTGAAGTATAAACCACTCAAAGTCAGATACCACTGGAGCAGCACAGAAGACTAAGTAAAGTATGTAAATAAATATTAAATGTATTGGTACCAAAATTATTCTTAACATTAATACTAGATATGGAGGAAACAATCTTCATTGGCATTGCAGCATCCAATAGTCATCATTTATTTGTTTGTTTATTGTTTACTTGCATACTTACTATAGTTTGTATACCACTCAGTCCAGTAAGGTTCCAAGTGGCTTACAAAAAAATTAAACATAGTAAGCCATAGCAAAACAAAACACCATGAGGAACAGCCTCAACATCCAAGCCTATAGCAGGAAGGTCCCCCTCATCACCAATCTATTCCCAAGGTTCTCCAGAAAATCCATTTTTATGGCTTTCTGAAAAACCAGTAGGGCAGGGACCAATTTAAACTCAGGCAGTTTCAAAGAACAAGGAACAAGAATAAAAAGCCTTGTTTCCTGGAAAGATGACATTCTGTAAGCAAAGGGACACAGAGAGAGCCCACTCTACCCAAACTTATTGGGTGAACAGTGACCATTGGGAGAAGGCAGTCCCATAGGTCTAAGCCATGTAGGAGTGACAACCATCACTTTGAATTGCACTTAGAGGGAACTAGTAACCAATGCAGCTCTCATAGTATAGCTGTTACAAGGGAAACTCTAGAAATTCACATACAGAAATTGCTCCAGTCTGGACCGAAGTTTGGCTGAAGTTTCAGGTGGTTTTCAAGAGTAGGCCTACAGAGAGTGCATTGCAATAGTCAGAATGAGAGATGTCCAAGGCATGAGTGACCATGAGCAAAGCCTCCAATCCAGGAAAGGGCCTAACTGGCAACTAAATTAAGTTCTAGCCACAGTTGCCACCAGATCTTCAAGCAGAAGCTATGGATCCATTTGGGTCCCCAAACTACAGGCCAGTACAAACCCACCCAGAGCCATGTAGACTATGCTTGATGTTACAAGACTTCTGAATGCATAGCCATTCTGACTTGCTGGGCTTAACCATTCAACCCTGTCTGGACTTTAATGACCTTCAGGCACTGAGATAAGACCTCTACCACATCTCTTTTCCAGCTCAGGGTCGAGATATATAAATGAGTATCATCTACATGCTAATGATATCCAACACTATGCCAGCAGCTTCATGTAGATATTAAATAGAGGAGATAGTGTCAATGTTACCTAGTTGGGTAATGAAACATCTGCAATCAAACAACCAAGCTCAGAGAGCACCATGGTCTCCACAGTTCATTCCTGAGCTACATATATTCTCTTCCATTGGACTGGAAAGTGCCTGGTTGCTGACATACTATCATATTATCTTCGCAACTTAAAGTGGCTTTTATTAAATGGAAATACTTTTAATTTTCTCTCACATAGCTCTCAAATTTTTTTGCAGGACACTAAAGAGAAGCACTTAAATACATGTAGTAAAAACAGGCAGGGACTGTAGCTAGTGATTTGCTTTATTTCCTTTCTGTATGGAATATTGGTGAGGTGACAGGATTTCTGATGGTGGCTCAGAAGGTTGGGGCACTCTCCTATTGCTCAACTGGAAAGAATAGTGTGGTTTGCTCTTGATGTTCTCTGCATTTTGAGATCTAGAGATTGAAGATGATCATGAATCAACTTCTAACTGTTTGGCAAGAGATTGGTATTTCCTTTGGCACAAATTACATTATATTATTTAAATAAAATGTAAGTCTAATTATTTGGTTTCAAATTTTTGTTTTCCTGTTGTTTAGGCAAATGATTACATTAACTCAAGCACAAAGATCATCCTCTGGTATTTTCTAAAATGTAACAAATTTTCCTCTTTTATGCCATAGAACCTACATTATCCATGCAATTGATAATTCTCCAAATGTATTTCAAATTGTGTGACCATGCACAATGTTTTTTGAGAAAGAAGGCTGATAATTGATGGGATGAGAATGATGCAAAGTGATTGGATTAATGTGGCTATGGCGGTAATTTTTCTATTAGTGTGTTTGTTTGTTTTTTGGTTTGGTTGGTTGGTTGGTTGGTTGGTTGGGTTTGTTTGTTTTTTTTGCTTTCTTGTTTAACTGTGGAAAGCATATTTTAGTCCTATATTACAAATTTTGGTTATTCCTTACCTCAGAATGATGGAAAACCAATATTCAGCACTGCAATCCAAAGGAGTTTCAGGGGTCACAAAAGAAAAGGAACTTGAAAGTTACATGTGGTCCTGAATTGCAGCTGGGACTATAAGTACATCACTCTGGGTCACAAGGCAAACTTCTCAATGGATACCCTATCACAACATTAGTCAGCAGCTAAAGAGCTAAAGTCAGTATTTGAGGAGGCAGACCAAGTGCTGATTTTATGAAATTTGGAAAACACAAGTTCTTCAGAGTTCCTGAGAATTAGTAGAAAAGCAAGTCATCCATTTCCTTTTTTTCAACTATGACCTTCTTACATAAGAAGGCATTTCAGCCTTTTGTTCTGAAACACACTGTAGCCAATTACTAAGACTAGCCCAAAACCAAGGACAGACAGACATTAAATGTAATTATAGAAGTGCATCTTTAATAATCATAACTTTAAAAACAGCAGCGGCTGAACAATGGCTAAGTCCCAGAGTATGACAATGGGCTAATCACTCTCACAGCTACGGAAGTTTAAATCATTTATCTACTTATTTTTTACAGTCTAAATACTTAATGTAGATGAAACAGTCCATATTAATTTTTTTCACATTTCCTCCCTATGGAATTTTTGTATACAGCTTACCCTAAAATACATAGCTGTTAACCTAAATTCCCTGAGAAATTTCAATGCAAATTCTTCTGATGTCATTCTTTGTTACATAAATCCTCTTCCACTCCCCTATACAGAGTTTAAATGTAAATGTGAAATGTAATGGAAATTAAATAGAAATTATGTCCAATGGATCACCGCCAATATGTTGTTGGGAAAGTGCCATTTCCCCAGGCTTCTGTGAAGGTTGTAACTGAGTTTAGGAACAAGTGAAGGCTGTGAGTGATAAACAATATCATTACCTCTGTTTTAAAACAGGTCTCAGTCTTTATTCAAGAAACTACTTCACTGTTCCTTTTTTGGGCCATCAGGCTAGATTTTTACCAGCTACTCCTCAAACCTATGCTTTGAATTCAAGCTATTATACATTGGAATCCAGATAGAGACTGATTGCCCTTCAATAATACCGTACCTGGCATGTTTCCCCATGGTCCAATGTTCTCACCTATTTTGATAGTCTGAAAGCATCAAATCTGTCATCTTGCTCAGGTTGTTATAAATGATCTGTGCCACTAAATGGCTATACATAGGCATATGTCCAAAATGGACTAGTAGGGACCAGTGTAAGCTAAAGAGCATACCAGGGGGATGAAATTATAGTTATCTGGAAGAGCAGACCTCCATTTTATCCTTCCTCTTTTCTAAAGTAAATGCCACCCAGAAGAGCCTTAAAATAGTTTGAAAGAGGTAGCTATGCCCATCAGATTTACGAAGAATGAAAAAGACATGGGAGGCCCTGTAGCACACCCCTGTGGAAGATAAAGGAGAAGGTAGTTATTGTGGAGTGTCAACCCAGAGGCCTATTCTTATTCATAGCCATGAATATTCTCACTGATCACACTTCAAAGAACCTAATGATAATGTCTGTAAAAGCTAAACCAACTTTTTCTTTGTACTTGAAAGGGATATCTAGGTTACTAGAGTAAATGTAGATGGGGGGGGGGGGGCATTTGCAGAACTGAAAGGTAAAATTTGGAGTCTAAATACACAATGCATCATTAGCCATAACATTTTCTGAAAGAAAACCCTCAGGAGGACATGAATAGCAGAGCAGGAAGTACTTTTGTCAAATGAAAAGCCACATATACATTTTAATACACATTTAATTTTCTCTCTGTTGGGTCACATTAGTAAAAATATGCCTGAAAATATATGGGTTCACAGTGAGTTTTGTCAGGAAGGAATGCCTAATAAATCATTAGTCAAAACCAATGCTTTCAGCATTTTTGCCTCTTAATCCTGTCATTACACAATATTACAAATACCTATCAGGATTTTCTCATGGGAAGAAGGTCATCCCGTTGGCTATACAAAAACAGTTGTTGAGATTACAAAGTATCTTGTGATTCTGTTATGATTTTTACTGCCACCTACTGTATTGTGTATGTTAGTTATTCAGTGGGGGTGTCATGCTAGCAATATAACGAGAGGGTGAAATGCCCAGCTCAGTTCAGTGTGTGTTTGTCTTGTAAAACCTTAATCATGTAGGTTTTTATGGGTTATGTAGTCTTAACTAGTAACCAAGTAGTGTACCTCTTCTCTGAGAGTGTTTTTTTAGATAGAGACTTTGTTGTGGTTAAGTCTTGGAAGCTAAGATGAGAAGAAGTTGTTGTTATATCCTATATTTTGTATGCAACTTGTATTTTATGAAGTTTTGCATTTTTATCAATAAAGACCAGTTAGTTTATATTTTCTGACTGGATTTTCTTTGGAAAGCTAACTATGGATATTGCATTTTGCAAGCTCTCATGCTGATGTGTATTTTTCCTGAGAGCAGGATTTATGGGATTTTTTGCTGCACTCTGCCCAACAATACCTTGCTTAGGGCTTGGAGAAATTACAGGCACAAAACTGGCTGCAAAATGAGATGCAGTATCTGTAAGCTACTCTTGATCAAAACATGTATGTGTGTATGAAAGAGAGTATGCGAGGGAGAGAACAGAGTAACAATAAAAATGGGAGGTTGAATTAAAGTTTGCAAGTATATAATACTGTTATTTTTAGACACTGACAGAAAACCAATTATAGAGACAGGACTGGCTAGTCACTGTAGAGCTGAAGAAGTTATCCCAAGAGTTGTGCTAAGGCAAAATAATCACTTAAAATCCTTTCAAAACACACACACACACACATCCTAAGTAAAAAGTTATAGGTAACCATACCTACAAGAGAAACTTGTAATAATCATGTTTAGAGTATTACAAGGCATGGGATATTCCAAAATAAGTTGTTCATTTTTTAAAAAAAATAGGCCAGGTCATACTTTCTATAACTGGATATTTCAATTTTAAAATGTCTTTGTCTTAGTCATGGAGTTAAATAGAATGTAAATGGACTTGGTAGTACCATATCCATGTCAAGATGCCAAGATGTAAACTAATTTCATCTATGGCCATTTCTATTATTTAAAGAAATCAGTCAGAGCTTCCCTCCCTACCAAAAGTGATTCTGAAAGATTTGAAAATCTGGCAGTGGCAAAACATTTGATTCAGCAATATTTCAATGATCTTCATTTCTGATGAGCACCTTCTATTTATTAAAGACAGATTGTGAGTTTGCTGATCAGAATGAATGTTTGATGTTTCATTGGGAGAGGACCTGATTCTCTCCCCAAGTAAAGGGACAGGGCTAAAATCCATTTCTATGAGGAAAAAAACCCTAAAATCTGGAGCAGAAAGAGATGGTGGGGAGGACACTGAATGAGAGAGTCATGGAAAGAAAGAAATTAGCAAAAAACTTGAAGGCACTTTGAGAAGTTAAAATGTGCTTTTGGGGATCAGGTGAGGATTGCTTATCAGAGTGTTTGCACCAGCCATCCACAAAGTAATGCTATCCAGCAGTGTTGGATTACAATTCTGAGAATCTCTAGTCATTATAGCCATCTTAGCTGAGAATTCTGGAGTTGTAGTCTCAACACAGCTGAAGAACACTACTTTATGGATGGATAGCTTTTACTATTTGCCTGCCTTTATGCTAATTTATGTAACTGTAAATAAATGAAACAGAAATGCCACTAACTTGCAGTGATTTCTCCTCACCACCCCCACCCCAAAGTCAAGCTGTGTTAAAACTGGCAGTTGAATTTTTTTAGATGTGAAAACTGAAAAACATGTAGCAGAATAATACATACCTTCTGGAATGTGTCCTATTTCCATGTTAAAGTTTGGGAGGTGGAGGGTTAAATCTTAGACACATATTTTAAAGAAGTGTGAATTTATCCTGGGAACATATTTAAATATTCCTTTTATGGGCATCGAAAAAGACAAATTCTTTCACATATCATATGTACTCATTTGAATATTTTCGATATTTTGATTGGTTAATTTTAAAACTGCTTACTTTGAGAAATGCAGTATGTTTGGCTTCTTTCCCTGACAGCAACCTGAAAGACAAAGAAATGCTGGTCTCAGGGTCCCTGGTCCTTCTGGGGCGAGTCTCTGAGATTCTCTTGAGCAGTTGTTGACTAGAACAGACTCAGCTGTTCTGTGATTACTTCTGACTAATATGTTTTATGACCCAACAAAATGTCCATCCATTTTCATTCAGCTCTGCTATAGATAAATATAAATTAATTTCACTGCTGTTTTCTATTCTTTTTTTTAATCTCATCCATGGATCATAAAATTTTATTTAATGCAGTAAACAATGCTGTGGGAACAAAGCACTGTATATTAAAGGGCATAAAATAAGGTCATTAAGTATTATGTATTACTTGGCTGGTTATTCATTTAATGATATGAATATCTTGCTGGAATTCTTAAGGCATTTTAATAAGAAATCAACTAACTACTTCAACAAAATACTTTATACTGTTAAATTTACATTTGCAGAAGGTTTAAAAAATCTTCCTCCTAATAGAATTGTGAATATGCTAAATGATGGAATGAGAGTTTGTGACTTGTGACCATCCTTTACATGGACATATGAACAGATGTATTTTGAAAGCCAGATCAACAGTGAATATAGTCTTTAAAATGGACATGGGCACATTGAAAAAGAGAGAATTGAGCAAAGGATCCATCACTAAGCAGTCAAAAAATCACATAAACCAAACAGCAGCCACCATAGAAAGATAGCCCATTGATCCAAATAAAGACAGAACCAAGGTTAGCTCTACCAAGGAGATTTCTATCAAAAGATTTTTCAAAAAAAAAATCAAGATAAAACTATCATATGGTCTTATATCATAGCTTACTTAACCGTAAGTATCTGGCTTCACTATAAAAGGTTTTTGTTAAATTATCCAGTACATGAAAATCCCAAGACATATGGCCAAGAAATCCTAGTATATCCCTGGGAATTCCAGATGGGACTAAAGGAGATAGAGTGGGAGGTGATGGTTCTGTTACAGGGTATTGAAACCCATCACCCCATAGGTTTCTCAGATATTCTCTCTGTTGCTGCTCTACTCTTACTCTGCTGTCTATCTGTCACTCTGCCTGGATAATCTAGAGTCTCCCTGCCTCTCCTTCCCCAAACATCATGCCTGGACTTGTCTATGAATGATCATGCTGAGACCTGTATTCTCCTTTTTTCATTGCAGATTCAGGAAACTTCTACTCTCATGCACCTCTGCCTTCCAGTTTCCTTCTACACCTGTAGAGATTGTTCTCCTCAATTTTACTGCTCCAGCAGGAAGTTAACTCCACATTCTATTGTTAGGACCATTTCAACAATAGCAAAGCATCCCTGAGCCCAAATGTATGCTTTGCTGAAGGACGTTTTATCAGAATGTATCTGTCAGAATCCTCGCAAGATTTCATAATAGATTATTACATGGCTAGTTTAAAAAAATGGCTTTTTACATGCTGTGGTTCTGCCATTGTAAAAGGGAGGGGGGAGTAGGAATGAGAAACCGTTTAAAGCAGATGGCTCCTTATCACAGACTCTGGCATGCTCAAGGACATACCAGCAAGGGAATCAAAAGACCAAGAACTAAGGGCAATGTAGGGGGGGAGAAAGTAAGAAAACAGCATTTGGCGCACTTTTGCTCAGTCTTAGCAATGCTTTGGATCTGTACACTTATTCTCAATAAATGAACTTTCTTTTGAATCAATATTGGTTGCAAGGAAAGTTACTGGATTTGGGATCAACAGGTGGCAGTTCGTTACATTTTGCTAAGACTCACAGTGCAGACTTCCACCAGGGAGATTGCCCTGTGGGGAGTCCAAAGCCTCACGTTGACCAGGACCAACCGAGCAGCAGGATGGCTGACGATGTAATTGAGGAAGAAGAAGAGAGACCGGTCCCTCCTCCATCGGAAGTGAAGGTGATAACCCAGGAGGAGCCGGTGCAATCATCGCGGCAAGCCCGAGCGGGGCCGAAGGCAATGGTGGTGAAGGGACGGGGCTCTTCGATGAGAGATTGCACGGGGAAATTGGAAGGGCAGATGGGGTCCCTATCCAATGATATGTGAGCGTTAAGGGCAGCGGTGGATCAACTGCTTGGAGGGGGATTTACGCCTCCCACGCGAGAGTCAGCGGCCACACCAGGAGGTACGGAGGCGGCAGAGCAGTCAGCCGAAGGTGAGACCTCCAGCGAGGAGGAGGAGGATCTCACACCTAGCAGAGCCAAGAAGAGCCCGATGCAGCAGCAGGGCATATCCATGAAATTCGGGGGAGATGCTGAGCAGCTGGCTTGCTTTATCACCCAGGTTTGGATCTACATGGAGGGCTATGGGGGTCTGTTTTGCAGCGAGGAGGAGAAGGTCTCCTATGTGTCCAGTTTTTTTGAAGGTACGGCTGCAGAATGGGTGGTTGGCCTGCATAGGGTGAAGGACCGGGCTTTAAGGAGATTAGAGGATTTCATGGCAGCTCTCTGCACGCACTTTGAAGACCCGTGCGTGGCGCTTAAAGCACGACACGAACTGGAAAGACTGAAGCAGGGGTCCAAGTCGGTATCAGAGTATGCCTTCAAATTTCAGGGGTTGGCTCAAAGGCTGCCTCACGTGCCTGAAGAGCTCCTGATCGAGTTCTTCCAGAAAGGCTTGCAACCCGAATTGTTGCAGTACGTGGTGTGCCGGGGTTTCCCCAAAACCTTTAATGGATGGGTCGCTGTGGCCGGCAAAGTGGAGGAGCAATGGTGCACCATAGAAGCAAGAACCCGACTTCCACCCTTAGTGAAGACCAGTGCGCCGGAAAGTAGCTGGAGCCAGCGTGTCTGTTTCAACTGTGGGGAGCCGGGGCACTTTGCTGCTGCGTGCCCCAAAGTGAAGATGGAGCAAGGAGGCAAGAAGGCGGAGCGGAAGGGGCCAAGGTCTTCGAAGCCCAGCAAGAAGGAGTCAGCGGCAGTAGGCAGTGAGACAGGGGCTAAAGTACCAACACGCGGTGGCGGCAAAACCCGGAAGTTTTTAGCTCCACTCTCTCTCTGACAGGTGGCAGCTCTTCCAAAGAAAGAAAGCAGCTCACGGGAGGACTCAGAGAGTGAAGAGATGGGGGTGAGTCCCATTAAAATTTGGGTGGAACTAAGGATGGTAAGGACGAATCGGAGGGCAGATATACGGGCGCTGATAGACTCTGGCTGCTCCCGAAATCTGATTAACCCCGCCCTTGCCCGGGGTTTGGGACTGTGCTTAAGGAGACTCAAAACCCCTGTGATTTTTACCCAGCTGGACGGATCCCCAGCGGGGGGAGGGCCGGTGGAATATCGCACTGAAGAGCTTGAGCTAACTATGGGGGACCATAGAGAGACTATTAAATTCCTAGTGACTCCCATGGCATGCAACCCAGTGCTTCTGGGCATGAACTGGTTAAATAGGAAGAACCCAGAAGTGAACTGGGAGGAAAAGATCTTGCATTTCCCGAAGTAGGGGGGAGTGGAAGTTGAAGGAATTACCAAAACGTTGTCAGATGGAGAGATGGGCGCTGTGAGTAGGGAAAAGGCAGTGGAGGCTGCAACTCAGATTCCCAAGCAATACCATAACCTGCAGGAGGTGGTTAGCGAAAGGGAGTCAGATCAGCTACCCCCCCCCCCCATTGTGCCAGTGACTGTGCCATAGAGATTGAGCCTGGGGCTAAATTTCCAAGAAAGAAAATGTATCCAATGACACCCAAAGAGTTGGAAGCATTGCAGGAGTTCATTGATAAGAATCTAAAGAGGGGCTTTATTGTACCTACGCATTCTCAAATTGCTACACCGGTGCTTTTCAGAGAAAAGAAGGATGGCTCCCTATGTTTCTGCACAGATTATAGAGGGCTAAATGCCATTTCTGCTGACAACTGGTACCCACTCCCCTTGATGAAAGACCAGTTGGCCCATTTACCCAAAGGGAAAATTTTCACGAAGCTGGATTTAAGGGAGGCGTACTTCAGGGTGAGAATCCAGGAAGGAGATCAATGGAAATCCGCCTTTAACACGCCCCTGGGGTGCTTCCGTTATGAAATAATGCTGTTTGGATTAAAAGGAGCAGTGGGGGTGTTTATGCAACTTATAAATGAGGTGTTACAAGAGCATTTATCCCAGGGGGTGTTGGTTTATCTGGACGATATCCTGATTTACACTGAGACCATGGAGCAACATGTACAATTGGTCAGGAAGGTACTAAAAAAGCTACTGGAGTCTCAATTGTATGCCAAGCTCTCCAAATGTGAATTTCATAAACAGCAGATTGACTATTTGGGGTATAGAATTTCGCATCAGGGAATTGAAATGGACCCAGTCAAGGTGAGGGATGTCCTGGGTTGGGAGGCTCCCAAAACCAGGCATCAGCTTCAAAGTTTCCTGGGCTTTGCTAACTTCTATCGGCAATTCATACCTAACTTTGCCCAAGTAGCACTCCCACTCACCGATTTGTTGAAAACCAAGGGCAAGGACAAAGCGAAGGCATCAAAACCTGGAGTCCCCTTGGCCTGGACTAAGGAGTGCCAGGAAGCTTTTCTAAGTTTAAAGCGTCTGTTTATGGCTGAACCGATCTTAAAGCACCCTGATCCAGAACAGCCATTTGTCATACAGGCAGACGCTTCAGATGTGGCAGTGGGAGCTGTGTTGTTATAGAAGGGGGCAGGTGGGGAGCTATTTCCATGTGCGTACATATCCCGGAAATTTTCAGAAACTGAGAGACGCTGGTTGGTGTGGGAAAAGGAAGCATTCACAGTGCGCTGGGCGTTAGTTTGCTGGAGACACTTATTAGAGGGATCACCCCATCCCTTTGAAATTTGGACTGATCACAAAAATCTAGAAGCTTTGACTGCACCAAGGAAGCTGTCACCCAAGCAAATGAGATGGGCACAATATTTTCATCGTTTTAACTTCTCCCTGAAGTACATTCCTGGGGGAAAATTTTTTTTGGCAGACGCCCTGTCTCGATTGCCTCAACACAACAGCAAGCGGGAGGAAGTAGTCGCTCCTGTAATTCCATGTACCCAAGCAGCCCTAAGAGTGGTCACTAGAGCTCAGAAAAAAGGGGTGAAGAACAACCAGAAGGAGAGTTGTTGAAAAAATTAAATGCCCAGATTGCTCAGGATGATTGGTTTAAAAGCAACAGCCAATTTCTAGTGAACAAACAAGGGGCATGGTGGTGGCAAGATAAGCTGTATGTCCCTGCAGACGCTAGAAAGTGGTCTTGCAAAGAAGTCACGACAGCAGAACAGCTGGGCCCTTTGGTTTTGTGAAAACATTACATCTACTCAGGCGTCAATTTTGGTGGCCAACTATGAGAAAAGATGTAGGGGAATATGTAGCTACATGCCCCACGTGTGCAATGGCCAAAAAGAGAGGGGGCAAACCAATGGGGCTTCTACAGACAGTAGCAAACCCTGGGGCTCCTTGGAAGCAAATTTCCATGGACTTTATTGTACACCTGCCTGAAAGCAACAAAAAGACAGTTATTTGGGTAGTTACAGACCTTTTTTCCAAACAAGCACATTTTGTGGCATGCCAATCCCTTCAATCAGCCCCCAAACTGGCTAGGTTATTTATACAACACGTCTACCGAGCTCATGCTGTCCCAGAACGAATAATTTCAGATTGCGGGGACCAGTTTACTGCCAAGTTCTGGAGGGCGTTCCTAAAACTACTGGGAGCATCGCAAGGCTTGAGTTCGGGGTACCACCCCCAGACAGCGGGATCATGTGAACGTCTGAACTCAGTGTTAGAACAATATTTGAGATGCTTCATTAACTACCAACAAGACAATTGGGATGAAATGTTACCATTTGCTGAAGTAGCTTATAATAATGCAGTGTACCAAAGCACTGGCCTCACCCCTTTTAAAATAGCTACAGGACAAGACTTTGTACCCATCCCAGAACTACCTAAACAATCCACTCAAGTCACTTCAGTTGATGAATTGGTCCAACAAATGACACAAGTGTGGCCTCAGATTGCTGTGTCATTGAAGGAGGCCAGAGCAACGTACAAGAAATTTGCAGATGCTAAGAGAACCCCAGAAAAAGACTGGAAAGTAGGAGATAAGGTTCTTTTATCTACCAAGCATCTTAAATCATTACAACCTTCCAGAAAGCTCGCTCCAAGATTCGTAGGGCCTTTTATTATAGATAAAGTAATTAATCCAGTTTCACTACGATTACAGATGCCTGCTACCTTTAAAAGAATCCATCCAGTGTTCCACTGCGACCTGCTTAAACCCTATAAAGAGTCATCTCAATGGCATCCCTCCCCAGTACCTCCTAAACCAATGATGGTTGAAGGAGAACAACATTTTGAAGTTAAAGAGATACTGGACAGTAGAAAGCATGGGGGGGGGGGGTTCAATTTTTAATTCAGTGGAAACATTTTCCCAAATCAATGGCTGAATGGGTTGACAAGAAACATGTAAAGGCTCCACATTTAGTTAAAAAAATTTATGATGTTTATCCTACAAAGCCTTAACAATTAGAATGGTTATTGTATTATGTTTTTCTTTGCTTTTTCTTTTTTAGAGTGAAGAAGAGGAATCATCTGACTGACATCCTCTTTTGTGGAGGGGCAGCATGTCAGAATCCTTGCAAGATTTCATAATAGATTATTACATGGCTAGCTTAAAAAAATGGCTTTTTACATGCTGCGGTTCTGCCATTGTTAAAGGAGTGGGGGGGAGTAGGAATGAGAAACCGTTTAAAGCAGATGGCTCCTTATCACAGGCTCTGGCATGCTCAAGGACATACCAGCAAGGGAATCAGAAGACCAAGAACTAAGGTCAATGAAGTGGGGGAGAAACTAAGGGCAATGTAGGGGGGGAGAAAGTAAGAAGACAGCTTTTGGCATGCTTTTGCTCAGTCTTAGCAATGCTTTGGATCTGTACACTTATTCTCAATAAATGAACTTTCTTTTGAATCAATATTGGTTGCAAGGAAAGTTACTGGATTTGGGATCAACAGGTGGAAGCTCGTTACAGCATCGCAACCACATGAAATAAAACCACATTGCATTCAACATCACTTTGCAAATTGGGCTACTCTGAAAAGCAGTAGGCTGTTTACAAGCAACAGCCCCTCATGCAAGCAGAGAAAAGACACCAAAGTACCAATTCTGAAAGACTGAAAACCTCTTACCTCTACTAGTGACCTCTTCTCTGATTGATTCTGACTTCTCTCTCTCTCTTTCTATTCTATACTCTAAGCCTCCTAAGGGCACTGTTTTGAACATGGTTTTCATGCTTAAACATTACTGCTGAACTTTTCTAAAAGTTTAACTATTTGATTGCCTATTGTATGCCAGATGAATAAGCTTGCTCCCTTTTCAGGCTATTGAATGTCCATCCCTTAATCAATTATAAATTAGAGTTAACTTTTTAAGACTCCCCTTTCTGTTTTTTCTTCTTGCTTGTGTAGATGCATATGACAAAGTTTCCTATGCTACATATGGCAATAGACTCCCCTCATACACTAGTTGATAATAAATTAAATAAATGCATGGATGCAATCTCCCAAGTGCCCGTTAAGAAATGGGAAATGTCAAGCCTCCTTCAAACTGATCTTGACCCTTAATGACTTCATGAAGTTTCTTGGGAAGCAGTTCAGAAGTAGCTTGCATTACCTTCTTCTGGGGTCTCTCATCCAAGTATTCCAGGCATGATTCTGCTTAATTTCCAAGCCCAGACAAGGTTGACAAGGTGCTGAGACAGAAATATTGATACTAGCATAACTTAGGAAAATTTTGACTTCCATTTGTTCCTAACAATTATGCTTCAGATGCAATGATAAAGGATGAGAAACTTTAATTGTATTATCTTTAGAAGTATTTCTTTCCTATCTAAAAGGAAAGGGTTATTTTTTTCCCCCATACTTGGTCCTAAACACACTCAAACACACACATGCACACGTGCACAAACCACTTGTAGTCATTTTCATGAGAAAACAAAAAAGCTATTTTTTTACCTTCATCATCTAATTATGCAATTGATAATGACATGTTCATAAGGATCATTCTCATTTGAGGACACATCTAGGTTACTGAAACAATGCTCCTCCTGTTCCTCCACTTTATGTAAATGACAAAGAGCCCTTCCTTTGGTTTTGTGCTGTGGCTGCTCTGTTGTTACCCTTTGCAAAGCTTTGCAGCTTCCACAGACACAGATCAGGATCTTTGAATGTCCCCTTCATTAAGGAGCAACATTAGAACAGAGTTGTTTCAGACACTTCCACTATACCCTGAGAAAATGAAAATCCATTCAGAATTAGGATGCTCCACCATACCTGGATCTGGGATTTGGCCACATCTACTAATAAGGTACAGTATTTAGTCATCCTATAATTATTTTGGCATGAATGGGAAGAACTGCTGGAATGAGGCCCTCCTATGTTATTATTGTATACTTTTTGCTTTAGTGAAGTGAGTCACCTAGAACTCTATAAAGGATAGTCAGTATTTTAACATTTTAAACAAAATAATAAATTGTACTTACAATTTACTACATCACAGAGACTGTTACTATACAACATAGAGACAAATGTGTGTTGAAGGAAAAGATGTAAAGTTTTCTGTACATATATAAGCTCTTCCTGCTGTTTACAATATTGTAATGTATAGTTTCAGATATGTTTATAGCCTCTATATAACATAGTATTCTGGTTGAAACCCATTAGGCTTATAAATAAATATTTTATCAGCATTCTGAGACTGGTTCTTTTTTCCTGTGATTCTATTCAGTGCCACATATATTGAGATAGCATCCTATTCACCTAGGAATAATCTTTTATACAGCTAGCTTCTCAATAGCTAACATTGCTATGTCAAAGGAAATAAAAAATTAAGCCTTTCCAAATTCTCAGCTGATATTCAGGAACTGAAGTGAGATCTGCATCAACTGTAATCATTAATCCATCTAAAACAGCAGCATGTCCCAGCCTTGTGGCTTCAAG
This sequence comes from Liasis olivaceus, assembly GCA_030867105.1. Lineage (NCBI taxonomy): Eukaryota > Metazoa > Chordata > Lepidosauria > Squamata > Pythonidae > Liasis > Liasis olivaceus. The sequence goes on from CM061349.1 coordinate 43,016,117, forward strand.
ATTAGTTTGTTTTTTGATAGTTTGGGATTTTTTTATCTTATATTTTTAGAAGTAATTATTTCTTTATTGCTTAGCACTTTGTCGTGATGCATAAGCAAATGAAGAAACAAACAAAAGATCTCAAGTACAAATTAATTGTATAACCCTTGGGATTTTTTTTTCCAGGCTGTTTTTATCCAAAAAGTTTTTTTTAATTATGCTGATGTTATTATTTTATTTCATTTATGTTTTATGCAACCCCACTAGGTAGTTGTGTAGTGAAGGATGGTAGGAAAAAACTTCTATAAAATTGGGACACATGAAAGGGCCAGTAGAGGTCTGAGCAGCTAGCTGTATCTTCTTAATGATGCCAGCTAAATAATTCCTACTACATTATCAGCTCTGTGCTGTTTTATATAAACATGAGATCAGTCAGGGTTGCTGCTCATGTTCATGAAACCTAATATGAATAGAAGTGGCTGTTTCAGATTAATGCATTGTATGCATGAGAGGGAGATGTGGTTGGTACTGAAATCATAGAAGAAGTGGAGCTAGTCCTTCATGCAATCAGTTCCCCAGGATCCCAAATGTTTGTACAGTTTTGCGGCCAGCAAGGGAATGCAAGATTATCTTCTTAAACTAAGTTCATGCTACTCTGCTATCTCTACTTCTCTACCAATGCATGAGCACCATGGAAAGCATCTTCCACTGAAATAAGCTGTATGGCTTTCAAGAAACATTAGCATCAAATTGTTTCCATTTTGCTGGGCCCTACACAATTCCTGACCTTGAACAGTACACAAGTAATCTGTAAGAAAATCTGCTTGGTAAGAAAAAAGAAAGGAATGGATAACTCCCTTTGGCATACACCACTATGTCACCTACAAAAATATCTCCCTTCCTTACCAGCATCATGGCTTCCCGGCAATGAGGTTCAATTATGCATGAACATGCTCATAATCTGCTTTCCTATATTGTTCAATCAAACTAACACATCTCTTGGGTTCCTTATCGGCCAGTCAGCTCCTATTGCATACATTTGCTATGCTCAGCTTAGTCTGTCCTACAATGCTCCCATCAGAGGGCACGGTCCTCTCACATGGAGAATTTATTGTTACAATAAAAATACCTCCCCACCACCACCACCAACATTCACTGTTTTGAAGACAAAGTGAATAACCTTGGGGAATTTACAGTAATATACCACTGGGTCATTGTACCAAACTGAAAAGTAGGCTCAGCAGACTGCTATAGATGGTAATAAAGAAAGACTGCCTAAGGGAGGAAGCAGAACTGTTTGATTTGTTGGGGAGGGAAAGGTATATTAGTCTGGAGTGTGACAGCCAAATCTTAGACTGGGTTTGTATTTTGACTAGCCGGAGAGTTTGTCAGGCCTGCTATATTCACAAGCTCATAAATTTTTAGCTCTAACAGAACGCCCAAAGAAATGAAGGTTTACATCACTCTGGGGAGTGTGCCATTTGGTCTCAGCTTTGTAAAAGACTGTGCCAGTTCAGTTTTCAAAAGGATTATTTGGAACCACCAGCAAAATTTGTTGCTCCTTTGTGAGTGATGGGCATTGGCCAAGATAGAGTTTTTTGGCACAAGATAAATGCTGGCATGAGCAAATTGACCTGCAGTATTATCTGGCTCAAAGGGTTGCTAACCTAGAGATTATGCAGATTGGAATTATTCTAGTCTGGACAAAAGTGGAACATCAGATTTTATAATTATATGAATTATGTCAATAATAATGTCAATAGGTTGAACAAACAATATTACCCTTTAACTTCTGAAAGCTGAGCACAGTTTAAAATTTAAACCCATGCATGTGGGTCCAAATATAGAAATGAGAACAAAAAGGAAACAACAATCCTGTAAAATAGTTAAGCTAAGAAATAGGAACTAAGTGAAAGTCACCTAATGAGCTTTATGACTAAGGTTGTGCCCTGGGTTCCTCCAATCTAGCTTTTAAGAAAATTAAGTTGATGCCTTATTTCATAATTTAGAATGAAGCTATCCAGTGCGATAAAATGGATATCACACTGGGTAGCTTCATTCTAAATTATGAAATAAGCCAACTAACATGAGGTGCAAATAAGAAAACTAAACACTGCATAAGTGTATGCTAATAAAAATAATTTTAACTGAACTATCTGAGAGAACAAAGGAGAATGCATTCTCGATCAGAAGTTCCAGAGAGAACCAAAACTTCCTTGTTAGTACAGAGAAAATCCTACTCTGATTCCACAAGCTTTACTTCATACTAAAAGGGAATCTGAGACAAGGCTTGTAATATATATTAGGAAAACTATATTGTTGATCCTATATACAGAATACCTTTATGAATGCTGTTAGGGTGAGTGAGGTGATGCTACATACAAACAAACTCAGCAGCATCTAGGAATCTTCTTACTGAAGTATCCTTTGGTTGCATCTAGAGATGGTCATAAATTGACTTTCACGATCCTTTATCGAATTTGTGAGTAGAAAAATTCAATGGAAAATATCTCATTTTTTTCCAAAGATAGGAGACATTCTCCTACAATATCCAAAGAGCAGGGTTCCCCATAGTGGTAACAGCAGTGCTGCTATTGGAAAAAGCCCAGTGAGATGAGAAACATCCTACTGAAATTCTCCTTTAAACTCAGTGCTCCCAATACAAGCACTGAATATTAAAGAAGAAAAGATGTTCTTTGTCCCTTTAACTCAGCACCTGCATTGAATTTCAAAGGACAAAGAAACAGGGGAGGGTTCCACCCAGCTCTTGTTCTCCCAATGCAAGCATTGTCAGAGAGTGTCTCTTTCACAGCAGAGATCAGAAGGAATTATGACTTCAAGGAATATGTTCCATAAGGTTGCTATTCCTTCCAGAACGGGGGGAGGGGGGGGGGGGAGAGAAAACCTGGGTTACCTGGTGAAGATCTGTACTCCCCAGCAGCCAAAACAGAAATGGCCATGAAGACACAGAATCTTGTGGCCAGATAAGTGGGGATGGCCCTGCAGTGGGCCAACTGGAGCCCTCTAGGTCACTGACCTTCCTGAAGAACCTCCTTCATATGAATTATAATGCTTGCATATGAGAACTTGTTACATTTTCCCATGGAAAAGAACTTTTCTGATGGATCACTTTGATCTGGCTTCAACCTGCCTAAATGGCAAGATGTCCTGCATAAATGGTAAGCAGGCCATCACAGTGCTGGAATAAGGAGGGTGTGGGGATGACCTTATGATGGAAATGTGCACACCCATTATAATCTCATAGAATTTAATTGATTCTAAATAAGATGTAAACAGTCATAAAAGAGTCTGTATTTCATTTCTAGACTCTTCAACAGTTTAGAAAATGGTGAAAACAGAGGGGTCACTTAGAAAAGCTTCATCTAAATATCACTGTATTTATTTTTACTGTTGTATAATGGGAGGCAGCAATGTCTTTAAGTAAGAATGTAAGAGAAATAAAAGAATGGGATTAACAGAGCAACAAATGAACTGGAAAATGGGATGTGGTTAACAATAGTAGAAAATGAAAGGGAAGGGGGGAAGGAGAGTGACGAATATAATGAGATCAAGCAGCTCAGATCTTCCCCAAGCACAATATGTGGTTGAAGTTCACAAAGATAACACACCTTGTTCAGTTGGCTTCGAAGAACAGAGTGCAGAATGAAAGTGAGAAAAGAAGCAAAAGTAAAAAGCTGTCCGCTGTGGGGCCATTCATTTACAAATGAAAAGGGAAAATTTAAACTGAGATCTTGTTCTGTTACAGTAAAATAGCTGTAATTGCAAAGGAAAATTAAGCATTTTGGATTTTGAGGTGGAAAGGAGAGTTTTGTGTGTGTGTGTATGCCTTGATGAAAACAGAAGTGTCTGTTTTGAATAAAGCAGTGCCCATTTGTATTTAATTATCTTTTAGAACTGAATCACAAGATTGCTTTAGAGGCTGCTTTCTGCTGGATGCTACTTTCAGCACCAGTTAAATATTCACATGCAGGTAAAATAACATTAATGTTGAGAGATGAAAAGTGATAGGCAAAAAAAGGAGTACATGCAACCATTTTGCATCTCTAGCCTAAAAACCCTCTTCTGAAGAAATGTTTCTTTCACTTTTTAAAGTCCATTGGTCCATTGTGCAAGGAACTTGTGTCTGGTTGATTAATTGATTGATTATGTGCCATCAAGTTGGTGCCAACTCTTATTAGGGACAGATCATCATTTTCTCCATGATGATCTCTCCCTAACCTGGTCTTTCAGGTTTTCCACTGTCACTGTAATTGAGTCCATCCACCTTGCTTTGCTGCTGGTTGTCCTCTTCTTCTCTTTCCTTCCAGTTTTTCCAGCAAAGGTGTGTTCTTAGAAATTGATAAATAGTCACAGTTCTTGGCAGCACCTAGTAGACCTTGGCTGACCTTAGAAAGCTAAGCATGATTGAACCTACTTAGTACTGGGATTAGAGACCACAGAGAAATTCAGAGCTGTAAGTAGATTGAGAAGTTTAAAAAAATCTGGAAGAAGGAAATGACAAATCACTTCTGTATTGTTGCCAAAACATGGACATGAAATATCTGTGTAATCACAGGAGCTAAGCTCAACTCAAGGGAGACTTTACCTTTTTCTGATCACTCTTTGATGCATGATGAGGAACTCTATATGTACAAAACCCCAGAGACTTCACCATACTACAATAGCTCCTCTAGATTTCATGTTTTATTTTTTTTTTAAAGGTTAGTTGAATATATCAACTCCCCCCAATTGTTCTATTCAAACTTTCCAAAGAATATATCTTGTTTATTTCAAAAGAAAACCACTTATATGAGACTTGAAAACTACACTTAAACAGACTATTCTCAGTTTGCCCCATCTTTTGAAACAGATTCACAAGAGCAAACACACACACACACACACACACACACAACTACTTGAGATGCATCTGCCTATGTAACACAGTACATTGGGTGGGTGACACAGTACACTGCAAGGGTTATGGCATTAAAGGAAGAAAAAGAAGGCTTTTTTCAGCAAGCAGATGAACTACATTTAATATGTACTATTTCATTATTATAGGGGTCATACTATAATGCATTGAGGTAGGTAACCTGTGGCCCATGCACTCAATATGCCCTCCCACCATTTTTCTGATTCCTAAAATCCCCCAAGATTATCTTTGAAAGTCAATGATAACATGCTAACTTTGATGTACTGCTTGTTTTTTTTTTTTTAATGCATTCAACAATAAGACTGAGAATCCATTAAAACAGTACCGACTTCTCCTTCACTTCCAAAGGAAATGAACCAGAGAAAAAGGGTGGTGATCAAGGTCGTTTCTGAAAAGGAGAGTCAGATATATTGGGTCAATATTTCAGGTAGATATATTATTCTTTATTCAGTGTTTTGCTTGTTATGTTCTGTTATGGACATTTATCACAAAAGCTGGAAATCCAGCTGGACCTTTCTCTGCCAGAATCCCTCTGCTGCCTACCTTGTAGTTACTGCTGCCCCTGCTTGTCTTCCTGGCTTTCCTGTGCTCTCCTCCAAGTCTGGTTGGAAAGCAAGATAGGGCTCTCACGCTTATGTGTCATGGTCACAAAGCCAGGCTCCAAGACATGGCACATGGGCACTGCACCTGCAGATTCAAGCAGACACTGAATCAAACATTGGCATCCTCCAGGTCCCTCCTCAGCCAGCACTGATCCCTCTTTAGCCAACACAGATACCAAGAAGTGGGGAAGACCCCCTCCAGCCTGAGAATCCTGCGCCTGTCAAAGTAAGTGCCTTGCAAGTCAGTGGTAAGATGCTGATTCTGCAAGCAAACCTGGTGCCTCATTCTTGGCAGCCGCTGAGCAAGGGAGGCTTTGGCTGTGCACAGCTGGCAGGGAGAGGATTTAAACTGTGCAACTTTGGCATCTGGCTTTGTACTTCATGTGTTCTTGCTCCTGATTCTGACTCCTGCTATATTTGGTGTGTGCCTGCCCAAGTCCCTGGCTCTTCCCTCAGTAGTTTTTAACTGTGTGTTTTCGTATTATGTAATTCATATTACTGACCCATTTTACATTTTCTCCAGCAAGTTGTCATGCACACACATAACTCTTTGTTCTGCTACCCAACTCTACTTCTGTCACCACTCCTGCCGGTCTGATGCTATTCTCCAGCCAAGCTTTCCTGATGCCTCCACAAGCCTCGCTACAAATGCACATCTCCAACCATCTATATCAGCACTCTCCTTGTATCTCCCTTCATTTCCACTCCTTACTGCACTTTTTACTAAGCCCCTTCCACAGTGTATGTTCTCTCCTGAGATGTCTACAAGTCTCACCCCCAACTGTCCACCTCATACCCTCCCTTGCCTGCCAGTTGCATGGGCATTTACCCCCTTTGCTAAAGCCAGGGCATGGAATTATGCTTCTTTCCAGCAATGAAAAAGTGAAAATACTACTACTACTACTAATCATAATAATCATATTTTATAGTATATGGCATTGAAGCATGATATCTAGCTCTTTCTCCCTCCTGCCCAAGTTAGAAAGTAAACCAATTTCACAGTGGATAAACAAAATTAAACTTTATTGGGGGAAAAAAAAGATATATGATTCCCATTTTAAGGATTAAATGCAAATATTTAATGCTGAAAAAAGGTCACCTACAGAGCTGATCAATTTCATAAGGTATACAGCAAATAAAAAAATAAATTAGACAAGAAACAACCAATAGAAAATATATAAGAAAATGCAAAGCTCCCCACAGACTAGATGAAAGCACTGGGCTAATACAAATGACACAATTTCCTTGAGAAATGGGAGATGCTCTGTTTAACAATACAGACTACATACAAAAGGGTGTCTTCTGCTAATATCTAATATCTAATCAGTCTGAGATATGCAAATAATAATAATAATGACCCTGAAGTTATGCACAATTGCTGAAATTTCACAGAGAAATAAAAGACAGGATATCTGCACAGGACATAAAAAGGAATAAAATCTAGCACATATTTACCTTTTCTTTCAGAAACAGTGCTATTTGAAGCATTTATTCCTTGGCTTTGGTTTTCTTTGGCTTCTCACTTCTTGGGGGTTCCAATGAGCAATTTTGAGGCTGCCTATGCCCCCCCCCCCCCCCGCTTCCTTGGTTATGCATTCTGCTGCTCAACCAAAGTTTTTCCATATCCAGAAGAAAGAGTAGTTGGGGTTATCTTTCTTTGAGTAGGTGGCAAAGGACACCAAACCTGGACTTCATCTGCATTGTCTTTTTAAATTATTTTTAATATTTTATTTGAAAAATTAACTACAATAATAAAATGTAATACAAGCTAAAAGGAAAAAGAGAAAGAGAGAATAAAAAGTGCAAGAAAGCAAAAAAGAAAGAGAAAAGAGAAAGAGAAAAGAAAAGAAAGCAATTTCTCACCCTCATCACAAGTATAAACAGTTTCACTATCTCTTCACCTCCTATTAGTTAACAGATATAAAACTCTTCATCCCATAACTCAACTCTTAACTATAGGCAAGTCCAATAAACATCTTTTCCAATCCAGGTCTCAGCAAAAAGTCCAAACAGAGCCTTAAGTGATCACATTAGTTAACAAATATAAAAGTCATCATTCCATATCTCAACTCTTAACTGTAAACAAATTCAGTACACAATGTTTTTTCCAGTCCAGATGTCAGCGAGTCCAGAAAGAACCCTCGAAAATAACAACATATCCCATTTTAACCTTGATCAAATAAGCCAACTTTATGTTCCTTCCTTTTACATAAAACAATCTTACTCTTTAATCCCTTCGAATGATTACTATCCCTTGTCTCGAATTTCTTCAAAACTTTAACAAGCCTCTTTTGTAAGTCCAGCAGGAAGAAATTATTCCAATTACTCTCTTGAGCCTCATCCAATTTTGTTTTATATATCCAGTGATAAATTCTTGTTCACATTGTTCTCCATAATCATGTCAGATAAGTTTTGTTCCAAATCTTTTTCTGTTAACAGCATCTTCTGATGTAACAGCTTCTTCTGGGAACAGAGTATTCATAAAAACACACATAGCTGACATTGTTGATTCAAAGTCTCGTTGCTATTCTGCAACAATATCTCTGAACACCATTATAAGTTGCTTATCTTGTTATATCTCCAATACTGAAAATATTATTTCCCACAGAAATGAATGTATTCTTTAAATTAATTTCAAAGTCTTGATATTCAAAATCAAATATTCCAATGTTTTCTGAGCCCTTAATCCATTTAAAACTTTCTATAGTCAAAGCTTTGTCTTGCTTTTTGCTGTTTATTTTGAAGTCTTAAAGCTTATAAACATAGTTTCATATTCTTATATTAAGGATTGAAGGCACTCACCTGGTGTTTCCAGCCTTGTCATTTTGAAGGTGTCTAACATCTTTAAAGCAGTTAATAGGCAATTTCCAAAGCTGGCTAGCAAAAGAAATTAAAGGTTCTGACTGCAGCTGGAGCAAGGATGGCAAATTCCCTAGTTTCCCACCCTCTAGAGACTGCTGCTTTGCAGTATCCTCATGAGAAGCAACTGTATGGAGCACAACGTGGGCAATCTCATGTCCTCTTTTTCTCCAGAGAAGGTCAAAGAAGCTGATTTACTTGTCGTTTCTTCCCTGGAAGTGCCTTCATCTGCATTGTCAAGCCTATTTTAGGAAAATTGTGCTACTCTATAATTTGGCAGATGGTGACGACTATTTTTGTGCATACCATTGGGGGAGTTTATTATAAACCACTTGGGCAGGCAGAAAATACAGGTGAGGCCTTTTCACATCACATGATCAGTCTTTCAAAGAGGAATGCATTAGTGATATTGGGGGATTTCAATTATCCTGGCATCGGCTGGTAATCTAATTCTGCCAGAGTCAGAGGTCCAAGAAATTGTTATCCTCTTCTACTGACAAATTTACTGTCAGAAGGTGGAAGAATGAATAAGAAGGTCTGCTGCCCTGGATGTAATCCTCCCAAACAGGGAGGCATTGGCTGCAGAAGCGAAGATGACTAGCACCTTGTCATATTATCATGTTATCCTTGAATTTGTGATATCTTGAGGAGGAGCAACTGAGATGAGTCAGACCAGCATATTCTACTTTAGAAAAGCAGATGTTAATGAACTCCAAAGAAAGGTAGGTTGGATTTAATGGCTTTAGTTCCTTAAGGAGAAAAGTATCCAGGAAAGATGGGAAATTCTACAAAATGAGATATTGAAGGCTCATAATTAACAATCCCCAGTAGGAAGAAAAATGGGAGGAACCCAACAAATCTAGGAAGAAAAAAGAGACATGTATGGGAAATGGAAGGAGGGGGACATAACAAGAAAAGAATACAAAATGATCTCCAGAAACTATAGGAACTCAGTCAGAAAAGATAAAACTCAGAATGAGTTGAGACTTGTGAAAGGTACTAAAAACAATCCAAAATGTTAGAAATAAAGAAAAAGACACAGAGGATCCATTGCAAGGAGAAAGTGATGAATTGGTAATGGATGATATTGAAAAGACATAACTTCTTAACTCCTATTTTATTTACTCTATTATTTATACTTGGATATGTGAATGAAAAGTCTAATCTTTCCAAGTTGGATATACAGTTACTTTGTCATACCCATGACTTCTAGGAACCAAGCTTTGAGGAAGACCCTTGGACTACCACAATACCATTTTGAGGATTTCTGATCTCACCTCACACCTGATCCCAATTACAAAGTGAGAGTCCCAAATATTTGCTGCTGAACACTTCTTAATTCATTCTGCCTGAAGAATACTAAAACTGATAATTGGCAGTTTTCTAAATCTTTTTTTTTTTTTTTGGAGGGGGACTGTCTTCAGTTATTTGTTTCAGAGTCAGTGGAGATGTGAAAGGTTGAATGTTATAAAAAAAAATATTTGTATATTTCCTGTGTCTGATGCTGCAGTGAACACGCAACACAAGATATTATTTTAGTGATCACATTTTGTCTGGATATCACAATCATCTGGTAGCCTTAGACAAATGTTTTTATTTATGTTTAAAAAGTATTGCAAAGTATTTAAAGTAATTCAGAAATAACGAACAATGTTTAACCTTTTATTTGGAGTAAATCGTCTCTGGCTGTCTATGTAGGTGTACTATGTAGTTGCTCCCTCCCATGTTTATAGTTCCCTTTTAAGATCAAGTGCAGCTTCATTTACATTCAGGTACTCGAAACAATAGGGGATCTGAATGCAACAGAAAGGCATCCAAGGCAGGTACATAAAGCATACAGCTATAGAGTAACAAGTTATAAAATATGTGCCCCTTTCAAATGGATCCTTAGTGAGAAGAATGAGATAAATGAGGCTTTATGGTGTTCAAGGTGACATAATACAAAGAATTGGTGGTACATGTGCATCCTAAAACAAGGCTGAGCATATTGGGTGGAATCCACTAAGTGATGCTTTTGAGCAATCTTTCTTATTTCAGACTTAACTGAAATAAATTGCACTGCATAGGAAACACGGGTAAAGGATCAGCACAGTGTGACTTGAGCTGTATATTTAACAACAGTGCCAATGCCAGCGCTGCCTCTAAAAAGCACGCTTGCTCATATTCATGTAATTTCTGTCTTAAAATAAAAGAAGCGTGATCCTTTCCTTGTGTTTAATAGAGCATACAAAAAGAATGCATTAAAAGAAAGGAAAATGGAAAGTAATTTACTTTAAGCAACAGTGAATGAAATTCCCATGATCTTTATTGAAGCCATTGAGAGTCACAATTCCATTTCTCTACACATTACAATTCTGGACTATTCCATTTTAATTGTCCTTTAAAATTACAATCTTTGATTTTAGTGATTTAGAAGTCACAGGCTGCCTTCTATCAGAGGAGCAGAGCTTAATCTGTAGATTTAATATTCATTTTGTCTTCACTTACAGGATCTTTAAAAAGTTGTAAATATTTGCAAAGCTCCAGGAGTTCTCATCCATGGATGAGAACAGTGAAATCACTGAGAATAACTAACATGACCCCAATTCCCTAATTGGCTCATCAGAGTCAGGGACTAACAAGAAAATTGTTACAGCTCTGTAAATATAAAGGGTCTATAAGGACATGTATCCAAGGACAGCATGTGAGATTACTGTTGTACCAGATGATTAAATAATCTATGGGCATATATTAATATATTTTCCATTGAATTCATCTTTGTTTACATACTTGATGTTCTTGAGCAAAGCAATAAAAAAAGATGGCAGACAATATGAGCCAAGAGGGAAGGAAGTTGAATAATAAAACTGCAGTTATTAATGATCTGTCCTGTTTGGTGCAATAAGACCCTGACAGCTGTCAGGTTTCAGACACATCAGACCTCTTGTGAAATGTAGTGAGAATATCACAGGGCTTTTATAATTCTCAGGCAGTTGCAAAGGCCCAACCTTGGAAGTCTGACAAGCCCAGTAGAGTTATGAATTGTTTAATAATATAGCATTGGGCTGGTATTTGACAAAGGAGAGGGGATTTTACTTGGAGCAGTACATGTCCTTCCCATTCACTTAACATTACAGCATTCAGCTTTTTGCACAGTTGTTGTCCTCAGTTAAAGCCACCACCAAATGTTGTACAAAGCATCATGTTAAGTCAATCTGACGAGCCTCTTCAGGTTTAATGTCTGAAGAATGTCAAGGAAAGCCAAAACAAGATTAGCAAACGTTATTCCAAAGTTAGGATTTATCCATCCCAAGTAGCCAGCAGAGTTCTCAATTACTTGGCATATACAAGAATATTATCATAGTTTCTGAATATTACACATCCCTGATGGGTATATCCTACCCAATAAACTGTAGGCAGCCATTGAACAGGAACTATGAGCCAGAGTTGTCTCATGTATCATAGTCAAGAGGCCAAGCCAGGAAAGATGCCAAACAAAATCCCAGGCTGAACATGTAGCTTTTCTAGAACTTCCAGGTGGAAAAAACTGATAAATCTGAAGAGTCAGAGTGCATCCAGTACTGCTTCTTCAGTAACAGCTGAAGAAACTATTCAACCTTACTTCTGGTGGATTGCAATTATATAGAGCAGTTACACATAAAACTATACACCAGTATTTGGGACTGGTTCAAGAGTTTCTGATAAGCTAGGTGGCTTAAAAGGAATAGTGTATTCCTTGAAAATCTTCATTGCTTGGAGCTGGGTGTAAGGCTATCATAATTTCAGAATAAGATTCCAATGCATTCTTAAAGTTTTAAGGGTAGTGCAAATTAAATCACTGATTTAAACATGCATATTGTCAAAATATGCATGCCTGTTGAGATACTGTTGGAAGCACAATATAAGCAAATTAATCAACATCCTGTTCCTCACTGTGGTCATAAAGATACCTCCAGGAAGGTCACAAATAGACTGTGAACATCAAGGCAGTCAGTGATGTACTGTCTTTGAATCTACAAATTATATCTAGTTATCATGGCAAATAGTCATAAATGGACAAGTCTTCCATGAATTTGCTTACCATGTTATGCCATACAAATCTATGGCCATCCCTAGAAATTGTGGTTAGCAGCAATGGCTTATAATTTAATGGATTAAGAAAGAATGATTTTAGTGATCTTGACAGGAAACAAAAATCCTAAATGTATGACCAGGATGGTAGTTGCTAAATAAAATTTGAATCATCTTTGCTTGTATGCGGCCCTTTATATACAACTCTAGGAACCAGAAAAGATAAGAAATATTAACAACAACAGCCTAGCTGAAGAAGGCAAGAGACTGGCAAACATTTTTCTAGTCTTCTGGGGCATATTATGGTCCACAGCTTCTAAAGCAAAGTGGCAGCTGGAATGAATCATCTGGAAAAACATCTAGCATTAACATTTCCCAGTAATGCATTTCTATTATTTTTTTAGTTGTGGAGTCCAAATAACTCAAAATAAACCACAAGCCAACAAATTGGGGGAGGGGGGAGGGAGAACCATGGCCTGTGAACCAAATAATAAAGAAAAGTTTGGGAGGCAACCACACAGGGAGTTTTCAAAATTTAGGTTGATTCAAAATGCAACCATTTTCTGGAGGAAATTAAGGAAGTTACCCATACCAAATTGTGAATTCTCTACCCCTTGAGCAATATTTGTATTCTGGATGATGATGATTGATGATGATGATGATGATGATGATGATGATGATGATGATGATGGATAAAAATGCCAAATCCAGTCTAAACATCTGGCTGACTGTGGAACCAACAACAACAACAACAACAATAATAATAATAATATGTTCCTATATTAGCCAAAAGTACTTTAGCACACCTTACAATAAGAAACTTTTGGCCTCTTTATTTGAATCTCAGTTCTCTTCCTGCAGTGGAACACCGAGCTCCCATTTGCTGGGCATGCAGAATAAAAGACCATCACAGTCCTCCAATGCAAACTCTGCAGCCTGCTTTGTCTCCCTGCGCACGGACACTAAAAAGCAACGGACATAGCTTTGAATAAAAAATGATGCTGTTGAAATGCAGAGCAGTAACAGTCCTGCAGATTTAATAAGAAGAACTGTAACTCCTCTCCATTCTGATATACCTCACTTGTTTGTGGTTTTATCTTTTCTGGCATACTGATATCCAATTCCATTTTCCATTGACCTTCAGCACTTCTAGTGCCTGTCAACCCGCTTGTGCTGACATCAGAAACAGCTAGTACCTTTCTGCTCTGCATAACAAGGAGTTCTCACTTCTATCAGATTGTTATGATTATTGGCAATCTGCTGTTCAGTGGGTCCATCCAATAAGTTAAGGTGTTTTAACTGCATTTATGGAAATACAGTAACAGTATTAATATTCAGGCAGGATTGGACTGACCACTTCACCAACACCCACTCCAGTTTCCATTCTAAAGGGAAACCGAAGGAAACCTTCCAAATGGCACTAAAAGGCAAGGGCTATTTATGATCAGACCTGTAAGATCATCAGTGTCCCCTTCTATTTCCCCAGAGTTGGGAAGATCAGCAATACACTGGGAAAAGATTACCTGATCATTATTTTTCATAGAATCATAGAAAAGTCCCCTATGGATACCCCCATAAGTGAGGTTATTGCTTGGCTTCTCATACCCTGCCCTACTTTGATACAGTCAGTTCAAATAATATCAGAAAAACAGCCCCATTTCCAAAGTTAGAGGAGCCAAAGATTCTAATCTTATAACTCATTATAAGTCAAATGACCAAACAGATACATAGAAGTAGTAAAACCTACTAAATGCTAAGCTGGTTATTAAAATTTATTCTTTGCTTTTGCCTAGAGCATCACCTAGGAGCATGAATTCACCACAGAGAACTAATTATTCTTAATGAATGGTGGAATGCTTTTTTCAAAGCATCCTAGAATAGACTTGCATTCCTTAGAATAGAATTACAAAACCCGAAGTCTCAGGATTGTAACATACTCACAGATACAGAGAGAGAGAGACATACACACATATATTCATCCTTGGGGGAAGAGCCCACAGTCTCTCTAGTAGCTGGCAACAAATTACAATTTAAATTATTAGACATAATTTCCAGCATTCCACCACCATATGGGATGGAATATTGGGAACTGAAATGCAGCGACATCTGGAAGACCATCATCCTCTGGAATACCATTCTCCTAGAAGTTTTTTTGGCTGTAATATTGCCATCCTTTTGAAATGCTCTAAAAAACTGAGTTTTCAAACAAGCCAGAGGCCAGAGGGATTTATGATCCTGACCAGTGAAGGATGGATTATTGGCATTTGAATGTGTCTTGAGTGTATCTTTTTCCCCAATGCACAGTATTCGCCTATGTAGTTTTCTGTACAAAATGCTGCTTTTATTCTGAATGCCACCTAGAGCTTTCATATTTGGCAGCTTACGAATCTAAGTAAATAAATTAGTCACCATTCTGACTAACAGATAACTTGTAACTTGTTTGCTGTTACTAATACCTCTTAATATATAGATTTTGTCTCAGCTTCAAAAGTCAGTAAAGTTGGTTCTTTTACTCTCCATACTTGCAGACAGAAACTGAGAGGAACTCTCCATGTTAAAATGCAAGTAACACTCAAGCTATGTTTTGGTATTATTTGGAACCTAATCTTTATGATTTCTTCGAAATGTTACGGGTAGGAGCAACGCAACATTTATTGATGACGAGACTCTCACTGGGTCATTCAGGGAGAAGCTTTATTTGCGCAAAGGTTCAGTTAGGACTCGCAGGTCCCTGCAAAGAACTGAACCCCGAAAAGGAGTTCAGCAAGCCTTTTTATCATTACAAGAGCCGTTTCTCCCCAATCCCCCCCTCAGTGCCCTCCCCATGCCTTCCGTACTCCAAATTTGGTCAGTTGCTGGTAGCTAAACCACAAGTCCTTGTCTTCACCGGTTGTACCTTGTTTTGTGTACGTTTCGGCCTTGCTGTCTAGAGCCTTACTATCTGAGGAGGGAGGGAGATAAGAGCACTCAGCATCAGCAGAAAGGAAAGTTACAGAGAGTTACATTTAAAATGTAAAACTTCACAAAATACAAGTTTCATACAAAATATAGGATATAACAAAAGACTTCTTCTCATATTTGCTTCCGAGACTTATCACTGCAAACCCTCTAGCTAAAAAAACATTTCCAGAGAAGAGGTTCACTACTTGGTTACTAGTTAGGACTACATAACCCAAAAATGTAGAATAAAGATCAGAATGAAGGTACAAATAATTTTCCATTTGTATCCTGCCACCTCAATAAAGATCTCAAGGACTTGTATACACCAGTGAAGCAGGGCATAGAGTGTCATTGGAAGTATCCCAAAGAATTTTCAGAACAAATCTCAGATCTCACGTTAATATTTAGGAAATCATAATACAAATATACTCAGGAAATGCAACAAGCATGGAATCCAAAATCCTTTGTGGAAGCTTTTCAAGCTTCTGATACCATTTCAAGTTCAGATGGACTTTGTTTTTTAACAATAATTTGTCTGTGTAACCTCTACTGTCAGGCTGTTTTCAGTGGATTGCCCACAGATTTATCCCTAAATGCTAATAGTGTTATCCATGAGTTTGCTTCTCCATTTACCTCATATTATTATATATGTTCTGCCTTTTGCTTGACATTATTTCAAAATACAATTCTACATTTAAGTTAGAAAAAGAGAACAAACTGAGGTAATGGATTGATTCATATAGTTTCCTAAATTTCACGCTTCACAACTGAATGGTACTTCACTAGATAGAACATTCTGATGGCAGATTATAGCAAGAGTACTTGAGTTACTACTGCACTCAATCATGTAGTTGAGTCAGCTACTGGATAAGTGTTATTGAAGAGCTAGAGTTTGAGAAAGGTGGTTGGCTGGGGGGATCAATTGGGAAATAAATAATAAATGGGAAGCTAGTATGTTAACTGCCAACTTCCAACATATTCATCTTTATTCCAAAAATATTTCTGGGTCCCACTCAGACCAGAAGCATCCTTTGGAAATGAAAATGGTAGGAAGGCACAGTCCAATGGTTGGTTTGGAAATGTCCCCAAAATAAAAACAAAGGTACGCTGCAGTGATAGATGGGAGTGTTTAAAAGAGGCAGAAGGGAACAGCAGCATCAGTTTGCTTTCTCATAAGTATTTGATGACTACCTATTATGGCAGCTGTTTTGTGCTATCACAGCTCTAAATTTGCTCACCGATAATTCATTCAAAGTAATGACCAAGAGCCAACATATGACAGGAGAAAGCAAAAGAGAAACTTTGTCCCAATTTGCTGGTACATAGGGAGCTGCCCCAAACAGATCTATGGAAATACATGACTGGTGAATGGCTAATCGCTCTTCTTGATGCTAGCTATGTGGATCCATAGTGGAACAATTAGACCCTCAACAAACTTGCTTCTTGCCTCTCCCCTGCTGCAACGTGGCACTTAGATTTGTGGGCAGTTTTGCCTAGCCACTGCTGCTTTCAGATATGTGCTAAATTTTAGAAATCTTATCTCCATGCAGGTGTTTTGACTTTGATACTATGTTTGAAGAAACAAAGCACAGAAATAATAGTTGTATTTAACAACTGAATTATCCCCAAATTTGGTTTCTTGGTAAGCATTTCAACTAGTTCAAATCTTACTTCAGACCTTTCTTAATTACTTGCGTTGTCAAGTGTTAGATTGCCCCACCCCAAAGCTCCTCATAATTGCCTCAGAATTGGCAACATGCAAATACAAAGCTTCTCCATTTTTGCAGAGATACCTAGACAAAAGCAGCAATCATAATTAATCAAATTAAATCAGCGAGACACTTCCCATTATCCCCTTTTAGTCCAAACCAGCTTCCATAATGACAACTGATGCAAGAATAATTAAACCAAGACAGTTGTGTGGGGAAGAGGAGAATAATATATTTAGAGTTTGAAGAGAACAAATTAGCTTTGTCAGGTTATTTATGTATATTTATATATGTAAATTGAAAAATCAGTTATTCTAAGCAGGAAGTTCATTCCAGTATTTGTTTTGCTACATGGTCACAAAAATGGCAGGAAGGGAGAAGTTTAAAAACATCAGCAAACTTCCCATTAAAGTTGGTGATAAATTGCATTCATATATAGCAATGATGGTAAAAATGTGATATTTTTAATTATATCAAAATGTAAAATTCACTGACTGACCATAACTCTCAAAGGATTCAAAGAAGGATCTTTCCCAGTCCTACTGCTGAACTCAATAACCTTTTTCAAACATTCATTCATTCACTCATTCATTCATTCATTTGTAAGACCTGTATGGCCACTCCTCTTAGAAATACAACTCTGGGTGGTTCACAACAGTTATATAAAACCAAACATCATACAAAAGATAAATGTAATAAATAAACAAACAAACAAACAGAAACAAAGAAACCTGGGGCTGCAACCATTCTCCCTTGATGCAACCAACAATAATATCTTCCACCTCCAGCTTCACCCTCTCCCAGCCCTTGGACAAAAAGCCAGCTCTTTACAGCTTTCTGGAAGGTCAAGAGGGTGAGACCCTCCTGGATTTCAAGGGGAAGAGTGTTCCACAGGAAAGGGGCTATCATGGTCCCACTAGTTGGGATTTTCTTCTCTGGGTGAGATAGCATGCTTTAAAATAGTTTGTAAAATAACTTTCAAAGAATAATTTGGGACAAAAGTCTAATACAAGAATTAAATGCATCTGGTATTGTATTAGAATTTCACATGTTTGTGTGATGTAGGTATGTTTAAGTCCTATTATGTTTGCTCATATTCAAATGTTATCAAGGTGCTTGCCTACATTCTGGGCACAACATACTATAGCAGTCCTGAATATTATTAGTTGGAAGGGGAAAAAGAATCTGTTTGGCATGGGAAAGAGTGGGTATCTATATCTCAGTCCAGTACAGTGAACTCGATCTCTTAAATGATGTCCATGCAGTGCTAAAATAAAAGTTAAATCAATGTGTTTTATGTGTGTGTATATGTATGTGTGTGTGTGTGCACACACACACACAAAAAAACTTTTATGAGCTTTCAATGTTATTATGTGAGATCACTCAAGGTATCAGGAGTGATTGTCCATAAATAAATGGATAAATAAACAGACAAATAAGCCCACCGCCCAGAAAGGTCACCATCTCTGCTGCACCTATATGGCTATCTAGCATAAGCCCATGTTTCCCTCGCCAAGGAAGTACCTGAACAAACAAGTTATGGCAAAAGGAATATGTGGGCAATATACAAATGAGATGAAGTACACAGGCTCCCAGGAAGCCACTCTTCTCCACTGCCCAGTTGATTTGTTCCTCATCGTTACTATCATCAACATAACTGGAGATAAATCTTGCTTGCATCCAGTTATTGCAAGGGGAAGTGATTAAATTTGCCTATCTCCAATGATCAAAATCAAAATTACAGTTTCTCTACCATTGGCACAAGTAAGGTTTCAAAGTACTTGATTTTGGTAGGTCTGAACTTGTTAGATGAATTGGGCTCTGTCAAATTAATGACTGTTGACAGAGATGTCTATGTGAAAGTAAAATATAAAAATAGTGGGTGCGGGATGGAGTGAATAATGTTTGTTAAGGTCGTATGAAGAACAAACTAGCAAATAGCTTTACACAAACACCAACATTTTTCATAGTTGCTAGGCTGAGCCAGCAAACTTCTCATCCTATTGCCAAGTAATTGCCAAGCCACTGGCATTTATTCAGTACAGCTCTAAAAAAAATAACAGGCTGCTATAAAACACTACCATTGCCTATGAAGTTTCAGTAGCATTAGAAAGATCGGAGCTGTCTATAAGAATCTATAGCTATTGTGCATTGCTCTAGAATGTTCATTGCTCAAATGCTATCACAGGAATTCTGTATTTATCACTTCAAATGTGCATTTGACCCAGATCACTCATTAGGGAGAAATATACAGTACTGGTTGCAATGCACTTTGTTTGAGTCACAAGCCACAACATGATTGTGTGACCTGGAAAACAGGCAGATCCAATTACATGCACTGTGTTTTCTCCATTAAACTGGGAGGCTAAAGCATCAACTTATTAAAAAATTAGCTCTTGCCACATAATTGGGCATATAGCATAGAAAGGTAACTGGCTGCCTGGTTTGAAGGGGTGGAGGTCCTGTTTCATTTCCAGTTTTCAGTTTCCTGGTCTGTTCCTCCAAAATGTATCCTCCTCAATCAAAAGAGTGGTAAAGAGTTCTGTTGACCTTCCCAAATACATAAGAATGAATGATAAAAGTTCAAAATTCTCCCATTGTGCATTTTGGCTTCTAAGACATGAGTCAAGAAGACATAGGCAGTCACTAGAAGAAGTAAGATGTGTGTGTGTATGTGTGTGTGTGTGTGTGTGTGTATTCATTCCTGAATCCTGACCATGAAATTACCACTCTTGTGACACACAGATGCTGTTTCCATAAGAAAGACTTATGAAGTTCATATCCATCAATCCATCCGTGTGGCTGGATCATTTCACAGTTCCCTAAGATAAGGAGAAGTCTCTCACAGAAAATACATTGCTTTTCTTTGATGTAGAGGTTCTAGTACTGTCTTCAGATATTCAGCTGAACATGGAGGTCAAGAGCCAGGAAGCAGCATGATATGTATTTATTCAATGCATAAATCAATTTAGATATCTCTGGATTAAGTTGCATAAAGAATAAGTCAGCTTTTTTGTATTTAGCTGGAAAGAACAGTTCTTGTCCCATTTCAGCTGAAAATAGTATTTTTCAGTCACTTCTCTCCCATGTGAGTTCAGTTTTGTCCCTTATATATCTGCTTTGTTAGTATGAAGTTATTGTGCAAACTATATGCCTGAGTCGTTCATTTGAACATAAAGTCCTCCACCAGAATTAATATAAAAACAAAATTCTATTTAAATGCACAAGAGATTTCTTGGCCTCTTTGGGTCAAGATTATAGCCGGGGAGCTATTTTGTTAACCTTTCTCCATTTGGAGCCTGGGCTTTACTTGAATTGTAATGAAATATGATACTTTCTGAGACAGAATTAAGTAGAAATCACAGTCTAAACCTTAGGAAAATCATCAGTTGGATTGTTGCTAAGTAAAATAAACACTAAGCCTAACAACTAAAATAATTAGTTCAGCATAATTTTCCCAGTTGTACTGGGAAATCACAAATTGTCAAAAACAGGAGCCTCATTAAATAATTATATGCTTAAACTTATTTCTGTTATTTGTTTTGAATATTTATTTATTTCCCATGGCTGACTGCACAACTCTAAAGTGTAGGAGGAGTATAAAGTTTTTAAAAAGCATGAATTCCAGTAGCAATAATCCAAAGGTGGACAGCCCGTGCCTCCAAGTTGCATGTAGACCTCAGTCCCCGCTTGGCACCTCTAGACCACTCTGACAAAATGTGCTGGCAAAAGGGCTGATTTTTGGTTGTGTGGTTTGTTTTGCTTTATTTACAATGTGCATCCATTTCTATCCTTAAAACCCTCAAATGACCCCCCAAACATAAAAGAATAAGCCAGATATTTTTAGCCCCATCTACCTGATGTTATTGTCTCACTGGATATTCCTCCTGAAATCCTCAGATATCTTTAAAAAAAAAAAGATTTTCATATTCCTACAATAATTGGCAGAGTTGCTTGTAAGGAAGGCAGCAAATTTGTTGTGAACAGCCTCAGCCTGTTTACATTGTCCAGAAATAGATTAAATGTAAGTGTAAGACATTGATCCAGGACAGGTTATTATCTGTGGTTCCATAAAACATGCTTGGTCTTGGACCCTCCTCCCTTACATTTTGATACCTCATCCCTGATTTAGATTAAGCCCAAGTACCACAGAGATTCCAAATAGTGGAAAGTCTGGTTTAAGTAATCAGATCCAGCTTTATTATCTGGATATTTTACTGAAATGTCCTTGATTCAGTTTAACAGGGAATTCCAATGTATTACAAAACTACAATGAAGTACCATGTAAGTCTGGTGTTCACTATACTGTCAGAAAAGTTTGTCCTAACCTATACAGAAGTCCCATTGATGAGTACATTTCCATGATAAGTTCTCCTTCCCTTCTACATCAAATTTAGAACAATTATATCAATATATCATGATATAATACTGCATAATTTTCACCCACCTCCTGTTGCCTAAGGTTTTTTGTAGGAAAAAAACAATACGGAGAGGGAAATGGAGAAATATTGGAGAACACACCTTCATTTGTGGGAACAGAGAACTTCTTAATTGTCCAGCCCCTAGAGAGACTAAACTTGATGACGGGTAACTGTGGCAGCATCATATGAATCTCTCTCTGTGTCTGTGTGTGCTCTTTTTACAATTAACGGCCTCAACAGAGCTGCAAATTAGGTTGCCAGTTCTTCCACAAGACCTCAGGAAGGTGTCTATGACATTATAGATAGGAGCTTTGTAAATAAAAAATATAGCAGGCTCACAATGCTTGTCAATTGATACCACATTACTATAAAAAGAATACACACACATAAACACTGCTGCTTTTGCCATTATTATTTATTAAAGGCAGCCCTCCTTTGAGGGTTGCCAAAATGCAGTATCTTTCCTGTCTCTTGACAATGGCACTAAACCTTCATGGTCTGGAAACAGGTCCACAACACAATTTGGGGGGCACAGATTTATTCATAACAAGGCATTATAAGCTTTTCTGCCTTTTATAATCGTGGTTAGAAAGGCTTTGGGTTTGTATAAGCAAGGTAAGTTGCTGACAAACCATGCAGCACAACTGCCTAACTACATCAAAACCCATGAGCAAATATTTGTTGAGCCAAGAGACTTAGCTCAAGTCAATATAGACAAATGAATGTCACAGACTGGAAAGATTTGCTGTAGTTAAGTCAAGCTACTGGAAGGCAACAAGAAAAAGAGAGAGTTGAAGACTTATCTTCAAGAAGGGTAGTATAGCACAGATTCTGTTCACTTTGTGTAATTATATTATACAAAACAACTAGAAGATGCCCCCATGTATCCTCTACCATGAGCATAACACATCATACCTCAGGGTGGTGTAGTTACGTAGTAGTTAAGGTGTTGGACTGGCATCAAGATGACCAAGTTCAAGTCTACTCTCAGCCACAGAAGCTCACTAGATGACTGTGGGCCTCTGTTAGCCCAGCCTTTGTTAGCCTAACCAGCATTGTTGGAATGAGGAAGAAGCACAATATATACCACCTTGAGGAGGTTTTCCTTTCTTGAAGGAAAAACATGCTATAAATCTAAGCAAAAAAAAAAAAACCACCCTAGTTGGTATTCCTTAGATGAGCTGGAATACGGTTCTTAGAATTCCCAGACAACATGGACCACAGGCTGGAGAAGGCTGCCATAGACTTGTAGAGAGTGTTCACCATTAACACTGGCACTTCTGAGATACAGTTTATGCTAATGTAAATTAGTTCCAGGCCTGAGATCCAAAGTATGTAAAGCGCCACATATGACACACAAGAAGCTGAAGAGAAGGCTTTCTCCAGGTCCCTCCCTTCTCAGACACTGCCTCTCTTCTCTGGAACACCTTTCTCCCCGATACCATATTGGCCCCAATCCTATTAGTTTCCCCCCCCCCCCCAAAAGAAAAAACATGAAGCTCTGTCTATTTTAATCTGCCTTTGGAGACTGAGGGAGTTATTCTGGTCTTTCTTAATGTGGATGGTATTTCTCAGCACATGGGATATTATTTATTACGTTCTTATATTATTTTGTTACACCTTAGTTTTAATCTTATTACTGTTTCAGGAGGTCTGTAAGCCATTCAGACTCACAGAGATTAGAGCAGCATTTAAGCCTATAGAATGAATGAATGAATGAATGAATGAATGAATGAATGAATGAATGCATGCATGCATGCATGCATGCATGCATGAATGTGTGCGTGCATGCATGCATGCATGCATGCCAGGTGCAATAATTTCATCTGTCATTTGTTTTCAGAAATAATCTGTTTCCCACAGTCTATTGTAGAAGTGATGAAGAGATCGTCACTAGATCTCAGTCAAAGCAGAAGTTTTGAATTCAGGAATGGTAGAAGGACACTATCTTTTTCTCCATTTTTTCCTGCCCTTTTGCTCAACCCCATAATACAAATATGCTGTAATAGAATTCACATGCATCTATGCATAGAGCACAAATATCAGCAGAATTGCTCAGAATGGTATATAACATGGACTAACAAAATTAGATTTTACACAAGCACTGGTGATGGGACAGTGCCTTTCATTTCAGTGCAGACTAATAGGCAATGAAGATCAATCCACATAACACTTTTTTTTTTTCTTCTAACAGTGAAAGGGTAACTGGGGCAGCCATTCATAATCAGTTGCCTAAGGCTGTGTTCTCATTCTGCCTAATGGCAGAGCAGAACTTTCCTTGTCTGTATAACCCATCAATAAAATTGTTGATAAAGTCATCACACTACATTTTGTTCATCAATGAGAGTGAGCAGTTTTGTTAATAGACGAGATCACTCTGCCAAAGAATTTAGTGATAATTATATATGGTTTATGGAAAATACAGTCCCCACAAAGATGCACTCACAGAGACACTGGTGGGAGATTTGATTTGATTTGATTTGATTTTTTTTACCGCATGATAGCAGGACCAGTATCTTGTTCTTCAGAATTGGAGCTGAGGGAAGAGTCAATCCTGCAGTTCCTGCATAGTGTGGCTGTAATGGAATGTTGGGGAGAGAATGCATTAGGGCAACTCTATTGTGATTTATAAAACGACAATAGACAGGAGTTCTAATTACACATTTAGTATCAAAACTGATTTGGTTCCTTAGCTTGGGAAAAATGTGGCTGTTGTGCCTAATAATAAGGAAAAGAATAGTTGAGGAAGTAGATATGCTGCAAAACAGACAAGATGCTTCTGTAAAAAAAGGAAAACTCTGAGATAAAGTTGGGGAAGATGGTGTTACTTTGTATGTGAGATGCTGGGAAATAATTAAAATCTGAAGGGCATTCTCCTACCTGCCTAGGAGAAAGAGCATTAATCTCTTTCCATGCCTTCCCCATAATGTCTGTGGTTTGGCAGCTGGATTGGAATTCCCAGGCTATAAGTGGTCTACTTTTATTGTGCATTTGCTGGAGAAGCAGGAAATCAATACCTCTGTGTCTCGTGTGTGTGTGTGTGTGTGTGTGTGTAAAAAGTCATAATAAAATTTCTTACCTTTACCTTTGGAGTTGCTCATGTACAGCTTGTGCAAACCACGGTATCTATTAGCAGGGGATTATGTTTTGCAGCTTGTATATTGTTAGATTCACAGCTGGAGCTTAATGATATCATTACAGTTACCAAGAGGAAAGATTCAAACACTCTTTTGATTTCCATGTAAGATGTGTGAGTATTGCTCCCTAAAGATGGCACAGCTTGTCGAGAGCTTTTAGTTTCAAGCCATCCTTCTGAGGACTGCATAGAAGAGAGCCACCCAGCTGGGCATTTTTTTCATTGCTATCTCAGTTCATGTGGCATTATATCTGGAACTTCAAATAGGTCATGGGCTTTTGTTCTTCTGGCCACCAGACTGGTATCATTGCACATTATGTTTTCTAAGGGCTTTTCTGCATGACCGCATTATAAACTCTTATATGTAAAACAGGGTTCCTCAACCTTGGTGACTTGAAGATGTGTGGACTTCAACTCCCACAATTCCCCAGCCAGCATGGCTGGCTGGGGAATTGTGGGAATTGAAGTCCACACATCTTCAAGTCACCAAGGTTGAGGAACCCTGATGTAAAACATTTGGAAGTGAAGCTGGTTTAAGAAAGCCTTATAGATTTCAAGCCTTTCCTCCATTTTGGCCAAGGCGATGGCCTGATTTGTGTCCAGACTGGGTTTGCATTACTCCTAATTGGTGGATTCCCATTCTTGTTTATCCTGCCTATAAAAGGAAGGAAGGAAGTTCAGGCAGGCAGGCAGAGGTCTTATCATTTTTCCCCCCATCACTTGGATTAGAAGGGAAAAGTAACAGAACTCACCTGGTTAAAAAAGTGATCCATATTACATTGTTCACATATACTTTAAAAAAATCCATCTTTTCACTGTTCTATCAGTGAACATGTTTTGTTTTGTTTTTAAACCACCTTTTTCACTGTTTCTACCACAGTGCAAAATAACCAAATGAGTAGAGGTGTTTTTCGACAGTGATGTGAAGCACAGCAGGCAATTTGGGTAGCACCACTTGAGTCAGCACAAGTCGGAGAATTCTACTTTTGATAAAAGGCAGAAAAAGGTGGAGGTGGCCAAAGGATGATCGTTTGCATTCCTGCCCTCTAGAAATGGTCAGTGGCCTGTGCTCATGCTGGAGGAAACTACTTTTATGCTAATCAGTCCTAAGGGAATTGAAGTTC
This sequence comes from Liasis olivaceus, assembly GCA_030867105.1. Taxonomy (NCBI): domain Eukaryota; kingdom Metazoa; phylum Chordata; class Lepidosauria; order Squamata; family Pythonidae; genus Liasis; species Liasis olivaceus. The sequence goes on from CM061349.1 coordinate 43,041,870, forward strand.
ACCTCCTATTAACGCTGACAACCAAAAGCTTCTGCCTATAATTAAGTGAAAATAAAATAAGCCCTACTGGATCACATAGTCACATTTCCAGCAGCAAACAACTAGATTCTGGAAGCCTACTAATTATCAGGCTCTGCAAGCTAGGGTTAGTGACAATATTTTAGCTATTACTCTCTAGTAATGGGTTTTCAAGTGCATATTTTGGAATTTGCATTTCATTACCATGGTTATATTTATCCACTATGAATTTGTCTAATACCTTTTTAAAGCCATCCAAATTAATGACCATCACTACATCTTGTAGCAACAAATTCTACTAATTAATTACATACTGCTTCAGAGAGTCACAACTTTATCTGGCCTTGGATGTCATAATGTAATCTTCCTGAGTGCCCAACCCCCAACATTGTCTGGAATCTTAAGAGATCTCTAAAAGTCCTGGGAAGGTCCACATTCTGCAAACCCTCATTAAAGATTTTAATGCTTTTAAGATTATGATTTCACAGCCTAATGAAATTTCAGTCATTTTATGTTGTATTCATTTGTAATTTAAAAAAAAATTAGCCACAGATCGTGGGTGCCCTATTGCTTATCTCTGCTCTAAACAAAGAAGTATTTCCCTTTCCTAATCAAGTATGCTTTAGATTTTGTAAACATCTAAGTATATAAAGCATGAACGTGAGTGGGACAAGTAGCTGTTCAAGCATCACACAGACCCTCTCTCTTGGGAATGTAGCCCTGGCTCTTGCTCAAATCTTCTGATAAACTATTTTAGATTTATTAATATGTTCCAGTAATGAAAAAGTTCATGAAGAAGTGCAACAACAATGTGTGGTGATGGCTGCATCTTCATCTTCCCATCCGCTCAGTGTTTGGAAAGTATTGTGTTTGTGGGTTACCTTAACAGTGTGGGGAAAGCATGGGTGGGAAGCTCCCATTCAGTTATGGAAGATAACTTCTGTAGCAGTGGGTGCTGTGGCTATAAGATAAGCACTACAAGGACAATGACCTCATGGCAAATTTCCATCTACCAAAACAGATGTGTTAGCGAATGACACATTCTGTGTCAGCATGTGAGTGCACCTGAGAGTGGGTGAGATAAGCAAAATGAGGAAACAAGAGTTGCTTGGTATCTTGGAATGTATTTTAATACAGGTAGGGGATTGTAAAGAATTTTGAAAGCCTGCCAGAGCCTCTCTCTACATCAACTCAGACCTAATACAATCAAGGTAGAATTGTTCTGAGTTTCTTTCTCACACTTTCTACTTTTCCAAGACTCAGATATCCTTTCTGGAATAGTTCAGCATTCCTCTTCCCCCCCTTTTTTTTTAATCAAACCCACATTCCCCACAGAGTGGGAATCTGACCTGCAAGAGTTGTAACTACAATAGAAAGCAGATTTATTTACAAGGATGCATTCTATGGATAGGCAAAGACTAGTGCCTAGTTAACTACATCCTGCCAAGAGGAGGGTCAGCATGTACTCTGTATGTATGTACCTGGGAAGAAAGGCACAAGGTAGTGACCTGAAATTAGCAATCCCTTAGACTAGTGCTTCTCAACCTTGGCAACTTTAAGATGTTTGGACTTCAATTCCCAGAATTCCCCAGCCAGCACAGGTTCCCCAGCCAGAATTCTGGGAGTTGAAGCCTACACATCTTAAAGCTGTCAAGGTTGAGAAACACTGCCTTAGACAAAGAACAAGCAGAGTAATAGACAAAGAGGGAACACAGAATTATCTATAGCCTACTGTCCTCCTAGAGAGCAGTTAGTCATGTGCCATTGGATTCACACCTCAAGATGCCCATATGTTCCCTGTTGTACACTGCAGAGCTAGCACTGGTGCCTAAGGTATGCTGGATTGTTCTTTGATGTGTGCAAAGAAATCTTAAAATTGTATTCACAGATTTCAGTATATGTCTATTTTCAGTGTGCAAAGCATGTCTATAGAAATTGTGCTGTTTAGAGTCATTGTAATGCGGTACCCATGTGGTCACAGTCTCTGTACTTGTGAAGGCTAAAAGAGGAGTGTAGACCAGAACTGAAGTGGTTTAGCACTCTTTCAGGAAAACTTGGGACAAAACTAGCAGGCTTCTATAACAGGCTTCTGTGGAGACCTGCATTATGTTCAATTCTCTACAACAAAAGGGAAATAAATGTCTTTTCAACATCTGTCCACAACTACAATCCATAAAACATTTGTTAAGACACCAAAAAACACCAAAAAGCTATTATAAGGCATTAAATGATGCTTGGGAATGTACAGTTCCTGATATATAGGAACATTCATTTAGGAGCATTAGAAAATATTTTAATAAATGCACTAAATAAGATGCACAATTTAGCTTCTTCTCAGCAGAACACTGGCTGGTTGCCAACACTATTCTATCTTAGGCCCAGCTCAATGTCAAGACTACCTGGTGGCCCACTACAAATCAGCTCATTAAAAAATGGTTGCTGTGGTGCATCTGGGTTTCATTTCTCTTGCTAATAGCCCAATTTATGCTTTTCCTTCAAGAACAAACATCAGGAGAGGGCAATGCTCAATCATGTATTCATTTTGTGTGCATCCAGGGGCCACATCATGAGAATGATGTAAGAAGTGGAAGGAAACAATTTTCTTGTGCTCTAAAAGGGTCATTAAGTCTTCAGGGGTGTTCTTCTTTAATATGAAACCTATTGTTTTACTGTTTAAAAATACTGACTTTCAGCATCCTTCTTCTGTAAGTGTGATCATTGAATGCAAAGAATCTCCATTTAGGATTATACTAGAAATGTGTGATTATGTCCACATATGCATATAGAAACTGCATTTGCATATCTCGTTAAGGCACCATTTGATTTTAGCTTAATGTGATAGGTGAATCCACCATTGGTTTTTGTGAGCCATGGTTTATGGCTTTCATGATACATGTGAACCCAGGTATTCTGGCTCATTCAACAAAGCAAAGATAAGCCAAATTTCTGTAAATCCAAACCAACCACAGTTTACAGACAATCTGTACTTTCTGAAGATTTTTTAGAAGGAATTTGGAAACTTTTTCTTTCTTCTCACCTCCCATGGCAAAGAATGTCACTTTATACAATATTCTTGATGGGGTTGTGAGGAAAATATATCTTTGGGTGAAAGAAGCAAGTTTTTGGAGGCCTCAGACGAATGGGATTGCCTCAATAAAATTGAAACATAAAGGAATGTGCAGCACCCTTGAAGCTGGTGTGAATTAGGCTGATTGTAAACTCCTTATCACAAACATCCCCATAGCAACATACAGTAAGGGAGGATGCCTTCTTCCTGGCAGTTGGCACCTTGAGCAATTTGTTTCTTCCTCTCTGACACTATTGCTTTCCTTATAGATAGCAGTTGTTCTGTCCTTGTAGATAGAAGACAAGAACAGGGGCAGAAAGTAACTTGTTGGTGCAAAAGGACCAATGAAAAGCAAAGTAGTGCAATGGCTAGAGTTGTATTGGGACTAGTTCCTGGTGTGGGGATGTGAGGGATACAATAAACTATTAGAAACAATTGGGGAGCATGAGCATGCAGACATATTATGAGAATGTTTGGGAGGCAATCTGGACAGGAAATTAATTTGGGATTGGGAACTAGGCACTAATTGAATTTTAGTAGGACCTAAGAAAAGAGCAATTAATTTGGGAGACTTTGGGAGGGAAATAAGTATCTCTGGGAATTAATTGAAGGGGAAATCAATATTTGGAGGATATGTAGGAGGGTGATGCATTTGACTAGGAATTAACTGAGGAGAAATTGAGAAGAGGAAGTTTTGGGGACTCAACCCCAACTTGTTCTGTAATCCTGGGCAAATGATTTGCCTCCATCCTCTGCTTTCTGTGGCCTTGTCTCTGCAGAGTTTGCCTCCACTCCTGGTAGAAATTCTCTGAACCAGGGCTTCTGTTTAGCAGCCATGATTAAGAGGTTAGGAATGGAGTGAATAGAAACAGTTTAAGCAGGTGTATACCCTCTCAGTCCTCTGCTATTTATATTCATATTATTTTTACAAGTCACAAGTGACATAATCATGCACGCACGTGTGTGTGTATCTCCTATATACAGACATTTTGTTTTTGCTTTTGTTTGTTTTTAAAACAGAAACAATTTACAGGAAGAGGGCAATTTACAGAAGAGAACTCTAGATTACATATTTATTCTTCCAAGCTCAAATCTGGAACTCCCTAGAAGAAAAATAGTTGGGGAAAAATATTACATCAAATCTCCTGAGCACTGCCATTCTGTAAAGCAGTAAATGAAGATCCATTTACATGTTACGGCATTTAATACACATTGCACCATTAAAATAGTCTTCAGTGAGCAATAGCCTTAGCTTCTGCAGAACATTAACATGCATTTTTGGTGGTAATCTAATGGGATTTTTGAGTTATTCTTTAGGTTATTTAGAATTATCACCAAATCCCATTTAAAAAAGAAAAACTCTCCAGTCAAACTATTTGTCTAGGATAGTATGAGAATTCAAGGTCCCTTCCAATCCTATGATTTTATGATTGTATGAAATCATAAATGGATTTGCAGTGTGGGGACAGATTTGTTATGAGAAGATTATTTGTTTGCCCCTTCAGACTTAAGAGAATTAAATTAAGTTATCCAGCTTCCAAAGTTCAATTACAGAATCTTCAGAGTCATGCTGTGATACTTTTAATTACTTTTTTTGTTTTGTTTTTGGCCAATAAAGTTTCTGTCTTTCAGGCCATCAGTATGCTACCATTTGTGCAGAGTCAATTATAGGGGTCTTTAGTAACCCTTCTTATTTAGTTAGACTGGCTCGGTTTTAATTTGTGATAGCCAGGGAAATGAATGGCTCCCTGATGCTGCACATTCTACAACATGTCTTCTAGATCCTGGCCTGGAGATGATTAAAATGCCTTAGTCTACATAAAACTGTCTCCCTGAAAGAGGACAGAATACCTTCTTTAAAGGATGCAATTAGGAATGTACAAAATATTCCATGCACAAACACTTTCATTCACCAAACAGTAGTAGCTGAGAGGAGGGAGAGGGAAGACGCTGGCAAGATGGGGGATGATTGGGAACCAGTGGGATATGACACAGAGACATCAGCACCATTGGCTGAGGGAAGGGAAAGCACTCAGAAGATGGGAGTAAGTGGGCCAATAGGATGTGCCATGCTGGGACATCAGAGTGGCTGACGTGAGGGAAGATGCTGAGAATGTAGGAGTGGAGCAGGAGGATATGCCACTCTGGGACATCACTGGCAACAGCAACAGTGGCTCAGGGAAGGAGGGGAAGGGAGGGTCTGGGAAGTTTGCAGGCGGGCTGGTAAGTTATAATGCCCTGAAAATTGTTGAGGGAGGGAGGAAAGAGGGAGTGACGTGCTCCAGCTTTTCCCTATTCACCCTGTAAAACCATCCTGGTATCCCTCTGGGGTCTCTCCAGATTTTGTTTCCTTCTGAATGTTGTTTCAATACTCTCAGTTTTGTTTCTACTGAAACTGCCTAGAACAGCCATGATTCTAGGACCCGGACCTAATAGGTCTCTGACTAAGAGTGGGTGGGACTGCTGGTTATCTAATATGTCCTTACAATCCCACCCATAGCCTTCTAGCTAACACCCCCTTCATTTAAAAAACTCGGATTAAGACTCTTCTATTTTTCCTGCAGTTATCTTGTTATGTCTCAGCCTTCATAGTGCATCAGAAGCTATTTACATTTAAAGTTCAGTAGCAAGTAGGGTAAAGCTAAGTATTAACTGATACTTTAAGGCCACAGTTGAGCTTACACAAGTTCTGGAACCCCACACTGTAGCTTCCTGCAGTGAACTGCTCAAAGTTCTGTCAGTGGTCTATTCTACCAGAGATCAGGCATGCCTTCTCAGTTCAATTTCAATCTGTCCTTGACAAGCTTCCTTGATATCCTCAATTAAGCCAAGACAAGGTTTGCCTGGTGGATAATGTTTGTTTTAGAATTAATAGAAACTCTGACTCTGACTCTCTTGAATACCTGCATGAAACCACTGGAGAAGATCATCAAGAGATTTGGAGCTTAGTGCTGTTAGTATACTGCTAATACCCAAATCTCTAACATCTTCAGGTAATGGTATGGTTTTTCTGAATGTCTGCCTGCAGTCAGGAAAAAATTGGATTAGGGATAATAAACTGAAACTCAGTGTTCTGAATGGGGTCACACTCTCCTCAAAAGAGCAGATATGCAGCTTGGGAGTGTTTCTGAATCTGAATCTCTCTTTTATTTCTTAGACTGAGGCAAGAATGCTGTTTATTACTTTTGGTTAATACACCAACCACTCCTTTCCTGGATGAAAATAACCATAAAACAATGGTGCTCATACTGTAGTAGCACATTCTATATGGAGCTTACTTTGCATCTAGCCTGGAAAGTTCAGTTTGTACAGAACACAGTAGCCAAGCTGGTCTTTATAAAAGCTTTACCGCAAGACACGTGTACTAAAGCATTACACTAAATGCCAATTTGTTTCCAGGTGAAATACAAAGAGATAATTATTATCTTTAAAGCAGAATATGGCTTAGGACAAGGTGAGAGAGCATCTTTTTAATGTGATTCTCCCCCTCAAACATTAATTAAGATAATCTAAAGAGGTTTGCCTATATTTTCCACAGGCTCAGGTCACAGCAACACAGGATGAAACCTCCTCTGTAGCTGCCCCATTTCTTTGAAATGTAATATGTGCTAAATTGAGGAGCCTAACCTATTTCTGGTCTTTAAAAGGCCCTATGCAAAGCTGCAGTCTAAATCATCCATTTAAGTCAATTATTATACATCAGTTTGATGCATTGAATCAAATCAGATAACTTCAAATAGACTCAAAGATCTGATGTACTTTTGTGTTTGTTCATACAAAGTTTAACCAAACTGAACTGTAAATTCTAGTCATCTATTCAAATAATATCTTAATTGCTTTGCTTTAATTGCTGATCTGAATTGTTGATTTAAGAGGTTTTATTCTTCACATTCTAATTTTAATCTTATGTTTTATCATAAACAATAAAGAAATTATGCTTTAGTTAGCAAGATGGATGGATGGATGGATAGCATTCTGTATAGTTAAAGCAGAAGCTAAGGAAAGTCAATGCATGGGAACTGCTTGGATTTGCCACTTAATTAAAAACAAAATTAACTGAGCACTACCATTTTGGAATTGAATAGCCTGGAGCACTAAGCCTGTAAAAGAAACTTAAAATAAACTAATCAAAGAAGTAAAGAAATCATTAGCATTGCAAGATGTTAGGACAGGGGAAAGTTCCTTGTTTATCCAAGAAGAAAGCTCTGAATCAGTACACTCAGGAAGGCAAGCTGAGAGTAGATTGAAGGTAACTTTGGAAATTGCTTAAATTCTTTCCTTAACCTCTATAACTAATTTATTGCCTATAGACTGGGAGGTAGGGAGTGGGCTTTAAAAATATAAAAAAGATACATCAGGCTAAAAATCCCAACAAAGCTGAATACCTACAACTTGTATCTGGGCCAGCATGAACTGGCCAGGTTGGAACATGACACAGGATCTGCTGCTCTACTTCTTTGCCCATTAAAATTGAGAAGTGGCTGCAAAGGCGGGGGGGGGGGGGACTACAACAGGGTCAGTAGCAGAGCAAGGACAGAAAGGAGAGAAACTTACAGAAAATAAAGGAGAGTGAAGAGTTAATGATGCAAGGAGAAGGAGGCAACCTGAAGTAGTGAAAGCAGTGGGAGAAAGAAATGCTTTGAAAGAATACTGAGGAGGGGAAACGTGGGAATGGTGAAAAGTGCAGGGGCTTCAAGCCAAAAGATAGGAAAAGAAAGGGGATAAGTAACAGGCACTGAAGAGGAAAAGGAAGACATGTTTGTGTTTTATGCTGTAGTTACGACAGCTGGGAGAGGGAAAAAAGGCAGCAAAAGATTTGTTCTTTGTCTTTTCCCCAAACATCTACCATTTTCTTCCATTTGCAAATCTTCTATGTTCACTTCACTGTAGGACTTCATATGCCAAAACATAGCACGTATGAGAAGTATTTCTGCCTAGATGATGTGTATAACATTTTTTGACCCATTCTTCTTATTAATTAAAATTGTTTCTGTTTGGATTGTTTCTATGCCTCTGAAGATTCTGTTAATGTAACCTTACAATAAAGATAGAGTTAGTACTCATACTTCCCCTTCTTGTCTGGACTACCTTGTAGAGCTAACATCAGTCTTGCAAGACTGAAAGTATTTCTCCCCTCCTCTCCTTTTACTTTCCATAAAACTATGGAGGGCCCCTTCTGAAATACTTTCCACACCCTCTCCCCCTTCTGTGGACTGAGATATCTTTTACATGATGGTTGTCCAGTTTGTGGCTCTTCCTCCTATCTCCCAAGGTCATTCCCACACCCAGTACAAACATGGGGAGGTGTTTGCTAATATATATTGATACTGGTCACAAACACACCTCCAAATTCCATGACTGCAACTATACTATAAGGTGCTTGGGAATAGCTGAAATGGCACATGAGACATCCTTTGAATGTATAAACCAGCCTAAGATTCCTTACTTTTGGTTTTACCTATTTAATAGAAGAATGGAATTATATATACAGAAGCACTGTCAAATGAATAGGCAGATTTCAGAAAGGGCAAAGAGGTGTGAGAGAGACAGCTGATATAAGATAAATAAGGGAAGGATCAAGAGAAGGAAAGAAGGAAGCTTACCTTTGCTTTACTGAATATGGCAAGGCTTTTAATTGTGTAGATCATGCCAGAATATGTAATATACTAAGGCTAATGGGTATGATCGATTCTGAGGACTTTTTCAATGAAGGCAGTTACTGTAAGGATAGAATTTGGAGAAATAGTGTGGTGCAGAATAGGAGAGGGAGTAAGACTGGGATACCTATTGCTTCCAGAAGATGTACAACAAAGAAGGGTAGGATTGGAAGTGACAACAGCTGGAATGAAAACAGGCAGTTGAAATACCAATAATTTGAAATATGCAGACAGCATCATTTTATTAGCCAAAAAGTCATTATGAAAGTAAAAAAAAATGGATTAATATTTAAGGTGACAAAGATAATTTATGCTTAATGAACTCATGGTTAACAGCAAAAAAATGTAGGCGATTTATAGTTTTCCTTCTTGAGCTCAAGGATAGATAAAGATGGGCAGTGTCCTGGAGTATTAGAGTGGAGATTAATCCTAGAAAGAAGACAACAGGAAGTTTAGACAAATTCATGAAGGATAAAGACATTTCAATGCCAACAAAGATTAGAATGGTTTTTCATGGGGTAATGTATGGCTTTGAAAGCTAGACATTGAGAATGAGCTAGAGAAAGAAGTGAGATGCATTTGAATTATGGATTCAGAGATTGCCAAAAGAAAAATCCTGAATCAGTCGAAATAAAAATTAACTACTCCTTTGAGGTTGTGATCAGCAAACAGAAACTCATATAGTTTAGGCATCTGATACAAGTGTACAATGGACTAAAAATATGACTATGCTTGGCAAGGTAGAGGATTGTAGAAAAAGGTGGGAATGGATAAAATGGAAGTGTTAAGACTTGTTGGTGGAAAGAGGTCATAATGGCAAGCATTTATCCATGCACTCACCAGGAACTGAGACTGATTTGTTTCCACCCTCTACATATACTTTGCTGGTATCTGTATCTAGCTTTATCAGATATAGTAGCATATGTGTTGTCTTTTAGTGTATTACTGTCTGCTATATTTGGCACCAGGATTTGACAATTTGAGTAATATATCCTGAATTTTGTGACAACCTGAAAAAGGTGAGATGTTCTGAGACAATGTGCTAATGTATGATATGTAAATGCTGACCTGAATTTGCTTTCTGAATTATAGGGAAAGGAATATTTTGTAAGTCATATTTCAAAATGACATTGGCAGGCTATAGCATCAAATCTCACAGGAGCAGCACATGGCTGGATTGTTACAACCTGATGAAGGTTTTGTCATTTTCTGTGCACAACAGCCAATTCATCTACTTGCCTCTGGCAGACAGAGAGGATTTGACTTCCAAGCCCTCTAACAGTGGAAATAGGATTATCTTGTATGATGGCCTCTAATTTTGTCTACCAGTTATCCAGTCTGATCAATTAAAGTAATTAGCAGGTTAAGGAATAAGATATATGTGTGATCTGACTGTTCAAAACTGATCTGCAAGTTTCAGCTACTGAAGGCTTCAGTACACGAGAAGGGATTGAGATGTGCACGAATCTGGACTGGCTCACTTCTCTAAACAGGTGTCCTTTTAAACTTTGCTAGGACCAGGGAATGGATTACACCAGAAAATTACACTAAATACAGGCTTTATATCATTTCAGCAATGACTGGGTGATGCTATAAAGATGCTATAAGTCACTAGTGGTAAAATGATCTATACATTGCTAGTGAGGACATCGGCTGTGTCTGAGCAGTTATGCATAGCTGGACCCTTGTCCTTCCCATATGTATTGCATACTGTATATGTATCTGTAAGGTTTATAATAGAAGTTTGAAGCAAACCTTCTCAAATTAACCATTGCAACTTCAAAGAGGAAAATCTGCAATATTGTAGCTGTAAAACTACCAACTGATTAGCAATCCAGGGTATTGTTTATTGCTTTTGTTTTGTTTTTTTTTCCATTTTCAATAGTCACGTATGACATCAATTCTGCCCTTCCATGCAAAAGAATAATCTGAAAGGGGGTGGGGGGAGCAAACCAGTAATTCCCTATAGACCATTTAACTGTCAACGTTTCTTTGAGAAAGGAGGTAAAATACATAAACATCAAAATTGTAAATCCTACATAGCCCAGGTTCAAGCATCATCAACCAGCAAATAAAAATCACAAAGCTAAACTGATTATTGAACAAAGAGCTTGTACTCATTAGAGGAGCTCCACTCTATCGAATGATATGTAATATGTAATTAATGGAGATAATTCACAGACCAAGAATCTATCAGGTAGTTCTCAAGGACATCCCTGAGAGAATCCAAACATGGATAGAACAGGTTATTTTTAAATTGCATCAAAGGACAGATGACTCCTGATTTAAATATAAAATGCATTTAAGCATGATTCACTCTGTATTCTGTTTTAGCAGACACTGTATTTCAACTATAGAACAAATTATTTCCATTTCCTATAGTAGCTCAGTAATCCAGATATTTTTCTTCTGCTCTGTTCCAAGTTCAGGACCCTAGTTTGCCTCGTAGAAATGAATGATAATCATTTCTGTCCTGGCTTTGGTTTCTCGGTGATGGTGGATTGACAGTGGGATAGTGGCCTGTTTCATTCTCATGAGAAGCTTTGGGAAATGGGAGTCTTGGTCCATTAAACAAATGCCTTCTGGTGCTGACTAATTTTTGCTTGATAACTGCTAAAAAGCTCTTTATTAAAAGTGATATACAACAAGCACCAATATTACAGGCAAAGCTAAGATCTACCAAGGGATAGAAAGAGTGGTGTGGGAACAGTCCAGATGGCTGATGCTTTCTAGAGCGTATGTATAATCCTTTATTTTACTGGTGGAGATAATTAAGTGTTCAGCTGAAAGGCTCAAATCAATATGGAGTTGTTGAATGCTTCAGCACTGAGAAAGAGTATGTGGATTTTAAAGAAAATCTGCTTTGAATATAATCTAGTCTTTCATCTATTAGAGGAATGCTGAATTATAGAGGAATTTTCTCTGTCACTGCTGTCATTCATGGTTTTTAAAAAAGTGAAGGTAGTTTGTAACTAAATGGTAGTTTGTCCCTAGGATACTACCATTCCCATACATATCAATTTGTCCTAAAAATTGCAACTTTGATTTAAAATGTTAAACATGGAATATTTTTGAATAATGAAGACCAGGACCAAATTTGGGGGGAATCTGTATCCCTCCAAACATTTCTGTAGAGGCACCAACGTTATGGAATTCCCTGCCCCTTGAAATCTGATCCATTTCTATCTTGTTGGGCTCCAGAAAATTATTTATCCAACTGATTTTTTTCCCCCTAATTTGAGCATCTTGGGCATGCTCAAATGTGAAAAGGTAGGAAACAATTTTATACATGTGTATGCATATGTTACAGCATGATTCTGTTATTTTATTCCAAGTTTTTCTGTCCCTGCAAATGACAGCAAACATGGCAGAGACAAGAAACAATTATGGATAGTTTAGGAAATCAAACATTGAAAATCTAAGTGAATGGATTTAATAATAAAATTGAGATGTATCCATTCATTAGATTCTACTGTTCTTTGAATATTGAAACATACAGTAGTTCTTAACCTCTTAGCCACAAATATCTATCCAGATATATTTTAAGATCTATCATCTAATATTATAAAAATGATGTATCACTGGTATATGACACCAGGGAAACTATAAAAAATGTACAAAGGTATTTCAAACCAGTGTTGGAAATGTGAAAAGCACAAGGGAACATTTTATCATACATGATGGGCTTGTGAGAAAGCTAAAAAAATTTGGATACAAATTTTTGTTATAATGCAAAAGATCTTAAAGATTAATATTGCTAAGAAAGCAGAATTCTTTTTACTGGGACTTATGGACAATGTATTAGAAAATACTCATGGTAGATTGATATTATATATGATAAGTGCAGCAAGATTATTGTATGCACAACGATGGAAGACTAATGATATTCCCACAGTGGAGGAATGGTTATGAAAATGTCAGGATTTGCAAAAATGGCAAAACTGGCCTGTGAGAATTCCCCCCCCCCCCCCCCCCCGGCCAAGGACTGGAAACCTTATATGGACTTTTTGCTGAAGGAAGAAAAATAAATTGATGATTTATGGATTTGAAGATTAAGAAGGATACTGATTAAATGAGGGGGTGAGGAGATTTGCAAAATGTTAAAGAGGGAGGAGGGACAATAAGATTGCAATTTTCTGTTGAAAAGAAGGTTGGAAGTCATTCATATATTTCTTAACTTTAGTTTTTTTTTTCTTTTCTTGCACTTTTTTGTTTTTCTTTTCTTTCTATTTTTTATTTGTCTTTTATTATATGAAAACTCTTAATAAATATAAATAAAAAGGATCTACTATAGAAGCAATTTTAGATGAAATATCTTTAGAAATGGTTTGTGAGAAAAACAAATTTAAAAAATACATTGATTTAATTAAAAATACCTAGTTACAGTATGTCTAGTTTATATAGTTAATATCCATGTATTTAATCATGTCCTTTTTCTGTCTCATTGAATACAATTTACCTGAAAATTTTCTCAGGGCAATATCCAAGGGTTTAACATATATGAAACAAAGAATATGCTCCTTGCACTGTAAAAGAACTAAAGAAAAAAAAAAGATGTTTCTTGCAGCTCTGTTCACTCATCTTAATCTGTCAGGAGAATTAAATGATAGGGGTGAGGATTAGCTCTAGAAAACCTGCTGCTTCTGGTCCGTCCGTCCTTCCTTCCTTCCTTCCTTCCTTCCTTCCTTCCTTCCTTCCTTTCTTTTTCTTCTTTTTTTACATTCTCTTACATGTTATTCCTTTTAAATACAAACATTTGATCTGTCCCAGAGGAATTTTATTAAAAGAAGATTTTACAAATTACTAATATTAACATTGATGTGGTACATTATACTTTTCTCTTAGGAGACCACTAGAAAAAAGATTCCAGAAGTCCTATTAAAGAGATGCAGAGAGGTAGAATTAAAGGCCTCTTTTTTAATAATAATTTTTATTAAAAGATTTTACAAAGATTTTAAAAACTACAGAAACATAGAAGACATAGAAAAAGAAAAATATTATAAAAGGGTAAAAGTAAAAGTGAAGAATAACAAAAAAGCAAGAAAAAGAAAGATATCTAAAGAAGCAACTTCTGATCTTCTTTGCAGCAGTTACAAACATAGCAATTACCAACTCCACCCTCCCATATTGCATATCACAGCTCCATTCTTCCCATAAACAAACCTTTCTAATCAATAAATCCCCAAAGCAGCAGTTCATTTTTATCCATTTTCAGCAAAAGGTCTATAAAGGGTTTTCAGTCTTTTATCAAAGTAATTGTACTTCCCTCCTTAATCAAACAAGTCAGTTTAGCCATTTCTGCAAACTCAGCCATCTTCATAATCCATTCCTCCATTATTAGTGTTTCTGTAGTCTTCCATCTTTGCGCATATAATAACCTCAGTGCAGTTACCAGATATGAAACCAATCGTCCATGAGCCTTTTCTAGCTGAGGGTCCATAAGTCCTAATAAGAAAAGTTCCAGATTCATCTGAATGCTTATTTTTAAAACTCTCTGCATCACCATATGCATTTGTATCTGGTATCTTTTTGCTTTTTCACAAGTCCACCATGCATGATAAAATGTCCCTTCATGTTTTTTTTTTACATTTCCAACAGGGATTAGAAGTACCTTTATCTACCTTAGACAATGTCTCTGGCATCATATACCAACAGTAAATTATTTTTAAAAGTCTTCTTTTAAATTGTAAAACAATACGAATTTCAGACCTTTTAACCACATTCTCTCCCATTGATCCATTTGAATAATATAACACATTTCTTGGCCCATTTTACCATACATTCTTTAACCTGTGAATTAAAGGCCTCTTTGATTTGATTTAGGCTGCTCTGTCAAACAACCAAATTTGCTGATGCCTCTTTGATACCACAAACTCTATAAATCTAGCTTTAGTGTGTTCGATGATTATCTTTCCACAGACATTCCTATGAAATCACCCCATGGGAGAGCAAAAACATTCAACAAGACCCATCACTTGGCATCCCTGCCCTTATGTGGAGCTGATGTCAATACAAGAAAAGGAGGCTGATTGCCTGTCACAATGAATGTCTGTCAGCAAGAAGAACAGAGGCAAGCAATAGAAATGCAGACTGACAACTGCAAAGCCTTGGCAAGCAAATTAGAAATTGATCTTCCCATTGTATGTGCTTGGAGCAAAGAAGTAGAGAAATGCAGGTTCATACAGAGCTGAATTTATTTAAAAAAAAAAAACTGTCATAAGGTTTTACTTTCTTTGGAAAAGGACAGATTTGGTGGTACTAAATTTAATAATATCAGCATTTCCTTCTGTTTCTTAGAATACACTGCAAAGTCTCAAATGCTAGGTTCTGTATATACTCATAAATTCAGGGAGGAACATTCCAAAATTAGAATTATAGCATCTTAATCTAGATAGGAGAGTAGTTTCGGGGGGGGGATTGTTTGTGGGGTTTTGTTTGCTGGATTTTGCTTTTCCTGTTGTTTATGGGGTGTGGTTTGTGGTTTGGAGGGTTGTGTTTTTGTTTTTCAGTTGTTGGTTGATTTGATTTTTAGTTTTTTTTCTTGTCCATGTCCTAAAATTCTAGCTAATCTAAACTCAGGGGGAAAAAATCTCACACAATAAAGCCACACTTGAGAAGAATGCTATCACAAGACTAATGAGCCAAATAAAATATTTTAAATACATTTCACATATTACATTTTGAATCAGTTTTAGATGATAAATTCAGGTTTTTGAATGGAGAAAGACTTCCACCTTGATGGAATTCAACTTTGCATGCATTAATTTTTGATACCTATAAGCCTATTGACCACTAAAAGCAGTAGATATTGAAATACCAGTAGGATTCTGCACTTTTACTTTTTTCCCTTGCCTAAAAAACATACTGCTATTGTTATAATTTCCTTCTCCACTCAGTTCAGTTCTTTTCTTTTTCTTCTGATTCTGACCTGTGCGGTTCAGGCTGTCATCTGACTTGGTCTCTCTCAATAATGGAGGCAGCACTTAACGACCCACCTGGGTATGAGTGAGGGGTTAGGAGTAAGACATCCACATCCCAAAGACTCTACTAATCACATCTCCTATTGTCCCTTCAAGGAGCCCCTCATGTTAGTGAGAAATGCAGCCACTCTGAAAGACATTTATGAGGTCCCCCCAACCAGCTTTCTAGACTGAAGAAGCTGCTTGAACAAGCAGTAAAATGTATCTAACCAACAGGAAAGAAGTCCAGTTGCCATGACTCAACCTCCAGATAATTCCACCTGGATGACTGAGAATCTTCATCAACACACTCAGCCTTTTGTTTCACTATGGTGTTCCTTAATCAAAGTATATTTTCTTTCATGCAAGCAGTTGCCTCAGGAATACTTTCTTACAAAAGTTACACTGCTAACATTAGTGTTTTCCTTACACACATTGTTTTCACTGAGCAAAGCTACATGCTAACCATCACACAGCAACATCTGCCAGGAGGTGGGAGAATCAGAACAGGCAAAATGGGGAACTCAGTGTCATCATTCAAACTCCATCACTTTTGTACAAAAGAGCTGTGGCTTAGATTGTGATGCTATATCCATCCTCTTACCTGTTTTGACCTCCCCCTGCCCCCCAACCCTACAGCCATACTGCCGTCACACAGAGTTTTCTTCTCTGGGTCTCTATAGCTGTTCTGTCCATGGAACATCTATTAGTGGGAAAGAGTTTATTGCAGGAATACTATTTTACATAGTAAAATGCTATGTATGTTACTATGTATACTATGTTACATACACAGAATAATATTACAGCAGGGTTTGGAAGGCTGATCCAGCATAACTGAAGTTCTAATGCTCCACACTCACCACATCATTTGTGTAGGCCTGTTACCTTTCTGCCTTTCCTTTTTGGCCACTCTTGCTGTCTAATATGTATTACCGATGGATTTCATTTTACACACCTTCCCTACTCTGACTTTTGAACAGATGGATGTCTGAACAAGGAGAAGATGCATAAATGAATTAGAACTCATTTCCATTTTCATTTCTTTAAAAATCAACTTGACTGTTGAATATACATATGTTATAAGACAACGTCTGTAAAACTGTTATTAAAAATTGGGCATGAAGCAAGACTTAAAATGGATAGTAGTATCATTTGCTTACCTTCTCTCCCTGCCTTCCGCACCATAGGGATGTGCAACGAAAGTATCCAGTTCATCAATATGGGAAGCAGACACCCCATTGGATGCAGAGCAGTGGCCGCAAAGCTGAGTTTTCTTTCCACTGTTATCTCAGAGAAAATATGTTCCATAATTGCCCTCTGGAGATTATGAAAGATATTCTTAAATTTGGTAGCCAGATGTTGTGTTTTCGATGAGCGTGATATAATGAATGCCTTGTCAAATACAATAGACTGTCAAAAAGCTTAGATCTAAATTTAGCATTGTGAGACAACAGATCAGAAGCATCACATTTTCATGTTTGGTTACTGGAGGTTGGATCTAGAGATTTAATTCAATTGGTAGGAATATTCCAAACCATAGTTCTTTGCAGAATATTTCCATGTGCTGGAAAGGAGGTAAGAAAAGCAAGTTGCCAGTGCTTCTTCTCCCATTGTCCCAGAAATTCCATCAACTTTCCATGGCACATTTTTAAGCAACATGGGAGAAAGCATGGAAAAGGTAGAAAATAACTTCTTGCTGGTCAGATAGTAGAAAAGTTCCACTGGATCAAAAAGCCTTTAAAACAGGAGCTTTTCCACTACCTGAAGCTTTTTGCTGATTTCAGACTATAAAGGGGAGATGGGAGTTGAATTCCTGTTCCATCCTAGGAATTCTCAAGAATGAGGAAACATCTATTAATAACAAGGAAACTCCATGGGAGAGTGCTGTAGGATGTTGGAGTGGAAAGGTAAATAAAAAGGAGACGGGACTGCAGTGTCTGTTATTACATGATAATGATTATTCAACATTTTTCCTCCAGGTTGTACTTATATTCCTAGATATGCAAATGCATGGAAGAGTATTTGCAGAAATTACAGGGATCTTGGATCATAATAATTTAACCTAACCAAGTGAAAAAATAGCAAGTGGAAAATTATTTTCTTTGGTGTTTTTAATCCCACATATATAAAGATATTGGGGACGCGGTGGCGCAGCAGCTTAATGACGCTGAAAGTTGCCGGCCAGAAATGGTCAACTTCAGCAGTTTGAGTCCAGCCTTCGCGTTAGCAGGGTGAGCTCCTGTTTCCTTCCCAGTTCCTGTAAACCCAACAGTTCGAAAACTCACGTGAGTAGATAAATGGGTACTCTCACTCCGGTGGGAGGAAAAATGCTGGCGGCACCTTGCAAAAAGGAGTCGGGAGCAGTTGCTGGTAAGAGCGAAAAACTGCACGTGCCCAAAAAGGGCACGAAGCAACGGAAACCCCGCCTCCTGCGCTCGCCAGCTGGGCTCTGCTCTAGGAAGGAGGCTCTGGCAAACCACTTCCGAAACACCTTGCCTTGAAAACTGCAAAGGACTCATCCAAGCAGTCACTGCAGAGTCGGTAACAACTGAGCGCAGATTAAATATATATATATATATATATATATATATATTAAGTGGACGAAGGCCGCTTTTTATTTCTCTCTCTCTCTCTCTCTCTCTCTCTCTCTCTCTCACTCACACAAACACACACACACACACACAAAGACTAACAATGGATGTATAGATATGAGAAAAGCAGGCAAGTGAATTGATCTGGATGCATTTTCATTCCTTTGTCCTATTAAAAGGCAAGTATTTGTCAGTAGCAAGAGGATCTGTGGCATATCAGGGCACTTGCTTCTGTAGTCAGTGCCTTGCTGTTAGTGTCTCTGTGTTCTGTTCCAATTCTCTGTATTCTGAGCTCTTTATGGCTGCAGTGACTGGCAACCTTTCAGCCAATATGCTTGTTTTAGACTACAGCACTTCTCTACCATACCATACCATGTCAGAGAATACATCTGAAATCTGGGGCATAAATTACATGTCCTGGAAATGATCTATGATCTTATAAAAAGCTTTTCTTCCTAATACAGGAGTGTGTTTTTTTTTTTAAAGTAGGTTTCTGCCATTACAAGGGAGTGCATTTCAGAAGAATGATCTGCTCTGCATAAAGACCTACTTGCATTCTTTGTACACTTTCAATTAAGATTACACTGATAAATAATATATAGTCAATTAATGCATATTTCATTGGTGTTTTCACCAGGCCAATCAGTCATCATACAAGGCAACATGCTATTTATGTGGCGTTTAATAGTAGCCCATCAACCAACTCAAAAAGATTTGCTGCATTCATTTCCACAGGGCACCTTTCTGGTTTGATCTGTACATTTTAGATCATGAATTCCAAGGTGTTATTTCCAAATGAAAGGAAAAAAGAGGGAGTGTTTGCTAGCAAAAGCTGATAATAAGGTAAAGATACAATGAAACACTATAAGGAATTCAATTATATACTATTTTTTTGTATCTGTACAAAGGTATATAATTCATAACACTACTGCATCTATAAAATAATAATTTTCCTTTAAAACTGCCCAAGATGCATTTGATCTTTATTTTAAAACATCTATATTTGGGTGGGCAGAGAGTATCCAGATAAATTCAGAAGCCCAATCTGGAGTTCCAAAAATTACCCAATGCAGAGGTAATTTGAGCATTTAGATTCAAAGGATGTTTGGAAAAATGGCCTTTTACATTCCCATAATCTGAGTGAAACACATCTTTTTTGTTTTCTTCTTTTTATCCGAATGGAATGAAATTTGCAGACAAAATGGTGTTTTTTAAAGGTATGAAGAATATCACATTTCACAGAAAATATGCTAGGCTTGTCAATCATGTTTTTCTTTTCTTTTAATAAGTGCCTATAACTTTGTTTTCTGACAGAATTCACAGCCAAATTAATCCCATGATCATGAATATATGTGCCAAGTTCCAGATAGATAGAGGTTGTGTATGGTGAAAAGAGTGTTTATAAAAAATTGATGAACCCTGTTCGTGAATGATTACTGAGGCCTGCAGTGTAAACATAAATGGTAAACTTGATAGCTGTTACTGTCCTCAGCCTCCAAAATTTCTCCGCTACTTCTCCAGTGCTGCATATATCACACTGATCTGAGGGCAGATCACAGAATTCAGTGCATCTTTCCCTCTTTTGCCCACTATAGCATTTTGCATAGATGATTAAATACGAGGGAGGGAATCACCATGACTGCTGCTCTGGAGAAACAGATCAAGATCAGACTTCCTGTAAGTCCAGAACTGGAACTCTCCAGATTCAGATCTATCTGTTTCAGCCTGGAGTAGTGAAGTTCTCCTGTCCTATCTTAGGATCTGGAATGTAGCTAAATCTGATACGCACCTGCAATCCATATCGATTCTTCCCATCATGCTATAATATTAAGGCAATTTACAAAAATGAAATGGATCTATAAAAAGAATTCCACAAAAATGCAATTGTCTACAGCCTAGACTATCCTTCCTCAATCTAGTGCCCTTTAGATGTTTGCATTTCACTTTGTTGACAGCTGTGAATTATGGATAGTGAAGTCCAATAAACCTGAAAATCATGTTGGAGAACTCTGGCAGAGAAGAATAATCATTCAGTAGTCCAGGCAAACAACAACTGTTTTTATAGGTTTTCAGGAGTAAAGAAGATTTAAATACTTCTGGTAGGTAATGGGTAAAACTGTCAAATTAGGTTTTATACCATTTCAGATGTTCTTATGAATGTCTCAGGATGCAGGGAACAGACTCTTTGAGTCCCAGTAGACTCAATGAAAGTAAATATCAACATATCACAATATTTAGATTTACTTAATATTTCCAGAACTGTAAATTCAATAAACTTAAGTATGAATTAGTAAAATTTTAAAATCTGAACTGGGTATCTGTCCTTCTAGAGCACATAGTACAGTTGCTTTGGAACAGACAAAAAATGCCTGTTACAATATCAGCAGCTATATAATATTAACATTATACCTGCAATGGATTAGATCCAAGGTATCTTTCTGTCAACCAGAGCGGTTCTCCTTTCTGAAAACAACACTTATGTCAGAAGAAAGGATCTTTTGGCTTCAACCCTGTATGACTGGGTGCCAAAACTATTCCTGAATTCAATCTGTTGGATATATCATCCCCATCCCCATCCATCAAATTGCATGCAGAATGGACGGAAGATTTGGTAACCTGCTGCCATCATGGAATAACCAAAGGCCACTTCTTTTGGCAGTCTCCGTACTAATTACCCACAGCATTATTTCCAATGGCTCTGGAAAATACTTTTTTTATATATAGTTATAGATATAATATAAATTGTTGCCTATTTTACATCTCTCTCTTTGCTTTTGTCTTCCTTTTATCCCATTTTGCCAAAGTTTCTTTTTTTTAAGTTTGTTGATGAATAAACATCAACCTCTATTTTCTGCTAGCTGATCTGAGTGGTATGTGTGCTTCCTCTAATTTGATACAGGGATTTACTGGGAGCATGCTGGATGCAGACTAACAGGTATTATCCACAATAGCTTTCCAACACAATCCATACTTTACATCCTGAACCGAAGAGTGGTTGTCTCCATTGAAAGATACAGATAAGGAATAATTATTACTGGTTGCACAGTCAGCCAGTTGTTTAGACTGGATTTGGCATTTTTATCCTCCTATCGAGTCCTTCCCAAGGACCTGGGATAGGCAGGTGTTGTTGTTTGATGGTGTTAAAGGTATCATCTCAGGATGTAAACTGTTCCAGGTAAAGCTGCCTTTTGCAATTGACTGATGGTGATTTTGTCAATGCCGATGGTCTTCAGGTGATACTCCAGATGCTTTGGGATTGCACCTAATGAGCCTATAACTATTGGTACTATCTTTGCTTTCTTTTGCCATAGCCATTCTACTTCTATTTGCAGGTCTTTATATTTGTGATTTTCTCCAGTTTTTTCTCCTCTATTCTGTTTTCTCCAGGTGTTGCAATGTCCACTATCCAGACTTTTTTGTCTTTCTTGTCAACAATTGTTAGGTCTGGGGTGTTGTGTGGTAGGTGCTTGTCTGTTTGAATTCTAAAGTCCCAGAGCACTTGGGCTTCTTCATTTTCTATTACTTTGTCTGTTTTGTGGTCCCGCCAGTTCTTGCTTGCAGGCAAACAGTATTTCTTGCAGATATTCCAATGCACCATTGTTGCTACTTTGTCATGCTGCTGTTTGTAGTCAGTCAGTGTGATCTTCTTGCAGCAGTTAACTAGGTGGTCCACTGTTTCTTCAGCTCCTTTGCAGAGGCAGCATTTGCTGTCTGTTGCTGTCTTCCTAATTCTGGCTTTGTATGCATTTTGTTCTTAAGGCTTGGTCTTGTGCAGCCAGAATTAGCCCCTCTGTGTCTTTCTTCAACTTTCCTGCTCTTAGCCATTGCCAGGTCTTGTTGTTATCTGCTCTGATTGCTAGTGTTTTCATGTACTGGCCGTGTAATACTTTGCCTTGCCATGTCTCTTTTCTGTTCTTTATTTGGTCTTTCTTATAGGCCAGTTTGGTCTCTTTGGTATTCAGTAAGCCTTCATGGTGTACTAGCTTCAGTGCATCTTCTTCACTGTCCTTCAGATATTTTTTCAATGGCCTTTTTTCTTCTTCAACTGTCTGATATACCTGCAATATTCCATACCCACCAATGATACTTGGTAAGTAAAGTCTGTCAACATTCCTGTGTGGATGAAGAGCATGATTCATTGTCATTGTTCTTCTGGTCTTCCTATCCAAGGCTTCTAGTTCTGCTTGAGTTCAGTCCACTATTCCAGCTGTGTATCTAATGACTGGAATTGCCCAGTGTTAATTGCCTTGATGGTATTTCCCACATTGAGTTTGGACTTTAAGATCTTCTTCACTCTTCTGATGTATTCACTACTAACCTTCTTATTGGCTTCAATGTGCTTCATGTTGTCCAGCTTGAAGGATGCCCAGGTATTTGTAGTGATCTTCTTCATCCAGACTCTTGATGTTATTTCCATAGGGCATCATGATTCCTTCAGTTTTCATGATTTTTCCCCTGTTGATACAGTTGGGTGGTACATTTGCCCAGTCCAAACTCCATTGCAATATCTTGGCTCTATATTTGGACCATGTTGAGCAGAAATTCCATTTCAGATGATGTTTTTCCATATAGCTTCAGATTGTCCACATAAAGGAGGTGAGATATCCTGGCAGCTGTTTTTGATGTTTGATAGCCATGGCCTGACTTGTTCAGCATTGTTGACAGAGGAATCAATGCAATGACAAACAGTAGTGGTGATAGTGAGTCTCCTTAAGAGATTCCTCTCTTGATATTAACCTCTCCCGGTCTATCACCATTGACCAGCAACTGTGTCTTCCATTGTGCCACTGATCTTTGCCCAAAGCTTCTGATGTTTCTACTGACTCCTGTTATTTCTAAGCCCTTGATTATCCAATCATGTGGCACAGAGTTTAATGCCTTCTTGTAATCAGTCCAAACTACATTCAAGTTAGTCCTCTTTCTCCTGCAGTTTTCCAAAATCATAATGTCAATTAAAAGCTGATCTTTTGTTCCTCTGCTATTTGGGCAGTTTCCTTTCTGCTCAGGTGGAAAGAGCTTGTTTTCAGTTTGATGCTGTTGGACTGCATCAGCTACAACACCTCTTAGCAATCTGAAAGTTGTTGGTAAGCAGGTAATTGGCCTGTAGTTGTCTGGTGAAGCCCCTTTTGTTGGATCTTTCATTATCATGTAGGTTTTGCCAGAAGTTAACCAATCTTTAATTTCACCTCCTTGCAGTATGTTGTTAAACAGCTTTGCAATGAGTGGGTGCAGAACAGTCAGATGTTTCAACCAAAAACCATGCAGTTCATCTTTACCTGGTACTAACCAATTCTTTGTCTTCCTTGCCCTTTTCTCCACTGTTTCTGCTGTTATTACAAGTTCTTTCATTTCAGCTTCTTTTTTATTCTTATCCACCTCCTTTGTCCAAGCTGCATTCTTATTGAATTCCTTTGGGTTGTCCCATAGCTGCACCCAGAATTGCACTGTTCCTTCTTTATCAGATGTTGACTGGTTCATTGCAGTTTCTCCATTGATGGATTGGTAGAAACATTTCTAATTCAGCTGAAATTGAAGATTCTGCCTATATTGTGCAATTCGAGCTTCATATCTCCTTCTTAACTATGGCTGTTATTTGCTGCTTTATTATTTCCAGTGCTTCTTGGATCTTCCTTGTTTCTAGGTGATACTAGACAACCCATGACCCATTAGTTCATCATTTCAGAGATATTTCCTAACCTAAAAAGAGAAACAGAATGATCAAGGGCAAAAAAACAGTGGGAGTTTTAGCAACTTGTGATTGCTGCTGGCTTCCCCATTGACTTTACTTGTGGAAAGCTGACAGGGAGCATCAGAAATCTCCCTCTCTCCCTCCCTCCCTCCCTCCCTCCCTCCCTCCCTTCCTTCCTTCTTCTTCCTCCCTCCATTTTCTGTTATAATATAGGCTTGTGCCATTTGCCCTCCCCCCACAACCCTCAGGAGAGCCCCAGTGAAGCCTCCTTCTCCTCCTGCTCCTCAGCTGACCAGCAGAACTGTCTGCCACTGTGCTGGGGGGAGGTGGAACAAATGGAGTCATGGACCATGAGGAAAAGTGCACCTTCACTCCCCATTCCAGCATTTCCCCAAGGTCCCCCTCCCTTGAGGGAGGAAGAGGGCTCACTTCTCAACCACCAGTGCCCCCTAGCCAGCCTTACCTCATCAGCAGTCATCCAAGCCACTCCCTCATCCTTCCCTCAATGCCCACAGCCATTAAGAGATTTCAAATTTCTGTCTCATTTCCAAAGCAGCCAATTTCCACTCACCCATTGGGCCTTGATACCAGCCAATTAGGTGCAGGGGACAGGGGGATGTGGGAAAGAGGTTGGGGGTATGCCCATGATGATCACATGACCTAGGCTTACCACGGTGGTACAGCAGCACAGCAGTGCTAAAGCAGCCACAAATTCCCCAAATTTCAACCCCACGGAATAATGGGTCCTGGATTTTGGGTGCATTCTGTAAGTTAGCCCATTTGAGGTACCTTGGTTCAAAAATTATTGCCCTATGATGTACCGTTTCACCCAGTTGAATGTTACAGACACAAGATTTAGCAGCATATAGAATTCTTGATCAGGTATTCTCTGGTCTTCTTATTCTTCAGCTTCTTTTCTTTCATCTGTTCTAGCTTGCTTGCATCTGATCTTAGTATGCTGATCTTATTTTCCATCCTGATCTTCCATTTTGGTGGTGCACTGTTTGACTTTTTTTCTTGTTTGTTGATTTTGCACACAAGGTATTCAGTTATAACTGCAGCTGTGCTGTACATTAGTTGGTTTGTTTCTTGCAGTGAGCTGGTGCTTATATTGATATTACAATATTGGCATCTTTTAACACTTGTCCTAGATGTTTCTTTGTAACAAGCTTCAATGCAGGCAACCTTATTCTGTTGTTTTTGTCCTGTCCTAGATGCTCAGATATTATTTGTTTCAATTCATCTTGTTTTTCCATTACAGGGCTTTATTCTTTCTGAGGAAAAGGCAGAGGAGAGGATGCCTGGTTTGGAAATGAAAACGATTCAATAGCTATGCTGCTTCTTCTACTGCTGACTCCCCCTACTTTGCCTCTACAGTGTACGCTACTTCTGGCAAGCCTTTGGTTTCTTTGCCCTGGGTAGACCTTTGTTGTTCTTCCAATTCTACTTCTGTGAATACTTCATTTTATATTATAAATTGATGTTGATCTGGTAGCCTCTGTTCTGTTATTTCTGATTCTGGATATTGTTCTTTCCAGAACTGGTGCATTCTTTTCAGATATCCTTTTCTCACTGGACTTCATTTGTAATAGCAGATCATTATTTCTTGGTCTTCAGTCTTCATATATTTGTGATAGGTAAAAAACTTTGCTTCCAGTAGTTCTGCAGCTGCTGGCCCTGGTTGCTCGGCCAACAGTCCTGAGTCCTGTAGCCCACTTGTCACCAGATGTCCAGGAACTAGAACAACTAGCATGGTCCTTATTGATCTGGGCAGTACAGGTTTCTGTAAATTACATCTCACCATGTTGTTGTTGTTGTTGTTGTTGTTATTTTGCCAATGGACTGGGTGGCTTAGAAAATATAATACTAGATTAAAACAATTAGTCTAGCAGGGGTGTGAAGAGGTCAGTTTTCACAATCCCCTCCTCCTTTTGCAGCTCCTTCTCTCTGGTGGGGCACTAGAATAGTGTGGGTAGTGGCACTGGGGGCAGTAGAAGGAGAAGGGAATTGACAAAAATTCTGCCCTCAACTTTCTGCTGTTAAAATTTTCTGAAAGCATTTCATGGCTGTGGATAACATGGAAGCACTACCTCTCAGAAATCCAGCAGATGAAAGCAAAATAAGACACAAAAAGAGGTGTGTTAATTTGAATATGTTTTAAATAGTAAAAACTGAGTATCTATGTTTGAAGCCCCTTTTGAGCTTGAGAGTCAGGCTAAATGGCCCTCCTGCCCTCCCTCCCAGAGTGCTCCTATACTGAAACAGCACAAGAGGAAATTGAAGCATATAAGGGAAGCAAATTTGTTGCAATCTTAATGGTATGAAATCAGACATTACAAAGAGATTAGAGTGTATGGATACCTCTCTAGTATATATGGCACTATCAGGAGTCTTTGCAGTGAATGGTCAAAATAGTCAACATGGTAGCCACAATGGTGCAATCGAAACTCTGCCTGTTTTTATATGTGACATACAGGCAGAGCTGTGATCATATTGTGGCTACCATTTTGACTTTTTTGACCGTACCATGTGGACACTCCTGGTACTGACTATGAGCTGGGAATATTCCCAGGCATTTCAGTTACGATTTCAGCCCAACCCGAAGGAAGTTATTTCTCCTTAATTTCATTTTATATAATTGGGAAATATTAGTCATAAATAGCTGATGGACATCAGCACAAGGAACTATATATTCTTACATTTAAGTTTGGATTTTATAAAAGGAATTTTTCTAAAAGTCAGTAGAATATAGTCAACCCTGTCCAGCTAACATTTGTTTTTCCCTTAGAAATCCATAAGCAAAAGTGAATCCACGTAGTCTTTTCCTCCAGAAAAGAAATATATTTAGAACTAAATTAGGGTGTCTTTTTAATATAAGACAAATCATTAACCTTTACCTCATCATTACCTCTAGAGATAATCAAAACTAATCGCACTGAAATTCCAGCTAATATAGTAGCTCTTGAAAAATAATACAGAGAACAAAATAGTACTTTACTTCCTAGCCAGACTGATTTCCCAAGTGCATGTGAATATCTACAAACTTTACAAACTTCTCCTGGAAAAGAGCAGAACAGAACTTTGAACAGTTGGTATTAGCTGCTTAGTCACCAAATGAAAACTGGATATTCAAAATTATTTGTTATTAATAGCATCAGCATTTTGTCTGAGAAATGATCTGGATATCAGACATTTTTGGCATACAATAATAACTAATTAGAGTTCAGGATTTAACAAACAAATATTGCTATGTCTGAATGATTATGGATGTCTCCTGTTGAGCAATTCATCTTCAGAACTGAGGTCTAAAGGCCAAGCTTGACATCTCAATATTTATATGATTATTTTTTAATCGACAAGTACCAGTTGGGTTGCATCTGAACTGGGATTACTGGGACGACTGAATGTTAATAGTGGTTTCCATTTAGATACAGGGTAGGCAATTGCCTTTCAGATGTTTGTCAGTTCACATCAGCTCTAACTAGCATGGTTAATACTGAGAGAAGATGGGAGTTTTAGTTCCACAACATTTCAAGAACCACATGTTGTTTGTCACCCATCTTGATAGATACTCTTTTTTTTTTCTCCTAATGCAAGTGACAACTGTGGGGACCAATTTAGATCAGGACCATAGTGTGTGTATGTATGTGGAGAGAAAGTGTGTGTGTGTATTATAGTAACTACAGAGCTAGATGAAGAGGAAATAGGATTTCTGGTTTGGGGCTCTGATATACTGTAGGTGTCTTATTCCTACAGCAGAGGGAGAAAGGAGCAGGGAGAACTGAGTGCCCAGAAACCTGTAGCTGCAATGATAATCCTTAACAGAAAACTTCTTGTGGGGCATCAGAGGGACTGGGGAAGAATTCCAGAGTATGCCCAG
Organism: Liasis olivaceus; assembly: GCA_030867105.1. Taxonomy (NCBI): domain Eukaryota; kingdom Metazoa; phylum Chordata; class Lepidosauria; order Squamata; family Pythonidae; genus Liasis; species Liasis olivaceus. The sequence continues at coordinate 43,069,731 of CM061349.1, forward strand.
AAGAAAGACGACTTAACTGGGACACATGCTATCATGATCTTTCAGCTATCCAATGATCAGTATTGATCATCAGAACAAGATAGCACTAGTCAAGCTGGAGAAACCATCATGGGATTCAATTGTCCTAAAACCAGTTTTCTTGTTTTCTTCTTTGACTATACTCCTAGGAATATAAAGGGCTCCATAAATGCCAGAATCAGTAGGTCATGCAACAGGTCAACCTCCAAGCAGCCTGAAGTGTGTTTGGAAGTTCTAAGTCATGCTGCTATGGTACCAGATCAGAAGGAGCGAGGACTGCTATTTATTTATTAAAAATTAAAAACACACATACAATTAAATTCCCAACAAACATGACCTTGAGATGAATGTTTTGGGAATTCTGTATGAGAAAGAAAAAGCTGGCATTTTCATTTGGCAATAAGTGATATGGGAATATAGGTGGCTAAGTAGGCTAGATGTGAAAACATTATTTGTTACATGACCTCTCTCTGAAGTCCTGATGTCTCCCATAATATCTGCTCAGCCAGTATGATCTGGCAGGATTGGTGTGCTCCAGGTTCGATTAAACAATGCCATCTATTGGAATTCCAGAAGCACACCTTCTCTGCAGCAGCACCTGCCCTCTGGAATGAGGTTCTCCTCAAGATTCAAATGGCCCCCGCTCTATTGGTATTTCAAAGGGCCCTAAAGATGTGGCTCTTCACATAGGCCTTTGGTGAGGATGATTGATGCCCCTTTTCTTCTTTTCCTTTGTTCCCATCTGGGTTTGTTTTCTTTTTTTTTCTTTTTGTTTTGTGTTATGTTTTGTGTTGTTGTTGTTGTTTGGTGTGTTGCTTCCTTCTTTCTAAACGTTTTTAACATTTTGTAAACTGCTTGCAGCATATAAATTATTGTTGTTCACACAGTCAGCCAGATATTCAGTCTGGATTTGGCATTTTTATCCTCCTATCGAGTCCTTCCCAAGGACCTGGGATAGGCAGGTGTTGTTGTTTGATGGTGTTAAAGGTATCATCTCAGGATGTAAACTGTTCCAGGTAAAGCTGCCTTTTGCAATTGACTGATGGTGATTTTGTCAATGCCGATGGTCTTCAGGTGATACTCCAGATGCTTTGGGATTGCACCTAATGAGCCTATAACTATTGGTACTATCTTTGCTTTCTTTTGCCATAGCCATTCTACTTCTATTTGCAGGTCTTTATATTTGTGATTTTCTCCAGTTCTTTCTCCTCCATTCTGCTGTCTCCAGGTATGGCAATGTCCACTATCCAGATTTTTTTGTCTTTCTGATCAACAATTGCTAAGTCTGGGGTGTTGTGTGGCAGGTGCTTGTCTGTTTGAATTCTAAAGTCCCAGAGCACTTGAGCATCTTCATTTTCTATTACTTTGTCTGTTTTGTGGTCCCGCCAGTTCTTGCTTGCAGGCAAACAGTATTTCTTGCAGATATTCCAATGCACCATTGTTGCTACTTTGTCATGCTGCTGTTTGTAGTCAGTCAGTGTGATCTTCTTGCAGCAGTTAACTAGGTGGTCCACTGTTTCTTCAGCTCCTTTGCAGAGGCGGCATTTGCTGTCTGTTGCTGTCTTCCTAATTCTGGCTTTGTATGCATTTTGTTCTTAAGGCTTGGTCTTGTGCAGCCAGAATTAGCCCCTCTGTGTCTTTCTTCAACTTTCCTGCTCTTAGCCATTGCCAGGTCTTGTTGTTATCTGCTCTGATTGCTAGTGTTTTCGTGTACTGGCCGTGTAATACTTTGCCTTGCCACGTCTCTTTTCTGTTCTTCATTTGGTCTTTCTTATAGGCCAGTTTGGTCTCTTTGGTATTCAGTAAGCCTTCATGGTGTACTAGCTTCAGTGCATCTTCTTCACTCTCCTTCAGATATTCTTCCAATGCCCTTTTTAGTTCTTCAACTGTCTAGTGTACTTGCAACATTCCACACCCACCTATGTTCCTTGGTAAGTAGAGTCTGTCAACGTTGCTGCATGGATGAAGAGCATGATTCATTATTATTATTTTTCTGGTCTTCCTATCCAGGGATTTTAGTTTAGCTTGAGTCCAGTCCACTATTCCAGATGTATATCTAATGACTGGAATTGCCCAGTGTTAATTACCTTGATGGTATTTCCTCCACTGAGTTTGGACTTTAAGATCTTCTTCACTCTTCTGATGTATTCACTACTAGCCATCTTCTTGACTTCAGTGTGCTTGATATTGTCAGACTGAAGGATGCCCAGGTATTTGTAGTGATCTTCTTCATCCAGACTCTTGATGTTATTTCCATTGTGCATCTTAATTCCTCCAGTTTTCACTATTTTTCCCCTGTTGATGGTAAGGATGGCACATCTGTCCAGTCCAAACTCCACTGCAATATCCTGGCTGTATATTTGGACCATGTTGAGCAGTGATTCCATTTCAGATGATGTTTTTCATGCAGCTTCAGACTGTCCATGTAAAGGAGATGGGATAACCTGGCAGATGTTTTTGATGTTTAATAGCCATGTCCTGACTTGTTTTTTTTTTTATTATTATTATTATTATTATTATTATTATTATTATTATTATTACTATTAATAGCTTATAAGATCTGTACAGGTTCTTCAGATCCAACAGGTTCAAACTGTTCCCAGATAACCAGACAAGAACATGCCCCAGGCATCTCCACCAGACCTGTACCAAAGCTGGCATCTATCTGAGAATGAATTCAAGCAATTTTGTCCGACAGATGCTCTGAAAATTATTTCACATGGCCCTGTAGGTGAAATTCTGAGTCCTCCTTCCCCAGGAAGGCTTGAGTCACCCTAAACAAGGCTGCCAGGCAGCTATCTGTGGACACAATAAGGGCAGAGAAGTATTGGCATTTCACTGCCCTTCCACCACTAAGTAGGCCTCAATAGCAGTTCTCACCCATGTTCAATCTAGTTCATCCCTCATCAACCTCCAGCAGTGCTCTAGATGTTACTTCTCCCATTTCATCTTCCTCATTTCTTCTGTAAACCATGGAGAGTGATGGAATCCATCGGAGAGAAGAGGCTGCATGGACACACCAAGTCAGTTTTCTCATCTGCGATTAAATCACAGATGAGAGAGGCCTTATTACAAACCAACCTGGCATTTAGCAGCAGCAGCCGAAAACCAGGGCCTCTGAAGGTCTGCTGCCAGGAAATGGGGTTGAGTTCTGGGGCATGAAATGTGGTACCAGTACAAGGCACTGGGCCCATGTTCCCTGAAAGCGGCCCACCCCAGTCTCCTGATATACCTTCCCATACCCATGACCATCATAATTTTCTGACCTGCTCAAACTTCCCCTGAAGTCCCATACCCACTGGCTCCCAGAACAGGGGATGCCCACATACCCTTCCAAGAACCATATATCTAAGGGAGGGGTAATTGAGTCCCCTGAGGCACTTTAGCCTTTGCTCTCAGTGCCAAACAGAAACCCATGTCACCACCAACCTTTACAACCTATGTTTCATCTTTCTCTCCAACCCCACCCAACCAGCTGCTCTCACCAAACTGGTCAGGAGCCACTTCTCATTCCATACACCCCACCCCACCAATCCCCCTTAATTGGCTCTCACCCATTAAGGGCAATTAGTTTCCTACTAGGGAAAATACCCCCACCATCCAAACACAACCTTGGTGGGGGACCTACCTTGGTGGAGAACAGCAGAGGTTCCGCTGCATCTGACTCATTTTAGAATCTAGACTGTAAATCTTTAGATTTACAGGGACCTGCTTATTTAAATAATAAAGTATATTACTTCTGTTAATTATGCTGTCTTTAGAGAAGGTCTTACACGTACATACATCTGGAGTTCTGAACTTTTCACTTGAAGCTTATCTGGAGAGCACCACTATGCAGAATTTTTGAAGGTAATCAAAGACAAAACTGAAAGTATGTTCAAAGCCATCCCTTTCTAATCTTGTTGTACAGGACTATGATGAAAAGCAAGTGATCAATCAGGTAAAATTGTTCTTTCTCAGGTCCCCAGTATATGCCAGATGGTGATAGATTATTTTGCCCATGAAAATAACATCAATAGGTGTATCTTTGGAATGATATTTCTCCTTCTGCTAGTCAGTATTAACAAAGGCAACCAGTACCTGGTGGATTTATGCAATCCTCAGGCTACATATCTTAGATAGTTGTCTTGCTATCCTTCAGATGTAATGAAAAGAAGACTGAGGCTTTTGATTTCATTAGAGCTGGAAATTAGTTACCTTTCAGGCAGATCTTGCCCACAAGTGATAGTAGTATCAAAAGCTGCAAAATCAATTTTAGTACTATTTCTTAGATAATAGACCATATATCTAGCTCTGTATCCTGCACTGATATTATTTTATATGCCAGCCTATGTTATATAAAATCTCATGCAATTCTTGATGTCAAAATTATGTAGGCTCAATGGTGGGGTGGCAGTGTGTGTGTGTGTGCGTGTGTAACATTTATCCCTCCTATGAAAACTAAATCCTCAGATGACATGAAGATGGGTAAATTGACAGTACAGACCACACACAATCTGGTTCAACTTGATTAATTTAGAATACAGTAAGAGAGGTTTGGTAGGTTCAGTCTTTTTTTGGTTGAATCAGTATTTGAATCAATGTCCATCCTAGTCCTGTCTTATCATTTTAACCACTACACCAGGCTGACTTACAGAACATACAATTATTGCCATTCTAAGTCTGATGTTACAGAATCATTAACTTTTCTCAGGTTGTCTAGATATTAATTTTATAAGCCACTTAGGTAAAAGTCATCTTACTGAATATAGATTAAATATAAGTGGATCTTGCAACAACCTTACATTTTCCATTTCATTCTATTTTCTTTTATTCCCTTCCCAAATAGGAAATTCAAGATTCTGTGGCTACTGAGCGTGCTCCAGTCTCATTAGTTTGTTTTTCTGTTTCCTTCCTCCCTTTGACCTATATAATATCACTATTAATCTACTGAAGAACAGAAATAAGGGAATTAATGAATCTACAAATTTTTTTAAAAGCCACAACAATGTTGCGTTGTAGCTATATTAATTCCTCTATTTATTTATTTGTTTATTTATTTATTATTTTAATTCATTCATTCATTCATTCATTCCATACTGTTCTATTCCAAGACACCTGCCAGTGGTTTACATGAATAGTCAGTGTTCCATTCTCTTTCTTTCAAGTTCCCCAATGGTCAGTCAATATCCTATTATCAATAAAGCTGTTAAGGTTAATTGTACAATTTTAGAGGACTCTTAATTTCTTTTCTCCTTAAATATGTTTTTATGCTTCTTGTACTTTTAGTTTTCCCCAAGCTTGATGATACATCCCATTTGTTTGTGGGTGGTACTATTTCAGTTACATAAGCTGCAGCACTAGAACCTAAACATCTGAAACAGAAAAAATTATGACAAAAATGACCCTGGGAAAAGAATCAATACAGATCATCAACTAGGTCTCAGGCTTCTCAGCAATACTTTGAAAATTGTGGCATGTCTGCAATAACCATATGCATGACTACAGGTGGGAATTGGAGCAAATTGACTATCCTTTCTTGCCTATGTGTAAATTTGTTTCTTGTTGCACAGCTGATGCTATCTAGTGTCACATTGGTGCTGTGTATCATTGTAGTCAATACCTGTCAATACCCACAGAGTTTTTCAGTTCTACTGTGTAATTTTTACGAGGTTTCTGTAAATGTTTCATGAAATAAATCACTAGCTTTTATCATTCCATGTAATACTCCCTTGCATTATTTATGAGAGCTTGGCAATGCAGCATGTTGGTTCATGCTAGAAACCTATAAATAATCTAACCCAGTAGGGGCATGAAGCAAATATAAGTAGATTTGCTCCTTTGAAGGAACCCAGCTAACTACTCTCTGAAATGAGAAAGATTTGTGACGATATCTAAGATATAGAGATGAGAAATACATATTTAGTGCTAATATATTCTCTTGAGAGGGAATGCAGATCTAACATATTGATAGTACTTACATTCTAAAATTTCAGGTAGGTGTGCTGAAATAGAATATAAAGTGAGAATTGGCCCACACTAGAATAATTGGAGTGTAGGAGTTTGCCCTCAAAGCAGCAAGAATTGCTAAAATAAAGATTAACAGTCACAAGCAAGAATGCAAAAAAAGAAAATTAGTCAATATTGTGGAGCATATATCAGTGGAAATTAACTATGACAATCTCTAGGTTCAGAAGCATCTACTTGACAATACCTGTAACTGCAAGTTACACAGGAGGGAAGTGTGTCTTGGAAGCTTTCTAGAAACATCTGCTGGCCAGAGTAGTATACAAAATACTTGATTAATCCAGTATGTGTCTTCTTAAATCAGTATAATTCAAGGGGCATTTTATTCTCAGAAAACAATCCAAAGTCTGAATTTTTCAGTTCCCCATAGAGAGCTAAATTTTTACTGGGGTCAGTGGGGACAGTGAAAAGTCCCCATAGATTCCTAGTTAACTGTCCTTTTCTGATGAAAGCAGAAGCAGCTGCAGGGGGATCAAACAAAAAAAAACAAAAAAAATCAAGAAGACAGTGTGACCATGTGATGGATATAGAAAGGGGGCAAGGCTTCATTCATTCATTCATTCATCCATCCATCCATCCATCCATCCATCCATCCATCCATCCATCCATCCATCCATCACATTTATATAGCTGCCCATCTCATTAACATGACTCTGGGCAGTGTACAATAAAAACAGACCGTACAAGAAACAAATATTAAAAATTATTCCATAAAGATCAGAAGGGACTTCCAGTGGCTGGCATGGCAGTTTGACTGTCTCAAGCTCTGGAGACAGCCCCTCAGCAGTTTTTTAGCACCCAGCAGGATTGCAGGATGCTTTAAATTCCACTGGATGAAGGAAGAAGCTTGAAATCAACCTATGTGTTCTCCGGACAGCTGCTCCCTGTGAGTAAATCACAGGAATGGAGGTTCTTGTGAGTAACCCACGAGTGGAGCGGCTGGGAGGTGAGGATTACAACTTTGTTCAAAGCTGAGGAACAGCCTGTTTAATGGACACCGAAACCGACTGACCCCCATTTCTAACATACCTTTTAAATGCAAATTATTCTTCACTTTAAAAGAGGCTTCTTCTTACAGCAGATAAGTATTCCTCCTGGCATTTCTCATTTGGGGGGGGGGGGGGGATTTTGAAAATTTAGAAAGATTGGTAGAATTAAAATAATATTTTTTTGATTATTCATAAAAATCTGATATTAAAGTGGCATAAGAAAGTTAGCAATGGGGAAAAGGGGAGATTTTAATTTTTTAAAGATTTTTTCTAGTTTATTTTCTCAAGAATCAGCTTTGTAAAACCACAGCTACTTTAACAGGGATCCATTTTTCCATGAGAAAGTTTTCTCATTTAATATAAACAATCAGGCAATTGGCTGGGATTATATTTCAAAGTGGAATGACAATCAGTTTGGTTTATTTTTAGTTTAGTTTTTCCTTAAGAGAGACAGTTGCTGGCAATTTCCTGTAATTTCCCTTTTTAATTATCTTTTTTAAAAGTGGACTTTAGCTATAGTAGAGACACCTGCTGACAATTGTTTGCAATTACATTTTATAGTCTTAAGGAATTATTGGGGGGGGGGGGTTCCCTTTTTTGGGGGGGAGGGTTTTTTTCCCCCCTCCTTTTTCTCTTCTCTCTTTTCAGTAATACATCTATGCTTTTTTGGGATTTTCATAATGGCAACACACAGAACACGTTTGGATGCTAAAACTTCTATGGAACAGCCAATGGAAAGGGAAAATAAAGAAAGAGAAGATAAACCAATTTCTGCTAATCTACTTAAATCGATGATCGATGAAATGGGAACCAGACTGACTTAGTCACTAGATGTTAAATTGGATGCCAATTTTTCAAATTTTGAAAAAAAGATTGAATAAAGAATGGATAAGATGGGTAGTTTTGTAAAACAAGTGACTGTAGATATGAAACAGATATCAGAAGAAATAAAACAAACAAATGATGGATGGAAATCTTAGAAAATAAATCAGCAATTAGAGACTCAGAATTTGAAAGAGGGATGGATAATTTGGCATTGTTGGAATTAAGAGAGAAAGAGTTCTGTCTGTGATTTAGAGCCATCCTGGAAACACCAAATGAAGATATTAAAAGAAAGTTGACTCAAGCGTCAGTGGAATTCTTAGATTGGGAAGAAGAAGAGACAGGAGAGGAAACTGACAAAGCCTACCAGATTGATTCACATTTTGCTACAATAAGACATGTGCCAAGAGATGTCATAGTACAATTTATCAGGAGGAGTACAAGAGATCAAGTTTTGCAACAACATTTTAAATCAAGATTGAAAATTGATAACATAGATATAATTATTTTGAAAGAAATTCCTATTAGAATTTCACATGAAAGAAAAGACTACTCTTTCCTGACTAAGGTATTAAAGCAGAAGATGATTCCATTTCATTGGGAGAAACTGGAAGGTATAACATTTACTTTTCAACAGAAAATATTTCAACTGAATACTGTTCAAAAGGCTAGATAATTTTTGGAAAAATTTAAGAGTTTTGGAAGAGGTCCAAATGGAAATCCCAGAGAAAACAGACTACAATCTGTAATGGGGAGAGGAGCTAAAGAAGGAAGATTCAGTGTTAGGTGCTACTGGTATGGATTTCCCTAAAATTATTTCCCTAAAATGGATTATAAGTGCCTAAATCTTATAAGTCTCACAGAACAACTGATAAATTTTACATATGAGAATTGGATTTTGATGGGAGACTAGAATGGTGTGGTTTCACCACAATTAGATAGAACATCTGAGAAGAAAATTAAAACTACCCCAAGGTAGATTACCGAAGACTTTTTGACCTGATGGATAATTTAACATTAATGAATATCTGGAGGCAAAAATTGGAAATTCTAGAGAATACACATATTTTTCTGAAAGACATAGATCATTTTCAAGAATAGATATGATATGGATTTTAAAAAATTTGGTTAACAACACAACTAAAGTTAAGATCTTACCAAAACCTTTTTCTGATCATAACCCTGTGACTTGGAGTTTTAAAAAGAAACTTACTACCTTCAGATGGAGATTAAATGAGACGTTATTACAAAAAGACTGGATAGTGAAAGATTGTAAGAAAATATTAATGGAATTTTTTGAGAATAATCTAGATAAAGGCACGGATTTAAAAACAGTATGGGATACAAGCAAAGCTTTTATTAGAGGTTATTTTGTTCAATACATTATTGAACTGAAAAAAAAGCACAAATAAAGACACAAGCTATTTTACTGGAGATTAAGAGAAAAGAAGAACTAAAAACATCGCCAATTAAGACAAATATTTTATATCAAATCAAAATACTACAGCAACAACTATCTATGTTGACAATAAGAGAAATGGAAACCAAAATGAATTATGTAAAACAAAGGAATTTTGAATTTGCAAACAAACCAGGAAAGTGGTTAGCCCATAAATTAAGGAAGAAGAAAGAAAAGAGGATGATATTGAAACTTCAAGAGGGAAATATGACCTTAACAGCTAATCTAGCTATACAAAAAGCTTTTCATCAGTATTATGCCATTTGTATAGAAGACAAGACATTTCTCTGGGAAAAATAGATGAGTTTCTAAAATTGCAAAACTTATGATGACTTACAAATGCACAAAGACAAACAATGAATGTACCTATAACAATAATGGAACTTTCAGAAGCTATAAAAAAGATTAAACTAGGAAAAGCACTCAGGCCAGATGGACTACCAGGGTCTTACTATAAATGTATTGTGGATGAAATTTTACAGCCACTTCAAAATACAATGAATTCTATTTTACAAGGAGATGGGATGCCACAGTCTTGGAAAGAAGCTAATATTACATTAATACCCAAAGAGGGCCAGGACTTAAACCTAACCAAAAATTACAGACCAATATCATTACTAAAAAATGACTATAAATTATTTACAACGATTTTGGGAAATAGACTAAAAATAATTTTACAAGACTTTGTTCATGAAGATCAGTGTGAATTTTTACCTAAGAAACAATTAAAAGATTAGAACAGTACTGGATATTATAGAATATCTGGAATACCATAATGAAAAATAAGCAGCATTGATCTTTTTGGATGCAGAGAAAGCCTTTGATAATTTTAATTGGCTTTTCCTGTTTAAAGTTTGAGAAGATATGGACTTTGGTGAGAATTTTATAACATCAGTTAAATCAATTTATATATCACAGAAAGCACAAATTATTGTCAATGGAGAGTTAACGAAACCATGTGAGATACAAAAAGGTACAAGACAAGAATGTCCACTATCCCCACTTTCGTTTATCTTGGTCTTGGAAGTTTTAAATAGAGATATAAGACAAGATGAGGGGATAATGGGAGTTAAAATCAAGAAAGAGACATATACATTGACAGCCTTTGCAGATGATCTGGTATTGGTGCTAGAAGATCCTCTGAAAGGGATAGAAATACTAATGAGAAAATTAAAGGAATTTGGTGCACTAGCTGGATTTAAGGTTAATAAACAAAACACAAATATGTTAACAAAAAATATGGAGATACCAGACCAAACAGAATTGATGAATAAAACAGGTTTTAAGACTGAAAAAAAAGTAAATTATTTGGGTGTTAATTTGACAAATATGAATTGCATGATGTTCCAGAATAATTATGTTAAGACATAGAATGAAATTAAGAAAGATATGTTAAGATGGGAGAAATTGCAATTATCACTGTTGGGAAGAATTTCTGTGATCTCTCTTTTCTGGGAGGTGTATTGTATAACCAGACCACCCTTGATCAATCATTAAGAGAGTATTGACAGAGTTATCTGCATCTTAAAAGAGAGGACAGGCAACACCTACTTGTTGTTCAATAGCATAACTGCACTTTCAAGCCTTCTCCCCAGTGAGGACAAAGCATTTTATCAGTCAGGTCAATTAAACAGTCAGGGTAACAAAGCACTATTCAGACAAGACTTTTGATACAGCAAATGCTGAGTTACATTAAGGATCACTAGCAAGACTCTTAGATATATTCAACAAGTACAGTTCAGTAGGAAAAGAGATTGTTAAGGAAAAACATTATTTTCTATGCAGTGCATGAAGTTCACAGTGAAAAAAGATCAAACCTATGACAAAAACCAAAACAGAGCAAGTTTTAAAATTTGCAGATGTCCACCTGGTCATTAAAATGTAAATCACTGTCTCAATTAATTTTTTACTTCATGGGATACTTTCCAGCCCTCATTTCTAAGCACTCGAATAATTAAAATCTTCATTTAAATTTGTGCTGGTGTTCCTGGTTTTCAATCACAGGCAAACAGAAGTGAGTCTAAAGATAAAGTTCAAATAGCTTGAGTGTGCAACTTGTAACAGTAGCAAGAAGAATCAATGTCTCTATGTGCGAGGGAAACATTCTGGAAAAATATGCAGTGGTGGAGGACTGCATTTATACATCTACAGATCAATGAATAGATTCTTACCTACTTCTTTTACAAATGTTAGTTCAGTTGGTTTTCATACTCTTTGCTATAAATCTTTTACTCTATGCAGAACTCAAAAATCAACTTTGTAAAAATAATGCAGAGAGATTACCCAGGTTGTATGGCTATTTCAAGGGAATCTGATTGCTAGATTTTTTTAAAAACTTCTGGATACGAGTATCTACCTAACCAATCTAACATTGCTCTTAAAAACAAGGATGGTAGCCAAAATGGTGGTGCTAGATCCTTAATAGTATACATTTTCACCAATTTTGACAAAACCTATAGGCAAACGTATTGGGAGGTCAATTAAAAAAAATCTAACAATCAAATTCCACAAAAATATTCTCAAAACTTTCCATAATAATAAGTAAATCAGCTTTCTTTTAGTTTATGAAAGAGGCAAGTAAAAAAGAGCACGAAAAATTTGTAAAATAATAAAATGGCCAAACAGATGAAAGAAAAGACTACACTAAATTTATCTGATCAAACTTCCATTTCCTTTCCAATCCCAATTCAAGGTGCTGGTAGTAATCTATAAAGAATGTCACTCCTTGGGACCACAACTGGTGAAGAAATTCCTCTTCTTGTGTATTCCTACAGGTTTCCTAAAATTGCCCTTGGACATTCTGCTGTGGGTGCCTCTACTGATGCCATGTATGTGGCATGTATGTGGCAGTCTGGGAGTGTATTTTCTCATTGGTGGCCCCAGCTCTGGATTCCCTCTCTGAGAAAGCACCCTTGGCATCTAGGCTGTTCTTTTCCAATACCAGACAAATACACTTTTATCCTCCCAGCCTTTACCTTGATTAATATTTATATTAGCCATTCTTTTCAGACTTTAAAATTTTCATTATGTTTGAGGCTGTCTGGGGAAAATATCATTTTGAAGGTCAACCTATGCATTTAAACATAAATAAATTGTAAACCTGTGAAACCTGCTAACAGACAATGTCCATCAACTTAGATACTTTCAAGGTAAAGGCTTCTTCAAGACAAGCTGAGTTTCAGGTGACACACTAGTATCATTTTCTTAGTAACATTTCATTATTGTCTATCATCATCATCATCATCATCATCATCGTCTAAACTACAGCCCTGAGATCTTCTGTCCATTAGAAGAGAATGGATTAAAGTGTTCTATTCATGTACTACCAATCCTGCTTAGTTTTTTTCAAGATTAACCAAGGAGAAATGTTATTAAGAATATTAGCTTAGATGGTTAAAAACAAGAGGCAGCATAACACTCATGTCAGATCTACAGTTCCCTTCCCACTTGCTAGCCCATTCTTCCAAAAAAAAAGGTGATATACAGATGTTACAAACATGTCCAAAGCAAAATCTATCAAAATTCACATTCTATGCATGTTATGCTATGAAAATACTGTAGAAATCACATGATGAGATTATCCAAGGTATAAATTGGTCATGATGAATTTCCTTACTTGCAAGCCTAACCCTCCCTAGAAGTTCTCTGTTGGCTGAATCTTCTTTATTTTAAAGAACTGAGTGGAGAATAAAAGACAGATCCTACTACATAGTTGCAGAGAATTATCCTGTAAAAATTATTTAAAAATCCAGTTTCCTGGTAAGTTTAGACAACTAAGTCTGATAAGTTTTAGCTAATAAAGTCTATGTTTGGTTTTATTTTAAACTGTAACTGACCTTTTCTGTCTTCTGGATTCATACTGAATTGAGAATGGGAGTTTATTGATTTTTTTTTTCTTTTTAGAGTTATTGACCACCTCAGTCTCAAGGGGTTCTAGGCAGTAGAAAAATAAGATTTTAAGGCTGAGGAATGGTCTTATATCCATGTGCCAGTCTGCTTGCTATATACATTTACCTGGTTGATTTATTTTCATTTATTATTTATTATATAGATTTAAAGAATGCTCACCTCCAACCAACTTGAACTGCTTTACATTATAAATGGTTCTTAAGGATAGAATAAAATAGTTCTAGGAAACGGGCCTGTCCCTCTCTAGATGTGTTGTACAGTCCCTAAGTCTTGATTCTCATGTGTAATTTTGTAAATCACATGAGTGGTAGCAGCGTAGCTTCCTTCAACATATACAATGGGGTCGAGCAGCCTGTCCTGCCTCACTGGATTGGTTTCCTGTATTGTCACAGCCCAAGAGAACTATTACATTAATATTCTGCTTCCGAGGTTTTTGACATGACATTACAGTCTGCACTTTGAAGAAAAATGGTGGAAAAGAAGTCCTCCTGGACATGTCCATGCCCTTGAACTCATCAAAAATCCCTTTACCAGTTTGAGCTCAGAATACACCCACTGATGATTTAAGTTACATCTTAATATCAGTGGGGTTACTCTAACATAGTGTTTTTCAGACATGGCAACTTTAAGATGTATGAACTCCAGCTCCCATCTTAAAGTTTCCAAGTTTGAAAAACACTCCTCTAACAGTTAAATTCTGAATGAGAACCGCTGGGTACAGCTTTACTTAGAAAAATATGGACTTGTGGAAGATCAGTCACTCATAATTCACACCATGAAGCCTAAATGTGTTGCAGGAACAGTAAGAAAAGGTAAAATTTTCTTTAGGGCACTTTGTTTGGCTATTTAATAGAAAAAAACCACTAAGCATTGCTGCCTTCTTATTTTCACTCATTATCATTCTTGGTGTCTAAGGGCCCAAGAGGTTCTTAAATGATAAGGTCAGATTCAAATGCAAATGGTTGTGGTACCCAAGGTAAGCTTCCCGAGTTCATATTTATTCATTTCAACCTGAGCACAGACTGAAATGTATTCATATTCTCACATGATGGAAGGATTTGCTAATTTAGCATTTATCTGTTGCAAGCTGAAATACTTATACATTTCAGAGAAAGTAAAAAAGTGACTCATTCTCAGGAATTGGACATCTGGCCATGCCAAACGTAATTAATATAAACAGCCAAAATGGTCGTAACAGGTTGTCAATTATCATTTGGATCCAGACTTAGACAGGGCTGACACATTGTTTCAAACCATACTGTGGTTCGTTTGGTTTTACTTAGTGTGATGTGTGTACTTCACTATCATATTTGGCTTAGCAGATTTTGTGAACCCAGCCAACAGTGTTTCATTCAACATGTTTAATTAAGCCATGGATTAATGCAACATTTGAACCAGGTTTATTGCCATGCTTACATAACAAGCTAAAATTAATAGGACTTCAGTCATAATTTTGACACCAATTTCAGTGGTCTATTCTAAGCATGGACAAAGACTGATTCAAAACCTACGAAGATATTTACTTATGGCTAAAGAGCTGAATTGTACGGACCTGCTGCCACTTCTCTTAACACTTTCTGAGTTTCCTATATACCACAGTGATTGGTGAGCTTGGGGAAAGCAGTATAGGAAGATGCTGGAGGCAGGTGACCACTTTAGTGACAATGGCAAATGCATCAATTCATACTCCGCAGGAGAAGGCAATGGTAAACTACTCCTGTATTTTTATCAAGAAAACCACATGGATACACTCTAATGTTGGGAAAGATGGAAGGAAAGAGAAGAGGACGATCAGCAGCAAGGTGGATAGATTCAGTTACAGTGGCAATGAGTACACCATTGGAAGACCTGAGAGTTAGGGTTAGGGTTAGGTTAACGCTAACCCTAACCCAGGTTAGGGATAGATCATTATGGAGAAAATCTATCTATGTAGTAGTTAGGAGTCGAAAATGACTTGATGGCATGTAATCAAAACAATTAATAAGCCAAATGCATTTTCACACATTAAATAAATAGACCTAAAGGTCTACAAGTGATACCTTACACATAATGAGAACATATAGTAAACAAGGTATGGTATATTTTTTGCTTGTTTTAGTTGCAGTAAACCTCAAGGTCTTGTAAGAATATAGTGTGAGAAAGCAAAGAACTAAACAATATGAGAATCTGAGTTTGTGAGAATGTAGTGTAGCTTGGAATAAAAGACAAAGAAAATGATTTGTAACCTGTTTTTCTTGTGGATGTAGGACACAATGTTATGTGTGTCAAACATCTTTCTATTCATCTGCCTTTTTTTAAGGTTCTGTGCTTGGTTGTCTGAATCCACCTGCAAACTATCAATAAGAAGTGGAACAGTATATTTGAGATCCTGAAGGATTAAACTGCTTGCTTACACTTAAAGGCATTGTTTAAAATGACAAACTATTTTCTCTCTCAAGCATGGGCAAAACACTTTAGACAGCAACATACTCAATCTCATTATCCTATCAAGGTATTTTAAACAGGACTGCCAACAACTATAAAAATAATTCACAGCTTGAGGCCATCTGGAACCTGGGAGGCTGCTAGGTAAGTAGGAGGCAATGATTTGTGGTTGTTCTTGAGAAGAAGTCATAGGAAAGTCTTTGTACTAATGTTAGCTGTCACTCTTTCTAAACCTGTGAGTGAAATTAAGTTCTCATGAAACTTCTAGAATGGCAGAACATGAAAATAATGCTTTGCCCAGTGCTCTCCTTGGACTATTTTAATGTTGAATATTACACTTCCCCTTCCATATTCTTTAATTTTTGCTGAATACTTTATACCAGCATCCATATGTCATTTTATAGTTATGATTTCTTTAGGACTGTCCAAAGCTACCATTTCAAGATGGGTCTGAAGTCAGTATGGTCAACTGGCCTTGTCTCCAGCTTCTTCTTACTGACTTGAAGATTCAGTGCACACACATTGTTATGGAACAGCAATGTCAAACTGAAGTGCTTCAATAATCCAAATGGAGGATTTGAATCAAATAACACTGAATCTTCAAATCAAATTGCAAATTTAAATTTAATTAGAAATTCAAATTAAATCACAAATTTTAATCTGATCTCAGCTGATGCACATATCCGTAATAGTGTTTTATATTTGAACATATTGAAATGCTTAACATTTTCATTGTTAACTGTTTCCTATCTGATGACATCTGATGGTCAACACACAAAGGATTTTAAGATCTGACTTTGATCAGTTACCACTTCTGAGATTTTATAGAATGTAAGGGTTGGAAGTAACCTTGGAGGTCATCTAATCTAACCCCTTGCTCATGGAGGAATCTGTTATTGCAGCATCCCCAACAGATGGCCAACCAACCTCTGTTTAAACATCTTCACTGAAGGCAATCCACTGGCTTTCAAGATGCAGCTGTCCACTGTTGAACTGCTCTTATCATTAAGAATTTTTTTTCTGATCTCTAACCAAAATCTGCTTCCTTGTATTTAAGTCTACTGCTGTTTGTCTTCTGGAACAACTGTTGATGTTTTGATGAAACCTTATGACCAAAATATTGATGTTTCTATGAAACCTTTGCAAATGCTCCACAATTTGATGACTGGGCAGGAAGATGGGAAAATTCAGGTCCTTATTTTTCTTCTTTTATTCCCCTTTTGCTTTACTCCACTCTCAGCCAAGAAAACAAACCAAACCAAACCATTGGATAATCAAACAAATCAACCCAGAGTTCTCACTCGAGGCACAAATGACCAGGCTCAAATTATCCTGCTGCAGACACATTATGTGAAGATCTAGCTCTCTGGAGAAAGCTGTAATGCTGGGAAAGGTGGAAGGAAAGAGAAGAAGAGGATGACCAACAGCAAGGTGGATGGACTCAGTTACAGTAGTGATGACTGCACCATTGGAAGAGCTGAAGGCTCTCTTAGGGATAGATCATCATGGAGAAAATCGATCTATGTGGTCACTAAGAGTTGATAAAAGCTTAATGGCATGTAATCAATCAATCAATGCAGATGACATCTGGACTGACTTTCTAGTTATAAACTATCATGGGAAGAAAGGGATGGTGGGGGGCGGTTGATCCCATAAAAGAAGATAATGTGTTAAACATGGCTCTCTATATATGTGCAGCCTGGAGTTGAAGAACTGTGGTCTTTGCCTCACCATCCTCTACAAAGAGATGCCTTAAAAAGAAAGGGGAAAGATTCCTTCCAATTTCCTTGCTGCATACTCATTTCATGCCCATAATGCTGGCCTGGCTTGGGGGGAAAAAAAACTTTTTCCAATTTCTTACACTTTATTTATACATAGAATATTTTCTGTGTTGTGTGTAGATGGGTAGAAAGTTGCTGAAAGAACTTAAAAGGTAAAATATATGGCAGGGAAAAAGATCTTGAGGTCAAAAAGAAATTGGGGTTGTGCAGAGGAAGGACCACATATTTCTTAAATCCCATCTAATTTTGATCATAAATTGATTTCCTCCCTCACACCTGTCTTCCATCCTATCCTATCTTAAAACTAAGCACTCAATTTCCTAGTCCCAGTATCTCTGTCTGTGCAAGTAATAGTTTTATGTGTTCAGTCCTTCAGCAGCCACTCCTCTCTCCCATTCTGGAAATGTATGTCAGTCTCTTCATTTACAAGGTAATTGTCTGCAGATCGCACCCATTATGTACATGCAAATACATTCACATGAGCTAGACCCCGCCCCCCCCCCCCCCCCCCCCCGTTATCAGAATTCCAGCTAAATGGAAGGGTTCTGGTTGTCCTGGATCTGAAGTCACCCATGATTCAGTAAGTTTCAGATTTGGATCTTGCATGATTTAGAAAAGCCTCGGTTTAATTCAGGCATCTCACAAATCTGACTCTGACACCTAGATTTAATCTGAGCTTGAATGCCATTGCATTATTCTTATTTAAACAATACACTGGCATTGGGCTGGAATATAGGTTGGAAGTCAGCACAGATGAAAACCCAGATTCTATAAACAGTCCAACCTATTGTGGAATGATTGAAATTTCTGGACTATTTCCAAGGCAAAAAAAAAATCAGAAAAGGAACAGCAATGGAACAGAAATTACAATTTGTTATTTTGTTTAGCTCAAAGAAGTTGTTAAATGGTTAATAGGTTTGATTGGGATCCCTTTGGTATAGTCTCAATCTAATGATCTTTCTTTTTTCAAACCAAATGAATAGTTAATTCTAATATTCCTTTGTAGACTTGATTAACTTGTCAGGATCTGCCTAATTTACTTCCTAGAATTTAATCACTGAGCAAGTACAAAAATGTGCTTCATTTAAGGGACATGCTATTTAACTTAGTCTGAAAACCCCAACAGAGGTGGGGAAAAACAGTCTTTCAATTTCAAATAAGCTAATGTCCCCGGGTGTTTGGCAGATTTGATACCTTGAATTGATTTGAGCTGGCTTCAGTTGGAATAACCATTGTTTGTGCATTTCCGAATGCTTTTGTTTCTTTCTGGATGTGTACTTTTTTTTCTTAATCATCTTTTTCTACAGTCACATTTGGTATGCTGGTCACACTTTCAGTTTATTTTTAAAAGCCCCAGACGGATATATTGATCCTCCCATAATTATATTTGTATATGAAGTTTGTTTCTAAGATACTTTTAAAGGTTTACTGTGGGCAGGGGGTGTTTTTGCAGCTGCATGATCAAAAGCCAAGCCAAGCCAAGTACAAAAAACATGGATATTATGCCTGAAAATGAACAGAGCAAAACCATCTCAAAGGTAATATCAAGAGTGCCATTTTTAAGCCAATTCAGAGAATAGGTTGGTAGAGTACAAATCTGGTTATTTTCTGAGAGTTCCAAGATTGTAGTGGCTTGTTACAAAGGGTGAGGATTTTTCCCCCCCATCAAGGGGAAGGTTCCCTCTGGAATAATCTTTCAGAAACTTCAGGCCTGTGATGGATGTAGCTGAAGCTTCCTGTGGCAGAACCAGGGTCAAAAGCAGGCCACATCTATCTACAATATAAGACAATTACATCATTTGAAATGTAGCTGCATTTTTGTTCATTTATTCATTCCTTAATGTTTGCAAGCCCTGAATGAGAAGCCTACTTTGCACAAATAGTTATTTAGGTGATGATAAGATGATCAACATATCATCCAAATATTTGGAACTGCCCTAATATAAAGTTCATTCGGGTAAGTAGACAAGCTACTACTCAACCCATACATCTATTCAAGTAGCCTATGATTTGTGGCAAAATGGTGTTAATGAAACAAACAAAAAACTGAGCCTGTTTCTTGAATCGGGAATTCACCTGCAAAAACACAAAAGACTCAAGTGCCTAACATTTGGATATGTGAGTAACAGCAGGTCCAAAGCTGGGATGCACAAGACTTCTCTTCAGATGGTAAGTTTGGATCAGTTGAAGGTATGAAAAGGGGGCAAAGCCATGTGGAAAGGCTCCACTTCAAACTTATGCATATTTATGCACATTTGTGCACATGAAATTATATGTAAAGATAGCATTCTTTGAATGATTAGTCCACCAGGAAAAGTATCATATATTGTGTGGAGAGCTTTGTGCATGTACAGTTCATGTAACTAGTCTTTCTACTGAAGTTCATATGAGTATGTAAAGAGTGGGTCATTTACCTTTAATATTTCATCTAAATGCAGGACATAACTTCTCATGAACTTGCTTCTCTCCATACATGCTCAGAACCACAAATGCACACCCAACACCTTCTCTTACTAGACTTTTATTATCTAAAAGGCACAAGTGGAAACAACTGATATTTTTCTGCTTCAATACAAAAGGAAACTGAGGTTGCCCAGATTGCTCCTGGGGAGGGAGAGGGGATGAATGTAAGAGGTATACCTCCAGTCAGAAACAAAACTAAAATGTGTAATGCCAGAGCTTCTCAGGGAAGTGAGGAGCAGGTAGTATCAGTAATGAAAATAGTCCAAATATAGTTCATCATTGCATGCCTATTCCTCACATGAAAGAAACAATCTATAATTTATTTTCTGTTTCTATTGTTTTGGGAAAGCTGTGGGCACTCTCACTAAATAAGCAAATTACTCCTCCCGGAGAGGAGCATTAAACATTCACAAAATGGCAAGGTGCCATGACCAATCCCAAAATACCTAATTCTCAGAAAGTTATTTTGGTGAAATTGGTCCACTCCTACCCTTCAAAATGTTCCTATCACCTCACCCTGCCTTTGTTTTATTTCTGAGAAAGTGGATATATTTCCATGCAATGCACTAGTTGTTATTCGTATTTTCCAAGAATGTTTATGGGGCCTATATAATGCCAGAGGAATTTGGGGGCAGGGGCAATGATGATAAAGATTGCCACTTTACATTCTTTTCAGGATGTTAGCTGTAAATCAAAAAGCCTTTCAGTTGTAAAGGGAGGGGTCTTCAGGCACACTGGTGACCTTGGCACCACATTGCCCCCTTCTGTTTTCTATGTATTTCACCAATCAAGACACCGCTCTTCCCATGCACTCCACAACTTTTGTGAAGTTGCATCTAACTTGTCTAGAGAGAGCAGCCTACTTGTTATAAAGATTATAGATGCAGATTTAATTAACCATCTCTCTCATATTTCAAACTTCATTAAAATATTTTTGCCCCAATTCCAGTGAGATTTTGAAAAAGCAAAGCAAGTGATTAAGAGGCATCAGGCATTGGAGGCATGTTCACATAATTAAGGAAGTTCATATGCCTTCACACAGGATGTCTCTATTTTCTTAATAGAATGATCAGCAAGTTATTAGCTGAATACTAGTTACTTGTTTAGCAAAACCTAAAGCACAACTGACTAAGGTCTCTCTGTGTACGAACCAAGCTTAGGTTCACAGGGTACACATTTGGGGTACAGGACTTGAGGGTGAATAGGGATGTCAACCATGCTACCAGTGGTATTCCCTATTGTTGCTGGATGCCATCCTTCTTCTCTGCACAGGGAATATCTATCCAGAAATCATCAGATTCAGAGTAACTACCACTTATATAGGTTTTGAAATTAGCTGAGGTTTTTATGTGGTTCTTCATGAAGCCAAGGCAGAATGAGGGTGAGACTTACTTTCCTCATTCAGATATCCTCTAGGAGGAAACATTGGAGAAAATAGGACTCAGCAAGAACAGGAAGTATTGACACAACTGGAAAACTAATCAGCATCATTGTCAGGATGAAATTAAGTGGTGAAAAAATAGTTGAGGGCATGATTTTGGAATTCTGCCCTCCCCCATTCACCCATATAGAACTCGTGTTTCTGAAAAAGTTACCAATTTCTATCTATTTGAAATTCCTGACAATAAATGTCACCCTTTCACATCTAAAACTTTTGAATGGTTTGTGTCACAAGCAAGTTTTACATCAGAAATTTCCTGGTAAACAATTCATCACATCATTTCATATTGGTCAATATATCTCAGATACATCCTACTAGAAGTGTTAACACAGTCCTGGACTGCATTAGAAGAAGCATTGTCTCAAGACGCACAAAGACTTTATTTCCTTCAACTCTACACTGATGGAAAAATACCTGGTGCATTCTGTATGATGCTGGGTAACACATTTCAAGAAGAATATTGATAGGTTAGAACAAATTCAGAGGAACAATTATGGTAAAGGACTCAAGGATATGCCCAATGAGGACAGGCTAAAGGAACTTGAAATGTTCAGTCTGGAAAAATAACACATAATATCAATATTTGGGTAAAAACATTGCATAAAAACATTGGGTAAAACATAAAAGAGTGGTAAAATAGGCTGGAACTTCTTTACATTACCAGACAAAATAGAACCAGAAATAACAAGTGCAAATTGCATTTTGTTTAAATATGAGAGGAAAAAAACTTTATGATGGTAAAATCTATAAACAGTGGAACAGCCTACCTGCAAAGTTCTCCATCTCTGGATGTTTTTAAGAAAAGGCTGAACTTCCACCTTACAAGAAAAATTTAACTGCTTTTCCTGCATTTTGAAAAAGACTAGAGTTGCCTTCCAAATCCATGTTTCTATGGTTCATATGTCCAACAAAAAATATATGCAGTTATGTAACTAAAATAATGAAAACACTTTTTTTTTCTCCAGAAAATACAAATTGCTTATCAACAATCAGATAATAGAGGACGGGGAGGGAATATAGGGCCCACCCTTTTGCTATTATACAATACCTGTCTTTTTGATGAGGAAAAGGAAATAATTGAAGCTCCCCATTCAAAACTTCTGCCTGCAACAACAGAATGCCAACCTATTATTCATAACTTAAGAATAATTTTTACAAGCTGTGAATATCCAGTCTGTTGTTTATATGCAAATTGTGTTTATAAGGACAAGGATACAATAGCTGGTGTCCACAGAAGTGGGATCCCCTTTGACAACAGTGTTTCTACATTGATAGATGCATGCTGGCTGACCTCTCATTCTTTCTTTTATCTGCACTGGCCTTTAAAATAAAGAAACTATGCCTTCACTTGGTTGACACCCTTCCTTCTGCCAAACTGACAGAGTTTAAATGTGACTAAGAGAAGCAATTAAAATAGATCTGTCATCTTATTCAAATGTGTAGTGTGCAATAGTCTATCTACAAAGGAAGCAGACAATATAGGATAGTAATTGAGATTCTTCCCTGTTGACAGCTTATGACAAATGTGGACATTTTCTTTATGCTCTACCTTAAATGTGCCAAACATAGACATCCATTATAAGTGAAAAAAACTTTGACTGTGACACATCCAAAGCATAGTGATGTCAAGTCATCACATAGATGGAAGATGAAGCCAAATTGGAACAGAAACAACCAATTTTCATAGGTATTTGTGCACTGTGGTGAACTTAGTGTGAGTTTATTTGGTGACAGAAGAATGGCAGGCAGAATGAATCAAAATGTTGTGCATAAATCACTGAGTTGAAAGGGACATTATATGCCACCTGGTCAACTCAATTTGATGAGGGAAATCTTAAGCTAGGATATCTCCAACAGGGAGGAAGTGTAAGGTAGAATTTTACAACTTCCCCTAAATTGAAATTGATTGTTGAAGAGTGGGTCAAGTCCTTGTTCAATCATAATCAGAAAAACCATTTGGGCACATCTTGCTTCCCCAAAAAATCATCAAGCCATCCGCATGATATAGAAGCAGATTCTGATTACTTAGAAGAGCAATGCTATTTGGTATGGGATTTTTTACTGTCATTACTAATTTGTGGAAATATAGGTACAAATTAGGGGATGTGGTGGTGCAGCGGCTTAATGACACTGAAAGTTGCCGGCCAGAAATGGTCGACACTTCAGCGGTTCGAGCCCAGCTCCACGCAGCAGAGCAAGCTCCTGCTTCCTCCCCAGCTCCTGCCAACCCAGCAACTCGAAAACTTACGTGAGTAGATAAATGGGAACTCTCACCCCGGTGGGAGGAAAAATGCTGGCGGCGCCTTGCAAAGGAGACTAGACCAGTTGCCAGTAACGCGGAAGCCGTGCATGCCCGAAAAAGGCGCGAAGCAACGGAAACCTGCCTCCTGCACTCGTCAGCTGGGCTCTGCTCTAGGAAGGAGGCAATGGCAAACCACTTCTGAAACATCTTGCCTTGAAAACTGCAGGGACTCGTCCAGGCAGTCGCCGCAGAATCGGTCACGATTAAGTGTGGATAAAAAAAAAAAAGGTACAAATTGCATTTGTGCTGATGCTATGCTCAGACACCATCAGTGAAGGTAAGTTTGTTTGCCCTAATGTGTATCATTACATATGCTTATTAAATTAACCATGTTTTACATTTGTTTGACTATTCTTCAGTTTAAGAGTTTCTGGAACTCATTTGGTTTTTATCATCCTGAATAATCTAATATCACCCATAAATTTGGCCAGCTCGCTGCTTACTCCTAAATCAAGATGCTTTATGAATAACCAAGATTGTGTATTAATAATAATTTTGCAGAGACAGACACAGGTAGGAAGAGTCTGTTTGGAACAATAGTGGGAAGAGCTACAGCTGGAGGAGAAAAGAATCCAACTGTTTCTCAAAGCTGAGATGGTTAAGGTACAAGCATTAAGCTCCAGTTCACTGGCCATCCCAATGCCTACTCCTATAGAAATACACAAGTTTTCTGATTACAGAGAGTGGGTTAAGGATTCTTTGTTGACCAATTTTGAGACAGCCTGCATTAGCCATGAAAATTGCCTAGGAATGTTACATACACTGTTTGTGTTCATACTTCAGTGGCCAGCATGAACTCTTCCTTCCCTTTGTTTTCTCCCCTGGGACTTTAAGGCAGCCTGAAGAATACTGGACCACACCTGATTTCCAATTATAAAAGCAAAATGTTGGCAGCACCTGAGTGTGAAATGTGTTGGAGGAAGACTTGTGTCGTGTGGGAGAGCAGAGAGTAAGAATTTTGCAGCCATCTGCTTAACAGGTGACTGGTGGTGAAGAAGAAGAAGAAGCAGGCTTGGACTTCAGTAAACTGACAACAAGCAAGCTGAAAGGGGAAGTAGAGCCTACCAGCCTCACCACCCCAGCAGAGACACTGAGAGTCTACAGCCTGCCAGCAGCTGGTAAATCACCTTGCTTTCTCTCCCTGCCCCAACACAGACAGAGAAACTGCAAAGCCAATGCTTCAACAACAGTACAGAACAGCAGCTGACAGCAACAGAAGCTGACTAACTTGAAGGTGGCTAAAGAGTGGGATGTTGTTATAAGTTCAGGCAACAAAGGAGAACAGAATAGGCATATCCATTAGCATATGGATAGTATATTATAGTGTAGTTTAGTGATAAGTGTTAAATCAGAGATTAGGACATAAGTTTGCTAAACATTTTGTAAAATAAAAGCCTCTCTGGAAACACAGGGAGGACAACAACAAAGGACAAACATGTTGGGGTGTCTGTACCATTTCCTGAAAGAATCCCTTCACAGAACTACTCACACTGACCCAGAAAAGAAAGGCCAGGAATTGCTAGCTAGATGTCAGGTTTCAGAAAGCTGCCTTCCAAAGATATGCCTCTAGATGGAGGAGACAATTAAAGCAGTTCATCAGAGTAGAATCATGGCTCCACAGATCACCAGTGGAATGTTACCAGTAAGTCTCTGGAGAAGGTAGAAGTCCAAGAGGTTATATATTTTGGGTATTGAACTCAGTTTCAGCAGAAGGCAGAGGTCTTGAGAGGCTGTGATCAGTGTCCTGCTCTGTCCAGGTATATGAGTCCAGTCACCCATTCCATAGACAGAGGCAGCCCTAGTCCATAAAAGTTCTTATCACATTGACAGGCCACACAAATAAATTGTGGAGACGCTAACACTACTTCTGATTTATCCTTCTCAGAGTCTCTGGGCCTCTCTAGTGATCCTTGTGAACAATTCTGCTTCTATGTTAATCACAGGGTTGTAAAGCGTAAAACAATCCCAGACAATTATCCAATGCCCAGGGTATTTAGACAGCTACATTTATCACCATCGTAGACCTGTCCAAGGGATATTGGTAAGTATCTCAGGACTAGAAGACTTGTCTGCTTTGACTACCCATCAAAGGCTGTTTTGTCATTTGGGTTGAGGAATACTCCTGTCACCTGCTGGTCAACCAGTTTCACTGAGAATATAAAGACTTTGTAGTGGCATATCTGGGTAACATTACCATATATTCTGGGAAGAACACATGCATCACCTGGTGTGGGGATTGCAATGCATCAGAGAGGATGAACTAACCAAGACAAGGAAGTGTTACATTTCATTAAGTCAATTTTTGAAGTACATTGTGGCCCAGGGCAATATTTCATTCAGGTGGTAAAAGGAGAAGCTATAACTGACTGTCCGGTTCTGAAAGCCAAACACCAGGTGCAGTCCTTCCTAGGACAGGCCAGACTATTCAAATCCTGCATCCATTACAACAACCTAGTTGTCCTTCTGACCGTATCAAGAAGGGAAGCTGACTGGGAAAAAGGAACGGAAAGATAGGAAACTGTCTTTGGCTGTTAAGCTGTTTTTAGTTGTTTAGTCTGATACATAAGGCCTCAGATTGTTCCAATCATTTATGCTTCGGAGTGGGAACAGTATTCATGCAGGTGGGGATGAAAAAGTTCATCTCCTTATGGTATTTATCAGCATAAAGCACCACCACTATTTCTGAGGCCAATGATCTATCTACCTGACTGATCATAACTGTACATCAGTGATTCCAGGAAGCATAGGAAGCTCAGTATATGGCTTACAGAAGTATGCTTTGACTCTGGGTATATCCAGGGCAAAGCAAACATTATAGCAGATACTCTGTCAGACATCCTTTTGAAGCTGGAACCTAAAGAAATACCTTCTTGAGTGGGGGTACATTGAGAGGAAGAGGGAAGCCAGTTTTGTATAGTCTGCCCTATTTGTTTGGGTTTGTGTAATCCCTTCTTTAGGTCCCTGAGTCCTTGAATCTCTCCAGGAACTATCTAGCTGAGGAAAGAAAAACAGGGCAGTGGTGCCAGTGAAAGCAATCATTGCTGTACCATTCCAGGCTCTGTTGGCTGGGTGGGGCAGGCTTTGTGATGGGAGAGAGACTTCCTTAGACCTTTACATATATTATAAGAATCCTTAGATAAAAGACAGTTTCCATTCCATTACCATTTCCTATATTTTTTGCTAAAAATTAATAATGTGACAAAGTATGCTGAACTTCACGATACACAGTTAAAAAAGAAATAGGTCTAGTAATGTGCTGCTATGTAGTCTTACAATGCTATAGTCTTACAATCAAATCCTATGCATGTGTATTCAGAAGTTTTCCTGCATCCAGTGGAGCACAATTCCTTGTAAATATGCACAAAATTGAAGTTTTAGTGCAGAATCATGTACATTTTACTCTGAAATAATTCCTATAAATTTTAATAAAAGTTCTCCCATGGGTGGAATTGTTACTTTATTTAGGCTTTGCTTGTGCAATCAGTGCTATTTTTAAAAAGTTACTCCTTTTCCCCTCCCCACATTTTGTTCTTTTAAAAATGGAAAGGAAAGATTAGTTACTGCAATATTAGTGTCATTATTGTTTTCAATTCATTCTAAGTGTGCAGCGTACTAGCCTGAATTACAGGCAGAGTAGACACGTTTAAGCTATTTTCTTTTAAAAATTCTGCACCATATAAAAAAGGGGTTAATTCCTTTGACCACCCCCATGTGTTCACTACAGAATAAATAACAACAAGGAGGTCAGCTGCATGGTGTGTAATTAATGTAATAATTCAGTTTGACCCTGTGAACCGGAATATTTTCCCACTTAAGATGGCAAAACCAGGCCAAAATGATTAATGATGCAATTTGCCTCCAAACAAGAACAAGATTTGGTTCAGAACCCATTTCAACAATTTGTTAAAAAGGCTGATTCCACTCAGAATGATTTGGGGACTCCATTAGAGAGCTTTCAGGCATACTGGTGCCTAGCAAAATGTCCCCTCCTGCTGACTACAAGCACTGCAAGTATTGCTTCTACCCACAGTACTACTCCAGGATATTTGGCTGCATTGAGCAGAATTTAGCTGGGAATTGACAGTACCAGCAGGAGTTCCACCATTACCTTCTCTGCCTCTCCCCCAGAAGCATTACATGGTTTGTGACCACCACAGGCAGGTTTCATATTGATCCTAAATAATATTGGGTTAGGGTACAAGTTGGTAACAGCAAAAGGAGTTGTACAAACTAGAATATTGCATCAGAGTCAGACTACAAAATAAACTTTGCACACAATAATGGCTGTAAAAAAGGAATTCCACTGTCAAATATGAGATGTTGCTTTCAGTGCTACATTCCCATTTGGTCTCGGTGGAGGACAACTATTAAGCATTCGGAAAAGTCTGTCATTTATCTTTCCTAATTAAAAACAAAAACAACATCTGCCACAGGGGCAGGAGGTTGCATTTATTACAAGATGACTGAGGATTCTAAAATGGTTAAACAGGGCAGCATTTTTGAGAAGCTTCTTCAGGACCAGTTCTAGGTTTGTTCAGTTGATCAGGTAATAGCATAAAAGATTCGGGGATTCCAGGAAGCGGCATTGCCAAAGAGAAGGAGTGCGTCAGGAGATTCTGGGCTGCTACAAGCTAAACTCTGATCTCTCTTAATTTTTAGGTGTCTACTGCCTTCAGTGGCAGAAAGATGGGAAAATACATTTGAAGCAATGAAATGCTTACACCGCTTAAAAACAAAGCAAGAAATCTTATTTTAGGCACCAATTTCTTAGCGTACATAACTGGAATATATATGAGTACTGTCTTAAGTATTCCATGATATTTCTGAGTACATCACTATTGGGCCTTGGAGCAATTATGCCTATCGGTTTTTGTGAAAATTCCCATCAGTAAAAGCAATGAAACAGATACACAGAAGAGGTGCTAGCTTAATGGAAGGAACTCCATTACATGCTTGAATGAACCCTACTAGCTGCAAAAGCTGCCTGGGAATGTATTAGCAAACTATATGCTGCATGGGTTAATAAGCAGCCAGTAGAATCAATTGCTGATGGGGGGGTTGCCATGTTTTCTCCATTTGATGGAGCAGCAGAATGCTTAGTACCAGTGATACATCTTTCCCTCTCCTGACGCAGCAATTAATTCGGTTCCTGCTGGAAAAAATACTAGAGACTTGTAGACAGAGAACCAAACACCAGGTGCAATCCTCCTAGGACTGGCCAGATTATTAGACATTTATTAGTCTATGGTGGCAAAAGATCAGGGGTCTGATAGCACCTTTCCAACTAACAAATTTATTAAAAGGCAATCTTTTATTGAAATTTGTCAGTCAGAAAAGGTGCTGCCAGACTTCTCCTGATTTTTTATAGGCTTGTAGAAAATGCAAACTGGAGAAACTGTGAACAAAACACAATGTACCTAATCTCCAAGAGGTCTGCATACCACTTACACCTTTTCCACAGCCCTTAAGAAATTAGAACGCTGTTGAGTGCATGGCATGGAATCCTATTTCTTATTCAAAATGTCCATGTGTTTGTTGATCTTCGTAGATGTAAGGCCTATCAACCTGAGCTATGCGCTCTGATCCTGACCCCTTTGCTATCCCTACACACACACAAACACACACACTAGTTTCACCACTTTTCACATATTGCATGGAGAAAGGCTGAAGTGTCTGGAGCTAGCTGGGTACATGGAGGTTCCCTGAAAAATTTAAAATGCTGTTTATTCAAGGGTACAAATTCCATAAGAGACCCTGTTTGTAGAGCAGATTCCCAGCTTCAATTTATCCCCATTCAACCTGTGTTAGGCAACATGGCAGAATGAAGGGGACTCAGCTGAAAGGAAAATGCCTTTCTCTCCTTCATGTATGATAATTTCACAAAAACATTGTCCTCTTCTAAAAATATTGGGGGTAGGGGTATTATGAAAATGAATATTTCATCAATATTTCAGGGACAGGTGCTAGTTAGTTTTCTTAATTTTACAAGGTTCCTTTTTTCTTGCTTTTAAAACGATTTTTTAAAACTCTACAGGGCTGTGTTTCTTTGCATTGTGTGTAAGCCAACGAACGTGTGGCTAGCAGGAAGCTTTGAAACACTTCTGGGACATTGAAACCATATATTACAATCCAATGGCATTGCTCCCAAATCATGCCAGAAAGTGTTGCCAGTGAGATTGTGAACTGTGGCCTTTGACATCTAATAAAATAAATAATTGGGCGGGGGGGTGTCTCAGCCTTCCATAAAGTTCAGAACAGTAAATAGCAGCACACATGTATTTCTTTTCTTGCACCCTGAGAATTCCTGTGACTAGGATGTCCTATGGCTTTTCAGGATTTGATAGAAAATTCAGTATAAATCTCTAATATAATTCTTAAGAAAAATTTAAAAATACCCTGAAATAGGCGGCAAAGCGGTTTCATTCTCCTAGCAAGACTAATTGTGTTGCAATCCACTGTTAATTCCTATCTCTTCTTAAATCTTCTTCTAAGATCCAGCAAAGTCATTTGCCTTTCAAATTGCAAGGAAAGAGGTTTTTAGTTTTTTTTTTTCCTGTACTCAAGATTTCAGCCTCAATCAACTTTAAGCATGTATATTTGCAAATCATGATGTGAGCTTAATATACTACTCTGATCCTAACCCTACCTATTTCCTAGTTTAGTTAAGGATTGACATCACTTTTTCCTCTGGGAATCAGAGTGGTAACTGACTTATTTCTGGATGGTTAGAACATTCGATCTTGCATCCTCTTCAGTCCCTGGGGGATCAGCTGCACAGAGTAGATCACATCCTAGGATGCCTCTTCTTCTTCAGGTCTTCAAAACTCTTCTGTACAACATGCCCAACTTCTTTCATCAAATTTATCCAGAATTGCCCTCAAATTTACAAGCCTTCAGTGGTGCAAACACTGTCCAATTTTCAGCCTTACCAGGTAGACCAGACAGGAAACACAACCAGATAATCCTACTTTATTGTAAAGTTACATTAACAGAAACTTGCAAGCCTGAAAGTACATTTCTCTCTCCCTTTACAGCCTGAGAAATTAAGGAGGGTCCCTTCTGAGCCTTTTGGCCACCCACTTTTCAGCTGCAGGCTATACTGTCTCTTATCTGACTGTTCCTAGGTAGCATCTCTTCACTCCATCTCCCAAGGTCTTTCCCACATACCATTACACCAATCCAACTCAGGTTTAGTAGCCTCCATTGTTCCCCCAGATACCCCTGTGGCTTCCACACTGCTGGCATTCCAGGAAGCCTTCAAGACCTGGCTGTTCTCCCAGGCTTTGGGTTAGAGTGGTTGTGGCCCATGCCAGATTGGGTGGGTGGGTGGGTGGTTAGCTGGAACAGTGATCAGTTCTTCCTGTTAATTTTTCAATGGTTTTATTGTACACCACCCAGAGTTGATTTGGAGTTAGGCAGTGCCTAAATTAAATTAATTTATTTAAAACCATAGTTAATCGACAACCAGAACTATCTAAGCCTATCTTAGTTGCCAGCTATTACCCACATTCCATTTCTCCTCTTTTCTTCTTCCCAGAGTCTTCCCTGATATTTCTTAAGAGCCCATCTCTGGAGCCAGCCCATCTCTCACCCCTCTCCTTTCCCTTATGAGAACTGAATTATCTCTACTCTTCTAATCAGCAAACTAGCACAAACTAGTGTAGGATATTTGCTTGGATGTCTGCCTGAAAGTATGTAACAAGTCAGCAAAAAGTCATGGTGACTGCAAGCATATCATAATCTCACCCAAATGTCGTATTTGGAAAACTGGAGGCCCGCTAAGGAAGCTTGCCCAACATTTTCAAGTTTGTTTAAATGCATTAAGTATTTCAAATATATTGTTACGCTAAAGATAATAGTGACCTAGAAAATCACATTCTTTCCTGAAATATATATGCCAGCCATTGCTTCACCATACATACAGACTTATACACTTCAGATACTTTACTGAAAAGCACTGAAGCTGAACTAAGTAAAAATCAGCCAAGTGTCAAAACTCCAAGCAAGGCATTTTAAAACCATACTGCTATTAACTATATGGCTAAATGTCCATACTGTGCATACAATCAGTGAGATAGCATAGCCAGGATATGCACATTAAAATCCATTTCAAACTCTAAGCTGAACAGTAATATTCTTCACCTGGTGGTACAGGGAATGGGCTTCCCTTTCCAGTATTGATAAGCTCATGTATAAAAGCTGGTCCATGTCCAATTTACACAATTCTTCTCCCTTAGAAATTTCCTTTTTCTCTTTCTCTGAATCATAACTGTAGCCATGTTGCCACTTACTTTATTTCTCTTCCTTTTTTCCTAATATTTTTCTTTGCCTTCTATCTTTTGCATACTCAAGCCAATGCCACTGCTATCCAGGTTTTCCTATTATGCGAAGGCCTCCAAGCAAAACCCAGTTTCGCTATCACTATCTTCTAACTTGTATTTTACAATTACTTTGCAAACCTTAATACTCCACCTCCTTTTCCCCCTTGCTGTATTTCTGCCATTAGGAATTATTAGGGGAAAATATGCCTGTTGCAGCATTGTAAATTGTGCTCTTTAAATCTTTGATTTTTGTTTTTTCTATCCTATCAAGTAGAGTATAATATATTGTGTAATATAAAGCATGTTCTTGTACAAGTTTATAAGCAATATCTTAAGACAAAAAAATAGTTTGCCTACAGTTAATAAAGTAGGGCAATCCCCCCAACTTGGCTACCCTCCAGATGTGTAGAGTTCAAGTCCTAGAATTCCCCAGCCAACATAGCTATTGCTGAGAATTCTGAGGATTGAAGTCTACACATCTGGAGGGCACCCAGGTTGGAGAAAATTGATATACTATAGGATGGCATTATCTTTCTCACTTTTTTTGCCTAAAGTGTGCTCAGTAGACAATGATTCTGGCAGTCTGGGCAGGCCCAATAGAGGAGCTGTGCAGAAGTCCAATGATTAATTGAATTATGCTCATTTTCTGATTTGTTTCTAGGTTTCAGGGGAGTGGCAAAGGTGGTCAAAACTACAGTGGACTATCAAACCAACTTGGACCGGTACTTCTTCTGGGTTGATTTTCTTATGTTTAAATGTCTTATTTATACAGAATACAATTATGTATTTCATCCTTTAAAACTAATGGGGTCCTTGTTGTGAACAATAGCAAGTGAATATAAACATTGTTAAGAGTAATTACTTTCACTTACCTGCACTGTTATACATAAATGTTCAGTATAACCTTACTTGATATTTATAATTTCTTTCCTATGAAAATTACCATTTTTGCTATTGTGACAATTGAAAGTAAATAAGTATACTATGCATGGGCAATACAGACTGAACCTGCCAATCCCGCAGATAAAAAAATATTTTATTCAACTGTAAGACAGACTAGAAGTTCTTCCCTCCCCAGACCAAGTAATTTATCTTTTAAATGACCAAGCCAGTTTGGATTTGCTGATGATATGGTAATGAAGGCAGATGTGCTGAACTTATTTTTCTATGTAAAAAGGATATCTTAATTGCAGGATTTCCTTTCTTTTTGGAAAATACAATAGTAATGGGCTATGTAATGATACACCTCTGCTGGTATATATTTTATGTATGTTGAATATATATGTAGATATGAATATTTGCATAGACATGTGATCAAACACATGAGGTGATAAGAAAATTAAATCAAGATTAAACAATAAGGGTTAAGTGTATTGTCGAAGGCTTTCACGGCCGGCATACGAAGGCTGGTGTGGATCTTCCGGGTTGTGTGGCCGTGGTCTGGAAGTTCTGTTTCCTAACGTTTCGCCAGCATCTGTGACCGGCATCTTCAGAGTGCAGGAGCACAGACAACTGCTCCTGTCTGTGCTCCTGCACTCTGAAGATGCCGGTCACAGATGCTGGCGAAACATTAGGAAACAGAACTTCCAGACCACGGCCACACAACCCGGAAGATCCACACCAGCCTTAATAAGGGTTAAGTGCCTATTTATTTATTTACTTACTTACTTAAAGGATTTATATGCCCCCAAAATCTCAAAATTATGACTCTAGGCAGCATACACTATAAAACAGAATTACAATAAATGCAAAGAGCAACTAAAAAGTACAACTGGAAACACAGTCAGAGCCCACCACTATATGCTATACCTTATAGGATGAGCTTATTTAACATCTAGCCCCTAACACCCAATGGAACAGCCAGGTCTTCACCCCTTGCTGAAGGCTGACAGGGTCAGGGCCTGTCAAATCTCATGGAGGAGATAATTTCATAGAACAGATGCTATTACAAAGAAGCCATCCCTCATAGGACCCATCAGATGATGTTGTTTCAAGAAAGGGACCTGGAGAATGCCCACTCTGTTGGAGATTATGGACAGCCAGAAACCATAAGAAACAGGTGGTCCCACCACTAAAAAACTGGCCCCTGTGCCCATGACTACCTGCACTGCTGCATTCTGGACCAACTGCAGCTTCTGGGTGGTCATCAAGGACAGCCTCATATAGAGCACATTGCAATAGTTCGACCAAGAGGTAACGAGTGAGTGACAACAAGGATTGCCTCCCAGTCCAGGAATAGGCACAATTTGTGCACTAGATGGAGTTGTGCAAAGGACCCCCTGGCCATGGATGGCCACGAGTCCAAGAAGACCCTCAAACTGCACACTGGGTCTGAGTGGGGCAGTACAATTTCCCCTGAGCCAAAGTTGGAAATTTTCCAGTTCCTGGACAAGTGAGGTGGGGGGGCAAATCCCATACCACTGTCTTGCCAGGATTGAACTGAAGTGTTTTTTCCCCATTCAGGCCCCCTGAACTTCCAGGCATTAACATGTGACTCCCAGGCCATGTTTGCCATAGCGGCCATGAACTCCCAAGCTGCCTCCCATTCAATGCCCAGGGATGGCAAGTTAAAGTCCCCTACAAACATAAGTCTGTGGAACTCCACCAGCAGCTCAGCCAGGTCCTGGAAATTTCCTCTAAGATCTTAGGTGGTGAAAAACCACAAAGCCACCTTCTGATGTTAAGTGTGATGGCAACTCCAAATGTTTAGGTGTCCATAAGTCCCAATTTGGCACACTGAACACAAGAAGGCTGATGTCCTATCTGTGGAGTCCTTGGGGTTCTCTGAGCTTGGTTCTTTTCTTGCAAACATTTCATTACCCGGCTAGGTAACATCTTCAGTGCTAAAATGGGATGGGGTTTGCTGTCTATTTATGTGCTGTGGCCTGCCTTGCCAGTGCTGGTGAGGGTGGGGGTTTTTGTTTTGCTCCTCTGGTAGTTCTTTGATTGGCAACCAATCACCAGCAATCATCACGAGCAATCATCACCCAGATAAGCAAAGGTTACCACCAGGCACACAATCAAGCATATGCCAATCAAAGAACTACCAGAGGAGCAAAACAAAAAACCCCACCCTTACCAGCAGTGGCAAGGCAGGCCACAGCACATAAATAGAGAGCAAACCCCATCCCATTTTAGCACTGAAGATGTTACCTAGCCAGGTAATGAAACGTTTGCAAGAAAAGAACCAAGCTCAGAGAACCCCAAGGACTCCACAGTTCAACCCTGAGCTACACATATTCACCTCTATTGATGTCCTATCTATTACATAAGGTGGCTGCCACAGGGTGCCAGCTGATCCTTCACAAGGTCACCAGCAAGTCCCTGCTTTCACTGCTGCCCAGTGCCAATGCCTGACCACCTTCCCCCTCTGTAACACTGGGGGGGGGGGGGGGGGGCGTTGAGACCCAATCCACCAAACTCACCTCCCTCATGCCAGGAAAACTGGTCACCAGCAGCCCATTGCCATCACCCATTCTTAGAGGAGGAACAGCCAAGGTGCCTCCATCGCAGACACGCCATACAGACAAAAGCCTCACACCACCTAACAGTTCTGCTGCTACTGCCACACCAGAACAGCAGCAAAATCAGCTACCATTTCCCCTTCACCTAGGAGATCTGGTCATCTTGGAGCAGGGGAGGCTGCTTCAAAGACACCTGAAGCCTCCAAACATCCCAGAACAGCAGATGAAAACAAACAGATCCACACATACCTGCTGGGCGTTTCTATGGACTCCAAAGCATAACCCAGCCTTCAGTGGACCACCAGACATCTCTCTGTCAGCCCCAACATCCTCAATCCCCAATCACTTTCATCCCTGACAACAGCAGCCTGCTGCCCCCAATGCCATGACCAAAATAAATACATTTGTATAATAGTCTGTTGGAGGAAAAAAAAACAACCACAAAAGGCACAGTGAGTAACTTTCTTAAGTATTACTTTTAGAGAAGCTCAAACCAAGAAGAAATTTAATTCTGACATTTTAAAAGAGAACTATCGTAAATAAGTACAATAAATAAGCCCAATCATAAGAAGAAAATGGAAAAAGTCAATGCAAGGCATTTCTCCCACAACTGAATCTGATTGTGCAAAGTTGCCTTGCTGTCTGTTTTAACCAGACACATTGGTTGGCTGTTACCGCTTCTCTCTCAAGTTTCCTGTGGGTGATAGGACCTTGAAAAATGGCTGGAAATGACAAACGGCTGGTTCCCCACACAATTAGGTTGCCTCACCATGGTTTCTAAGATGTACCATACAAGTACAGTTTACACAAATTCATTCTAAGTGGATAGAAAATAAGTATAATCTTGATTTTGCAACAATAACAATAATCAAAGAAATACAGGCGACTCTCCATTCTGGTGCTTAGAATTAAAACAAAGCATCCCACGGAGCTGAAATGTTTTTGTTTCTAATGGGCAGGAAATACAATTGAATGCACACTTTGGGTTCTGTGAGTAGCAAGAAAAGCTAAAAATTAAGCACACAGCATGGTCTCCTGAGATTATTGAGAGGGAGGACAACTTGGAGGAGGAAAGAAACTGGGAAGGTGACAGGATTAAGATGCAATGTTATTATTACTGCAAACCTGAGCAGAAAGATAATGAATTCTGAAGACAGTCCTTGGGAATCAGGTTGCCGTACTCTTGGCAATGGAAAGATGAATAATTAATAACCAACTTCAAAGTTCGTAACTTCCTCTTCCTCTCCCAAGGAGATAATCAAAAAGGCAACAACTAACTTAGGGACAACCGCTTGCAATATTTTATGCAAATTACTGTCACTGCAGCTACAAAAGTATACATAGGAGTATACCCGGGAGAACAGCCCAGACTTTCCAGTAGCTCACAGTGGCACAGCTGGAAAGACACTGGGCCACAAAGTCAGGGGCACCTGTAATAAAGCAGTGAACCCATCTATCTTTCTGAACCCCAGGACACAAGGGATCATGCCAAGGAAAGACAAAGCGAATCTGAGAATATGTGCATGCTTGATGAAGCTCAAAAAATCTCCAAGATTTCATATGCGTTCCAGAGAAAATTTTCATCAATAGTTTAGGCTTTGTGATAAGCTTCTTCTTTTTCTCTCTCCCTCTATTATTGTTGCACTTGTTCTCATCCATTAAAAAGTAGCCTCCTTCAATTTGAGCTCAACTTCTCTTGACTTCATGGATATATCTACGGCTGCAGTAGGGAATTGGTTTCCCATCGCCTTCTTCCAAAATATGTTTTTTTCTTTGCTTTCTCAGTCAAGCTTATAGCCCCAGCAATCTCTGAATATTTCCCATCACAATAGCCATTTGTAAATTTTTGCCAATTACTTAATTTGAGCAAGATAACCATCCAATGCTAGATTATGTATGAAAAGTTGGTTATGTCAGAGGTGGGAGCAAGAAAGCCCCCTGCTCTCTCTCTCTCTCTCTCTCTCTCTCTCTCTCTCTCTCTCTCTCTCTCTCTCTCTCTCATGCACTACAAGAATATGACTATAAATATATTTCTGGTATGGCACTTTATATATATCCAGATAGCTAGCTAGATAAATGGAATGACTGACTGCAAGATTTTTTTTTTTTTAATTTAAACTCTTAATACATCCAAATCAACTGAGAAGACATCAATAATTGATAGCACATGCAGCATAAAACATAAAAAGCCCAAAAGGCTAAAGTAGGGGTCAGCAACCTTCTTCCACATAGAGGCTAGAGGCCATGTCTGTGAGTGGACGGCAGACCAGATTAATCTCTATAGCAATAAATGAAGGCAATAATAATAAAGCCAGGCACAGCTCTTGGCCACTACCGCTTCTTCTAACCATCACCACCCCTTTATTTTCCAGGAAGCCCTGATACCTCCAGCTCATCTTCATGCTTCACTCACTAGAGAGAAGAGAAATGGGACACACCAGACTGTGATAGGGGAAACCATGTGGGGAGAATCACCTCACCACCTCAGCCAAGATGCATGCTGAGAGTGGCTGCTGCCGTCATTTCTTCTTCCTTCTCTGCCTCATGACTCACTCTCAGTCTTACTGTCCCCAGGCAGGGAACTTGTTGCTCAGCCCACACCATGGTGGCTGGTAAACCTATCACCAGAAATGTCGCCCTTTTTTATAGGACCACTGTGGGCCAGGTGGATATTATATTTCTTTTGGGGACTATGGGCTAGAGGATTTCAGGTGGCTGGCTAAATCCAGCCTGTAGGCCACAGATTGCTGACCCCTGGGCTAGAGGCTATAAATTTTGGTTTCAGGCAGTCGCCCCTAAAAAAGTTGATAGGAGTCTGACATATTATGAAAGAGGATTTCATTGGTTTCAAACAATGAGTTTAAATTGAGAGCAGCTTATGTTTGGATCAGGGATACCTAGTTTTGAAAAGAAACACCAGCACTCTAAGTTGGGCTGAAAGCAAAAATATAGTCAATGAAGAGCACCCCAAATTTCTAATAGCTTTATTTGAAATTAAAGAAGCTTTCTGAACTACCCCAATCTACTGCCTCCCAACTATTGTTAGACCATACCTCAGAATTTCCAGCCAGCATAGCATTTGGCCCTGCCAAGGGGAACTCTGAGAATTGTAATCCCACTTTATCTGAAGAGCACCAAGAAGTACGTGACTCTTTCTTTGCAAAGGACTTCCATCAGCTTCTCTACTTTTTCTCCATGCTTCCCTAGCTTCCTTCTCCAGCTCTGTCTACTGCTTCCTCCACACCCTTTACCCCTCTGACTTCTTTCTCTTTGACTTACTCGGTTAGAGGCCATACAAAAGCTATATTTTAAGGATTTCTATGGACACATACAGGAGAATTTTGGCCAAATGAGTAGATGGCTTTTCTGTTTCCTCCTCCTCTACTGCAAGTTTATTTGGAAAAAAAGCTACACTATTTTAACCCTCTCCTTCTAAACCTCTGGTTGTCATTCTGTTGTTTGTATAAGTACCCACACTGTGCCCACACTAATTCTTAATCTCACTGCCAGATACTGCAGTCATAAATCTTTGCACTAAGCCCTTCCCTCCGTGCAGAGGTTTCTCCCCCCAATTCCATTTTATTTCTGACATCAGTCATGCTGGTCATGAATTTTCCCAGCATGTTGCAGAAAGTTCCAAAGACCTGGTGAGTGGATGATTTTTGCTTGGGAAGCTTTAATGTATTTTAATAGCACAAGTTTGTTCCCTCTGTGAATTTGCCATATTCTTACATTCCTTTTTCCTTAAACACAAAACAAGGTCCCATTCATCTGGCCCCTTTATTTAGCAGCTAATATAGATTATCTGTTTTGTCACAAAGCATCATCTATTTTTCACCCAGGCCCTAGACATAGGCAGGAAATATATCAAAGTCTATAAACATAATTTAAAGGAGCGGGGGGAGAGGGGTCTAAAAAGCTGTGCAATCCCACAGTCCATCACTGCTCAGGAAAACTCTTCATCTTATAAATTGTAAAAATATTCAGCTCCTACACATTTCTAGCCAAATGCTGATGATTGTATAATTTCCTGAAGTCGTAAGACTGAATTGACTTTTGCCCACTGCGATCTGTGTTTACTATCAAGGACTTGATTGAACAAGAGAAGAAATATGTTACGTCCAATTAGTTTCTTTGTCAAGGACAATGTAAACCTTGACAAGAAATTTGAAATGCCAAAAAAATAATTTGTGCTTCTATTGGAATGTTTGAAGTCAATATCCAAATTGCTTTGAAAAGAAGGGTAGAGTCCCTTCTAAGGCTAACTTCAGTGGCTTTCCCTGGTGCTGTTCTTAATAGGAAAGGGACATTTAATAGAGATTATCTCAAAGGTTTTACTTCCTTTTTTATTGCTTTAATATAAAAGAAAAAGATAGATTTTTTTAAAAAACTGGAAAAAAAGAAAAAATGAATCAACAAAAATATATTCATTACTCATACAGAATGACATTTGTTCCAATTGATGAAAGGAAGAACAAATTCCCATTTGTTTAAAACTTGTTTCAAAAATTTCCACTGGACCACATCAAAGGCCTTTTCTACATGCAACAAGGCCACTACTGATTTCAGTTTTTCAGAATCTTCTTCTAATGTCAGTTAATAATTTAATTCTGTCAGGCTTTTGGAATAGTTTATGAAATGAGATTATGCAGGATGGAAAATTGAACATAATATCCTTAATCTATGTGCCAGTGCTGCTGTCAATATTTTAGCATCAATATTTAACAAGGAAATCAGGCAATAGCTTTCACAGTCAGCAGGGTCTTTACCAGCCTTCAAAATCAAAGGTATATATGCCTTACTGAAAGGCACTGGAAAGGCTATGTTCAAAAAGACATCATTATAGACCTCACATAATATTGGGACAAAGAACAACACATATCTCTTACTGTCAGAGTGTTACCCAGGGCATGGCAACAAATCTCTCTCTAAAAATTCACCAAGCACTCAAGAGCTTGCAGCAGAAGGATCAAGGACTAGGCTCAGATATATAAATTGAGTTTTGTTGCAGATACAAGAAATCCTAATAACAAAGAAAATCAGCTACTGTTAAATCTACTAGCCCAAACCTACAGTACATATATAAAACAGCTCCAGGGTTTACATCTTATGTCTCTGTGGAGCACCTGCACTGTATATTGATAGCTATCCTGCCTGGACTCAGGCACTTTGCTTCTTGTCTTTGTAGCTTCAGCTCTCATATAGCACTCAGTAATATAACTATCTGGGCTGGGAGCTTTTCTTGATTTCATTCACTTAATGGTATCTACTATTTTCGATGAAGTTGGTAGAGTACTATCTGATATGAGTTCCACAATCTGTGGCTTGGATCTGTGTTGCTCCTAGCATCTTTGGGTGGGTATTTAATTAATTAATTAATTAATTTGATATATTTCACAGCTTTGGGTGGCATACAGTAAAGCAATGAACCAAAAAACCAAAAACAAACAATACTAGTTAAAAACAAATATAGTAATCGGGATTCAAATGTATTACATTTTTCCAGATGGTAACTCAACCTGATCCACATGCCTGAGAAAAGAGATAGGTTTTCACTGCCTTTCTAAAGGTCTGCAAGATTGGGACCAACCATATGTTGGGAGGAAGATCATTCCAGAGACCAGGTTCCACCATGCAAAAGGCATCCTTTCTAGGTTCCATAAGGCAATATTGTTTCAAGGAGGCCCAGAGAGTCCCCCCGCCCCATTAGAGCATGTAGGCTAGGCAGATACCATTGTTGTTCATAGTCTAGATCCCTACAGCCTCCATACATTGGCCTCACTTGATCAACTAGGTATGGAGATATACAGTTGAGTATCACCAGAGTACTAATGCTATTGCACCCCATGCTGAAAGATGACATCCCCCTGTGTGGATGTTAAAAAGAAGTGTGAAGAGGGTAGAGCCCTGAGGGACGCCTCATAGAAGAGTTCTACTGCTAGACTGCTCCTCTCCCCACCAATACCAACAGAAACCAGCTCCAGAGGAAGGAGGAGAACCACCATAACACCATACCTTCCACTCACAGCCCAAGCCAGTCCAGAAGGATACCACAGTCAGTAATATCAAAGGCTACCAAGATGTCAAGAAGAGTTAGAATGAATGTACTACCTCTTCGCAAGCCCATTAAAGATCATTAACAAGCATGAGTGAAGCTGTTTTGGTACTATATCCCAACCTAAAACATAACTGGAAGGGGTCCAAATAATCAACTTCCTCCAGAACCTTTGGAGCTGTAGGCTGATCATTTTCTCAACATTCTCTAAAATGAAGGTTTGAGACTGGATAAAAGTTGTGCAAATTTGTGGAATCCAGCAATGGCTTCTTGAGGAGGGGGCAAGCCACCACCTCTTTCAGAGACAGCAGAACTACCCCTTTTCTCAAGGAAGCATTCACCACTGCATGGATTCACCTACATGTCCTCTTCCTGGACCTTCTTAACCAAACAGAAGTGGATGGATCTAAAACACAAGTGGTTGCATCCATGGCTGGCCCTAGACATTTTGGTGCCCTAGGCAAAATCATATTCTGGCACCCTCTATGGTTTGGCTCTTCTTCTGATTTTGTTAGGAATTTCAAAAAAGTGCCATCTTGTTTCTTTTTTTCTTTGAGTTTTTGAGCTTTACACTTATGATTTTTGGCCCCAGGCATTTTTTTTTCTTTTCTCAGACATTTTCACCCTATTTACACTGTGAAATTTTATTTAACAGTTGAGCGGGCATGCTGGTTCAGAGTGTGCTATTACTGCTTTGCACATTTTTTATTGTATTTTTCAAAAGTCT
Source organism: Liasis olivaceus (assembly GCA_030867105.1). Lineage (NCBI taxonomy): Eukaryota > Metazoa > Chordata > Lepidosauria > Squamata > Pythonidae > Liasis > Liasis olivaceus. The sequence goes on from CM061349.1 coordinate 43,111,912, forward strand.
TCGATTTTGGCACCCCCTAAAATTTGGTGCCCCTAGGCCGATGCCTACTCAGCCTTAGCCTAGAACTGGCCCTGGTTGTATCCACAGCACCAAGGGCTCTGTCCACTTTCTCAGGACTAATAGGATTAAACTTTTTCCTAGATATCAATACAAGGCCATGCCTCAGTCAACTCCATAGGACCTGTCCAGCTGAAGTTCAGCTCAGAGTGAATCTGAGAAATTTTACACCTACCAAATATCTAGAATAATCTTCACAGTGATCCTTCAAGTACTCCCCTGGTTGTTCTGACACAGGAAGAATCTGGTCTTTCTGAACAGAGCAGCTGGCCAACACTCAGAGATGAAATAAGCATGCTTCACAGTTCTTATTGGCAAAGGTAATCTCTAATAAAGGTTCTTACCTGTGTCCAGTCAGTTGTTCTTTGTCTTCCTCTAGTAGCACTCTAGTAATCTCTTCTGCCATTTCAACCTCCAAAGGCCCTCTGCAAGGCCAGAGGCTCCCAAGGATCTCTGCACACAGAAAGTCTGCACAGGCTTGATCCAATCTAAAGCTCATGTCACCTTCTCATTCCAAGCAATGACTAAGGCCTCAGTAGAACTGAGCCTCAGGGACAATCCCAGGACAATCCAGGCCTCAAGAAGAAGACAGGTAGACCTCAAATTCATGGACATGTTAAAAAGTACAAGTGAAGCACCTTTCATTTGAGAAAAGTATCACTTCACTCTTTCAACAAATTTCATTGACTCATAGACCATACTTTTAGTTAATTAGCCCAGAATTTATAATCATGGAAAGAAAAAGAAGAGGATGACCAGTAGCAAGGTGGATGGACTCAGTTACAGTGGCAATAAAAGCACTGTTGGGAGACCTGAAAAAACAGGTTAGGGTCAGATCATCATGGAGAAAATTTACTCATGTGGTCGCTAAGAGTCAAAAAAGACTTTATGGCACATAATCAATAAATCAATTTACCACAAAGGTAGGAAAACTATGGACTAAAGTACATATGAAGTAGACTTGGAAGATTATTACCTATAGGCAAGGAAGGCCCAAGTTCAATTAATAATGCAGGATAGAGGAAGGGCTACTAAATCCTTCCTTAAACTAGTACCCCCCAGATAAGTTGGAATCCCAAACCCCATGAATAGGGAATTGTAATCCAAAATGTAATCCACTGGGGGAAAAGGAAACACCATCCTTATCCCAATTAAAATTAATACTCTTCTAAAATTGCTATTCACCCCAGAGGCATCTATATGTTTACATATTATGGGGTTAATAAAAGCTTTTATTAAAGGGGAGGGGGGATTTATTCAGAAAAAAAAGTGGTGAAGAAGGGAAAGGAAGGATAAAGCTGCAGCTAATGAAATTTCCCTTTGGTTGCCATTCAAAATGTACATGACCCCCTCAGGGTCTGGCTCCAGTATTACTGTAGCCATCTGTCTTTTTTCTCCTTCTACAAACGTCTTTATGCCTCTCTTTTTCTCTCTTCACAGAAGCATCCAAAACATGAAATTAGATTCTGATCACCTGGGGCAAGGTCAGTAAAAGCATCATTGCTGTCCCAGGTAGAATAATGAAGCCATCAATAACAATTAGATCAGGGTTAATAAGTGGAAGATAATGAGGAAAGATACAAGGTCACATTGAACTAATAGTAAGCACCTTGCTTCTGAAGGACATTGCATGCTCTAGAGGATCAACAAACAAGTAATACTTACTTTCTGTTGGATGTGATAGAGCCCTGCTATTCTTATGCTTTGAGGGCTACTTTGAGTTTAATCTGAGCCAAAGTTTATCAAAGATCCATATCTAGAACCATTTTTCAATGTCATTTTTGGTTCTGGAAAATAATGGTTCTGGCACTTTAAAGTATAACCCTATCCATATCCAATTAGAATTAAGGCAAACTGAATTCAGTGGTATTTACTCTCCTGTACACAATGTGGAATCATGTTTTTAGGATAACAGCCACTGTGGAGTGCAACTAGATTCACAGGCTATGACTGAGGAAGATTTAGTGCAAATCCTTACTTGGCAATGAAGTAACTGAATTACTTGGTTCAATCACTATAACTTAATAACTTATTAAGCAAGATAGTTGTGAGGATAAAATGAGGGGGGTATGTATACCATCTTAATGGTTTAAATGAAAGGCAGAATATCAATTCTTCAGACAATAATTTCCTACTGCATAAGTACAACTTGTAAGGTTCGCTGCACTTGGCGCTGAACAGAAACCTCATGAGGCACAGGCTCCGACGAAAGCTAGTTTATTCAGGTGTAATGCGTAGCCGTTACAGACAAAGCCAGGATTGGCTTGGAGCAGTTTCTTACAATAGTTTTATAGGGTTCCACCCTTGACCCATAGTTACCCCTTGGTTCTGCCCCTTGCCCTTGGCTACCCATCTGTCTGTTGCAATCTTCCTTCCCCTCGCCTTGATGACAGATTCAGCCGGTTTCTGTTGTGTTATAATCTTCTTCCTTTGTCTGTCTTGCCCTTGCATTCCTTGAGCTTTTCTTATGGTGAGTTGGAGTGGCTGTTTTAATCTGGTTTTGAATTGCCCGCTGATTGCCTCTGGATTGCTGCACTCCTGGTGTATTGTAAGCCGGAGTTGCCCGGGTTGCCTGGGGATCTGACTGTGCTACAGTGTTGCCACTTCTAATTGACTCCTGCTGCGAGTTAACTGTCCGCCCGTCGGTAGTTAGCTTGCAGTTACATTGTTTCCTTGCCCTGATCACCTATTGCCTGAGGCGGTGAACTGACCAATGACTCTGCACTAGCAGTGTGTGCTCTCTAGGCTGAATCTGACACAACTAGGGTTGTACTGCATTCAGACAATTCACTAACCCATTGTTAATGAACCACAATGTAATGTGGTTATCTGGGTTTGCACAATACCTTAACATTGCTATCATATTGTTACATACAGGTGGCACTGGGATGCTCTGTAAACTCTCCATGAGACAAAATAACAAGACAGGCTGGGTTTGCATAACACAAATTAGTCAGCCACATTTTAGCTTTGCATGTTGGACACAAACCTGGCCAATACCATGCTAAGATTCATGTAATGGTTCCTGCATGTGCAACCTATGCTAGAAGGATTAGTGCATTGCATAGTAACACTGAATACACTGCAAGCTATGCTGAAATAAGTTTGAACCAATTGCCTCTCATTTTGGAAATTCAGATTAAAAATTCAGGTAGTGCAGAATCATTTTGATTCCTGAATAAACTGTCATAAGTCAACTAGATATACCAGTATACATAGCTTTATTAATCAGATACAGATTGTTAGGTAGCGAGTCGAGAATTCTGATCAAATTTACATTTAACCATCCTAAACATTCAGTCAGAGTCCTTTCCAAAATTGCAGGATCCTTACTAAATGGAGGGGCACTTGGAAAACTCTTGACCAGACATTTATTTCAGTCTTAACAAAGGAGATATGTTAGGTTTTATCTGGTACATCTTATGCATTTAAATTAAAAATTAATAAAAATGGAAATTCAACAGGAAACATTTTCCTTATTGCAGTATGATGAAAACAGTTGTCACTTGCTATATTTCTGCTATTGTGGAGTGTTACAGCCATGAAAGTTTCTTCAACAAAAATAAGGCAACAAGAGTCCCATGTTTCAAAATTCCAGCTATCAAGGGATTATTCAGGCTGCCTATTAAAACTGAAAATGAAACTACTTACATTTGCATTTAAATCTAAAACTAAATGCAACTGTACTGACTCAGAAAACATTCCTCTGTGCTAATGGGGAATAGGTAAATTACAGAATGTGCTTTTCTCATCTAAAGTATCAGTAATATGAATGTCAAGATTGCACAGCAAATGGCACTAATGTATTTGTTCATGTAATGATTACAGGGTAAATACTATTCTTTAATTTGAGTGGGGTCTGAGTTATTTTATAATTCTGAAATTATTTGGAACAGCATATCAGAACATTTCATAGGGTTTGCTTCAAATACCTCCTTCCTTTCCTTCTGGTAATTTATTTTAATTATCATGCATCATTTCATATTGTTAATTTTATAGCTAGTAAAGACAAGACACCATTTCATAAGACAAAATGATGATAATGCTAAATAATACAGTTATTCTGCTATCCAAGACATTGGATTAATTCCCATAAAGTCAGCAGTGGTGGTGGTGGAATCCCTCTCCATTGAGGAGGAGGAGAGAAAGAAGTGAAAGCTTGTATTTTTATTATATCTTAATTCTGGTTATTATCAAATGGCTTTGCTTCCCCCTCAAAATGCTTATCTCAATCAACCAAGCAAAGTAAAAGGTTCTAGCAGCCTTCCTGCCAAATACATGAAGAAACATTTTCACAACCTGCTAACCTATTGATTACTCATTTAACCCAATTTTTGGGCTCTGCTTAACAGACTGTTTTTGTTCATATGGCATACCAAACTACAGTAAGCTAACCATTATTTTAGTTTAGCCTAATGTGGAAACCCAGCTTATAACTCCCATCACTGGTTTCAGCCTAGCCCAGTGTTTCTCAACCTTGGCAACTTTAAGATGCATGGACTTCAACTCCCAGAATTCTCCCAGAACTCTGGGCATTGATGTCCATGCATCTTAAAGTTGCCAAGGTTGAAAAACACTGGCCTAGCCGACAGACATGCTGTGTACAGAATTAGGTAATTATAGTCCAATATATCTGGAAGTCACCAGACTAAGGAAGACTGGGTTGACTGTCCCATCCCAACTTGCTTTTGTGCTCATGAGCAAATGAATAGGTTAAATGAGTAGACTTTTCTCCTTCCCATATTGTATCATCCAGACATAGATTCACATTTCCATGAGAAGGCCATTGGAGGATCTTTCTCAGCTCATTTGTAGTGTTTTTATTGCTTTTTATTGCTTTTTATTGTTGTTGTGAGCCACCCAGAGTTATGTTGTTAAGATGGGTGGCCATAAAAGTCTTTTAAATAAATAAGTAAGTAATAGTTTCCTAGCATGTCCTACCAAACTGAAGGCAAACCCATATTCAGGTTTAGTTCTCTCGTACTTATATGTACAAGGCAGCAAACAGCCCAATAGATCAAAAGGGTACTATATTGAAGAAAGCTGCCATTAGTCAGCCCAAACTAGTAAAACCTAGTGTGCACTTCAAAATATTAAAGGCTAAAATTGGAACTACTGAACATAGCTACTACTGTTTTATGGTATTTGATTTTCCAGTTCACACATTGTGCTAAGCCATGGGGCAGGGGGAGGTAAATAAGCTACAATGTCTAGGAGCATAAATTACACTAAACTATGGTGTACAAACCCATAATAGCTAAGTTCATGCAACACCAAAGCCAAACTAATTTCTTTATCTGAAGTGTACTCATCTTATAACAAATTATCTTCTGAAAGTTAACAAAGACCTCTTCTTTTTCAATGATTGTTTTGTTGTTCAAGATTTTCAAAATCACATTAACTTCTGATACTGGTGTATTATTATTAGACTTTCTCCTCCTTTCAGTGACATAATGTTTTGGAAACTGTGTCTATGATTTTAATTTTGATGCTATTTTGAGCTTGTTCAAGGAAAGATAGAACAGAATTTATTTGAATATATTCAAGCTTTCAGCTGCAGAATGTTCCTTCTTTTTGGCCAGCTAGCTCTTCCTTCAAGCAGAGACATGAAGAGTTTGGAATGTATTGCTCTGGTTTCCAAACTATGCACTGTGCTGCCAGGGGTGCCAAAGCAAACCCACGGGGCACTGCAGGATTTTTTAAATTTTCAAGGGAAACATAGTGATACAGTGGTACCTCGGTTCACGAACACTTCTGTTCACGAACAATTCGGTTCACGAACAGCTCCGGTCGCAAAATTTTGCCTCCGTTCGCAAACTCCACATTGGGTTATGAACAGGATCCGCGGCCATTTTCCCTCCCGTGACATGTGGTCGCGGCTTCCTGTAGGGAGGGGGACTCTCCCTCCAAGCAGTAACCGCCTCCCCACCCGCCTTCCTGTCCTCCACGCCAGAAGTCGCGTCGAGCAAGGTTAGCTTTCTCTCTCTTCGTACTGTACTTTGTGTCATATTTTTGCAGTTTTTTAAAAAAAAAACATATGGTTCAGAACGGATTAACCGTAGTTACATTGAACCTTATGGGGAAATTTGATTCGGGACGCGATCAAAAATCGGTTGGTGACCAAATTCGTAGGGGTCAGAATGGATTAACCGTATTTACATTGAACCTTATGGGAAAATTTGATTCGGTTCACGACCAATTCGGTTCGCGACCAGAGTCGCAGAACGAATTAAGTTCGTGAACCGAGGTACCACTGTACTCAATATCTGTCAGACACCATGTGAACCACTAGCCTAGTATCAGTGTGTTTCTCAAAAATTTTAAATATCCCATGGTGCCCCTGTGAGTTTGATGTTGCTGTTAAGGCTGAAGTTTCCAAACAGGGAACTGCAGCATACAGTTTGGGAACTGTGGGGCACCATGAAAACAGTTACTGAGACACTGAAAAAGTTTGGGAAGCTCTGGTGTATTGAGTTATTATTAAGCATGCCTGTACTCCTGTATTGTTACTCAGTTTCTTTCTATGTTGTAATTCTTGCAGACTCATTGGAGTTACTTCTTCTGGAAGTTTAGGTAAAGGAAGCAGCAGAAAAGTCTACACCTGGTATTAATGTCTTTCATCTGACCAGTAGAAAAATACAGAAGTCCTTTTTGAACTGCTACCTTCTCACCTTTCCTCTTACTCCTGGCTAGCCAAAAACTGATAAAGAACACATCTGTTCCACCCAGACACAATCTTTTCTGACACATATTGATATAATTCACACACAACACTAACCCAGAATGGGCAGCATTGGGTTTTGGCTTAGTAATTCGTAAGCCACAATTTCATTCTTGAGACAGATCAGCACAACTTGATAAGGTGAACACGTCCAATGACAAAGTCTTTCTCAAACACACACACGGATACACATTACTAGGGTCAATTTGTTTATATATTCTTGGTTACTGATGCAGGTTAAAGAAATAGCATCTAGCAATGGTGTTGTCTCTCCATTGATGCAAACTGTCCTACCATGTTCTTCTCAAATCTTATAACAGAGTTCCACTTTTGCCTTTCTGCCAAGAGTGTAGTGAATTGTAGCTGAATAGGAGTTAGACAGCACACTTGAAAGTTGTCTCAAGGATTGTTCAAGCTAAACAATATGTATATCAGGAGCAGATGATCTGAACAAAATTGAGAGCCAAGATATACATTCTATCAAAATCATTTCCAACTATAACATTTAGTGCTGACCAATCTGGATTAGGATACCGGTGTTTAGTTACCAAGAAAGAGCTATGGTACTCAGAAATAATGGTTTAGACCTCTTCTGGATGCTAATAGTGCTGCTTGAGGCTGTGGGGTGGTTTTCAATAGAAAGCAGCATGAAGGAAAACACATTTCCCCACCTACATACCATGTGACTGCTCCTTTTGCCTGTGTCCACATTTGGTCTAGCACAGAATGGAATGCTTGCTTATTGTGGCATGACACAATTATATAACTGCAGCTAGATCTTTCAGCTGCAGGAATCAAGAGGCAGAAAGGCATTTTGGTTTACAACATGCCTCAATCACTTCCTTTCCACATTTTCATGAGGAAGATTAACACAGGTATGAGCAATCTCTTGATGGGTAGGCATCACATTTGATTTTAGAGGAACTGTTGAAGAGTCACACAGTCTGGGGGATTTCTAAAGGACAATAACACAGGACCAATGCAGCTGTATCACATGTATCAGATTTTCTGTTTATCCAATGGGGCTATTTTTTTTTCTTTTGCTTTTCGAGACTAGTCTGGGGGTTATACAATGTTAATAAGTTTTGTACCTCAAAATAATGGAATTGCACTCATATCTTTCAGCAATTTTGCTAGCAAAATTCAGTAGGGTCACCAATGGAGGCTCAGGAGTTATATTCCACTCCAAAACTTACCTGCCATGCATTTAATATAATTCTTATCTCAGCTGCAGCCCTCATTCTCACAACATACTTCACTGGGTTGTAGCAGGGCAACTGGCGTGTTCTGCTAACAGGAAAAGGGAACTGATTGAACCAGCCAATTAACCCTTCAGATGCTAAATTTAACTTCCCCGGCCCATCTTGAAATATTATAAAATTAGCTGGTTCAAGAAAGGTGCAGCCATCTTATATTACGTGCTTCAGCACACAAAGATGAGTTAACTGACTGGAGAGGGGATGGCTGTTTGTATGCGTCAATGACAATAGGACTACTGGGATCTAATTCAGAACTTTCAACTTACGGAGATATATCGCAACAAATGCACTATGCATTCCAGTGTTATCAACTTGAAGTGTTCCATCCTTCTCTCTCACTCACTTTCTTTTCAAGATGCTCCTTCTCTTTCTTTAGCAAGTTAGACACTCAAGTGCTGCTCCTCCGGCCATATGCAAAAACAGCCAGCAGCATTCCTTTCTGTTACAAATCTGCATGCAGTGGAGTGACAGATAGCTTGCCTCCCCTCAGGGAAATTAAACCCCCAATTTGGATCCCAGAGAGCTTTTAAAGGCCACCTTTATCCTTGCCCTCTCCCTACTGCTGTCTACACAGCTGGAAGCTCTCCTGAGAAGAGAGTGAAGAGCAATCAATAGCATCTCCAAAGAAGATGCCTTTGGCAGCCTGGGAACACTTAACTGTAGTGAGCCACATGCTGTTGATTAAGATGCCTGGATGGGGACTGATTGATTTGTCTACCTTGATAGCATGCTAACGACAACAATTATTCAGCTGTTCCCAATTCCCAATAAGTACTGGCAGGAGAAAGCTTGCAAGAAAATGCAAAATTTAAATATGTCCATGGATAGACAAAATAAATAAAGATGAGAGCTCCAGTCATAGAAATAATTAGGTGCAGAAATAGCCTAGCTAGGTAGCAGTAAATATAGCTTATTCCACCTACAAAATGGATTGAAGTCAGGGAGGAAATACATGAACAAGGAACAAAATGGGAGATGGAGGAATCATAACCCAAATCTTTATATGCAAAAGATCCCAGACTTAGTCCTTGGCATCTCCAATAGGACTAGAAGAAACTTCTCTCTGAAACTTTGGAATTATACTGAACTAAACATACCCATAGTCTCAGTCAATATAGGAAAAGGTTACCATATTTGGGCTGCAAAAATCCAAATGATGACAAATGGCAGCAAAGAAATACTGAAAACCTGAATTCTTTGCTGCTGTATAGATGTCATCTGGAATTTTGCAGATATGATACACCTAATATTACACAGTTTCTTTATACTTAATGTTATGGGTATTCTTTGAAGATGGGGAGGAAATTGCTGGATCCAAGAGGACATACAGACAGAGATGACAGGCGAGATCATCACAGTGATTTATGGTCCGGGGGGTGGTTAGTATGGTCAGTTAGCTCCAAGACAGGTACATGTAGCTGAAATTGCACAAAGAAAGATTTTCAGATATATGTTAGGGTGGCATAGCCATTGCATGCCACCCAATCCTCCTTTAGGTTTTGCCCTCACATATTCTATGCAACTCTTGAAAACAGCTAATAGCGGTAACAGGTCTGTTGTGTGTTCAAGGTTACTATCCTTTAAAACTGAAAATCAGGGTAGCCAGTTGCCAAGGACCACAACCACCCATTCTTTTAATGGTTGTGGGGGAGTGCAAGCACAGATTCCCATTCAAGGGAAATTTTCCTTGGCAAGGCAGCATTCCTCAATTGATCTGAAGAGACTCCTCCCTACCTACCAAACTTTTATGATTGAGAGCAAAACCATTTCATAGCAGCATTTTGTCTGGCATTCATTCCTTGTTATTGCTGCATCACCTCTTTTTTTGTACTTCTGTTTTCACCTTCTAGCTGTGATTTCAAAGCTTTGCACTCATTAAACTCTTCTGGTCCCCTCCAAATAGAGTCTAAATAGGTTGAGCAATTAGCCTAATAAGTTCATTTTGCTAATTGTGCCATTTAACAAAATTCAGAGCAAGACTAGATTTCTGTATAAGGTATCATCATCATCATCATCATCATCATCATCATCATCATCATCCCATGGACTTTTATATAAGGAATAATAATCAGTCCATATAAAATTACCCCTTTGGAAATGTTCCTACACTGTAGTCACCAGGTGCCAATTTTATCACATTATATGTTCCATTAGGTAGGCAATGGCCTAAAGTGGTAGGAAAGATTAATGTCTTTTCAGTCTATTAATTCTGCAGAAGAATCAGGACATTCCAATGTTGCAAGAAGAGAGATAGGCAGTCCTTAATACAGCTGGGAAGTATATCAAGTATATTATCTTATATGATGAGAATCCTTTTTTTGGTTGCTGTATGTTTTTAGTTCACACATTAAATTTAGAAGTAGACTCAAAGTTCATATTAAACTGGATAGGTAAAGCTTACTCATCTTCAGCAATGTTTGGGGGGAAGGGTTATTAAGTTCCAATATAAATAGTTTTTTTCTCTTTTTCTTTCAGAAAACAAAACTTATCGAAAAATCAATTCCCTTTTGTCATATTTCACACAGACACAGATATGTAACTCATGTGGTTTTCACACTTTTTAAAAATTAGGATTGCTTACACCAGCCTTCCCCAGCTGCCAGAATTCCCCAGCCAGCATAACCACTGCTGAGAATTTGGGGCATTGAAGCCCACAAATCTGGAGAGGGACCAAGCTGGGAAAGGCTGACATGCAATCAGAAATGATTATTTAAACATGGCTCTGAAGAGTAGCTTAAGAAATAAAGCTAAATTTTATCAATCCAAGCTGTAATAAAATATTATTCAAGCTTTTATCAGTGGAGGCAAGAGACTGATTGTGACCATCATTCTTGCTAAGTTAATACCTGGGTCATGAATTTGTCTTATTGTCTTCCCTTAAGTCCACGTATGAGGTGTTCTTAATTATTCTGTCTGTGTGCCAATTTCAGACAGCAAGGGCACATCAAAATACATTCTAGGTGACTGCTTACAGCAAGCTCCTGCTTTTGGAGCCTTGCCAAAGCTTGTGCTTGGTCTTCTTTTGAAAGCACTGCAAGTTATTTTTATATATTGGAAGTATATTGTCTATTATTAACCTTAACTATCATATTGAAATGGTCAGAGTCAATAGATTGGAGCTGCATAGAAGGCTATGTTGATACGATAATTATCATCATCACCATGAATTAAAAAGAAACAGCTGGGATTTATTTAGATATAAAAGTTTTGCAGAAAAAATCCTCAGTTTTGACATACATATGTTTATACCTGTACAATGGGTCTGTCTCAAACTGTTATTATACTGATACATAAGGCAGGATACACCATTAACTCAGTGTTGGTCTCAGGTGGAGACGGGATATGCAATTATCCACTATCACAATAAACCACAGTCTGGTGCAGCTTGGTTTTATGGCATGATTCTTTCTCATCAGAGAGAATGGTAACTGAGGGTTCACCCATAAAGATGATCCACACTTACTGGACTTACTGGAATATGGAATATAGGAGGAAGTGATCTTAATGATTCTGCATGAGACCATGACTCACTAGATGCGAGTAGAGGGGGATAAATTAGGATGGTCCACCCTAGACATCTTAAGGATCTGGGTGGTTTTCAGCAGGCAGTTGAGATTTTCCCACTGATTTGGCAGGCAATTTTGTCACCAGGCAGTTTTGTCTGGTCAAGCTCTAGAATTCAGAGATGACAAGAGTGCAAAATAGAATTGCTAGAGTGGGAGGCTGCATTAGTGGCTACCCCATCCTTATGGAGTAGCCTCCCTCCAGAGATCCAGACTGCTCATACACTGCTCTCTTTTAGAAAGGCAGTGAACACGATGTGGTTCCACCAAGCATTTGGGATTTCAATTGATTGCTCTCTTCGTCATTCTTAACTGGGATAAACACTGAATGCATAGTTTTTAGTTTCTAATCCTTGATATGAATTTTTGTTTATTTTATTATTAACCTGATTTATGGAATTGTATTGTACCTTTATGCTGTTCAACTGTTCTGTTTGATGTGTATGCTTTTATGATTGTGAAATGCCTAAAGTCATTTGAAAATTGTGGGATATAAATTCTACAATCAATACATTTAATAGGGTTTTTTGTTCTTGTTTTACTATGTGCAGTTGTCTGTACCTATCAGAGCAAGAATCAGGTGGGTTGTATCCTCCTTCCTATGTGAAGATCCAGAAAAGTTAATTGGGTAGAGTGTTCTCTGGGCAATAAAGTGTTCCTTGGTTTAAAAGTGGTTTTGTCTAGCCAAGTATCCTGATTAGCGTTCTCTTAAAGAAATATAAAGACTTCCAGGTAATGCTGTAACTTTTTGGGAGCATCAAGAGCACCTGTTCTCTTTGCATTTTATTGCCCATCCAAAGACACCAGATAAAAGAAACAATATAGAAATTCAGGGACTTTTCTTACAACCTTCCATCAGATCCTATCAAATGTAGAAACTTTGTTTTTCATACAAAGCTCATTTATTAAATTTCTCACCATTTTGTTATATATTTGATGTCAAAAAAATAACAAAACATGTACAAACCAAATACACCCTGAAAATTGTTGTTGCACTGGGGAAACCTAATTAAAATACAATATTGTGCTTAGCTAGCAAAATCCTTGAAGATTTCACACTGCATTGTAAAATGAATATGATTTGAGATGCTGCAAAAATAACATCTTAACAAAAATAATGACTTTCCAGTGAGACACAATGTATCATGTACTATTTGGGATTAGATGCCTCCAAGATATGAGATTATTGATCTGACATTAATCATACGGTTTTGTTAACTAAAGGGAAGCTGAAAACTGGCAGCTGCATTAGCATGAGGCCAAATACTCCTCATTTTATAAAACTGTTGGCCCATTTGATTGAAAGGAACAACTTTGATACACAATAAACCTTTCCAAATATTTGAAATAGGTACAATGATGGGAAGGACAGCATCATAGCAGCAGGTTCCATCTGTATGTATGTACATTTATTAGGACACATGTTAAATATCACCACATCTGGGAATTACGTAAATGCATGCATGAACCATGATTCTTTATAGTGACACCTTTCAAAGTGCATCATCTACAGAGATAAAAATGAAGACCACCTAGATCTGGGCATATTCCATCCTTAACCTTGGATGGGTTGTACTTCCCCTTTCAAGAGTGGTGTGCAATCTGGTGGCATTCCTGGACTCACAGTTCCCTTTCAATGGGCAGGTGGCAGCTGTGGCCAGGAAGGCCTTTGCAAAACTTCATCTGGTGTGCCAGTTGCCACCTGTGTGGTGCACATAAAAACAGGTATGATGATCACACCTTTGTGTTTGCCATCAATATTTTTTAACATTTTTAACACATTCTGCAGAACACCCCTAGAAACAAGGAAAACATAAAGAATTTCTTGTTAAAGGCAACAGAAGAAAGTGCAAAAGATCCAGCAGAGAGGGCATACTACGGGTCCTATTGGCTAGGCACTAGAAGGTGGCCCTTTCTTCTGTGGTGCCCGCTCTATGGAATGTTCTTCTCCCTGAAGTGAAGCTGGCTTCATCACTTTTGACCTTCCAAAGGTCCTTCAGAACCTGGTTGTGCCATCAGGCCTGGAGACTCCAGGGGCTGGAGAATTGTTAAGGTGGCTCCACTATTATTAATATCTCTTCACCCAATAGTCCTTCTTTTTAGTTTTGTTTTTATCATTTTTAATGTTTTTAATAATTATAATAATAACTGTTTAATATTTATTAAATAACTGTTTTTTAGCTTTGTTGTATGCCACTCAGAGTCACTTGTTGTGAAATGGGTGGCTATATAAATTTGATAAATAAATAAATAAATAAATAGCTCATTCACTGTTGAAACATTTTTAAAAAAAAAAAGCCCTAAGAACATTAACTATACATGCAGTATTGACCAAATAAAAATAGGCAGAGAAGAAATTGAAGTAGTAACAGTAACTATAGCCATAAAATAAAGAGATATCTGCTACATTGGAGAAAGACTATGATTAAACAAAATATTGAAGTGCAGGGACATCACACTCACAACAAAAGTACATGTTATCAAAATGATGATTTTCCCAGTTAGGGAAAAGTCTTTCCCAGACTGTGAAATCTGGACCACTGAATGGCTAAATGAAGAGAAACTGATGCATTTGTGGTGCTGGAGAAAATGGTTGAAAAGACGTTAAACCCCACAAAAATAAATAAATAAATCATTGAATTCTAGATGAAGTTACTGACAGATAATCCTGACAAAATGATATCCATTGGGTCATAAAGAAGCAAAAGTGACTAAATAACTAAACAACAACAGCACCAGCTATTCCTCATTTAATGACTACAACATCAGGTAAAAGCTTGCATACAGTATGTGACTAGGGTATGAATGAAAAGGAAGTTCATACATTCAGCATTCAACCACATTCATTCAACAGACAACTAAAGAGAAAGTGAATAAAGGGTTTTTATTATTTTGATTTATATGGCCAACCACTTGCCACATGCCATTATGCAGGTATATAATTTTTAGCATTATGGGTAGAAAATGGCTGGAGTAATTGTCCTCATCTCAAAACATTTTAATCTGGGACCATTAGGTTAACAGTGGGAGATTCAGGAAAGATAAATTTGGGGCAGGAGATTAGGTGAGCTCTGTTGGTGATGTGGCTTTTTGTTTTGGGCACCATGGTTTATACACTGTTATGGTAGTTTTAATCTTTGTACACTGCTCAGAGTCACTAAGGTGAGATGGGCAGCTCTATTTAAATTAATAAATAAAAACGCTTCTTCATACATTGCTTACTTAACTTATGGAATTCACTAGCAAAAGCTGTATGGGTGGCCCCCAACCTGAATGCCTTCAGAAAGGGGTAACACAAATTCATGAAGGATAAGACTGCTCATGACTACTACTGTATTACCTATTATGAAAAAGACAATAGGTGTCTCTAGTCTAGTTTTCGTTGAGCATGAATGCTTACTTCCTGCTTATGCTTGTGTTCTGATTGTAGACTTCTTATTAACATCTAGTGGACCAATATAGGAGGACAACACTGAACTAGACAGGTTTTGTTCTGACCCACTGGTTCAGAAAGAAGCTGTCACTGGGGTTGAATGGCCTTGTGTGAACTGAAAACACAATAGTGTAAATTTTAACTATTCAACCAAACAGAAGGTTAGGATCAATTTTTCTTCCTGACCATTGTAAGCTGATTTATGTAATTGGTGGTGAAGCCAGAGTCTCTCCTCCATAACTATAAAGGAAAGAACTAACAAATAATACCAAATGCTGTTGGCAAAAGGGTCTGGAATAGATGAACACTTGGTCTGCTGGGGAATAGATTCATTACAAGTATTCATTCGTTTCAGTTGGTCTAACTACTATGGTGTTCATCTGAAATGAAATTCTGGCAATTTAAGTGATTGAGACTTCATGTTTTCCCCTTTTAAAATGTCAGTGAGTTGAGTTGAGCTGCAAAACTTGTATTCTAGTCAAGGAACTTCACAAAGGATAGAAATGTATAGAATTTCCTTTTATCAGCCCATGAGTCATTACAAAAAGCATAATTTGAGGTGGAGACAAAATATTATCTATAATTGTCCTGAAGAGTAACATTTCTTTGTTTTAGTTCCATATAACCTTCCTTCAGTATCATATTAAGATAAAAACTGGAAACATGCTTTCCAAGAAATATTAAGAATAGGATTTGATTTATTTTTCCTCTTATATTTTAATGTTCTCCTTTCCCTATTTTGTCTGCCTTATAGTCAGATTTTGTGTGGTGGCTCCCTTTTTAACTAATTTGTTTCAGTATTTGATTGTAGGCAGCAAATATATATCTATATTACATATTCTTTACCTAATTTGCTCCACCCTCTCTATATAGTATCCAAAATTGGATTCAGTGTTTATGTAATCTTAATACTATGGCCAAGCCATCAGATCAAAAACATTGGTCACAAGGAATAATGCCTTTGTACAGTAAAAATGGTATTCCTATGCAGTAGGTGAAGGCTGGCAGGCATATCTGGTTAGAAAAAGGGCATTAGTTTGAAGAAAAGTTGGAGGCCTTCAATCACCTCTCTTATGAACCACTGTGTACCACAATTCTAGTAGTGTCAAGGAATAAAAATAATATTAAAAAGACCCAAGCATGACCTTTCCAATTAACACACCCTCTCCTCTCTTCCCATTTGTACTGCTAATTGTTGGGTCTTGGTAGAGCAATGGCAGATGTTGCAAAATTGTATCTCTGGAGAGTCATATTGCCAGAGCTAGGAACTTTTCCTCCCCCCTCAAGTCTTGCAATGCTGCCTAATCATGGTGAGGGGTGTTCTGGAGGGATGAGTGAAGTATACTGAGTGTATTATCCCAGCAGGTCATCCAAAACATGAAGATCATTCCAGCTACCCAGATAAAGCAAGCAGGAATCTATATTGGATAGCAGAGATTTAAGAAGATGCTAGAGGCAGATGATTGCTTTATTGACAACCACAAAGGTATCATTTCATACTGTGCAGGAAAAAGCAACTCCTACATTTTACCAAGAAAACCACACCACCATTGTCTCTTTCAAGGCAGGAGGTACCACCCACTTCATCAAGGAGGCCAACACCACAGCTTGGACCCAACCACAGGTCACTTCCCTAGCCACTTTTATGACCCAGAAGGGGCCTGGATTCAGTCAACAGGTGGCTGAGCTGACAGCACAGAGAATTCTGTCCACTTCCTCAGGAGTTAGGGGCTCAAAGTCATCCCAGATCACACTACCAGATTGTGCCCCAAATGACTGAAAAACCTGTTTGAGTCATCTGAAGTCACACACCCTTCACAGGCTGGACTGGAGTTAAGCCAACGTAATCATCAAGAATTATCAAGGTCCTCCACTGAGTTAGACCTGCAGTTACAGGCTTAAGGAGATTTCTGGCTTTATAAGTATGTTGCCTCTAGTATGTTGCCTTCTTTGAAAGTAGTCCTCCTCGGTCCCAAAGGCAGCCCTGTTGAGTTGGGTTTCACAGTCTGAAGTTAACCAACATTACTTTATCATCTGGATACAAAATCAGATAAAGAAGTGGTATGCCTATACCCCCTTTGAAGTTGTCTGAGTTCACAGCTCAGGGAGAACTATGGTTTCAAAAACCCAAGGGCCACACTGAGCACTGGCAAGCAATTATTGATAGAACCCTCTGTTTTTCTTCTCCAACCTACCAACCTTCAAGAACCAAAACTTTGGGCACAAGCAGATCAGCAGTGAAAAGGAGAGGTGATTCTTTCCCCCTCTCTCTGCCTACCTCTCCCTCTTCAATTCAGAAACATTCTCTCCATCCCCAAGAGAAGCAACAGCCATGTGAAAGGTGGTTCCCATTAACACATGCGGGTATGGGTGTAGGTGTGAGTTCTACATATTCTAAATTTCTCTCCCTCTTTGCTATGTCAAGAAGCCCTAAACAATCTGGCTTTGTTTGTGATGACAAGAGTTTCTATTTTTCCTCTTTCTGGTTTCTCTTTTTATAGCTAATATATGGGTAACATAAATCCCTTCTAGAGACCTTCCCCATTTTCCCTGCAATTCTCTGAACAACTGCCTTATCTTTCTCTCATTCAACTGAAAGTAGTAGATTCTCCATGAATTATTAACTGTTTATTTGATTGCTTTGTAAGCCTTTAGCCTCAAATATTCATTGTGCTACATTTCCTATCAATTGACAATTATTTGTTATAGAGTCACTTGTTCAGTGAGATGGGCAGCATATATAAATGTGAAAAATAAATAAAATAAATAAATATATTAAATCTATTGAATTTCGGGGTTTTAAGATCACTTCTTTTTATTAATTAATGCATGCAAGCAAAGTGTGATTTTTTAATTGTACTTTCTAAATTATCATTATTAACTTCCAAAACTATGTTCAGAATTTGCTTTTTTTAAAAAAAAAAAAAAAAGTTCAGATTTCTAGGCATGGGTTTTTATATGGTTAGCTCCTTAAAATCTTTATTCATTCAACTATTGCATAAGGATTTTCACACTCAGTTTATAGCATTCTCTAGCCAGTGTTGAGGCAGTATAAAGCATTTGCAAGAGGGGCAGCCATAGAAACAGAGTAAAATAAGCAAACAAATCTTGCCTGTTTCAGTGATTTATCCCCACGGCAATGTCTCCAAACTGCTAATGTGGAAGTCCTCTGTGCCATTAGGGTTGCCACTGTTTGGTTTTGTTTCTTCTGATTGGCTCCTCCTCTACCACCTACCCAATAAAATAGGCAGATGGAACTCTTCTCTGATTGGCTGGTTCAAAGCAGTCAGAATTTTATTCAGCTTTTTAAAGAGAACTCATCAAAATTCACAAATTTCTTCACAAATTGGATGAAGAAGGTTCAATTTAAATAAGATAAAAGTTAAGAAATTCTCAATACATAATGGAATTAACTTGCAATAATGAGAGGTCCTTATACTTTTCAAGATCTCAGAACTGAATGTATCAAACCACAGTAGCATTTCCGAGGAGCTTTTATTAAATTCCAGGGTTGCTGCTTTGGAAATGTGGTCTATCAAAAGGCTACTTGTATTTGAATAATTTGAATAATCTCTTATATACCTGACCCAAAAGACTTCGGAACAAAAACTGGTATGATGTGGGCCTCAGTCTGTTTCTTCCGCCACAAGATTAAGAGCCTTTTAACTGGGGATTTATTTCAAAGTGATAATTTAGGAACATCACAGGAATACAGTGCTTCTTTTTAAAAAAAAACCAACTGAAAAACAAGCAGAGAAATTATGGCACATAGTGCAAGTGCCTCAAGTTAAAATGAAAAGAATTTTCTTGATATGCTTTTTAAAAACCATGTGGAAATTGACAAGGAGAAAATAATAGAAATAAACATTACTGACATTTAAGCAGACAGCTATAATTGGATCCCCCTCCCCAGAAGCCCTTTTTCTCCTAGAGGCAATTATACTTCATGAAATTTTAATTCCTGCTGGTGTACTAATTCCATAAGATTATTATCTTAATTACAGAAGGGCTAGCAATGTTACACAGCATGTTAAAATCCACAAAGTAGCAGGTAAGTGATTCAGATGGAAATATCACTCAGTATTCACCATTAGCAATTCATGGTCCCTTCCACTGCCTTAGGAATATTGTATGGATTTGCTGATTCAGTTTCTAATTTAGTATCACAAAATCAAATTCAAACTATGGGATTTGTGCCTGAATTCCATTTCACAGCCTAGCACAAGCACTTTGGCATTTGCTTGATAGCAGGCGCTTAACTCTCACAGGTGCTTAATTCTCATTGAAAGAAATGGGTTTACTCCTTAATTTTACCTAGAACCTAGGATCTTCAGATTGCATAGTTTCTGTTAATCACATACACATATGTCAAATATACAGTATGCCTCAGAGATCATAGACTGGCTCTGAATGTATTCCTAAAGATCACACCACCACTCAGAATTACTATCCTTTTGTCAGGTTTAGCCCAGGGAACTCCAGGAGACCATGCAGATTCAATCCAGCAAGGTTTATTAGCTGCAGCCTCTATCAGACTGGAACCAGTTCCCAGGGTCAATCAGTAAACACCGCTTGCATTCCTCAGGGAGGTGCCAGTCTCAACCTCTTATCTCTCCCTCGTGCCTCAGGAGACGAAAGAGGATTTTTCACTCCCCGACTCTGGCCTCTATCTTCCCATACCCCCACATCTTTCTGTATTTGTCCATCAAATATCTTAAGTTCTTCTGGTCACATAAGTTCTTGCTGTAATGATCACTGCACTCAGCGCTGAATAAAGACTCCGTGAGACATAGGCTCGTACGAAAGTGGTTTACTCAGGTGTAATGCGTAGCAGTTATAGACAAAGCCAGGATTGGCTTGGCGTGGTTACATACAGCGGTTTTATAGGGTTCCCCCCCTTGACCAGAGTTATCCCTTGTTCCCACCCTTTACCCCATTTCCCTGGGTTACTTAGTTCGTCAGTGGTGTTCTTCCCCTAGCCTTAATGGCAGATTCAGCGGGGTTTCTTTGTCTCCCTGATTGCTGCCCTTTGTTTGTGTGATCATTGTGTTCGTTGAGCTTTTCTTCTGCGGGCCAAGCTGGGGCTCCTTGACTGCTTGCCGATTGCTACTGAATTGCTGTGCTTCTGAGCTGTTGTGGTTGGCGGTGCCTGGGGTGTTCTAGGGAAGCTGGTTTTGTTACAAAGTATCTGTTTCTGCTCTGAGTCAATTGCCACCACCTGCGGGCAATTAACTTGCAGTTACTCCTGTTTCCCCTTCTCTGGTCACCTGTGCCTGAGCCGGTGAAATTGACTAGGGGTGGTGAAACTGAACAGTGGCATTGGCTGTGCCAGCAGAATCTGAGACTTGCAGCATATATGTTAGCAGCATGAAAAATATTTTGTGCTTTATGAATTTATGATTCTAAGAATCCACAAATCCCAACCAATCAATATGACTGAACCTGCAACAAAAACTAAATATGATGATCACTGATGTAAAGGAATTAATCATGGATTTGTACAAGTCCAGACTGTGAGATCTGTCAAAACAGACTACCATGACATGAAAAGTAATACTGGATGAAACCTATTATGATCCTTTTTTTTTTCCTCTCTACATAGACAAATGAAACCATATTAATTCATTTGAAAAAGAATGTTTCTCAAAGTTGTACACAGAAAGCCAACTTTCATTTTTAAAATAAACTTACATTTGAAAAATGTATGTTTTTTAAAAAAAAAAAAGCTGCATCAGGGAAACGTAAAGGCCTCTTAGAAATTTAACAATCATATACTATGAGAAATTGTGTATAAAAGCTCCATGTGTTAGGAAAAGTTGTCAATTAAAACAAAGGCATATTTTTAAAATATGCTTGAATCCGTAAAGAATACTGTTATACTAAAACAAACATTAAAATAGAACAGATTTATACTGATTTACATATCCCTAGTAATGATCTATTCAGGAGTATTTATGTGGAAAACTAACATGTCAAGTCCCTGAAGGACACATTTCCATTCTAAATGACGTGTTTGAGGAATTTAGGAGCAAAACAAGTTTAATCCTCAAATCTACTAAACGTTTAACCTCTCTATAAAAACAGAGGATCCCACACCTAATTGTCATGAAAGGACCAGGGTCATGCTGGGAGAAGCTGAAAGTCTTATTTATATTTATACAACATGCACAAATAGAAGTAGTTTACAAAATTAGAATAAAATATAAAATGTAAGACCTCTATGATAAAAGAGATCTGCACAAACCATTTTTATGAGTGTTATTGAAACACTGAGGCACTGTGTCCTCTTGAAAAGTCAGTGCAACCACTTCAGCCTCCCAACACCGAAACAAACTTCTTCGTGATTCACACTACCCTAATAGTAAGCAAATGGAGAAAAGCACCGGCAACATAAATTAAAGGCTTGAATTGAGTTGTGCCTTGCGCAATTGGTTAAATGGCAAGATTGAACATCCAGATGCAAAGGCAAAAAGTTCCATAGCAGGCATAGTTCATCAGCAATATTAAAAGCAAGAGCTTCTGCAAAGATAAGAAAGGTTAAGAAGAGGTATCAGCAAATTCTTTGGCCCTGATTTTAGGATTTTATATATCAACAACAGCAGGATAAAAAGAGTATTGATACCTTTGAACCTGGAGAAGACTCCTGAGAATACTGTGGACAGCCAAGAAAACAAACCATTGGATCATCAAACAGATCAACTGAGTCCTCACTTGAGGAAAAAATGACCAGGCTCAAATTATATGACTTCAGACACATTATGCAAAGACTCAGTTCTCTGGGAAAGGCTGTAACGATGGGAAAGGTGGAAGGAAAGAGAAGAACAGGATGACTAACAGCAAGATGAATGGACTCAGTTACACAGGCAATGTTGGGAGACTCAAAAAAATAGGCTAGGGATAGATCATCGTGGAGAAAATCTATCTATGTGATTGCTAGGAGTGGAAAATGACTTGATGGCACCTAACCAATCAAAATAATCAATGCCAACAACACCAAGTTCTATTCAGAAGTGAATAGACAGTCATTATAGATTGCAAAGAATAGTTAAACATGCATGCAACTCTTGCATGTTGTTTAATACTGAATGGAGAGATTTTGCCTCAGCTGAAGTTTCCAAATGTCTTCCAGAATAGCCCCATTTAAAGCACACTGTTGTTGTTCAGTTATTCCGTCCTTTCCAACTCTTCATGACATCATTTTGCCAGTTTCACCTGTCAGTAACTCCTTCTCTGAGTTCTTACAAGTTCATACTTCTGTCATTAGTATTTAGCTATCCTGTTTTATTTCAGCCTCTTTTTATTGCCTTTAATTTTAAGCATCAGGAACTTTTCAAGGGATTCTTGCCTTTGCATTATATGTCCAAAATATTAAGTTTTATTATTAGAGCTTCTGGTTTTGCTTCATCTAGTATTGAATGAGTTGTTCTTCTTACAACCCAATTTATGCTCAACACTTTTCCCTAGTACCTTACTGATGCCTGTTTGCATTAGGTTCGCATTGCCCCTTGGCATTTTTTAATATTGAGCAGCAGGCCAGCTTTTACATCCTCTTCTTTCACTTTCAACAAGGGATTCCTTAAGACTTCCTTATCACTTCCAGCCATCAAAGTGGTGTCCAGTTTTGTTTCTTCTAGTCCAGCTTTTCTCAAAATACATTGTGTTCTGCAAATAAGTGAAACCAGTGTTTTTCAAACTTGGCAACTTTACGATGTATAGATTTCAATTCTCAGAATTCCCCAGCCAGCACTCACTCTTTTCCAATTTTATATGATTCAGTTGTTCCATGTTCCTGCTGCTTCCTGTTCATCATACGAATTTTTCAGAAGGAAGATGAAGTAACCCAGTATACCTACATTTTTAAGGAGTATCCACAATATGTTGTAATATATATAGGAGATCATTCAGATCTGGAACAAGCCAGGCTGCAAATATTCACTACTAGTCAATTTTGTCATCTGTATTTCCAGTGACAAAATAGATCTAGGAATATCACCAATGTATAGACAAGCTCTTTTAAAAGAAAGTTTCTGCTTCTCAGAAATACTCCTGAAGAACATTTTCATCTTACCAGGTTTCACCTGTAGTTTGTGACCATTTTTCATCCCGTTACTTCCTCAAGCATCTGCATTGTCTCTCCTGATCCTAATGGAATGGTTGAGGACAGATAAGTTGAATACTGACCACATATACAGTAGATGGCACCTTGTGCAAATCTCTGAATGAGCTGAGATGGAAGATGACTAGTATAAAACAACTTCTGTAAAGTTCTGCAGCAAATTTTGAAACAACCTGTCCTGTGATTTGATTTTCCCCCCATATACAGGAAATCAAGTTTCATATAGATTCATGAGAAAAAGTACATATTATCTGCAGCTTCTACAGAGAAAATTAAGTCCTGACCAAAATGGCAAATAAAAGCTATCCTTTTA
Source organism: Liasis olivaceus (assembly GCA_030867105.1). Taxonomy (NCBI): domain Eukaryota; kingdom Metazoa; phylum Chordata; class Lepidosauria; order Squamata; family Pythonidae; genus Liasis; species Liasis olivaceus. Next base: position 43,135,374 of record CM061349.1, read on the forward strand.
GAGTAGCGATCATTGGTGTAGGAGCCTCCTGTTGGATAAAGCAAATTTGTTTGAGCATTTCTCAGAACAAGAATCTAGCCCAGGAAAGTATTAGTGATGCAGGTTTATAACTTTAACAGAAGTTATAAGGAAGTACATGGAGAGTGTAGGAAAAAGCCTAGCATTTAGGTATCTACATCATGCCAGGAAAAGAGTCAGAAATCAAGAGACTCCATGCCGATGTTCATGCATAAGACTCTGAAATTGACAATTTCGTAAACAAAGAACAGATAAAGTGAAAAACACACAGAGTAAATCCCTAAATCCCTTATCCCTTATCAGTATGTCCCTCTATCCCTTATCAGTAGTCTGTGAGGTGCTGGAAAATCAGTGCCACTGAAGTCAACAAATCCAACTATAAGAACTTCTTGTTCAAGTGTCAGGTCATTCCTAAAATGTCAGCTAATGAGCACTTCAGTTGGAGTACATCTGAGACAGCTGCTTCTCTGTTACTGCCCCACCAACATTTCTTGTTTAGGTGACATCTCGTTTTTAAAATAATGCTATATTCATATGTAGCATGTATCCTAGCTTTGTTTTTTCCCCTGATATTATCCTGCTTCAGATAAAAATAGTCTAGATAAAAAGTCAAGTTCTGAAAGATCCTCAGGACTGAGCAGATTTCCAGAAACTGAATTCTGCTAACAAAGCGTCAGCCACCTAGGATATTACTTCATGCCTGCTTACTAGTTCAAGGCCAGTTTATGCAAGTAATAAATACTTTTTCTGAGTTCCATCTAGGGATAGTCACTTTATTTCCAATCCATGTCACTTCTGCATAAGTCTGTTTCATTCACTTCCCTGCATGTATTCAGCAACTCCACTATACAAGATCAGTATATCTTCATTCAGAATTTTTACATTCTTTTCCTTTCTCCTAGTTTTTATAGACATGCAGTGTATCTATTATTCTTTCTTTCACTTAATTTATTAATTCATGCTCTATACGTTTCAAGTCACAATCTTCCAGGTACTATCTCCAGATGGGCCTGTAGATATTTACCCCTACTACTCACCATGGTTTTGTTTAATAGAGACTTTGACATAATACTTTTTAGTAGAGAAGGAATAGACTAGATTACTATCTTTACTCATACCATGATCATCAGGTATCTAATTGTATTACTGATTGTAAGGTCTGTTCAAGTCTACTTTTTGCATATGTGGAGCAATACATCACAAACACAAAGCAAGCTGTTTTATCTCAAGCACGCTTATGCTTTTCTATGCAAGCTAGGATCTAACATCTAGAAAATACTTTGCAAGTCATCATATTATTTACCTGTACCCTTCACCTAGGAGGTAGATGCTGTGCTGATACTCACTCAGGATTCTCCATTTTCATAATGACCTTTATTTTAAAAATATTGACTTTTATTTTAAAAATATTCATGAACATTCACATACAATACATAGAAGCAGTTAACTGATATTTTAAAGGACCTGTTCTAAATATATCATCTCTCATATATGCATTTTCATATATGCTTGCTTTTAAATTGTATTGCTTTTTTGCGTATAAATGTTTGCTCCTTCACTATACTAAATTAAACATAGCAATCTGTTCTGGCTTGTAGGTAGAACTTGTGGGCTGAACTCATCTTAGCCAGTATATGATTTTGAAATGATCTATTATTTTCTTCCTAGGCTAGTGATTTTCTCCCTAAAGTCTATCATTCAGTGTTTCTGTATATCTGTATTAGAGAAAATGTAAATAATGACTCCAAAAATATAAATAATATACTTACAGCTTGAATAGTAAGAGGCTGAAAACATAACACCAAAGCAGAGAGAGTTAGAAGTATCATCATAAATCATCATAGTAATATTTTGCCTTGGACAAGCATAGATGCAAAAAGCAAAGCCCTCAGGTCATTTTAGAGAAAGCAATATTTATTGAGCTACTGCCTCATTAAAATGCATACAATACAAATTGTTACAAATTATTCCCTCTCTTTGAAAGAAGGATGCTAGGCAGAATGTGGGATTAGGATGTGCTGGTACTAAAACACATTGCCCAAAGGAACAGCTAAAATTATAATCCATTTTCTCCCATAGTATTTCCCATAAAGCACAAAGAACTGAACGAGCCGCTCATGAAATCTCTTTTTGATAACTCACATGGTGATGCCTTTTCCACTTTAGACAAGAAATAAAAAATCACCACGGAACCCATTCCTGTCCCATGCTCCTTTAGACAGGTTTGGGGAGGGGAAATTCAGAGGAAGTCCTGATCAGTATATTTCAACATATATTTGGGCCATTTCTCAGTTCACAATGGATAACTTTGTTTTACATGGAGTGCATCAACTGCAACCTTTCCAGTAAGTTACGCTGTTGTGTTGTGATTTGGCAACACTTGCTTATGGTATGGTTCTATCATTCTTATTCTATCAAAATGTAGGAAGAAGCTTCCATTGATACAAAGCATAGCAGCTCACAGATGCAAGTGCCAAACATCACATTGCACCAATATTGAAAACTTGATTCCCATACTCTACTTGTTGACAGCTGTTTTTCATGTTCAATTCAAGGTGTTGGCTATATACTTTAAAACCCTGGATAGCTTTATATCTTGTTTCCTATGAAACTGCCTAGTTATTAAAAGCCTCAAAAGAGGGCCTTTTGAGGATATTACACTTGTGGAATGGATTTGTTAGGCATAGTCTCCTATGAGACTGTCAAACTTTCCAGCATGTAACTCCATTTTGGTTTTTAAAAGAATCGTCAAAATACAAATTACTCTTGTATTTTAATATTATAGTTGTTTTCATTGCTTCATCGTATTATTGCATTAAAGAGCCTTGCCTTGCCTTGCCCGGCTCATTTTAGCAGAAAAGGCAAAATAGCAACAATCAATCAATTAATGGATAGGTAAGTAACCTTCAAATGTTCTTTCCAAGAAAAATAAAGATCTCATATTTTATAGCCCTGAGTCATCTTGATGCTGTATTTGATTCCTGAAAAGGCATAGAATCACATGGATTAGCAGGTAAAAGGAGGACAGGGCACTACTGTAGAGGTATTAGCAGGATAGCTCGGAACTATTTATCTAGGAATTATGCTTTAGATCAGGGTTTCTCAACCAGGGATCCATGGAACCCTAGGGTTCTGCAAGAGGTCACTAGGGGTTCCCTGGGAGATCATGATTTCTTTAAAAAATTATTTCAAATTCAGGCAACGTGCTCTTGCAGTGATGAGCAGAGACCAAACAAAAATCTAGTTACAACTCTTTCTGAACTCTCTGGTAGTGCACTGTAGGACTGTGTTTATTTGATTGAATCCATTTTTAATTTTTGATGCGAGATAGGAAAGACCATTGATAACAGGTGAAAGCTATATTGCAGGAAGGGAGGAATATATTACAGGAAAGGAGGAATATATTGCAGGAAGGGAGGAATATATTGAAGGAAGGGGAGGGAGAAGTGTATTTTTCAAGAAAGTATTAGTCTGTGATGTCAGTCTCTCCCTCCCGCATATTTTCCCTGCAGTTTTCCTATAGCTATTTTATCCCTTGTACACTCAAGATGAGATTCATGGACAAGTTCTCGATTTCTGTGAAAGAAGAGTATCCTGCCATTCATAGGAAGGCATTGAACATTTTGCTGAAGTTTCCAACTTCTTACATGTGTGAGCAAGCTTTTTCTTATTTAACAAGCAACAAAAGCAAAGACAGAAATCGTCTTATTTCAGTTGAAGTTGAAATCTGTGTGTGCTTATCTCAGGTCTGGCCAAATTTGAGTATTTGTGCAGAAAAAAAACAAGCACAGGTTTCACATTAAAGAGGTAAGTTTCATTCTTTATTTTTAATTTAAGAACACCGTTAATGCACATATACAGGCCTACATATGAAACAAATATAGTAAGTTTGTAACTTCAGACCTATATTTGAGCCTGAATGGGCAGGGATTCCCCAAGGCCTGAAAAATATTTCAAGGATTACTCCAGGGTCAAAAGGTTGAGAAAGGCTGTTTTAGATGAAAGTATCCATTCCATATGGGGCCAATTCTTTTGGTGCAAGCTGGTGAACAAAGTATCAGCAGGTATTACCTTTTTCTCTCATATGTTTCCTGTTGAAATCAGGCATTAATTAATTCTTTGAACTCCAAAGCATGAGGACAGATAAGATGAGCAATTTATGTTAAAGGTTATTGTGGCCAAGAAACTGTGGTGTATTTTGCAGCTTCTGGTGGGGAATTATAGTAGACTGACACTCTCCAAAGCACTGAGATATACGCCACCTGAGAACACCTGCTGGGAGGTAGATTCTGGCTGGCATAATCTCCCTGGATCAAAGGGAGATTGTGAGATAAACCACTGCACTCTGGATGGCAGTTCCTTATGAGTAAACTGCAGAAACAGAAACCTGTTTGCAGTCGGCTTGAGAGTAGAGCTTCTGGGAGTCCTGGGATTCCATCTATGCTCCTAACTGTAGTGGAGTGATACAGACATTAAGCTCTGCCTTTCCCTTTTCTTAATCACTTTGGGAAGTAGTTAATTTACAGATGAAGAGAGATTTCCTTTGAAGCAAAGATAAGACTCCTTGCAGTGAGCTAAACCTTCTTTCAAGATAAACAAGAAAGAGAGACTTGATTTAAAAATCCAAGAATTCTTTACAAAAAGCTTAATTAAGAGAAAATGTAAGAAAGTTTTTAAATGAACAAGGGGATGGTCTTTTTTTTTCCTATTTTTCTATTTTTATTTTTATCGTTTTTACTTTTGACAAAAGCGCTTTGGTATAAATTTTCATTAAGCTAGTTAGAGACCAGTATGGCATGGGAATACTTGTTGTTTATTCTTAAAGAGTACATTTAATTGGCAGAATATCAGAACAAAAGTTAAGGTAAAGAATCAGATTATGATGTTTAGCTGACATGGAGATGTGATGTGTGGGTTGTGGCTGAAGTTATTGAGAGCTACTAAAACAAAAGTGTCAACACCATAAAAGGATAATAATGGGGGGAGGGGGGAAGGAGAGGTTTATCTTTTTACTTTGCCTGCTTGAGACATCTGCATCTTTGGATTACTATTTAAAAAATGGCTACTAGAAAAATGGCAAAGGAGGGTAGGAGGGTTGTTAGAGCAACCTGCAAAAAAAATAGTTATGCAAGATATACTTCAGAAATTTTTTGAACAGATAGCAAATACAATGGATGCTTTTGAAAAAAGAATGGATGAAAGATTTGAAAAGCTGAGACAGAAGATAAGAGAAGATGTTAAGAAGATGGAAAGTTCTATAAAGCAAATATCTGGAGAGATAAAACAAATCAATGATAGAGTGGAAATTTTAGGGAGTATGACAGAGGTTCAAAGCAGAGAGCTGGAAAGAAAAATTGGATGATTTGGCTTTACTGGAATTGAGAGAGAAATAATTCTGTTTGAGATTTAGAGCTGTTTCAGAGGATCCAGATGAAAATATTAGATAACAGATTATTAAGGTTTTGGAAAACTTTCTGGACTTAGAGGAGGAAGACATGGATGCAGAAATTGATAAGACTTATAGAATAAATTCCAGATTTGCCAGAATGAGGAATGTCCCTAATGCTATTTTGGTGCATTTTGCTAGAAAAAAGGCAAGGGATCAAGTCCTCCAGCAGCATTTTAATACAAGATTTGTGCCAGATTTGGCACAACCAATAGCTGGCAATATGCACAGGAACATCTCCACAGTGTATGGGCTAGACCCTCCCAAGTCCAGATGGGAGATTCCACAGAAGGTTGTGGAGAAAAACAGGGTTAAGATCCTGTGGGACTTCCAGATCCAGACAGACAAGCAGGTACTGGCCAATCAACCAGACGTCGTGGTAGTAGACAAGGATCAGAAGATAGCAGTGGTGATAGATATAACGGTGCCAAGTGACAGCAACATCAAGAAGAAGGACTATGAGAAGCTGGAGAAGTATCAGGGCCCGAAGGTAGAACTAGAAAGGATGTGGAAAGTCAAGGCCAAAGTGGTCCCAGTGGTGGTAGGAGCACTTGGGGCTGTGACTCCTAAGCTGAGAGAGTGACTCCAACAGATCCCAGGAACAACATCAGAGCTCTCTGTCCAGAAGAGTGCAGTGCTAGGAACAGCTAAGATACTGTGCAGAACCCTCAAACTCCCAGGCCTCTGGTAGAGGACCCAAGATTGAGGAACACACATACCACCCATATGGGTGAGAGGGAATTTATATATAAACTGTGGTACATTTCAACACCAATGGTTTGCAACAGATATAATGTCCTTGTTAGGTTATTTATTATCAAAAAATAATTTTCTCTCCTTCTCATGATTCTTTCCAAGCTGGAGACTTCCTTGAACTGGTATGTCTTTTTCTGTTCCTCACAACTACCAGGCTTGCTAGGAGTGTCAGGTTTCATTTCAGTGATAGGTTATTGATGAGCATCACCTTCCATTTATTAACAAAGCTCACACTGCTAGAATCTATTGCTAATCTGTTGACCTAAAATATCCAGACACTGTAAAGTAGTCAGTCTCCTATTCATTGTTCTCATAGCCATTTCACAAAGTGAGCTTGTGATTAGGAATGGGATAGTGAGTCTCATACATTTTGTTGTTGTTCAGTCGTTAAGTCGTGTCCGACTCTTCGTGACCCCATGAACCATATTGCGCCAGGCCTTCCTATCTTTCACTGCCTCCCTGAGTTTACTCAATTTCATGCTCATTGCTTCAGTGATGCTATCTAGCCATCTCATCCTCTGCCGTCCTCTTCTCCTTTTGCCTTCCATCTTTCCCAGCATCGGGGTCTTTTCCAAAGAGTCCTCTCTTCGCATTAGGTGACCAAAGTATCTGAGCTTGAGCTTCATTATCAATCCTTCCAATGAGCAATCAGAGTTGATTTCCTTTAAGATTGACTGGTTTGACCTCCTAGCAGTCCAGGGGACTCTTAAGAGTCTTCTCCAGGTCTCATACATACATACTCATCACACTATTCCCTTTCAAGTTAAACAATGTTATGCATGCTGCAAAAAAGGATTACAAAATCGTAAGCCAAAGAAATGTAAAATGTTAGATTAGCAAAGGAAACATAGCTAAATCTATTTTACATCAACACTATTCACTATACCTCTTTTTATCCTTGCAAACCATCCATGCTGGTTGGCTTGCAAAGAACTATCCTTCCATCATGTTTATATACCCCTTCATACACCGACATTGTTGTTATCATCATCCTGAGTGTTTGTATCTCTTAGTTGGTGTGATGTGGGCAATAGTTTGTTGGTTTGCAATATAGCCTATAGATTCAACATTCTAGCTTGCACAGAATAGCATGAGCCAAAAATGGGATTTTCTGCATTTGTGGCCAAATGTGCCAAAACTATGCCAAGGACAGTGGAGTCCTTGGGGTTCTCTGAGCTTGGTTCTTTTCCTGCAAAAGTTTCATTACCTGGCTATGTAACAGCTTCAGTGCTGGAATGGGATGGGGTTTGCTCTCTTTTTATATACTCTTGCATGCCCTGCCAATGTTGGTGGGGGTGGGGGCTTTTGTTTTGTTCCTCTAGTAGTTCCTTGATTATGGTACTGTTTGCTGCTTGCTTGTGTGCCCTGTGGTAACCTCTGCTTATCTTGGTGATAATTGCTGATGAGGAGCTATTCTGATCTTTTGTCTCTTTTGAATAGTGTGTAGATGCTGTTTATCTCTATGTGTCTGTTAATTGCTGCCTTGTCTGAATACTAAGCTTCCAAAAATTCCCTTGCATTTTTGGATTTTGCTTGGTTGAAAATGCTGACAGTTTCCCAGTTAAAATTATGGTTATATCTATCCATGTGTTGTGAGATTAAGGAGTTTTCATCATGTCTTCTGACTGCTAGTTGGTGATCGTGGATGCGCTCTGTCAGTCTTCTGCCTGTCTATCCTACATAGTGTTTGTGGCAGTCCTTGCACTGTATGTTGTAGATGACTCCTGTTTTTTCTTCTTGTGCAACTGGGTCTTTTGGTTTACTTAAGATATTTTGGAGGGCTTTCATTGGTTTGTGTGCCACGGAGATGCCATGTGGTTGTAATAGTCTGTTGGTGGTTTCTGAGACGTTTTTGATGTATGGCAGTGTGATCCTTTTCATAGTTTGTGTTGTTTGTGTTGTAGTAGGTGAGTGGTCAGGCACTTTCTGATAAAGTTGCATGGATATCCATTTTGTTGGAAGATGCTTTATAGGTGGCCTCTTTCCTTTTTATGCTGTTCTGGGTTGCTGCAGTGTGTTTGTGCTCACTTGAACAATGTTCTTACACAGCTTCTCTTGTGGGAGGTAAGGTTGTTGCTTTGGTAATGGAGTACTTGATTAGTGTGGGTTGTCTTCTAATAAACCTGAGTTTCTAGTTTGCTGTTGTTTCCTCTGCTGATGAGGATATCTAGGAAGGGTAATGTGTTGTGGTTTTCTTCCTCTCTGGTAAATTTTATTCCTTTGAAGATGTTGTTGATGGTTTCATGTGTCTTCTCTAGTTGCTCCAGCAGAATGTTACAGAGTGTTCTGAACATTCCTTTCCTGAATCTGTGAATTTTGCACATCCCTGGTTGCTGACAAGATTTGGTAGTGAAGTGTAATCTGTTTCAGCCAGCAAAATCTATGCTCTCTTTATATAAAACTTCAAGTGACCATTTATTTACTAGATTCCTTACTGAACTGGGTAATGGAGCTAATTTAGCCCTATTCCACAGCCTATGATCATACCCATATTATATGAGTGCTTTCCTGGTTCTTAACCAAAGAATAAGAACTCTCTGGAAAAGGGCCTTTTTAAGACTGGATTCTGATATGTTCAGGCTGAGGGTTAATAGTTGTAAATCCTATGACTGGGGGCAGCACATCTATCTCAGAAAAGGTTTAGTAGCCTACCCTACTTTGTAGGGTTGGAAAATTGAACTTCTCCTGGATTGTCACTGCTAGAAATCCCAATTTGTGATAATGTGTTTTTTCTTAAAGGGCAATGGCCTGACCATGAAATAAAGCCAAAAGGACCTCCTTATTCTCAGTTGAGATTTCTGAAGTAGTCAGGTCTGATAAATTTGAGTTAGCAAAGTTATAGCAATTTTACATTTTTGCCATTATCTTTCTACAATAAAACTGTTCTGGAGTTCCTTTGTATTCCTTGGTGTTGTTTGCTCTTTTCTTTTTTAATCTACTGCCTCATTTAGAAAAAAAGATAATGCAAGGGTGTATTCTTAACAGAAAGAGAAGCAGGGGAAATGGAAAACTGAACACGTTGGGTATACCAGACATCCAAAACAAAAAAATAAAATAATATCTGGAGAGGGGCTAGAGAACATGAGAGAGAGGAAAATAAAAGCAAAAATGCCCAGATCATTTCAGATCATGTCTACCAGTTTCTCTGAAAAGTACACCACTTGTGCCATCTACTGGCATTTATTTGAAGGACAAAAAATAAATGTGTCTTCTGGAGAGGAGAAAAGGTTTTAAGGAAATTTTTGGGAAAAGCTGTAGGCCGTCAGAGTATATATATCAGCCAAACTTTGCTGATATAAAGAAGTGCAAAGCAGTGAACATAAAAATATAATGATTAATAACACAATCAGCTACAATCTACTCAGAAATCTTGCACAATTTAGTAACATGTAATTCAGCTTCCCTAAACTGGCAATCTACAGATATTCAGTCCCAGAACTTCCAGATAGCATGTTACAAAAGATTGGTATATAAGATCATAGCTTTAAGCACTGTGTAATCCTGAACAGCATAGCATCCAATTTTTTTTTTTAATTTGCTAGATTTCTATCTCACAGTTTTTATACAAGAATTCAAGGCAGCATGCATAGTGTTCCCTCCTCCAATTTTTCCCTACAATAATAACCCTGTGAGGTAGGTTTGGCTGAAAAAGAATGATTAGCCCAAAGTCATCATATGAGCTTCTGAACTTCCATGGTGGAGGGTGAAGTACAACTTGAGTCTCCTGCTTCTTGTCCAGCATATTCATCGCTACATCAGATCTTCCCTCAATTCAAAATCACAACTACTGTGGTACTGCTTCAGACCCACTGCCAGTGAATGACTAAGAATAAACAGAGCAAAGTTTGCTTTGAAGATATTTTTATGAGTTCACTTGAAAGTATGCTAAAGAGCAGTGGAATTATTTCTAAAGTTTAGTTATACATCTTTAATGGGAGAACTGGAGCCAAGCCTTGAGTTTAAGTAATTCTATAAATATAGCATATTTTCACTTTTGACAGTATGAATATATACTATTTCAGCCTCGTATTTTGAACCTTGCTATATTTTTAAAATCATTTTTGGGAAATCTTAACAAACCATCTCTGGTGTAAACTTGATAGCAAAAAGATAAGACATGTTGCAGTATTGACCAGTGTTTCTCAACCTTGGCAACTTTAAGATGTGTGGACTTCAACTCCCAGGATTTCCCAGCCAGCCATTGAGTTGAAATCCACATATCTTAAAGTTGCCACGGTTGAGAAACACTGGTATACAGTAGCCACTGATTTAGGTGTAGATTTAAATCAAAGCCTTCTCTATTAATCACATGAGTATAGGAAAGCATGTGAGTGCAAAGCTTGGGTTGTTATTTTGTTTGGGTTGTACTAGAAATCTGAGTGTTAGATTGCAGGCAAGGCTAAATAAATGTATGGGTCTGGGATGAAAAAGCTATTTTATATCTATCTTGTGCTGTAAAAAGCAATTAGAGAAGTGAACTTTTGCCAGTTTGAAAGCATTAAAGAAAAAAGGCTCTTGATAAAGAGCCAATCAGGGCCTTGGTGGTCTCTCCCCTTTTGGTCATGAAGCCTTATGTACCTAAGATGGTGCAAAAAGGAATGATAGCTTGGTATAGGTGTTGCACTAGTTCTGTTTTAGGGGTAAGTCCATGGGAAAAGGCATGATAAAAGCAACACATTTTTGTCCTTGCTAAATCAGCAGAGGAACATTATCTTCTTGACTGAATCCTTTTCCATCTCACAGTAATTTTGCCTACCAATTTCTCATAAAAAGTTACATGGCAGAAAATGGCACTTACATGACAGAGTTGACTTTGTTATGGCATCCTTGCCTGTACTTAAGAAATTGACCCTAAAACACATATTCATTGCAGATGGAGGACTGAAGCTGTGCTGAGTGGCTTGCCTGAATGTTAAAAACAATGAATGAATTTCTCTTTTCCATTTCTGGAAGTTTAGTTGATAAAAGGTAGCCTGGTTACCTCCCCTGTGCCACACCAAGATTTTGCCGGAAAGCAGGAATAACCAGGAATCAGCCTCCCAAAATGGGCAAATCTGAAACGTGCTTGGACAAGGACCCAATCAGGACTCAGCTGCTCAGACTAACTAAGCAGAACCCAGCACAAAGAAAGAACCAATCAGGAATCAGCACTCCAAAAGTGACAGCTTGAACAAAAGACCAATCAGGAACCAATACCATCAAATGACTAATCAGGATTGGGCACAAAGAAAAATCTGCACCAATCGGAAACCAGCTCTGCTAAAGACCAATCAGAAGTCAGGTTATCTGGCTATAAAGACAGGAGCCTAGTCAGTTCCTGCTTAGTTGCTTGTGGACTGCTTGGCAGACCACTTTGCCTTTGAAGATGCCAGTTACAGTTGCTGGTGAAACAACAAGAAATCTGTTGTGTAGACCAAAGTCACTAAACCCTGAAGCTCAGTGCTGCCCAATGAATACTGGCTGTAAAAGCCTACACCAGGATATTGATAACAGATATGACACTGATAAATTTTAGGTTGCCTGACCTATGATTTGTATATGGTTTAAAGGATAAATGCATATGGCAAAATTCCTCAATCTACAGGCCCCCAAAGAGTATAAGATGGCCATACTGGCTGCCAGAATAACAACATAATATTGGTGGGGGCAATAAATAGGAAAAGGCTGAATTATATTGATTTTTTTGTATCAAATAATCACTTTGAAGGTTTCTATGCAGGTGTTTCTGAAATTATCAAACCAGACAATCCTTAGAACTTGATGACTCTTAGTCTGACAGGCAGAGGTGGGAAGATGGAGCTTTTATTAAACATTAGTGAGAAGAGTAGTGGACTTCAGAACTGGAAATTGCTGTCCATTTCACTGTATCTTCTGCAGTGCATTACTTTTTGTTCTGTTTTAGCTTTGGTTTTTGTACTCCTTTTTCTGAGAATTTACATAAAATGCAATGGAAAGGTAGAAAAACTTTCAGGGTCATGCTAACTTGTATGGCAGGATTGGAAACTTACTATGCCTGGCATTTTGATCCTTTCCAAGTTTGTTCAGCTCTAACTCAAGCAACCAAGATTGATGAAATAAAATCCTCATAAGACTGTGGAATTACTAGGAATGCTGATGAGGTTACATAATTACAAATATTCCCCTGGTATCTTATGAGGGATTTAGAGCAAAATTATTTAATCAATAACAGGAGGGAAATATCCTTTAAATACTTTAATCCTTGATTTGTGCTCTAAACTCTAACATTTGAACAGGATTCAGCTTCTCATTTTCTTTCAAATAGAATGAATGAATGAACAGATTGAAGATTGAAATTAATCTGAGAAAGATAACAGATAATAGCAAGAGTAGGAGCTTTTGATTTACCTTTCTTTTATTCTGGGATAAATGATTAATAGCCAGCAGAGATGTTATTACTACTTTAGACATAGTTTTACGTGATCAACGATCAGAACTTTGTCACTTCAAAATTCCATAGGGAAACTGAGAGTGATTGCAATAACTCAGGGTAGTAAAGAGGGAAGATGAAACCTTAATACCAGAGTAAAGTAAATTTAAATGTAATTTACATTTAAAAGTAAATTTAAAATTTTTAAATGAAGTAAATTCATGTAAAGTTAATGTTAGGTCTGAGGAAAAACAGTGATCACCTTCCCCCATGGAAAAGTTAATGTAAAATTGATGAAACAATTTGAAAAGAAATAGTCCTTTTCTCCAATGTTGTTTCCCCATATCATTATAGCTAATCATTCAGGATCTTTACCTGAAGTTGATCCAGGCTTCTTAAGATACAAAATTCACAGTTTATATATTTTTGCAGTAATGTTGGCTCACATCCACACCTGTACATTTCATTTCAGAATGTTATTAATGGGTAATGGTTACTAATGGATGATGTATGAAGCAGGCTTCTTAAGATACAAAATTCAGTTTGGGATTCACTTTGCTAAGACCCTGTTGAGCTGTCAGCTACCAAGACAGTGGAGGATGTCACTGCCCAGAGTGCTGCATCACCACAAGCATGGCAGCTCAAACCTCCAATCCTGAACCAAACCCTATAAGCCCCAAGCAGCACCAACATCACCACCAAAAGCTGGAGCAGTGGCAAAGCTGAAGGTTAAGAGTGCAAGTACTTCAAGAACAATAGCTGCTTTCTTCTTAAGAAGCACCAGCTGGGCCAGGAAGGGGCCTTGAAAAAGCAGCAATGGAAGTTGAGGCATTTTGCTAGAGACAATGCTTGTTTTAAGCCCCTTTTTGTTCTCTGTGCCAACACATATAGGAACTTTCCTCTTGCTCAACCACATCCCTGTCTTAGAGGATTATACTTCTGTCTTGCCCCGTGGAATCAAGTGTTGTCCTTCCTAGTTTTGACTTACGGATTGCTAACAGTCATCCTTGTGACAGTCATCTGTGTACGTTGTTGACTGCAGGATATAACACATATGCAAGTGAACATAAGGTATGCTAATCACATGTAATGTGGCCAAAGAATAGTAATAATGTAGGAAAAGGATAGTTTTAGCTCACTAATTGTCACTTTATTTATTTGCCCACTTTCCAGAAAATGGAAATGACAGCTTTATTTCAGCTGCCCTAGGGCAGAACTGAATTTGTCAAAAAGATTGCAGATCATGGTTCTGTTCTCTCTAAATTGGTTTCATATCTGTAATTTTGAGGTTATTTCCTCAGTTACGGTGATCTTTCCTTACCTCTGTCTGGATGGCAACCACAAAACATGAAGCGTGACTTTCTAGGATAGCATTATCAGGCATAGCATTTAAAAATATTGTTCATTTATTCAATCAGGGTTTTGCATTTGAAAAAGTGTAAAATCTCCAAGGACATCAGTAAGATAGCTGAGTGAAGAATAGGGCTGGTGGACAAGCTAGCGAAACAGCAAATATAATTTTCGGCATGTTCCTGAGCAAATGATGATAGATGATGCTGTATTTCCTTTCCCAGCATAACATCTTTTGGGAATCTAGGCAGAAAAATGGGAATTGGATGCCTCTACTTAACGTATAGGAATATGAATATACTCTGTGTGTGTGTGTGTAAGCTTTCTTCAGAAATACATATGAAAAAGTTTTAAACATATATATATATATATATATATATATATAGGCCTGGGAGTTTGCGGGTTCTGCGCAGTATCTTAGCTGTTCCTAGCACTGTACTCTTCTGGACAGAGAGCTCTGATGTTGTTCCTGGGATCTGTTGGAGCCATTCTATTACCTATCTCTGTCTTTTTATTTTACTTACTTACTAACTAACTAGGGCTTATATACTGCTCCTGGCCAAAAGGAGGTCGGCCTACATTTCCTTCTTTTGGTAAGAAAGGTAAAAAAAAAAAAAAAAACCAGGATAACCATTTCTAGTTACAGTTAAAACTAGCAAAGGTTTTGGTATCCATGGAACAGTCAAACATCAAAAACCAACCCATAAGGGGAAGGGGGCAACTTCTACTTCCAAGGCTCTCCTAAAAAGCCAGTTTTTAATGGCTTTCCTAAAGCTCATCAAGGTGTGAACTAGTCTGAACTCAGGAGGTAAAGTTCAGATGAACTCTGTAGAGCTTTTAAAAGTGACAAACAACACCTTGAATTACTGGAAGAAAACTGGTTACCAGTACAGCTCTCCAAGTAGGGATGATATATGAGATAATTTTGACACTTCTATCACTACTCAAGGAGCTGCATTCTGGACCAGTTGAAGCTTACAAGTGATCTTCAGGGGCAGCCCCATTTACAGTCAGTTGCAGTAATCTAAACAAGAGGTGACTAAGGCATGAATGGCTATAAACAGTGCCTCCCAGACCAAGTATGATCATAATTGGTGCAGCAGATATAACTGTGCAAAAGCTCTCTTAACCACATCTGTCACCTTTCTTCAAGTAGGAGCAGCAAGTCCAGGAGTACTCCCAGATTATGAACTAGTTCTGCATGGGGAAATAGGACTCCACCAAGAACCAAAGATGGAATAATCCTGGTTTTGATACCTACAGCCACTCCATCTTGTTGAGGTCAAATCTGAGCCTGTTCTCCCTGCTCCAGTCCCTACCAGCCTCCAGGCATCAGCACATCTTCTCTTTGGCCTGGGATTAAGAGGTATGGCTGGATTTCTTCTGCATACTAATGATACCTGGCTTCATGTCATTGGATGATTTCCCATAGCAACTTCATAGCCACATCAGGTATGAGGGATGAGAATATCAAGCCCTGTGGGAGCTAATAATGCAGGACCCTTGGGTATGACCTGTACCCCCAACCATTATTACTGATTGGAACTTCAGGAAGTAGAAGTACTGTAAAACAGTGTGTCCCACTTCCAGACTGAGAAGCCCAGATAATAGGTCAACAGTATGAAAAATCACTGAGTGATCCAGCAGGACCAGGAGAATTGCATTGCCTCAATCCTGGATCCAATAGATGTCTTGAGCATCCTGACCAAATAAGGCCATCCTTGCTATGGAGATTGGTGGTACCAATCAAATCAGTAGCAATCTTCACCATTACCCTCTCCTTCAAATGCTTACCAAGTTGGAGACAATTATAGTAAGAAAAATGTAATTACATATGCAGATATGATACATTTTGACTCCATGAACAGATTAAAGACACAGCAAGAATTATTCAGTGAAGGCTGGAGTATACCAAGGTTGATGTGCTTACAAAGTGCTGGAAGAATAAAATCCAATATTAAGGATGAGGGAGGAACACTAAGAAAAATTACAGAATTTGAAATGCTCGTACAAAACCAATACCATCTCTTAGGGTGCATATACGAACTCCTATTCAGATATGACACAGAGTCAGAACAAATAAAAAATTGCATGATAAAATGGATGCAAAATTTTAAAGAAACAGTCAAAACACAACAATGAAAAGTATTATGGACCAAATTCATAAAATTTACTCCAAGTTATAATCTAAAAGAAAACTGGCATAAAATGTTTTACAGATGGCATATAACTCTGTCAATAATTTCCAAAATAGATAAATCATACAGTAACAAATGTTGGAAATACTGTGAAACAGAAGGAACATTTTACCACATGTGGTGGACATGTAAAAAAATCTCAAAAATATTGGTAGGACATTGTACTATTCAGAGAATTTTGGAAATAATATTTGAAATGAAATCACATTTTTAATTAGGTATAATTCCAGAATATATGAACAAGAAATATCACAGCTTATGAGAAATATGCTCATGGTTGAGAGAATAAACTTTGCATCATCAGGTCTAGTGTGTGACCTCCCACATGACTTGAGGCCATGAAGATGATGTAGAACAAGCCCATGATGCCACAATGGCCATGAACTCTTTGGCTGCCTCAGAGCTCTCCCTCAGGGAAGGCAGACTGAAGTCCCCCAGCACCATATGCCAGTGGAACTCCACCATCACTCCAGCAATGAGGTCAAGGAGTCAGAGGAGGAATGCTGCAATGTAGTAGAGGAGACGGTAAAACTACATCAGTTCCAACTTGTCCCTGACACCCAGTTCAAGTGTAAGGTCTCTTGGGTAATTATCTACAAAACAGTCCCTCTGGTCGTCTGTAGAGCTTTGCAGATGTTGATAACCACACATCTCCCCAGCTCTGAGTTTGCAACTTCTGCCACACCCAAAACTTAAGATGGCACATTTCAAACAGGGGAACACCACCACCTCCTTTGCCACCACCCCCTTTGCTCAGCTAGACTTGCAATCAGATTGTGAATGAAGAGATTTATTACAGGCAAACCTATCATGAGGTAGCAGCAGCCGCCAGAATAAAGCATCTCCAAGAACCTGGTAACCTGAATCCCAGGATGAAGCAGGAACTGGTCCCATATTACTAGTCCCCCTTCCCTGAGAGTGGCCCTGCCTCCTGCTATAACTTTCTTTGTTCATCACTACACCATCTTTATTCCTTCTTCAGTTCCACTCCCATTTCTCAGGCTCCCTCACCCATCTAATACAGCCACCTACCTCACAACTTTCCACCACACTCCAATTGTCAACCTGGAGAATTACACTTGCAAAAGTCCTTGACAACCTCCCCTGCCCTCCCCAAATAATCTACTGTATACTCCAAACTACCCTTTGCAACCCTCCTCATAATTTCTCTTCTCCACCCACTCCAAACCCTGTTGTTACCCACCCTCTCATTTCTCCTGCTTATGGCAAACAATCTTTACAATTGAATTTGTAAAATTGGATTTGATTAATCTAAACCCTTTAGGTCAGAAGTGTAGAACCCTTTTTCTATCGACAGCCATAATCTTTGGGGAATGTGTCAGGGTGTAGACAAAGGTATCTGGGGGACAGAGGTCAAGAAAGTCAAGATGATGGTTGTGACTTTGCATTTGAAGCCCCATCATTTTTTACATCTGTTGCCTTGATTAGATATCAGTTGCAGCAGCAGAGCCAAAACTTTATCTCTGCCATATTTTTTATTCTCAATTACAGGTAGTAAACCACATTGATTTCCTGTGTGTGTGTGTGTGTGTGTGTGTGTGTGTGTGTAAGTGAGTGTATCTGAGTGTGTATTCCAAAGATAGCAGACATGTACTTTTTTCAATTTTACTTTCTCCAGTTTTCATACCAAATCTTGAAGCAAAGGATGAGGTGTGGCTCATTGTAGAGCACATTCTTTGCACTCACAATCATCTGAAGATTTTACATTTCATCTCTATCTTCTCCAGGGATGAGAAACATTCTGGTCAGTGGAAATGACCCTGAAATTGATGGATCAATAGGCTGAGGCAGCTTTCTTCATTTCCTACTTTTCCTTCTGATGTGGGGTATTTATTTAGACAGATGGTTTCCAATAATCTGGTAGAAGGGACATTTCATAGATGGGGTTTTTTAAAAGTAATAAAATGAGCAAAACATTACTTTCAAATCAAGGTTCCTGTTTCTCCACGTGGCAATTGCAATTTAAGTAATCAAACCATATGTTACTCATTTTTTTCTTTATCAGTAACTAGTCATAGGGGTTTTGTTTGTTTGTTTGTTTTGGGTTTTTTGTTTCAGTTTTGCTGTTTTGCTGAACCTTAGTGAAAGCATGCAACTTAGCCATTCTTTCAGCAGCATCTACAGGGAGGTCAAGAAAGTCAAGCTGGCAGCAACGGCAGTAGGATTGAAGACCCACCTTTTTTGTATATATATCAATGTCGCATACGTGTACAGACAGGTGGAACTTCAATCATGCTTCCCCTGTGGATATTGCTGTATTCTCCATTAAACACTGTAAAAGCTACTAGTTTATTACTATATTACCTTTCAAAGAACGTTGCTCACTTTATCCGATACATATAATAGTTGAAGAAGTAGATTGTGCTCATGAGTTCCTATGCAAAAATAAATTTAGTCATTAAAGTGCTTCAAGACTATTTGTTTTTTCCTGCAACAGACTACAGGTTATACTTTAGAAACCACTGTCCACTAGTTTTAACACCAAACCATTTATCTATTAATGAATATTGTGTGCATGCAAAACAAAGAAAAATTACTCGTACAGTTTTAAAACTGTAGAAATCCATGTTGTAGTAATGGCATAATTTGATTACTGGAAATATGTAAAAACAATTGCAGGGCTTTTATTTAATGCCAAAATAAGTAAGATCAAATGTTCACCTAGAGTTCAGCCATGTTTCACCTAGCAGACAATTTTCCACATGGTTCAAATTCAGATATAAGATAAGTTTTCAGCAGTTTGCATATGCTTGTTCTCTCTATGGTGACTTGGCTCAGATATCCCACCATGTTATAATGCTGTTTCCTTGGGTTTTTTTCCAATAATTTTATTACAGATTATATTATACAACTAAAACTAATACTACATATGAAGATACATTAAGAAAAAGTTAAAATTAAAAAGTGCAGAAAAAGAAAAAAAGAAAAAAAGGGAAAAGAAAAAGATAGAAAAAGAAACCTGCCCCTTCATCCCCAGCAAGTATAATCAACATTAACAACTTATCACTATCTTTTAAACTACAACCGAACACGTCTTCATTCCATACCTCACCCCATTTTCTCTAAACCCCCTCTCTAAACCTTTGTCTCTCTGAATTAATCAGTGAAAGTCCAGCAAGGGTTATCAGAAATAACATAAGTATTGCAAACTATATCTATTACACCCAATTTGAATCCTTCCTTTCATATTTATATCTCCATGTCTATTTAAACAGATCCCCCTATTTCCTCTCTTCAAATAATCAAAGCCCATTCTCAGTCAAAAAACAAATAAACATTACCAAAAATAACCATAATCATCCAATCCCAATCAAAAGACCATTAAACTTCACCAGAGATAGCAAACCATTTGGGAGGATTAAATGACAGCACCACAATCTTAAAGTTCTGCTCCAATCAGATTGATCTGCTGCCCTCCATATCAGTGTTTAAGTGATGTGGCAAAATGTAGTATTTCTACATAGGAAATTAATGTTTCTCATAACACTTTGCTTCTTAGGAGTGTATTTAGTATTGCTTTCACAATCTTCCTTTTCACATTCATTTCTCCCAATCAGGAGAAATATTGTATATTTTTCAACCACTGATATATCAAAAAGCCAATCTGCAAAGCTTCCATATTTGCAATATAGTTATTGCTTGATAAAATGACAAATAATGGGAAATTAGTGTTATTGCCAGTAATCTCTTGTGTGATCATTACTATTGTATTTATAAACTCAACATAGATTAAACAGCAACAAAGAATATTTCTGTCTCAAGATCTATACTAAATAGTATGTTGGCCTTATACTGGAGGGAATTGTGTCTAAATACCATCTCAGTGGATTATCTTGGGCCAATCCCATCTTTTCCAATGATCTCTCCCATTATTCCTACCCAGGCCCAAGATTAGAAGATTGTACTCTAGAAGAATTATAATGTGGGCTCCATCCTAGGGAAGAACAGGCTAACCATGTTATCTAATCTTAAATATATCCTAGCAATGTTATAATTGTGTGTAAGTGAAGAAAAATAGTTACTGTATTAAAGAGTAAGGATATCAGCCTAAACGAATATTTTCCTACCTATAATGGATGTCCTAACAGAGCCTTAAAAATACAAGTGGTTTTATTTATTTACTTATATACCTGCCCATCTACCAAAAGGAGCTCTCAGTAAACAAAATAAAAACACAATACAATAAAACAACCATTTAAGTAAAGCAATAATTACACTGAGGCCCTGGTAAAAACTCACATCCATCCTTTATATCAACATCCTGACCCCGGCACCTGGGGGAAAAGACAGGTTCTTACCACTTTCCTGAAGACCAACAGTGCTGGAGCTATCTTTATCTCTGGAGGGATGCTGTTCCATAAGATTAGGTGCCATGACAGAGAAGGCATACTTTGGAGGCCCGAGACTATTTTAGATAACACTTGCAGATATATTCTGTAAGTGCTATCATAGCAGATTTTTAAAATAAGAACCTCTCTACCTATTTAATGTTCAGATAATCTTCTATGTGAGCTTGACAGAGGACTAGATTATGTTAGCCATAATTAGTGATTTTCTACCTTTTGAGTCTTTAAGTAGAATTGCAAATTTATGTATTTCCAGAAATGTGCTTTATCATCAATGAATTCACCTATGAAAGGAGAGCCACAACAGTAAACACTGAAACTATGTACTGTAAAATTTTAAGAAAAAATTGTTTTACCATCATCACTATCTATGTAAGCAATGGCTTGTTCTACCCTCCTCCCCCCACCATTTTCTAGCCATACATAAAGTGATGATAAGCTCCAGATAAATCTAGTCTTTCTGCATTACTGAGTGAAGTTGCTATTATTAATTAAAAAGTGGCTTAGAATCTATATTCAAACATTACATACAGTAGTGATAACCCATGACATCAGATTGAATGCTATTGACTAATCCTTAACCATCTGCCTAAAGTAATAAGTGATAAGACTGCTCGATTTCCTACTTGCACTGTCTCCACAGGGCAGCAAGAAGTAAAATCTTGTTTTAATCAGTAGTTATGCCCTAAATGGAGGGAGGGAGGGAGAAAGGACGGGTGAGCAGTTAAGGTGAACACGAAGGTGCCATTACCACAATCGCATTTCTACTTATTACTGCACTTTTAAGTGGGAAAAAAATAAGTAGACTTAATGCTCAAAATTACCATTAAAAAACTATTTGCCAAAAGCAGAGGGCCAGCCCAGCAATGTTACCAATTCTTACAAATGAATGGAGAAATTGCAGTAGATAATGGGTGTAACCAATGGTCTGGGCACACTTAACCAGATAAATTAGAGTAAGCATTAACTTTATACTCTATCTAAAGACATACTTCCTCAAAGAGAGGACAGAGAGAAAGAAAACCTAAGAGCTGGAACCACATTTCCAAGCTGTGAAGTAAATGGAGGGTGCTAAAAGCCTTGTTAATTGGTAACACTAACTATTGGATTGTGAGGGACTTAAACAAGTGTCTAATTGGACCCACCATGTCTAGAAAGGTGGACATGTGTTTATTAAACAGCTATTCACGCAGAGATGTTTGCTTTTCTTGTCCAATAATTTACTGTATCTGCTGTAGAGCTCTCACTTTTGCTTTATCTCTCAGAAATATAAGTGACACCAAGAAAAATATTCCTCTGAGCTTTTTTCTTTAAAAAAAATACTGAAAGAAGCTTAGGCACTAGACTGATCATGGGACAAGTGTTTCCTGTGGATGCACTCAGCCTTACTCACACTGGTGATTCAGGCTAACAGGAGAAGAATTCTGGGCATTATGGTCCCAACAGAACTAGTGTGTACCATGGTAGGACCAGTTGAGGTACAGAAGTGCCATTAACTTTGAGCAAAACATATGATTCTACTGGGCTCTAATGCTTAAGATTGTTAACTTGAAGAAAGAAGCATGCAAATTCATATTGTAGGAATTTAGGTCAGTTTCTTTCATTCTTGTGCTTGACTATAACAGAAGTGGAGAACATTAAAAAAAAAAAAACTTTGTGTGTTTTTTTAAATTGTGAGGAGGGGAAAGTAACCTCTAAAAAAATCCCTTAAAAACAGACAGCCAGTTTGGTGCAGTGGTTAAGGTGTTAAAGGAGCAACTGGGAGACTGTGAGTTCATCTTCCCTTAGGCATGAAAGCCAGATGGGTAATTTTGGGCCAGTCAATCTCTCTTAGCCCAAGCCACCTCACAGGGTTGTTGTTGCCATTTTGTTTATTTCCTTCCTGTATTTTTATTTACCTTATTGTATTTTATATTTTGTTTTTTATATTGTGAGCCACCCAGAGTTGGTCTGGAGTCAGGTGGTACCAAAACTCAAATCAATCAATCTGACCTCTATTTGCCTATTGTTTCTGATTATCCTGTTTCTTGCATCCTGCAGTGTAGCTATCGTTTTTTTTTTTTTTTTGTCTGTACCAGCTTTACCACCACCACTAAGTTGCATAGGTTGCAAAATAAGCAAAACTCTACTTTTCCACATGCAAAAAGGCTAGTTTAAGCCAAAGATGGTAAAGCATTGAAGATCTCTCTCATACATGACCACAATGCTTTTTGACCATTGCCAGCCATAGGGTACATATGTCAAAGGAGAAAAATCATGGGTATCATTTAGTGAATGAATTTACTTCTTTATAATGCAGAGATCAACTATATTAATTAGCAAGGTTGACCCCTTACGCAGAAACACATTATTTATTTGAAGCAGAGGAACTTTCTCATCATGGATTTAATCATGGTCACCAGCAGAGGCATCCACAGAATCTGATGCTTTCATCAAAATGATAAAATTGAAGTTGTGTCATTGTAATGCAACCTGCAACCCTTTCATACACACAAAAGGGGCAGAGCTTGCCTTAGGATGGCAGGACGCTGTTTTCATCCTTTGTGCCTGGTGGATGGCTATGCTCACCAGGATCTCTGTTTAGCTCATGGGCACTCTCTAACACCTTCACCTTTCCTTTCCTAACTCTCAGAGTTCACACCAAGCCTGGCAATACATCACAGTTCTCCAGACATTTAAGCTTAATTCAACTATCAGCTATACTTGGCAGAAGACTGCAGACAGACTTGGTTCATTCAGAATCTTTACTGAAGGTGAGATGGAAGTTTAATATAACAGTTGATTGCCCTTTGCAGAGCAGGAACTCAGAGCCTTCACACCACTGTTCTAGCAGTTTCTTCCTCCTGACTTTTCAAGTTAACAGATACTTGACAGTTCATGTGATGGTCTTGGGTGGCTGAGGCATCAGTGGCCCCCTCTAGAAGAGGAAACCTCTGGTTTCTGCCTCACCAGTTTCAGCCTTTACTCCAACAGAATAACTACACACCAGGAGGCATACCTTTGATTAACCGTTGGTGAGAAATAATCAGAGTAGTTTTCTCTGTCCATCAGACATCATAGCAAGCCTTTTCTCAGCTTGCTTTATGCATTGAGCAAAAGGGGTTTCTGTGTATAAGTCAAATACAAATAACAAATCCTAATTCTAACCTCAACATATTCATCACAAGGTGGGGCTTAATAGATGGTACAATGGCATTAAGCCATACCTTCTGTCATCCTTGAGCCTCCTGGGGCTGAATTTGACTTTCAGGCCAAATGCAGTTCTCTATCTCTGCTTTTAAATATATGATCAAATACCCACAACACACATGCCTGCCTTTTGCAAAAGCTGGCAATGTACTTAGCAGTAGACGAGAGGTATAAAACCCATATCATCAGCCTTGTAGCTCCACAGACTCAAATGAACTGTCCATCTGGAGTTGCATTCTACTTCAACTCCCACTATACCATTAGAATCTGCACACTAACAGCCACTAAAACAAAAACTGTGACAGAATGGATTCCAACCATAATCAGAGCAATTTGTAATGCATCTTATAATTAAGAACTTCAAAAGAAAATGTGATAGCTTTCGTCAAATGTATTAGTAAAGCTTAATAGAGTCACCCCCGGGTCTCAATTAGGAAACTGATGCCAAAGTGTTGGTGTTAAAATGAAGTGCAGGTAAGTAGCTCTGTTCAGTCAGCTGCCTTGAATTAGCATGTTGATAGAACAACGGGCCCAACTGTGATGAATTGTGGAGGCTGGTCACGTGAATCACTAGTCCAATGTGGGCTGAATCAGAATGTTCAGCCCCCAGCTTGAATTCAGGAATATAGGCAGTAATACTGATCATTATCAAGAAATGCCACCAGAATTGTACACAGTTGAGAAACCATTATGGACCTAGGGATCAGGTTAGTGTGATGTTATAATATTATTGAAAGGAATTAAGTTTGCCAGCTGGCATAAATAGATATTTTACCATATGCTACAGGTTGTTTTGAAAGCACACCTTAAGTTTTAGGTAATTAGCTATTTTAAAGTTCAGTGTTAAAGAAATGAATTCAGAGATGCTTTTCAACTGTGTTTTACATTGTGATTTTATTGTATGTATAAACTTTACTTTTGCAATATTCATTTGCATAGTTGTTTCTTCAGTTTATACCCTTGTCTACTGCATTAAAAACTCAAGGCAACTAACTAAATAAAATTCAGAACACAAATAAATGGTTGGTTTTTTTTAATTAAATTCAAATTATTTCATAATCAGGTGTGACCAAAAAGAAAAAAGCATTTTAACTCTTCGTAAGGCAGAGAGAATAACAAAATACTGTTTTTATATTGGGCTTTTTACCATAAAAAGCTTATAAATGTTTTCAATAAATAAATAATAATTCTAGTTACCTGTTCTATAAGGTTAATAATGTAAGGTGCAAATTTTACTAACAAATGAGTGAATAGAAAAAGCTGACATACAACTCGCCCAACCCCCCAAAAATTATTATAAACCTTGAAACAAGGCTAATAAGGGAATTTATGGAATTTTATGGAATTTTAGAGTGGTAGGTGATTTTGAAGCTGAAAGTTTTGTGTGTTCTTCTAGATACAGCAATCTAAGCAAGAGGTGGCAAGGGCATGAATAACCATCCTCAATGCCTCTTATTCCAGGTAAGCCTGTCACTGGTGCACCTCAGAGCTGGGCAAAGGCCATTCTGGCCATAGCCTTCACTTGGTCTTCTAGCAGAAGCTATGAGTCCAGGAGGACACCTACATTACAGGCCTGCTTTTTCAGGGGAGTGCACAAGCCATTCACAAAATTAGCATCACTCCAGAAGTCATAGCCACTTTCTCTTTCTTGGTCAAGTCTGAACTGGTTTCTCCCAAAGCAGGCCACAGTGAATCTTTGAAAATGCAAACCACTGGATCACTTTCTGGAAGTTGCTTCCTCCACTGGATGGGGGAAGTGCTGCACAGCTTTGAAGAATGGTCAAGTGCTATTGTCAGTTTAAGAATCTTATATGTATATTACCATAATTATTGAAAACTAAGGTCCATGTTGAACAATGAACCATCAGTGACCAATGTCACTAGGTTATCATGAGTCTTAACACTATGGTACTTAGAAGAAAACAAGGACATCTTTGCAAATAAACATTGCTTCAAATCTGAATTCAGGATTATAAATCTGAACCATTTGTTTCTGAATTTTAAAATCCTGATTTTACTTTTTAATGTATAGCTTTAACAATATTTTTAACTTCTTCCATGGGCTGCTTGTGTTATATTTGGAGTGTTTGCCATTTCCCTTTCCCCATGATTGAGTTAAAATGTTACCAACCCATCCTTGAGCCAACAGAAATTTATCTAGGCCAGCATAAAATTTGCTGCCCTCACTGTTTAGGATTGCCACCAAATGGTGCTTTTTTTCATTTACTGTGTGCAGAGCATGTGAAGGAAAGGGACTGGTAGATTATCCCAATTTTGTTTCCTCCCCTCCCATGAAGCATCATCATCTGATGGAAAAGCATCTACTAGTCACGCTACTTAATGAGGGATGGGGGCTTGGGCTGGGAAGGGGGTACGTTTTGAGAAATGACTCAACTAAAGAGGTTAAAACATGAGTCAAAACTTGCTCCTGGCTTTGTGCAAGTATTTTGCATAGTTGTGTTCAAAAGGAGCCTAACAGATGATGGGAGTGAAGGGATTTCACAATGAAGTGTCAAGGAGAGAGTCAAACAGCCTGTACTACTATTCAGCTGTTAACTGGCCTTTTTGAGCTCTAAGCCTGTGTTCCAAAGGAGTTCACTGGTAGCAAGAGGGGCTGTCCTGCCACTTCATGGCCCAGCTACAACCCCTCCCCCCCATCACCACCTATCAGGAGCCCAGATAAGGACCTTGTTATTTGTCTGCAGGAGCCATTGTGGCTTGTGCTTTGGAACTGTTATTCAGGTTCCTTTTGAACATGGGATAGCACTCTCTACATCAGTGTTCAAAAAGAGATAAAATAATAGCTGACTTGCATCAGGGAGGGACTATGCTATGAAGCACCAAAGAGAGAGTCATTCTATGCTGCTTCACACAATTCCCCCCTTGCCAACAGTGCCAGTAAGCTGCTATTCAAGATGTTCCCTCTTTCAAAGCTAGGTTTCTAAGCCAGGAATTGGCTCAGGATCTAAAAGTAGGTTGAAAGAATCAGACTCTTCTCCTTTCCGATGTTGAATGGTCCTGGAGAATAGGGGCCAGATAAGAGGAGGGAGGTCTCCTGAACTAGCCTAAAGTGGCTAGTAGAAAGAATATTAGCATAAAAGGAAATCCACTGTGTTAATACCAATGGAGATTATACACCTTGCTTTAAATGTTAGCAAATCTGACCTCTTCAGTAGGTTCGCAGAAGTTACTCCTACTGCCTTAAATAAGGCTTACTCTAATTATTACAGCCTCAAGCATTGCCTTATTTTAATCTAAAATAGCAAATTATGAAAGATACCGCCCAGTTAAATCTAACCTCGTTTTAGCTGAATGCTTGAGGAAGGTGTTGTTCATTACACCCAAATGTCCATTAAATTCAAACGTATGTGAATCCTTTGGCACAGATGACAAACAGTTCCAAAGCACAAGCCACAACAGCTCCTGCCCTTGCTGTTCCCTCTTTTACACAAAGTGGGGGGAGGCGGTGTTGCCCTTGATTAGCAGCTGAATGGGAAACAGCCACTTGTAGCCAGGTAGAAATTAAGGCTTAAATCCTGTCCCTCGTAGTGGATGGAGGTCTACTCAGTGAACCATTGGAAGCTCATTACATACAGCAATAAAAGGCTGGTCCCTTCATAAAGCTCCCTCAGAACTTCTAACAATTAACCCATATTCAGTTTAATGCCTGTAGCATAAAGAGCCTGCCAATAAATCATACTTAAAAAAAAAAAATCTACGGAAGGCAAAGGGGAATAAGAGCCGTATTAATACACAGCAGCATATGGAATTAATACAATTAGGAACCAATAAAACAAGTCACTCGGAGCAATGCTGTCCTTGCAAAATTTCAAACAACTGACACTGCATGCAAGCAGCCAAATTTCTGCATCTGAGCAAGGAGTGGATCTTTGGTGCTTGCATACAAGATAAATGAGCATGAACTATACAGATGAAGCAATACTCCAAAGTCTGTTGGCAAAGTCAAAGTGACATTGGGATAGGCTATATTAGATTAGGAAGCTATGAGATAACTTTGTTATTTTTACTTGTAATGCATTGATCAACATATATATTTTAACTCTTATTTAGTCTTTATGTAGATGACAGTATCATTTCTTAAACAAGGTACCTGAGCTTCAGATCTAGGATTTTTGAATGAAACCAGTTTTCCAGATCTATTTAAATGGTGACTTTAAACAGGTTTTGGCAGAATAAATCCCTCTGCTGGATGAGCTATGTAAGTATAGAGTAAAGGCAGGCGAAACACCCCCTTGTTGATTTACTTGGACTTCTCAGTTGTTATGACACCATTGAACAAGTCACCTTTCTGGAAGAGTTGTTGAAGTCTGATATGATCAGTATTGCTAATATGCAGATAATTATTTCCTAAAGATAGTGCTAGGGAGTTCTGTTTGATCCTTTGTGTCAGAATCCTCGCAAGATTTTAGAATAGATTATTATATGGCTAGTCTAAAAAAAAAAAAAAAAAGGGTTCCTTTTTCCATGCTGCGGTTCTGCCATTGTAAAAGGGGAGGGGGAGCATGAAGGAGAAACCATTTGAAGCAGATGGCTCCTTATCACGGGCTCTGGAATGTTCAAGGCTATGCCAGCAAGGGAATCAGAAGACAAGAACTAAGGGCGATGGAAGGGGAGGGAAAGTAAGAAGGGCAATGTAAGGGGGGGGGAAGAAAGAAAAGCGGTTTTTGGCGCACTTTTGCTCAGTCTCAGCAATGCTTTGGATCTGTACACTTATTCTTAATAAATGAACTTTCTTTTGAATCAATATTGGTTGCAAGGAAAGTTACTGGTTTTAAGATCAACAGGTGGCAGTTCGTTACACTTTGGCATTTATGCTTTTGGCTGCTTATTCCCTGTGCTTTTTATCTCATTTTGAGTGGTTACATATGAAGTAAGGGAGATACCAAATCAGTATTTGACCAGGATAAAAGATTGGATGAGGGCAAAGACACTAGAGTTTAATCTAGACAAGTTCATCTGGCTAGGTGAGTGACATCCAGACCATTCTGGAAAGGCTGTACTTCTCCTATAAAAAGAGCGAGATGACTTGTCTTCAACTGTGGCCGTGCCCTGCTTGGATTAATGTAAGAACACTGAAATAGCATTTGAGTTGATATATAATATAACTGAAAGAATACTGGTTTATTTAAAATCATATAACACTTGCATTGCATCTTCTTTTGGGCATACTCCCTCTCTATTCTCAGTAATATCTTTACTAATTTTCCCCTATCAACACAGTTGCAGAACAACTTTTGGCGGCAACTAGGGAAGGGATTATATTCATATATACCAGGTGCCTAAGGTTGTACACCTCTGACCTAGATGTTATATGGTAATCAGTAAAGTGCCATGCATATTGGTGAATACACACACACACACACACAACGTGGTCCTATGTTGATTTATAACTACCAAGTACAGTACAATTCTAACATGGGACTAAGTAAGAACAAGTAATTCTGATGACAAACAAGAAGCAAACAAAAACAAAATATGCAACCCATTTAATCCAACCAAAATATCACAAAATAAAGTGCAAACTTTCAGGTTCCCCTTTCAGTAAGTTAGATGTTAAATAAAGCAAGCAGAAGTCAGAAAAGGAGTCATGGGGTCTTCATTTATTTAAAAACTTAAAATGGAATATTGGAAAAGACTTCAGATCAACTATTTTTATTTTACTATTTTATCTTATTTTTAAGATCAACTGGGTATTAGCTCATAGGACTTCCTAGGGCAGTTGGAATGAAAAACAAACAAAAAATAATCAATGTCTATTTTATACTTATTAGGGTAGTATAAAATGTGTCACCCATTCTTAGGTTAAGTATACACAGGTTATCCTGGTAATAAAAGAGATTGATGATTATGTATCATCAAAACTATGTCAACTGTTAGTGATCACATAGACAGACCTTCTCTAGGATGCTTTGTCCCCAACCTGGCCCTTTAGGTTACCCAAGGGTACACCCTTTGCCACTGTAGTCAAGTTCATCTTGCTGCTGGTTGTCCTCTTCTTCTTTTTCCTCCCATCTTTCCCAGCATTACAGAGTTCTCAAGAAGGCTAGGTCTTTGCATAATGTGTCCAAAATATGATAATTGAGCCTGATCATTTGTGCCTCAAGTGACAATCCTGGATCGTTTGGTCTATATCCATTTGTTGCTTTTTTTGGATATCCATGGTCTTCTTAGGAGTCTTCTCCAACACCAATATCTTTCTATTCTGCTTCTTCAAATTCCAACTTTTGCTTTGTTAGAGTGTCATAGGGAAAACTACTGCCTGCACAATTTTAATTTTTGTAGCTATAGACACATCATAGCATCTGAATATCTTTACAAGGACTTCATTGCTACCCTACCAAGTGCTAGCCAGTGGTATATTTCTGGATTGCTGGTTCTTTTGCTGTTGATAGTTGATCCTACAAGCCAGAAGCTATCCACCACTTCAATATCTTTATTGTCAGTTCTAAGGCTAGTTGCTGTATCTGTTGTCATTAGTTTTGTCTTCCTGATATTTAATCTTTGTCCCATTTTTTTCACTATCATCCTTGAATTTCATTACTAAGAGTTTCCAGATCTTCGCATTTTCAAAGGATGTCATCAACACAGTGCAGGTTAGATGTCATCAACACAGTGCAGGTTATTAATATTTCTTCCTCCAATTTTAAAACCCATTCATCTTCTTCCAATCCAGCTTCATATATATTCATATATATTCATTCATATATATTCAGCGTATGGGTTGAATAAATAAGGAGAGAGTATACAGCCTTGCCAACCTGACCCAGGCTGTTTCACCAAATTCTGTCTGGACTGTGGCTTACTGACCTGGGCGTAAGCTTTGCATGAGGGCAATGAGATGTTCTGGGATTCCTGTTTCCGTAAGAATACTCTACAGTTTGACATGGTCAACATACAATTGAAGGCCTTTCTGTAGTCAGTGAAGCACATACTGACTTCTTTTAGGTATTCTTGGCTTTCTCAATTATCTGGTGTGCATCAGCAATAATACCTCATGTTTTGTAGTGACAATGTGGAAGTCAGCAAGGAGATAGTGGTGTGGACCCTTTCTTCCTTAGGGACATAGAACTTTACATTCCTATGTAATGGTTGAGTACATAACACGGAATTAAGCTTTTATTTTAGTCACAAGGCTTATACACTGTTTTGTCCTATCCTTGGTACGGACGTTCGGTGAAGAGTGGGATGTTTTGATATGGTCACATTGTACATATTTTTACTGGTTTGATCTTATTAAATTAATTGACAGAAGAATATGTATACATATAACATAACAATATTAATATAAGATAAAATCAAAATTACTAATAATAAAAAGCTTAGAAAATTATAAATGGATCAACTGCCATTTAATTTGTTAATTTATTATTCACTCAAGAGACTTCTTCCCTGATTCTTCATTTTAAAAAAATCAATGCAGATAAATTACATATCAAACAATCTGTTTCTGCAAATCAGGGAAGATTTCTTCATCCACTATTGTCTAATAATTCTTTTAGCTGGTCCCTATGCCTGAAAAATACTTGATACTTTAGATTCCAGATACAGGGAATATAGCAAATGAAAACAAGTGCATCTTTAATACATAGCAATGGAATCACATTTACAAACCTGTGACAAACCTATGACAATTAGAGTACAAGTTCAGACCATGTCTTTTAAAATTCCAACTCCTCCAATAGCAGGCAATTGCAGCAAACTCTTATTAAACATTCTCTGAAGTATTAAATATACATGAAGCAAAATATTTTCATTTTAAAGTCATGGGAAACTAATTTCACCCTACTTTATCAGGCCAGGACATCGAAGCACGCCATTCCAGAGGCTGCATGAATAATGCCAAATTCATCAACTTCTTATAATCAAATTACACTTCTCTAATAAAAATGCAATGGATTCCTCCAAAAACCTGTCAAACCACTGTGGAATTAAAAATCAGTAATGACATCTGAACCGAGTAGACCTAATAACAAATGCTTAGGTTAAATAAACTCCCCTGAGGTAAATCAAAATCAGTTCTTTTAAATCTGTAAATATTTTAAAAATGGCTTCCTTAGAACTGAATTGATTCAAAGGAGTACTATATGAAAGGCTGAATATACCCCCAAAACAGATTTACCCAGAA
This sequence comes from Liasis olivaceus, assembly GCA_030867105.1. Classification (NCBI taxonomy): domain Eukaryota; kingdom Metazoa; phylum Chordata; class Lepidosauria; order Squamata; family Pythonidae; genus Liasis; species Liasis olivaceus. The sequence goes on from CM061349.1 coordinate 43,167,232, forward strand.
TTTCAAACTTGGTGTCACAGGTTTATTTTTGGAGGGTATATTTTGGACACGAGTAGGATAACAGGTAGGAAGGTGCTTCACCCATAGAGAGGTTTATTTGTACTCAGGAGATACAAAAGTTGAACTTTAGTTTTACTAACTTAAAGTACTACACCTATTTCCTCTGCCAATGCCTATCGTAGCCTAATTCCTCATCCACAGGTTTATTCCTATTAACCTACTGACTTCTTTACAGAGTGCTCTAGTGCTTTTCTTTAGTTTGCATCCTGGTCTTATCTGCTTCTTTCCCTTTCCAGGTTTCTCTTTGAGGCCTACAAGCTGCTGACTATAAATCAAAAACTTACATTGTCTTCCAAAATGGATGAGTGGTTCTTTTCTTGCTGCTGCGTTCAGTCCACCCACTCTCCTAACTTTCACTTTCAGTCCCTTTTACCCATAATCTTTTATCCTACCAGCTCTCTGCTGTTGCTCTGCTTCACTCTCTGTGGATTCCTGTTCTGGTTGTTTGCTGGGGGAGCATCCTTCAACTCTCTGTCAGACTGTTAAGTTTTACTTGTTGGAAGACTGTTTTTGCTGTCCTCCAGGCATCTTGCAGCTGCCTCTGCTTGTCTTCTTCTGCACTCTTCTTAACTGTCCTGGTCAGTAAACACAGACTTTAAAAGGCCATTAGTTTTTTTAAAAAAAGAGGATCTATCACATTTGGAATAAAGCAAAACAAATAAGAAAATGCACAATAACTAGGCTGTTCAAAAATTCTGACTGTGATTATCTGTATATTAGGTCAAGACAGGAATTTTCATTTGGTCTATGATTTTAAGTGAGCTAATGAATCTTCCAGTCAGAACTACAGGTTTCCCATCAGTGAGTACTTCTCTAAATTTTATGATGCAATTTCTGTTTAGATATTGCCTACAAAAATAAGTTACAGTTGGGCTCATATCATTTAAATCTATTAGGAAACATTGCACATGGTAACAGGTGTGAATTTTCTTGGTTTTTTTTATATTAGAGAATGATATGGAAGTTTGATAAAACAGATTAAATACACATGTCAGACATGGAACAAATATAGACAGATGTACTGTAAATCTACTGACACTAGACTATTGTAAAACTTCTTCCCGCATTTAAATCTAAGTGTGTAATTTAGTGAAGCCTTGTCAAATACATCTTAAGTGCCATTCAGACAATTGGAAACTTTAACTGTGGAGGAAAAATAAGGACACAACTACTGGTTCTGCACTTCTACCACCTACCCCCATGTTGATAGTGAAGGTCTGAAGCAAAACTGTAATTGCGTTCGACCAAATACATTCAGGAATCCTGATTGCAAAGAATTCCCAAATGATCAAAGCACAGCATCACATTCAGTCAAGTGTACTTAGTTTCATTTCATATCTTCTCTGTCAACAAGGGAAGTTCATTGGTTAGACTGTTTGGGACTGGAGATTTTGCAGATGCCTAAAGAGCGCTGGTAAAAGTGTTTGAAGTTAGCCAGGAAAGTGTGGGGTTGTCATTGTTCTATGTGTATGAAACATATATGATTATAAAAAAGATCAAATGGGAGGTATATTAGATAATATGTTGTGGAACTCAGGTTTAAAAAAGGTAGTACATTCAGGAGGAAGGCATTGTGTTACCATGGCTGTGAGAGCTGGACCATAAAGAAGGCTGAGTGCCGAAGAATTGATGCCTTTGAACTGTGGTGCTGGAGAAGACTCTTAAGAGTCCCCTGGACTGCTAGGAAGTCAAACCAGTCAATCTTAAAGGAAATCAACCCTGATGGCTCATTGGAAGGATTGATAATGAAGCTCAAGCTCAGATATTTTGGTCACCTAATGTGAAGAGAGGACTCCTTGGAAAAGACCCTGATGCTGGGAAAGATTGAAGGCAAAAGGAGAAGAGGATGGCAGAGGATGAGGTGGTTAGATAGCATCACTGAAGCAATGAGCATGAAACTGAGCAAACTCAGGGAGGCAGTGAAGGACAGGAAGGCCTAGCACGACATGGTTCATGGGGTCATGAAGAGTCAGACATGACTTAACGACTGAACAACAACAACAAATTGTGTTACCAGAAAAACTATTTTTCATCAAATTAGGAATTATTAAATATGAATGATAGATTGAGTGACATTACCACTTAGCAACTAATTTAAAGGGGATAATAGCAGAGCTAAATTTCTGTTCATACTTTCATGTACTGCCTATGCAACTAACATTGTTGAACACAATGGAATTAAAAAAAGAAAGAGACTAGCCTAGCTTTACCATCCTGCTACCTGCCAAATGTCTTAGGGCTTTAATCCCAGAATTTCCAGCTAGCATGTAGCACTGGTAGTAGAGAATGAATATCATTATAACGCACATTTTAGTGATCCTCATACTCCCCCCTCCATATCTGTGTGCTTAAGTTTAAGCAAGTTTAAAATAAATGAGGAAATATGGAGGGGAGAAAAAGCCAAAAGAAACAAGACCATTGTCTCTTTTTTTATATAAATTTTATTAAAAGTTTTAAAGATAACATAAAAACTAACACAAACTAATACAGAATGAAAAGAAAGAAAAAAGAAAAGTATAGAAAGAAAGAGTAAAAAGAAATAGAAAGAAGAAGCTTCTGTTGTCCTTTGCAGAAAATATAAGTATGACTACAAAGTTATCTCTTACTCTGTGATTACAAAAAATGCTCACTTTTTTCTATTATCCATTTTTTTTCTAATCATCAAAACCGCAAGTCATAAGTGCATTTTTTTCTGTTTCATGCAAAAAGTCTATAAAGGGGTTTCCAGTCAGCCATAAATGTAGATATTGTGTTTTGTCTGATCAAGGAAGTTAAATTAGCCATCTCTGCAAGTTCCAACATTTTCACCAACCATTCCTCCATTGTGGATAGTGTCCCACCTTTCCACTTTTGAGCATATAATAGTCTCAAGAAACGAGACCATTGTCTAAAGCATATGCTCTCCTACATAGTACACACTCTCCAGGGCCATGCAAAGCTTTTGAAAGAGGTGTTTGGCAAAGTGTGTTAGAATGAATGGAGTCTTTCTCTCCAGATCATTAAAGCACCTGCATCTTTTTCCAAGCTTGTATAGGTCTATTGTCGAAGGCAAGCTTTTTCCAAGCTTGTATAGGTGCTTCAGAAACTGCTCCCAGCCACTTCCCCATATACATGCATGATGCACAGCTGCTTTGCTTTAATTGTTTAAACAGGCCGCTTTAAGAGTTCAGAGAGATGTGTTTTGTGCCTATGTGCATTGTGAAGTAACTCTTTCAAATGCTTTGCATAGCCCTAAACACATACAGAAATCTCATATACAAAGGAGAAAACAGGACATAGGAATTTGTGGCTGGTGGACAGCAAAATTAGGAGATTGGAGGGAAACTAGACCTCCTGATGGCTGCACATGCTTACATGGCTGCAGAATTGCCACCTGTAATTTAAAAGGAATGGAGTGTGTACAGGTGCACTAAAATTGAGAGGGACAATAAAATCCTAAGCATGTTTTCTCAAAAAGTGTGCCCCTTAAATTCATGGGGCTTACATACTCTGTCTCAAGGGAACCTGCATGGGGGGAAGTCAAGAGAGTAGGGACAACTGCATAATTGAAGCCCCATCCTCTTTTTTCATGTGTACATGTAAAAAGGGCTTCATTACATGTACATGTGTACATGTAAAAAGGGTGGGGCTTCATTCACACAGTTGCACCCCCATCTTGACATTTCTGAACCCCCTGCTGATGCTTCTGTTCTTTATAAGTATATTTGAGATTGCAGCTGAAAAAGCCAACTTTTTCCTAGCTTCTATAACATTAACTAAGTCTTCTATTTAAAATGAGCAGTGATAGATTTTAAAACAATAAATAAAACACTTTGATAGGTCAGCCCCAGTAAAACCATTTAAATCAATCACCCTCAAATAAGCAGTGCAAACTCTAAAGCACAAGGCATCCTTACTACCAAGAGGCCAAGTTAATGTGACCATTTACAGTGAAAAAAAGGCCAATTTAAAATGTATGCTAATGGGAACTGAAGCCTCATTTGTAACCCAGGCCTATTAAACTAAGCTCCCATGAAGCCAATTTCATTAGTTAAAGACACATAATGCAATGAAGAGATCTCAAGGTTCAGATCATGATTTAACCATAAGTCACAAGGAAAACGTGTTTGGCAAGTTTCATCTGAGCACAGACAAGCACAATCGTTGAACCGTCTTGCATGATTTGTAATCTACATCTGAAGGCTAGGCAAAGACTAATGGAGCTGTATGCAGGCCACTACAAAGACATAGGATCATAGACACTGGACTGGCATTAGCAGAAGGGAGAGAGAGGTGTGGAGAAGGAGCAGTAATCAAATGTTCCCACTCTAATTTTGTCTGCAAAAAAACACAAAAAACACATTTTTTTCAACACCCACAGTTATGCATGCTGTTCAATTTACACATCGCTTTTCTTCATCATAGTCCTCATAAGCACTGAGCATTCCCTGCCTTCCAGAGCCTCACAGGATGTGACTATCCATCCTAGGAGGTCTTTCCAATTCATTATCTTTCCATAGATATGTTGTTATACTGACTTTACAAGCATGTGAGCTATAGCTCTTATTAAAAATGAGATAATGAGACTATTACCAAAGAAAGACATATAGACAGAAATGGAATTTTAATACTCTTCTATTTAACTTAAGGGAATAAAGTATGCAAATTAATGATAGTGGTTCAAGATATTCCCAATAGCCCTGGGAATGGCATGTTTAATTGGACCTTGTGTCCCAGTGAGGCTCATTCTTTTCAGTGAAGGATCTAGTCCATTTCAGATGGGGAGGAGGGAGGGGGACAAATTAACAACGCTAGACACTTTCTCACTTTTAATCATAAGACATATGTGGCTGCTTCCATTAGCTCCAAATGTGCCACCTCTGCTTGCTTCACTGCACTCCATTATCATCAACAGAATGCAACACTTGCACACAATATGTTGTGAAGATCATTTGCAGAGCATGCTGGTTCTCTGGAAAGACCAGCTGCATGAATTTCATTGAAAAGTTAAGAAAGCAGAGAAAAATCAAAGGTCACCCAGCCACTTATGCTAATATTTGATCATAATTCTCTCCCAGCTGACATTAAATAGCTACACTACTAAATTTTAATAGCAAAGTTAAGTCTTTCAGACAAGCACAACCTGAAGTTGGAAGAAAAATGATAAAGGAATATTATTTCACCTGTTTTAATTCTTTCAAAGAGGGCTGAGAAGAAGCCCCTCATTAGCTAACATTTAGAGATTGATTCAGAAAAAGATTTTAAAGATATTTCTCCTTTGTTTGAATTACATATCAGCAGAAGAATACTCAGAGCTCAAAATAATATTTTTTAAAGACTCTTATGCAATGACATATGGCAAATAAATCAGTTTAGGAGGAGATGGTGGAAGCAGAGACTAATAGCCCATTTGATGTGCTGGGGCTGCTTGGCTAAATTCCAGAGTAATGAAGCAGCAATACTTCACTTAGATATTTCCCAGCCCTCTGTTTCTTGCCCCAAACACATGTAGAAATAATGTGGTATAAGGATGGAGAAGCACTCAGCATGTTGACATGAGTTCATGTTCAAAATCACTGCACACTCCAAAGAAGGTTATTTCAGTGCATGGCTGACATTTCTAGTGGCTGCATCACATTTGTTTCCTTTCCATTCCAGTTCCCAAGCATTCACACCACTTCTCAGAAATGAATGATATTTTAGAAGCAATGAAAAGATATTATATAACCCATAATGCTCTTGAAAAATGCTTTTCTTGCTATTTCACATATGCATACCCTGCTCATCATCTTTGAAATTTTTAGCCATTTTTCAAAAGGCATACAGTTTTACTATTACAAAAATCTCCAGCCCACATCAATTCACACTGGCTAGATTATGCACAGCTGAACATATGCACCAATTCCACTCCTTCAAGCTGACCCAGATGGCTGACCCAGCTTTTATGACCATTATGGGCTAGGTCAACATTGAATAACAGGTCCAGAAGGAAGCTTAAAATTACTTCTTCAGCCCCATCATCTGAAAAGCAGGTCAACTAATAAAGCAGGCCTTTAGCTAAGGCTCAATACAATGATGTTATCCCTGTTGTAGCCCTACCCAAGATCCAACCAAGAAATATTTTTGTCTTGAAGTGCAGATATCAGACTGAACTTGCCTTGTGGCAAGACGTTAGCCCTGAAGAGGGCCGTACCACCAATGATAGCATGAAGGGCAAAACCGCTTATCTGATCCAGAGAGATTGGCCTGGTCATACCCAGTGTGCAATCAATAGGACTGGAATGGAACAACAGCACAGATAATTGTCCAGCAGAGTCCATCGATTCAGAAGCAGTACCCTCAGAGCAGCTGAGGTCCTGATGAAGGATAAGGACAGGCGTAAAGATTGGGGAGCTTTGTTCATAAGAGTGAATGACATCCAAAATGACTCAAAGAAAAGATGGACCACCTTAATGTAAGTCTCATCTTCACAACAGATATGAAGATGAAAGGCAAGGGGGACTTTGTACATTATTGCTCATGTTTGGTATCCAGTATGACAGACCCTAACAAAATGTCAGCAAGATGGAAAGCAAATCAAAAGGAGCGTCTCTGATCTGATTTTTTTTTTTCTTTTCCCTTTTAAGGAACTGGACTTGAGAAGGTAAAATACAGTCCATTAGGCCATCTGGATAATGAAGGGGGAAAGATGAAAAAGCAGAAAATGAAAAAGGCTGATGAAGGAGATGAGTCCATTTTGTTGCAGCAAGTACAGTTCAACACCATTTATATAAGAAACAACTGAATTGCAGCTTTTGTTCACCTTCATTTTGTTTTCTAAAAAAAAGAAAGAGGAGGTGATTTGGGTGCTTTTGGTATGTTGTGTTTCATATCATCAGGAATATAGCTATAAATATTATGCCAACATTCAAAGGCTCTGGATATGCTCAACTAAAAAATGAACTTCAGACATACAAAACACTTGGAACTTGTTGAGGCAGCCATATTTGTATCTCAGGATATACCTGTCTGTTGTGTTCCAGTGTTTCACATTACATTTGCAGAAATGCTGTCATCTATTTTGTGCATTCATATTCCTTTTATCACATTTATATCTCGCTTTTCCTTCAAAGGAGTTCAGCTAGTTGTATTTTCTTTTCCTCATAACAAACTCTGGGGTAGATTAGGCTGAAAGATGGTGACTGGCCCAAGGTCAGTGTTGCGAATCCACATAACACTAATCATTACACTCCATTAGCGTATTCTGGCATGTACCTAAACATAGGGAAAGCTCAAAGCAGAAAGAGAATAGGTCAGCAAGACAGTCCTGCTTCACCTTCTTTTTAACCTCCACATGTTCAGGCACAAAGTCTGACGGGGAGACTTACTCCCATTTTATTGAATGTGACCACAGTTGTTAGCATAATCCTGGGTACCATTTTATTTAGTGAACTCTGGACTGAATATGGGGGCAGGGCTATATCTGTGACCCTGTTCTCTCCCCATTTTGAGCTGTGTAGGCATATTTGAGAAAAATGGATGAAGATGGTAACTCACTCCCTATATTCTCTGGTTATACTTTCTAGGCACCCCATTTCAGAAAGATACTGACAGCTCTAAGGTGGTTTAGAAAAGGGCCACAAAAAATATACAGGGAGTTGAGGACATGCCCTATAAGGATGACTGAAGGAACATGGGATGTTCAGTCTGAGGAAAGGAAGACTCAGAAGAGACATGATAGCCATGTTCAGGCACACGGAACCTACCGGGAAGACGGCTGTAAACTCTTTTCCTTGGCCACAGAAGCTAGGACTGCAAATAACGGATAGGATTTTCAGGTACCTAGCTTTCATTTCATTTCAAATATAAGGAAAAAACTTCATGACAGTAAAATTTATATAACAGTGGAACAGTCTATCAACGGAGTTTATGGGTTCTCCATCATTACAGGTTTTTAAGAAGCACCTGGATAGCTATGTCTCCTGGATGGTTGGAATGGTTTTTTCACATATAGCAGAAGGTTTCTATTTTATTTTATTTTATTTTATTTTATTTTATTTTATTTTATTTTATTTTATTTTATTTTATTTTATTTTATTTTATTTTATTTTATTTTATTTTATTTTATTTTATTTTATTTTATTTTATTTTATTTTATTTTATTTTATTTTATTTTATTTTATTTTATTTTATTTTATTTTATTTTATTTTATTTTATTTTATTTTATTTTATTTTATTTTATTTTATTTAAATTTATTGGCCACCCAACTCCAGTGGACTTTGAGCAACACATAAAACTAAAAAAGACATAAAAACAGCTAAAAATATTAATTCAACAGGCAGCCCGGACTAAAATGCCCTAATAACAAAAGTCACAAAACAAAACAGGGGTCATCAAACAAATAACAAACATCAAACCTAGGCTTGGGACCAAAACCAGGTTTTCAAGGCTTTCTGGAACACTAAGAGAGAGGGCACCAAGCCCATATTGAGATGAATTATGAAAAAAAATCTGTCAATTCACCATCAACTTGCCAGCCATCTGTAAAATGGATTATACTTTCAAACAGTGACTTTATCACGGACTCAAACAACAAGCACAAACATTGAATACTGCCAGTCAGATGAGCCTGTTAGTTTTTAAATTGCCTTGGAGAAGACTGTGCTTTTCCATAGATATGGGTTCTGTCCCAGCTACTAGATATATAGCAAATATCCATGTCAGATTTATATAAAGAGAACTCTTGGATACATTCAAGGCAGTACATGTTTTACAAATATTTTGCCTTTTCCCACAACTTCTTATTTACTAAACCTAATAAAAAAACAATGGGGAACAAATTACATTGAAATATACATACATGCAAATATATCTTATTATTTCCTTTAGGGGTAAGCAACATGCAGAGACTGCATAAAAAGAATAAGAAATAGTAAGCCAAGAAAAAGATATGAGGGGAGGATCAAAAAAGGAAAGGTAGTGGAAATGGTGCTGCAATGCAGGCCCTACTCCTTCTGTATATGTGTCAGTGTTGCACAAGCTATCTTGCCTGTTTTGATGTACAGCCCCGTGGACACTGCTGGGCATAAGATAAGAAAGAGATACATAGCTAATACTAATTCACATGAAAACTATTCATTATACCCCTCCATATTGTTCTCTCCTCCCAGACTACCTTGCATCCACTCTCCTTCATACACAGTTTCTACATTGCCTTTTGTTCTTTTGGTTTCTTATCTCTTTTTGAAGATCTCATCAACCATGACGTTCTTGGTCTTCCCCTTCCTTTCGACCCATTCACTCTTCCTTCATGTTACTTTTTTGCAATTCAGCCCTCATTCATTTTCTCTATAAGAGCAAACTACCTCAATGAACTTCTTTCACAATGGTTACTTATTTTTCTGTTAAATTCACATTCACTCAACATTCGTTCATTTTTTACTCTATGTCTTCTTGTTTTACCATACACCACATTTTACTTTTAATATTTACTTTTATGTTTTTGCTGATATATCTGACTCTCATTTCCATATAACAAAGTGGACAAACACATTCTTATAGACCATTGTTTTTGCTTTTTTTTTTTTATATAAATATTTATTCCTTGAAATATAACACATACAACCCACTACCTCCCTATCAGTATTTGCATATCTTACAATTTCTCCATCCATTTCCCCATCTGTTTGGTAAGCATTCTATCAAGGTAGAGAAATACATCTACTTGACCTAGTTTTTCACAATTATAGATTAAGGTGCTTCAGACAGTCACTCATGTCCTGGTCACCTCATGACTTGACTACTGCAATGCGCTCTGCATGGGGCTGCCCTTGAAGATCATCCAGAAGCTTCAGCTGGTCCAGAATGCAGTGGTCTAAGCAGTGATGTGCATGCCTCAGTATATCCATATAACACCTCTGCTTTGCAAGCTGCACCAGTTGCCAGTTTGCTTCCAGGTGAGACTCAAGGTGCTGGTTGCTCCCTATAAAGCTCTATGTGGCACAGGGCCTGGTTATTTGAGGGTCTGCATCTCTGCCATAGTATCTGCCCAGCCAATCTGATCTGGCAGGGTTGATGCGTTCTAGGTTCCTCTGATTAAACAATGCCACCTCTTGGGACCTGGGAGTATACCTTCTCTGTACTTCTCTGGAAGGAGGCCCCAACCCTACTAGTATTTCAAAGGGCCATGAAGATATGGCTCTTTGCCCAGGCCTTTGGTGAGGGTGATTGATGCTCCTTTTCTTCTTTTTCTTTGTTCCTACCTGGGTTTCTTATCTCTACCATCTTTTTAAGAATTTTTCTTGTTTTTAAGAATCTTGTTTTTAAGAATTTGTAAACCTCCCAGAGTCTCTAGGAGCTGGACGGCATATATAAATTTAATAAATTATTAATTTCTGCTTAACTTGCAATTGCTCACTCCATTTTTCCCATCAAACACAACTATCTTGGATCATTGATACACTGATTTTCAGATCAATATTCCTTGTTTTATTATAAAATCTATCTAACAGCTGGAGTAAAAAGAAATGGGCCACCATAAATGTTTTGCTTCTGAACGTCTCATAATTTTATAAGGATTCCGATCTCATGTGGTGTTCCTTAATCTTTGATTAAGTTTCCACACTGAGCTATGATAAGGTTTGTTTAACCATATCTTATTGAATAAACTGCAATTAACTGGATTCATCTATCACACTAAGCCATGAATTGTAGTTTACAAATCATGTTTTCTTTCCTAAACACAGTAAGTCAAAACCATATAAAGTGCATCATAGTTCAGTGTTATGTCTGAACCAGGCCATGTCTTTCAGCAGGCTCAACAAATTGCAATAAATGTACTAAAGCAGGAACACTTAACAGGTTGCAATCAAATAACCTTAAACAGATATCAGAAATCTGTCCAGCATCTTTTCTTCAGTAGACTCTTTTGACTCAGTGTTTCAATACACTTTATTCTGGCCACAAAGCAAAGGTCTTCTTTTATTATCATGTGTAATAATAGAATGGAGGGTTTTTTTTTTCCTTTTTTCTTTTTTGTCAAGAGTCTTGACACCTGAGCAGGTGGTTCAGCTCCAAATATATGACTGAATCAACAACGAGGAAAGAATACTTCAGTGGGCTTTGAGAAAGTATGAAGAATTAAAAATACACTGCAGTTTTGTACAGAACCCTGAGATGACTGACAGTCAAACAACAGCATTTCACACACCAGGAAATTGTGCATCTTGCTGAGACTATGGTGCTTTATTTTTTTTTCCCTGAATTCAGGCTCTTTGGTAGAATGGAAATATAAATATTTGTGAGTACATGGGGAATCAAACACATCTGCTGTGTTCTGTAATCTTGAAATAATAATGCAACAATTTGGGGATAATTTAATTGTGGAAAACAGTTTAAAAATGCCAAGAGTTAAGGCATTTTGTTTTAACCTATTTTATTGGATTCTTTGCCACAGGGGGATTGAGGAATGGAGGGGTACTTAGTTTATTTTTCATCATTGTTTTCACTGTTGTGCACACAACTCATAAAAGCTACCACTTCTTGTCCCCTCTTGGTCCAATCCAGGCAAATGGAAGCTATCACTTCTTTTTTTGAATTTGCTCCTAGTTGTTCTCATATTTAGAAAGCAGACAAGAAGAGTGAGTAAAGTGAAGAACAATAATCCCTGAAGGGTGCAAGGGTTAGAAGTGGGTTCCCTGCTGGAGTGTGGGTTTTGGCTGGTCCCAAACTATGCTAACTTATGCCATCCACCTATCTTCCCAATGAAATAATGAACAAGTAGATTCTGAAATTTTTGTCATACAGCCCAAATTGCAGTGAAAAGAAAACAACTCTTATAACACTAAATATCAGCTACTGCAGAATCCAGAGGGCTACTTATGTCAAATCCTGGGTTGCTTGCTCCCACCATTACATGATAACAGGTTTTTGTCACACCTTTCTCAGCAGATAGACAGTGATGTCTCTATACCTACAAAGACCAGAATCATTCAAGCCATGCTATTCCTTGTGACACTCTATGGAAGCAAAAGTTAGATTTGAAAGAAGCAGGATAGAAAGAGGATTGACACCTTTGAACTTTGGTGTTAGAGAAGACTCCTGAAAATACTGTGGACAGCCATGAAAACAATCCAATGGATCATTGAACAAATCAACCCAGAGTTTGCACTCAAGGCACAAATGACTAGGCTCAAATTATCCTACTTTGGACACGTTATGCAAAGATCCAGCTCTCTGGAAAAGGCTAATGCTGGGAAAGGTGGAAGGAAAGATAAGAAGATGATGACCAGCAGCAAGGTGGATGGACTTAGTTACAGTGGCACTTAGTGCACCATTGGGAGACTTGAAAAAACAGGTTAGGGATAGATCATCATGGAGAAAATCTATATATGTTGTCAGTAGGAGTCGAAAATTACTTGATGGCACATAATCAATCAATCAATCAATCAATCAATCAGTTTCTCAGTGTTGGATGTTGTGGGTACCTGCACAGTGTTGATAAGGGTCTTGTCTACTTTTTCACTCCTTACTTCTAATCTTCCCAGCTGCAGTCCACATAGGTATGATGATTGGAACACAGCCAAGCATTACAAGCTGGAGAGGTTTATAGTGAGAACTAAGTAGTTAATACTTCAGCAACATCACTAATTGGGACCACAGACTATCTTTTCATGACAGCTGGACACTTGCCTCATATTCATTAGAGATGCTTCAGTTCTCAGAATAAAAATCTTACTGGAGAGAGTTATTTTCAGTATTGACTGTTCATAAATAAACACCTAATGAATGCCAACTTACCAATTTGAGCAGAGGGGGAAATTCAACTGAAATGAAGCATCAGCATTTCATCCAAGTTTAAAACTGAAATGTATCTATTTCAAATTAATTAGTTTTGGAGAGATTATTAATGAATCCTAATATGTTTCACAGCGGAACCAACAAGCAATGTATTTATTTTTAGTAAATGGTTACCAAGCCCTGTTCTAATTAAAAACAAGCATCAATAGCAATTTATCCAAAGTGAGATTTTTAAAATGTGAACAATGATGTGAAATAAGCAAGTGACACTGCATTTCCCAGGTGTGTAATAAAATCTAAGGAATAGGAAGAGAAAGGTTAGAGACCTGGGGAAGAGGAAATTCAGAGACAAAAAGACTTTCCTGTCTCAGATGCAGATGGTTTAGCACCTTACTTTTTGCAGCCCTGTCTTATATGTTCAATGTGTGTTTTTTTTCTGAAAAAAAAAATCTTCCTGATAATACCCAGGCAAAAGATTGCCTGTGGAGGTGGCAGATCCCTTGCACAGATAATTAGTTATCAAAAGTTAAATAGAGTAATGTTCAGAAAGACATCAAGAGCACATTGCAGACAGCACATTGAAAAAGATTTGTCTTTTAGTTTAGGAGAGTTTATTTAGAGGAATTTAATCTTACCAATGTAGAACTTTATGAGGGGAGAAAGGAACCATCATTCAATCTGGGTCAGGTTTTACATAGATTGGGCTACAATGCAGATGGGGCTATAACCCTCAAGGGTTTCCTTTCATCTAAATGGAGGAAAAACTCTGAACTCAGAGCTCAAGGAGGTGGGACCAAGCAATGCTACTACTTGAAGAAATGAACAAGATGACACCAATCCATCCCACATATAAAAGCTGACCAGATTCTATCAGCTCTTCAGGGCAGTCCAGATCAGGAAACAGATGCCTGTTAGAGATGTCTGACATCTTTGTATTTGTGTGGATGTTAGTGTTCAGATTGCCATTCTTTTATTTCCCTTGCTGTATTTCTTTGTATTGCATTGTATTGTACTTTACTGTACTTTACTGTATTTTGTTTTTATATTGTGAGCTGCCCAGAATTCTTCTGGAGTTGGGTGGCATCAAAATTGAATTAAATAAATAGTTGCTCCCAGATGTTCTGAAACCATATAGATTCTTGTCCAGTTCTGTCATTGAGAGTATGAGAATCCTATGTTGCAGAACGGCTGGCGGTACACTCTTATCACACATCTGCCATGAGAAATTTATTCTGGAAGGGCTGGCTTTATGAGTCCATAGACTGTTATTAGCTCTCCTAAATATACTCCATCAAAAGTAGAGTCCTGGGAAATTCACAGATTGCCTTTTCCATCTACACCTTCCATTTGATTTAGAAAAATAATTTGGTATTTAATTAAATAGCAATATCAGTCAACGTGGCCATCTATGAAACAATCTAATACTTTACTTCCTGTGTTTGGACAGATCTTAATATTCTTTGATCAGCAAAGATGGGGAATATAATATTAAAAATAACTAAATTGTAAACATTTCATTTCAATACTACCCTTGATACTAACATTCCTCTAGCCAAACAATTCTAACATTTCAATTTCAACAAAGTGTCCAAACAATTCTAACATTTCAATCAAATATTAACAAATTTAAATTAATTCATTCCATCTTACCCTATGCATTGCTATACCATCAGTCAACCAAATTATTCATGCTTGTTTTATTTCAGTTCAACTATTTATTCATCCAGTTAGTTTCACATATAATGAGCGTGATGGCAGCTTTGGGTTTCTTCCTTCCATCTTTTTTTTTTTTTTCATTAGTATTTAACTTAATTAAGTTTTATGATTCCTACAATTTCTACTTAGCAAACCTTTACTCTGATGTTATTCTGTGCATAATAACCTTCAATTAAAGCTAGCTATGAAAATGGCCAGGAATGCACTGTGTGATATTTATTTAATGAGAATATGTTTTTCCAAAATTGACTTTCCATTGTAATTTTCTCTACTGAAAGTGAAAAGGAAGGATTTTTTTCTCTCTCTCTATTCCATGGTTCTTGGCTCAATGGTGGTTCATATATATGAACAGACAAGTGAAATAATTAAAAGGCACCCTTGATGCCAATATACTGTTGCTTTCTGGTATGGATCCCAGAAGTTTTTTGTTTTTAATATACATATATATATAGATAGATATGTACCCATCATGCTATTCCCTTTCAGGATAAGCAAATTAGGCTATACACAGGAAAACAGTAAGAAATAATAGTAAGACGAAGGGAATAAAATAGATTAGATCAGTGTTTCTCAACCTTGTCAACTTTAAGATGTGTAGACTTCAACTCCAGAATTCCCCAACCAGCATGGGAGTTGAAGTCCACACATCTTAAAGCTGCCAAGACTGAGAAACATTGGACTAGATTAACAGCTTCAATCATTGTCACATAACGTGTCCCATTTCTTGCTATCAGCTATGGCACAATACTGATCAGTTTTGGCACACTGGGGCAGTATGCCACAAGCTCAATGAAAGCCCAATGTGGTATGCTCACACTACTCTATGCAAGCTAGAATCTCTAATCTGGAGACTACTTTGCAAGCTGACATGATGTTGTTTTTATCCTACCAGCTAGCCTAGCTACATAAGCAGTGTATTGACAGTTGTTTTGCCAATTGTCAAAGCAGTGATCAGGTGCCCAGGCAACTGGGGGGTTTTTTTTAGTTCTTTTAGATCCAGAGACAATGTACACACCAGTAGATAAGGAGATTTTAAGCTTTATTGTTAACTCTAGCAAACAGATTTAAACAGGAATACAAAAGCATAAGATAGAATTAAACAGAAATACATAAGCATAGTATAAAAACATAACAGACTAAGCAAGATGATAAAACTCTTCCCCTACTGTTGGGAGCTACCATAAGGTGACAGCGGAGAGACCCCAAGATGGTTTAGATAACACAGCACCTAGTCCCAAGGCCTGTGTCCGTGCTCCAAATTCCAGGGGCAATGCCAGGCTTTTTATTAAAGTCTGGCATTGCAATCCCATGACTCTGTTTTGGAGTCAGGGGCTCTAAAAGTGACCTTGACTAGATGCTATACCTGCTCATCAAAAAATTCCAGAGCCTGAGAACTGTATAGATAAGCTAGTGCTTAACCTAAACAATCCTGAGGGTATCCCTTCCCCTTCCACTTCTCAGTAAAAGTGAAAAACAAGCCAGCTAAAATAAACATTATTACGAGTCAAAGTGAGCTTTCTTAACATGTGCAGGAAAAATCAAACTATGTCACCTAAATTCCTTGAAATAACAATGGTCTTCTGCATTGCCACTACAACAGTCCCTGTCAATATTCTATATGCCTACGTAACTTTACTCAAACATAAGCCCTGATAAATTCCATGGGACTTAATTCCCAAACAAGCATATTTTCAACAGCAGACTCCTAGCAAAGGTGAAAAACAAAGCTGAAGCAGTATGAATTCCCCTTTTCCTCACTTTACCTGTATAACATTTTATGCTACATGACGAGTCGCAAACTAGACACAAGAAGGTTTCCAATAGTTTGTAACCACAGGAAAAAAACAAAACACTTTGCTCTGATTAACCTTGCACTTAGTTGAAGCTTTTGCCAAGGGGTGGGGGAGGTGAGATGTAGGCAACAATGCATGCATATAGATACTCCTTTTAACTTTTAATTTATTTATTTATTGCTTCAGAGTAGAGAACATTTCAACGTACATGAAGGATGCATGTCAAAGTCTTAAAACTGTAGCCATTCCATGTGTACACTGGGAATACATCCCTGCACTTTCCATTAGCACAGAAAACAGCTAAGAAGGGTGTTACAGTGTAAGCTTTTTTTTAATATAGCTGGCAGCTAAACATGGCAGTATATGCTATATACCTCTATGAAGTAGTAGTGATGGGAAGTGATCCAAATGTTCACTTTTCTTAAAAGGTGCTATTGATCAGGGGAAATATGCCACATACTAGAGCTGCCTCTTTAAAACCTACAGTTCTTTCACTGAAAGCAATACAATAGAATAAGGAAACAAAATGCAAAAAGGAAAAAAGAAATAAAAGAAAAATAAAGGCAAACTCTGTGTGTGTGTACGCATACACAAAACTTTTACATTTCAGCATTGGAAAAGATATTTATTTATAGCTATGCATTGATGATGAGCTGGGCCAGCCTCTGTTTCTGCCTGTCATGTGTCCCACAAGAGGAAGAGGAATACAAGAGGAAGCCGAATCGCTACCTATAGCTAAGACATGGATGTCAAAATCAAATCAAACTATCCTTATTATAGTTTTCTAGTAAGTGGAAGAAAATCACAAAGAAAAATTGTTCACAACAGAATACATCTTAATTTTAAAGAAGGGCTTTTGGAATTTAATACCTGGCTTGGCCAAACCATACACCTTTAGTCACTTCATCAGCCATGTCTAACTGCAAATAGTCACTCCTTTATTTTCCCTATCCTAAAATACTCCAAATGGCCTTGCAAAGGACAAGTGATTACATCTCAGAGCTGCGACCCTATATTCTAGC
Organism: Liasis olivaceus; assembly: GCA_030867105.1. Taxonomy (NCBI): domain Eukaryota; kingdom Metazoa; phylum Chordata; class Lepidosauria; order Squamata; family Pythonidae; genus Liasis; species Liasis olivaceus. Next base: position 43,184,581 of record CM061349.1, read on the forward strand.
TTCCAGCTTCAGAGATGCAAAATCTTTTTAATAACTTTTCAAATAAGAGAGGTTTTCAGATGCTGAAATATATTTGAATTGTACTCTATGCCTTTATCCGCATTCACAGGGCAAATCAATAATGCACCTAAAGTCATTTACATCACAAGCTAGACAGACACCTGTTAGAGCCAACTTGGTAGAGAAGAAGAAATGTTCCAAGAGCCTCTGTGAACCTTTCTTTCCAGGAGATGGGATTAATTGGATTTAAAGGGATAGATTAGCACTGACTATAAGGTATGCACATTCATAAAATGGCTGTTTTGGTCTAGTCTACACATACATGAAACCTGGGACCCACAACATTCCTTAGAGATTGGGATGTATCAGAAATGCCCTCACAACAGTACAGTCTATGTTTTAGATTCAGATGGAAAAGATATCTTGGTGATTGCCTATCAATTATGGAACCGTCTCCCCCTGCAGATTCCATTGTCCTATTCAGAAACTTAACACATGAGAGAGAGACCATGCTTTTCTAAAGTATAAGTCAGCTCCATCTCGTCCAGTACAGTCTCCTCAAAATGGCCAAACGTGCAAATGAAAAGTCCACAAGCAAAACACAAGTGCAATATCCCTCTTATTTTCGTGTCTTCAAAAGTCTAATATCAAATCCTTTTGTTTTTTATAATTAAAAACCCTTATAAAATATGACAAAGACACAGAGATCCCAAGGCCAAAGCCAAATGATATTTAACCAGCTATATACAAAGGCATAATTTTGTTCCCTATTGAGCATGAAAACACATACAGAAAGTCTTAAAATAAGCTTTACACAGTTTTAAAACCCATATCTCCAAACCCTCCAAACTCCATGAAAAGAGACAGAAAGTTTCATCTCAGCCCACACATGTGAAATGACCACATCCATTTTGGACAACTGCCTCCCCCACCAAGATCCTCATTCTGACAAAAGCACTAAGCCATCCCAAAATTCTCTATTCCTTTTATAAATGAAGCACGGCTGGTGCTGCATTTTTTAAAAAAGAAAAAGGTTGTGTCAAGAATGAAAATTGGCAATAAGATTTTATACAGATGAGGAATTTATTAAGTTCTCACTATAGTCTTCATGTAATAAATGTGTATGCTTTTCACTGATTTTATTGTTTATTTTAGTTCAAGATCTATTTTAGTATGTTCGCTGCATGTTTTGTTTTGTTGCATTTTCTTTATTCTGCACTTTAAAATATTTGTGTTGCAGACAGTTTAAAAATTAAAAAAAGATTAACAGGAAGCAGGGAGTATCTGATTTCAGTGATCACAATAAAGCTGTTTTGTCTGATCACTCTCTCTTTTGTCTTGCACCCCAGTTCTAACTATATTCAAAAAGCTAATTCAAATTGTACCAGATGTAAACTATAAAACTCTGTTTTGTTGGTGTTGTATATTGGCCAAATGTGCTAATTTATATCTCCCTTATGTCTCATAAATAATTATATAAAATTCTCAAAGGGAAATTGAATTTTATTAACATAGAAAACAAATATCACTATTATCTGTCTTGTTCTGAAGCACAAATCATTCACATCTCTTAAACATTCTCTTAGCTGTTTCCATTTGTTTTTATTTCAAATATTCATTTGGGGAGAAATAGTTTTGTATGTTTTATAAACTAAACAGAATAAGTTTTTTTTTTTCCCCAGCAATCTGTTACATTATGTGAATAGCTTATCAGATTGCCATTTAAAAGAATATGCTTAAAGTTTAAAAAAAAAACATGCAAACAAATGAAAGGTGTTCTAGCTTTTCACTGCATCTTTGCCTTCTTTCTTTTTCTTTCTTTCTTTCTTTTTTTTTGCATCTTAACCACACTGTTCCTTTCTACAGGAGTGTTATAAAGTCCATTGTGCTTCATCCAGCTTTGCAATTTTAATATTTTCATTTTCCCTTATATGTTCTCATGATTTCAATGTTAATGCTACAGTTAGTGAGGTAGATGAACTTATTCACTTATCCTACCTGAAATATGTTTTTTCACAGATTTGTAGTTATGTGCTGTACAAATCATCCAGAAGTACTTTGGAATGTACGGGGATATGCATGAAGAACACCTCTGCTGACGGTGAAAGCAGCTGCATCTTTTTCCACCCTTGTGTGCCTGCTTCAGAAGCTGCTAAAGGTTGTCTCCACGTAAGTGTACAGCTTTCAGAACCAGTGTTCAGAAAGCAAATACATGAGCCTGGAAAAACATGTGGCTATTTTAGCCATTCAACAAGCAGTGCTTCACACCACTCCCATGTGTTCCAAAGCACTTCTTTCACAGGATTTGCACAGCCCAGTAGAGGATATTCACACCTGCCTTAGCATGAAGCATTATGGATTACCAAGTTGCAAATGCTGCATAATTGAGAAACACAGAAGCGTTCCTTTTCCGGCATGGAAGTTTACAGGAATTCTTCCAGGGACGGGGGCAAATTTGCAATGTGTTGTAATTTGTGCATGCAATACATGTTGTTATAACATCCCTGGCCATTTATCTTCATAAATGTGACAACTTCATCTGATTTGTCAGGGAAAAGTTCCTATGTTCTAGAAGAACAACTTGGGGAGTTCCCTTATAACAAATCAAATTCTGGTCCACCTGAGTACTAACAGTACTGATTAGTATCTACTCCAGGATTTCAAAGTAAAGACTTTCACAGCCCTATATGAATTAAATTGGGGCTGTTCTGCATGCAAAGGAGGGCTTCTGCTACTGAACTACAGCCCTTCTGTTTGTTCATCTTGGAAACAACACTGAATGCTTTGTAAAAAGTAGAATTAGAATCCATGGGTGGAAGATGCCTTTTGCAGTGGAGATGGTGAGAACTGGCTATACAGGTAGTCCTCACTTAACAACCACAGTTGGAACCAGCAACTCCATCGCTAAGTGACGTGGTTGTTAAGATATCATGTGACCATGATGGACTTACAATCTTGCTTCTGCCATGGTTGTTAAGCAAATCACCCTCGGTCATTAAGCAAGATATCAGGTGACTGCAACTTGCAATTTTACTGCCAGCTTCTCCATTGACTTTGCTTGTCAGAAGCTGGCTGTGAAGCATGCAATGGTGATCACGTGACCGTGGGATGCTGTGATGGTCATAAAAGCCTGCCGGTTGCAAAATGTCCAAATCCCAATCACGTGACTGCAGGATGTTGTAACAGTCATAAGTGCAAGAACTGATTGTAAGGTTACTTTTTCAGCACTGTTGTAACTTCAAACAGTCACTAAATAGGGGAGTCGTTAGGTGAAGACTACCGATACTTGATGAGAGTCTGGAGCTTTTCTTTCTCAGCATTAATCAGCCACTTTTTTCATCAGCTAGTATAATAGAACTTTTATCTTGTACTGCACAGGAAAAGTATGCATGTTTCTGAAATGGCAGATTGTGCGTCTACACATTTAATAATGAAACAAAAGGCAATTTTGTCTAAAGATGGATTTAGCAGCAGTTACCAAAATAGAGAAACTGATATCTGCACTGTCTCTTCCTTCAAAGAAAAGGCCTTCCTAGTCATGAATTCTGCCAATGGAACCAACTTCAGTTGTCTTCTCAGTATTTGCTCAGAAGACCAGCAAATAAGAGAAGACTAGACTCTTAAGAGTGAAAAACTGCTGTATGCAGTACGTAGGTAACAGAAACTAATTCTCCTGCCCCCTTCCTCTCCAATTCGTGGGGTTGGTTTAGTTTCAGAATTAGCCAATTAGAGTTTAGAGTCAATGCTGCAGTGACAGTATTCCTGCCCTAGATGACAGCTATTTCATTTCTATGCCTTTACACAGTGCCTTTATTAGGGACCAATACACACCCACACACCCCAAAAAGCCAAAATTGGGCCAAAAAGAGGAGAATGTGAGGTTGTGGAGAGGACTGGGGAAGGCCAGTTCAGTTTACCTCTGGTACCTCTAAATACACAATTATAAGTCATTATTCAAACTGGATTTTTGAAAATCTGGTCACTTAGATTGATTTATCACCTACCACTCTTGGGTGAAATGTGCAAGATCCTTATAGCAGAAAACAAAATCAAAAGAAAAATGTGTAATGTTTATGGTAGCAAAGCTGGAAGTACGTTCACATTTAGCTAAAAAAAAAAAGTGAGCAAAGGCAACAGAAGCTGAATTGGTCAGTGTTATTTAGTGGATGAAAGGAAAGTGTTCATCTGCCTGCAGGGATATCCACAGGTATCAGAAATCTCAAGATGGCCACAACCACATGATCAAAGCCCTTCCTCTTAGGGCCAGAGCTTTGATTACATGGTCATGGCCACCATCTTTTTCAACCTCCCCTTGTTCCTCTGCAGATGCTCCTGGGTGCTAGACATATTTCTTGGAAGTTCTGTTTCCTCCAGCCACTAGGCAATATGTCTGAGTTTGGCTTCCACTGTTAAGTTGTCCCTAGAGCAATTCAGAGTTCATCCAGAATTCATCTCAACATTGCTAATGTAAAATGTGCTACCAAGCAGAATCAGAGGGAGAGAAGAAATGTAATTTGAGAAAGGTAATATGGAGCATAAGCATCTCCACTTGAATAACTCTTCTTACCTTGGTAGTTATTCTGGAACTGCTACTTGGAAGGAAACAAAGGCCATTCAACTTCCTCATGGCTCTTCTGGGTGAGATCATTGTTGTAAATATTGACTCAATGCTGTCAGCTTAATACTTAGTAGGAACATTGTTCACACACAATAAACTCAACATAATGACACAAGGTGGCTGTGTGTACATTAAGAATTCAATCTGGTAGAGTGGTTTTGTTCTTGTTATTCTAAGAAAATCTTTTTAATGTCCTGTTCTCAGCTAAATGGAAAAAGATAAGATGGGGCAATGTTTAGCAGATATTTTGTCTGCCAATTCATTACATGTTAATGTTTCCCTGTGCTCTAACAGTCCCCATATGCCTCACTTTACAAACAGAAAAAGAGACAGATTTGATCAATGTGGCACTGATGTTAGGCTGCTACTGTCCTAAGCTAGCACTGGCTATGGCTTTTTGCTTTCACCAATACAATAAATACACTTTGGCCAGGGTGTTAGCCAACATTCCCATTTCCTGCATAGCCAGCTATTAACTTTCAGTATGAAAATGGATGTTCTCAGTTTCTTCTTGGTGTGTGAAAAAATTCAAGATAAGCATCCTTCAGGTTGTGGTTGATCCTCAGTGACTCCATGGAAATATCCTTGTAGTTCTCTTGGCAACAGTTTAGAAGCAGTTTGTTACTGACTTCTTCTAATACTTTTTCTCAAGTTCAGTCTAATCTACAGACTTGAAAAGTCCCTGATGGTCCTTGTACATGTCCTAACCAAGCACAACCCTCCTTAGCTCCTGAGCTAAGACAAAGTTGGTCAAATGCTGCCACCTGCTGAGACTTGCTCCTATACAGGTGTTCTTTAATAGATAAACCAATCAGATTTTTAAACCATTTCATCAGTGAATTCAGTTTTCATGATATATACTACTTCAATTGTGACTTACAAAGTTTAAAATAAAAAAAACTGAGTTTTGCTATTTTTTCCCCCCTGAAGTCCCATACAAAAGAAGACTGGGAAATTGTTCTTCGTGAAGGAGGCTGATGTATGGAGAAAGTAGAAGAATAGAATGTAAGGGTTGGAAAGGATCATCTAATCTAACTCTCTACCCACTGCATCCCCAACAGATGACGATGCAGCCTCTGTTTAAATGCCTTACCTGTTTGAACTCAGTAATGTTGGAAGAATTTAAATTGCAATCTATTTGGGAAGTTTTCAGAATAAACCTTTGCTTGTTTGTGCAGATAGGTCATCCTTGTCTTATTTTATACCAGAATAAAGTATTTATTCATCACAGCCATAAGTATCCATTAGTCCCTCATAGTAACTGAGATCAAGAATGATAAGGCGTTTGAATACATTTCTACTGGGACAATGCCCAAATGCATATGGCATCGGCAAGTTTCAAACTCAAGTTCAGAGAGGCTTTATTTTCATATAATGCCCAGAAAACGTTGCAGTTATGATTACAAGAATCTGAAAATTGTTCCACAGATTAAATTGAGAGTTCATTTATTCAAACAACTTATTTCCACAAGTAGCAAGTAATAAAGTTTTTAATAATCAGAGATGATCAGAATTAAAGCAATTACCATATATTACATTAATTAAATACATTTTAATCTAAATTATTCCAGCCCATTATTCTGTCGTTGAGATATTTCTCCTTTAGAAATCTGTGCATAATTAAATATGTTTATATCCTATTACATAGCAGATTAAAACTGCAATAGTGTTATATGTTGCCTCTTTTTCTGTTTTAATCCATTCCCAGAATCTATGCGTGCATTTTCTTGCAGAAAAGTAAACATGGTTCCCTGGAGAGCCTATGATTGGCTGCTATATAGCTCTGGCCACTTCTGCATTCTTAATTCTCAGTGTTACTCTTCAGTAACTGGAAATCAATTGCACAGGAGCTGTCCAGCTGCTACTCCTCAGAAGTATTTTTAACAGCTCTTCCAAACAGTTCTCCTTGTGCCAAATTCTGGCTCAAATTCTAATCACCTATAGCTCCAGGGAGGTATTTACTCTTTACTATTACAGCACTAGTATAATTCTTAGTGAATGTTTGTAGTGGGGTGAAGTCTGATGGAGAGTGGGATGGGTACAGTCAGAGTAAGCCTTTATCTTTTAGAAAATCACAGCTTGAGAATTGAAGCTAGGACATTTTTAAAGATAATGAGAAAGGAACTTCCAAAAATTGAAACATAAAAGGAAGTACATTAACAAAGAGCAAGCTGAAGATGTTACATGCTATGGTATTAGTCATTCAACATTGCACAAAATCACAAAGTTGGAAGGGACCATTTAGGCCACCGAGTCCACCCTCTGTTTAATGCAAGAATCCATATTAAAGCATCCCAAACAGAGGGCTGTCTAGCTTCTGTTAAATACATCCATTGAAAAAGCATCCACCACCTCTCTATGTAATCAGTTCCACTGTTGAATTTCTCTTTCTGTAAGGAAGGTTTTTCCCCCTAACATTAAGTGGAACCTTCTTTCCTGTAACTTAAATTCATGTCCTATATTCTGGAATGAAAGAGAACAAATCTTGACTTTCTTCAGTTTAACATCCTTTCAGAAATTTGAAAAGGACTATCATAATTCCCCTTCTCTTGTTTCATCTCAAAACTAAACATAGCCAGTTCCTTCAATCTCTTGTCATAGGATAGTTTCTAATCCCCTAATCATTCTTGTTGCCCTTGTCTGAACTCCTTTCCAATTTTATGAATCCTTCTTAAAGTGTGGTGTCCAGGGCTAGTTGCATTACTCAAGCTGTGGCCTGACCAAAACAGAATAAATAAGATTTTTCCCATGATTTGGAAGTATACATTCTATATCATTTCTTGAATACAAGAGACAGCTTCCCAAGAAAGACCTTCTCACATGGCCTGGTATTTGTGTGACTACAAGAAATTGAATAGAAGAGCCCCCATGGATTAAACTGATTATACATCAAGTCCAGTGCCCTGTTTATAACTGTGACCCACCATTTTTTTTTCCAGGAACATGGAAAACTGTTTCATATAAGGCATTAAGTAGCCACAAAGTTATGGAACTTTCCAGCCTTCTCTTAAACAACCAGATAAGTTACCGGTTGTTGTTACAGCTGTTGGCAGTAAATTGTGTAAGTTAATTATGAATCCTTCATCTGTCAAATCTACTGTACAATAATTTCAGTTAACAAACCTGAGATCTAGCATAGGAAGGAGTGGCAAAAATTGGAAAGTCTGCTGATTAGGAAGTTGACTAGTTTCAGGATGGGTCATTTTGCCCCTGAAAGAGTAGGCTCACAATCTGGGAATATACACTACTATTACTTGTTCTGCATGGGATGCCTCTGAAGGCCATCCAGAAACTTCAAGTGGTATAGAATGCAACTACCTACATGATAACATGAAAAACGTATTATCGTATTACCCAGGAACTCCATCATTTGTCAGTTTGTATCTGGGTGAAAATCAGTGTTCTGATTATAACCTATAAAGCCCAATATAGTTTAGGACCTGGTTATTTCCCATTTAGTATGTTATTAATTCTTACTCCATCAGCCACCCAAACCAAAGCCTGTTGGGCACTAATGATTTAGGCTTTTCAACTTTCAGAAAATGAAAATGACAAATGAGAGAGATGACAAATAGAGTATTCATACAGTAGAAAATGTAGATAGAAATGTTCTTCTCTCCATTTCCCATTCATAATACTGGAAACATAATACAGTATTCATAATACTGGAAACTTGGGTCACTGCAAGTGAAAAGGAAAAAATGCATGTATTGTGCAGCTCATAGATAACGCTGGACTTTGTTACCATAGGAAGTAGTGATGGCCACCAATATAAAACACTATCAGAAGTGATTTTGTGGGATAAAGTTATCAATGGCTATTAGTCATTTTGGTTTCATATTATCCTGAATATGCCTCTCAGTACAAGTTGGTTGAGAAAGGTGAACAGCTGGACATTATTTGCTTACAGTGGCATCTGCTTGGCTGCTGGTTTAAGAAAATGCTGAACTCAATTAGTCTAATCAACAATTCACAGTTGTGTTGTTTTGTTTTGCTTTTGCCTCCTCCACTGCCAATGCACATCTTTCAGTTAGTTTTCATAATGAGCATATTTCAGTGTGCTGTCAACTGCAACCTTTTCTACAGTCACAGCCAGACCTGCTCCCCATCACTGTATTATTTATTTATTCTTACCTCAGTGTGAACCACATTACACTCAGATTTCTATGTCTTCTCATTTGCCATACTGTTGACCCCTTCACTCAGTTTGTAGAGAACCTTATTAAAACAGGCTGTGCAAAATTCCAATTTCAGAGATTCCTGAATAATGCATCATCTGGAAATTTGCTAAACATTTAGTCATTTCAATTCTTTGGTTAAAGAGAATTCCAAATCTTCTAAATTCTTTTTTTTTTTCAAATGCTCAGTATAATTTACCTGAGAGGGGAGTTCCCATCAAGCAAATCCAATCAAATCCATTTTTATTGCCATCGTTAACCAGCACAAAAAATAGATAACAGTAAGCCTAAAGATTAGATTAAAAGAATTGAAATAAGTAATAGAGGGTAAGTATAAAACAGTAATTTTAACAAAAAGGCATTTTAAAGATAAAAAGCTTAACACCAAAAGGATTAAAATAAATGGCAAAGGGTAAGTATAAAATAGAAAATTTAACTCAAAGGAATGTTAAAGATAAAAAGCTTCACTTAAAATATGAGCAATTTTAGCTAATAAAAGTCAGTCCTACATTTTGTTTAGGGTAAGCCATATCTAGCAGACCATAATCAGACAAGTTCAGCTGTTTTGGTCATTATGTGCCTTATTTTACATGCAGCCACACAGAACCTGGCTATGTGAAGTATTGTCTCGAGGCTGGTGTCAGATAGCAGGAACTGTGCATATTGTTGGACAGTGAATCCTGTAATAATATTCAGAAATAGAGTAATTAGGGCTCTGTAGGGTTCCATATAAAATTGAAAATAGATGAGTACACATTCAGTAGATCCTACTATTCTGACTCAAGGGTGTATCATCATGGCCATGATATTTTCTTGTGCCTATCCTCCAGCAGTACTAATGGCGTTCCATCAGGCTAGAGTGAAAGCTCTTATCTAATTTGGGGCATCCAACTGTATGACATAGCAAGTTGGTGCCATGAAATATCCCAAACTGTCAACCACAAAGAGCTAGAGGGTATTGCCTGCATGATGTTCTATATTAAACAGGCTCTGCTTGCTTGAAGCCCATTGAGAGTAAGTAAGAAGGTGAAAGCTCTAGAAGTAAACATTTACTGTGAATGGCTTAGTGCCACATAGTTTGAAATCTGTCCTCTGGTAGGACAGGAGGAGTGTCAGTTACCTGCAAGTACTTTAATGTGGCCTGTCATATTCTGATCTCCATTCTTGCCACTCCGGCTTCCATGCGTAAAGTTGCACTAGAGCAGGGTTCTCCAAAGTGGCCAATATTGACCCCCAAGGATCAATGGGACTATCCAAGGCGTCGATGCTGTTGTTGTTGTGTTGTTTGTAGCACTATTAGTCAAAGTACTATTTATTACATTATTTTCATATGATATATGTTTGGCGGTCAATGAACAATCTGAACCTTCATGAAGGGGTCAATAAATTGAAGAGTTTGCAGATCCCTGCATTAGAGGGAGACTTCTAAAGACTTTAATTATGTATAGTATAGCTTAAGAACAAATGAAGACCTGTTTAAACATACCTGGGAATAGAATTTCCTTTGCAATACCATAATAAAGTTCAGAGCCATCAAGGATTTAAAGTAAACCCACCCCTCTGCTATTGGTGTATCCCATGGTAATATCATAGAGTTGATATCTGTAAAGACTGATCCCTATGTAAGTTGCTTTGAGCTCCTGAAGGGGAAAAAACAAAACAAAACAGGATATAATTTAACAATGATACCTGAATGTGCAGATATGGGCACATATAGCACCTTAGTCAGCCCCACAAGACAGCCCACAATTCTTCCTTTAGACATTATTTTAATACAGAGGATGCTTATTTCTATGCATTTCCTAAGTATGTGGCTTCGGATTAAGATAACAGCCCTTTAAACTAGCTCTGGAAGTCCTCTGCAGCAGAAAAAGAAGCTTGGGGGTCAATGAACAATCTGAAACTTTAAACAGGAATGTTTAAACATTTAAACAGGAAAATTACCCAAGGGTAATGCACCTTCTGTGTGCTGTCCATCAGCACTTTATTTAAGATTGCATCCTCCTAGGACTTTTAAAAAAAACAACAACAGGCAGTCAAGCAGCCATATGCAACATACAGCTTCACACACTGCAGGAACAAACAGAAAGAAAAGAGAGAACTTTCAGTTCTTTACAAAAGAAAGGTGCTGGCATTTAGAATCTCCCAAATCCTTTTCTTTGTATCTTAGATGTTTAGTGGAGGCATTTCTTCAGGCAGGAAATTATTAATCTGGTTCACTTTAAACAATCGATTTTTCTTTGAAAATTAACCAGTGAAGAAAGTCCCTCATATGGCAGAGCAATCTGAGTACATTTTGGATTTTTCACATCAGAGTTCAGCCAAATATGTTTTCAGTTTTATCCTTGGCGCTGCAGACAGGAAATACTGTTGATTGGGAAGCTATCTTGGTTCTTCATTCTAATTAGTGGATCGTAGCCTGGATTTAAAAGGCACCCTACATGCCCATTCATATGGAAACTTGATGCTCTGTCTCTGGACAGTCTCTCAGCTGTTTCTGAGAGGGCATGCAAACAGCTTCTAAAATAAGCCTATTCTTGTTTCTTTGCCAGTTCACCAAACCATATCCTTGCCTAACTTCTCTGTGGATATGAGATTTGAAACACAGAAAATGAGTTTCTGGATACCTGCCACTTAACATGACTGCAGAGGTGGTAAGCATGAAATGCAAGCTGTGAACCATTAAAAAAATCCTCTTTTTCAGGGGCAAAATATCCATCAGTTAGTAAGAACTGCTCTTTTCCAGGAAAAAGGTATCCTGTGGGAAACTGTGGGCCAACTGACGTTTTCATTTATCACTCTCAGTTCCAGGATAAACTGGCTCAGAATTGTCTAAGGTTGCACTTTCAGACTTTGTGAGGACTTGAGTCAAATTTTACATTGCATGGGAAATTGCAAGTGGTCTCTTTCATAATTTAAAAACTATTACTACATACATTGGATGGTAATGGAGTAGGGATGGATATTATTCTGGGCAGAATTAAAGAATAATTAACAGATTATTATAATAGAAATTGGTGCAATTCTAGAAGGAATTACTATAATTTAAATAAAATAAAAATACAATTTGTCTCACCAAAATGGAAAAGATTATGACCAGATGATGTATGTCTGTTGTCCAGCTCCTTACTATTAATGAACAATCTCAAGGTTCCTTAGGGATCTTTATTTTAACCTGGACTTGCACTGCTCAGCTTTGTAAATAAAGCAGAGGTGGGTAACTTTTTAATGTCAAAGCTACTTTGTTATGGGCCACACGGGTGGGTGGAACTGTAGCAAAAAGGAGGTGAGGCTAGAGGCAAAAATAGATGGGATACCCATTGTCTCTTGAACAACCACTTTTTCTCTTTCTGACACTTAGTCTTCAGGCTGCAGCTAAGGACACTGCAAGTGGTCCCCAAATGAAATCAGAAAATGCATTACTGACCTTTAGCAACTTTTCAAAGGAAGGACTGTTCTAAATTATGGCAACCATAAGGGTATCACTAGGTGTACTGAAAGCTGAAAGCACTGAATAAACCTCCCAAGCCCATGACCCTCTCTGATTTGCAGCATTAACTGAAAACCTTACAGAACTGGATGCCATGTGAATATCTGGAACTAGACATTCCAATTTAGGTGTAATCACTCCTAAAAAATTATATATAAAAACAAATATGCGTGTCCTAACAGATCATTAATTCTTTTTTAGTGCTTTCAATGATTATGTTATCTGGCAATTATTAGCACACTGTATATAGACTTAATTGAGTCTCCCATAACTGCACAACCTTAAAGATTTTAGGGCTAGAGGCATCTTCTAACTCAAATAAGAGAAATGGATTATATCGTGTAAGTCACAATGACAGTAACTCAGTGATTTCTAAGAAAACAGAGATTTAAGATCAGAATCCTAAAAATAAAGTATTGATTCATGATTATTGCCAAGTTCACATAACCAAAAGGTAACTTCCTTTTTTAGCCTAGAATATTTTTTTGAAACCAGCCAATTGTGGCTAAATAACAAATCATGGGTGCATATATCTCCTAGCTAGTAGAACATGGTCAACAGCATCTTGGCTTGTAAGGTAGTCTCTAGATTAAAGATCTTCACTTGCACAAAATAGTGAGAGCATACTAGATTTAAAATTAGGCTTGCTTGGGCTTGTGGCATACTATGTGTTTGTAGTATGCTAATCAAACGTGTCTGGTACTCTCTTACTGTTTACAAAGACTGTTAGATATGGCACCAGTATGATTAAGGTGGGAAACCTAATCTACATCTTCTTTATCTTAATTTTAAAAAAAGCCTTAGGTGAAAGCCTCTATTGACCACAGTTGTTATGACCACAAGAAATCAAATTCTGCAATTTGAAGTAAAAGCCATACATTAATGAATGAGATAAAAGAAACAAAAATAATTATGTTGCATATCTGTAAAACTAAGAGAAACAGGAGGGGTGTAATAGATTTGAATGAAGGTGGCTTGATTTGTAAAATGGAATTGATGAATACATGTACAGAAGTAAAGATACAGGTTTAATTATGAATAAAAAGACTAAAACGTATGTCACAAAAAAAAAAAAAAGAATTGGTGTCATCTAGATGATTATGGGTGCACATGAAAGTAGGAATTAATAAATTAGAGATAATTGCACCTTACACTCCAGTGGATCATGAAAATGGAAGAATCAGAATTGACTTTGGGAAAATTGTGCAATTCTCTGAATGCATATGATTCAGGAAGAAAAACTATTCTTCCAGGTGAGATGAATGGATGAGTGGGAATGAGATAAGGGAATACAGAAAATTCAGAAATACAAAAATAAATGGGAATAATGATTGTCTGGACAGTATCTGCTTAGAAAAAGTCTGCTTGTTGTAAATGTGTGCATAATTAATAATACTATAAATGAATGAATATAAATCTAAAGGAGTGATTGATTTGATTTTTTATGATGAGAGGATTCATGAAAGATACAAGGGTAGAGAGGCTATTAATCTAGGAGATACCATTTTTTGGTAGTGGTTTTTGGGGGGAAAATGACATGGAAGAAAAGGAATGAAGTGAAAAAAATTGTGAAAGCAGAATTATTACAGAAACTATGGATCCTGTATGAAATGATGTTAGAAGATAATCTTTGAACATAATGAATGAAAAGTGGATTTAAGGAAAGGTGATGTAAAAGCTGAAAATAATTATGTCACAGAAGTGTGTGGAATTATTTATTTATTATTTATTTAGCAAATTTATATGGCCACTCACACACAGTGACTCTGGGCAGCTTGCAGAGTAAAATCCCCAATACAAAAACCCATCAACACCCACCCCCCACAGCAGCCAAAAACACAATCAACACAACCACTTGATCGGCTCCTTTTCAGTTTGGGGTCCCCAAGCCTGCTGGCAAAACCATGTCTTCAGGGCCTTCTGCAACATCATCAAGGAGGGGGGCCAATCTTAATTCAGAGGGAATAACATTCCACAGGGAGGGAGCCACTATGGAAAAAGCCCTTCTTCATCGTCCCATCAGAAGTACTTCCCTCAATGATGGGACCCGCAACATACCAAACCTCCCTGCTCTGGTGGGCCAGGTAGACATAACTGGGGAAAGGCTTTAAAGGTGATAACCAGCACCTTGAATTGGACTCAGAAACAGATCGGCAACCAATGCAGCTCCCACAAAAGAGGTGACACATGCACAAATCTGGACTTGCTCAGAACTATGCAGGCTGCTGCATTTTGAATCAACTGAAGTTTCTGAATACTTTTCAAGGGCAGCCCCATGTAGAGTGCATTACAATAATCCAAGCAGGAGGTGACTAGGGTGTGAGTGATTGCGAGAAGGGCACGTTGGTTCAGGAATGGGCACAACTGACACACAACTCATAGTTGTACAAAGGCCCACCTGGCCACAACTGCCACCTGCTCCTCAAGCAGGAGTCATGAGTCCAGGAGAACCCCCAGATCGTGTACCAGTTCTGTCTGGGGCAGTGCCATCCCATCCACAACCAAGGATGGTAATTCTCTCAGAACCAAGGAGCCCCAGATCCAAAGCCACTCTGTCTTGCTAGGGTTTAGTTTCAACCTGTTGTTCCCCATCCAGACCTCAACAGCCTCCAGACACAGTGAAACGACAGTCGTCGCATCACTTAACCCACCACGGGCTGAGGCATATAACTGAGTATCATCAGCATATTGATATCTCACCCCATGGTGACAGATCATCTCACCCAAAAGCTTCATGTAGATGTTAAGCAGGAGCAGAGAAAGCACCGACCACTGTGGGACCTTGCAAAACAGGGGCTGCAGGTCGGACCTCTCACTCCCAACACCAACTGAAAACAGCCTTGGAGGAAGGAAGTAACTGGGGAAAGGCTTTAAAGGTGCCTTTGGGTCACTCCCAACCCCCAGAGCCACTCCAAAAGGATACCACGGTCAATGGCATTGAAAGCCATGGAGATATCAAGTAGAGCAAAGATAGATGCACTACCCCCATCCTGCTCCTGCCAGTGATCATCAAAAAATGCAACCAATGCCATTTCTGTCCCATGACCAGGCTTGAATCCTGACTGAAAGGGGTCCAGATAATCTGTTTCATATAAGATCCTCTGGAGCTGCAGTGTGACCACCTTCTCAACAACCTTCCCCAAGAAGGGGAGGTTGGAGACAGGACAAAAGTTATCGATCAGGGTAAGGTCTAGTGATGGCTTCTGAAGAAGGGGGTGAACCACAGCCTCCTTGAAAGGCTGGGGCACCACTCCCTCATTCAAGGACACATTAACCACCACTATTATCCACCCACTTGTCACCTCCTACGAGGCCTTTACCAGCCAGGTGGAGCATGGATCAAAAACACAGGTGGCTGAACTCACAGTCCCTAGGATCCTATCCATTTCCTCAGGAGTAACAGAGCCAAACCATTCCCAGATAACTGGACAAGAACCTACCCCAGGCATCTCCACTGGGCCAGTGTCCATGCTGACATCTAGCTGGGAATGAATCCAAATGACTTTATCTGCCAGAAAATCAGCAAATTCCTTAGCATGACCCTGCAGGTAAACCTCTGAGTCCTCCTTACCCAGAAGGAATTGGGTCACCTTAAAGAGGTGGTTGGCAGGCAATTTTTTGCAGACACAATTAGCACAGAGAAGTATTGCCTCTTCGCCACACAAATTGCCACAAGGTAGGCCTTGATAGCAGGGCCTTACCTGTGTTCAGTCAAGTTCATTCTTTGTCTTCTGCTAGTTATGCTCTAAATGTCTCTTGATCCTTTTTATCCCTCTCAATTCCTCCATATATCATGGGACATGACAAGGTCCACAAGTTGGGAGAGGTCACTTGGGCACAATCCTATCTAAAGCCTCAGTCACTGCCCTATTCCAGGCAGAGACCAGGGTCTCAGCAGGACTATGCAGCAGATCCTCAGTTATAAACCCCAGCTCCCTCTGAAACCCAACAGGGTCCATCAGCCACTGGGGGCAGATTGATCTAATAGGTCCTGCCTCCCTGCAAAGGGGTGCAGCACTAGAGAAGCTCATAACCACCAGGTTGTGATCTGACCATGACAAGAGGATTAGAGATAGGTCCACCAGTTCCAGATCACAAAGGCACCACTCTGACAAGAACACCAAATCAGGTGTGTTACCACTATTTCTAGTTAGGCCCTGGATGAGCTGGGACAGGCCCATGGAAACCATGGCCTCCATGAACTCCCGAACTACCTCCGATCCCATTTCCAGGGAGGGCAAACTGAAGTCCCCCAGAACCATAAGGTTGGGAAACTCCACCACCAACCCCACAGTGAGGTCTAGGAGCTCAGGCAGGGAGGCTGCTACACAGCAGAGAGGCTGGTACAGTAGTAGCAATCCAACTGATCCCTAGAGCCCAATCCCAGAAAAAGGATCTCACAACTGGGCACTTGCAGAGTGACACCCCTGGTAGCCACTAGAAACTCTCTGATAACAACAGCAACACCACCTCCCCTGCCCTGCAGTCTTAGCTGGTTCCACACTCAATACCCAGCTGGGCATATTTCAGAGAGAGGAACCCCTCCCTCTGGCCCCAGCCAAGTCTTAGTGACACATGCTAGATCAACCTTCTCCATGATACTCAAATCAGCAAGTTATGCTAGTGGAAAGTATGACGAAGAATGGTTACTGGAATAATGAAGTGAAAGAGGCTGTCAATAAAGAAGAACACATATAAGGAATGGTTGCTGAAAAAATGGGAAAAGATATTATATAAAGTGCATAGAGATAAAAGGATAGTCATAAAGAATGAAGTCAAAGAAAGCAAGTGACAGATAAGACTAAAAGTGGATGAGAAAATTCAGAATGATTTTGATGATAATAAAAAATATTTTAGAAGGGGGTTGGAGAGGACTAAACAAGGAGCCTCCAGTAGAGTGGAGGGTATTAAAGATAAAGGTGATGAAATTCTTTGGGATGAAATTGAAGTGAGGGAATGTTGGAAGGAGTGTTTTAGAGATCTGTATGGTATGTCAAAGAGTAGAATTGAAACAAGTACAATAAATGTTAGTATCCAAGTAAAAATCTATGAACAGGAGTTATAAGCAAAATTGGAAAATGGTAAAGTTGCAAGTATAGAGTGAATACAAAAATTAGAGGGATTCATTTGTCAAGTGTGCCTGGGAAGGTTTCAGATCTCTGAATGCAAGGAGAGAAAAAATGACAGTGAGCAAAATCTGGGGAGGGTAGTGTTACTTTTTGTTTGGCATGGGGTTTGCGAATCAGATTTTGCTCAACAGTAAGTCATGTATTTATGAATCTAAGAAAATGTATTGTACATTGGTGTAAAGAAAACTCATAATAAAATGCATAGGGTTGAATTATGCAATGTTTTATGCATATATGGAGTTGAATGTTGGTCGATGAATAAAATAACAGCAATACGAGATGGAAATAAAGCAAGCATGAGGGGGAAAAGAGTGCTTAGTGAATGGTTCAGCACTGAGCAGGGAGACAAATAAGGATGTGTGATATCCCCTTGTTTATTTAATGTATGTATGGATAAAATAGTGCTTGTGGTGGTGTTAGAGGTGTGTTGATTAGGCACTGAATATGAATGTACTTATATATATATATATAAGGACCCAAGGTGCAGATTGTGCAAAGAGGCCTCAGAGACAGTCCAACAGATAGTGGCAGGGTGTAAGATGCAGGCAGGAACAGCATACACTGAACGGCACAACCAAGTAGCTGGCATTGTGTACAGGAACATCTGCACAGCATATGGGCTAGACCCCCCCCCAAGTCCAGATGGGAGATTCCACAGAAGGTCGTGGAGAATAACAGGGCTAAGATCCTGTGGGACTTCCAGATCCAGACGGACAGGTAGGTACTGGCCAATCAACCAGACATCGTGGTGGTAGACAAAGACCAGAAGACAGCGGTAGTGATAGATGTAGCAGTGCCAAGTGACAGCAACATCAGGAAGAAGGAGCATGAGAAGCTGGAGAAGTACCAGGGCCTGAAGGAGGAAATCGAGAGGATGTGGAAAGTAAAGGCCAAAGTGGTCCCAGTGGTGGTAGGAGCACTCGGGGCCATGACTCCTAAGTTGGGAGAATGGCTCAAACAGATCCCAGGAACAACATCAGAGCTGTCTGTGCAGAAGAGTGCAGTGCTAGGAACAGCTAAGATACTGTGCAGAACCCTCAAACTCCCAGGCCTCTGGTAGAGGACCTGAGATTGAGGAAGACACATACCACCCATAGGGGTGAGAGGGGAATTTATGTGTGTGTGTGTGTGTGTGTGTGTGTATGTATGTATGTGTATGTATGTATGTGTGTGTGTGTGTATGTATGTATGTGTGTGTGTGTATGTATGTATGTATGTATGTATGTATGTATGTATATATATATATATATATATATATATATAATTTATATGCACTCAGTTGTTACCGACTCTGCAGTGACTGCTTTTTGGATGAGTCCTTTGCAGTTTTCAAGGCAAGGTGTTTCAGAAGTGGTTTGCCATTGCCTCCTTCCTAGAGCAGAGCCCAGCTGGCGAGCACAGGAGGTGGGGTTTCCATCGCTTTGCGCCTTTTTCGGGCGTGCACAGCTTCCGCACTACCAGCAACTACTCCCGACTCCTTTTGCAAGGCGCTGCCAGCATTTTTTCTCCCACCGGGGTGAGAGTACCCATTTATCTACTCACGTAAGTTTTCGAACTGTTGGGTTGACAGGAACTGGAGGAGGAAGCAGGAGCTCGCTCTGCTGCGTGGAGCTGGGCTCGAACTCCTGAAGTGTCGACTATTTCTGGCCGGCAACTTTCAGCGTCATTAAGCCACTGCGCCACCGGGTCCCCCCACTTTTATATATAGTTGATGTCATATTGTTAGCTAAGAACCCAAATGACTTGCAGCAAATGTTAGAATGAAAAAAGGAGCATGGATCTAAAAATTAATGTATCAAAGACCAAGGTATTTGTATTTGACAAGGAAAATGGATGGAACAATTGTAGCTGATATATAAATGACAAAAAAACTAGATCAACTAGATGAATTTATGTATTTTGGTAGAATGTTTATTACAGATAAAAACAGACATTTTAAGATGCCTACTTGCTGGTAGTGAGATGTACATGATCTGTTGTGAGGAATGAATGTTGAAAGAAGCAAATATGGCTGTGTATAAGACTGTTAAATGGACATGAGAGTTGGGTTTGCCAGGAGAAACATCAAAGTTGAAAGCCAAATGTGTATGATACAACAAGAAAAGATAAAGTCAATAATGTATGAGTGTCAAATGAATGTGGACCAAATAGAAAAGTGAGTGACCAGTAGGAAAGAAGTACACAGTAATTATTTGGTCATATAGAGAGAATGACCAAGGATTGAACTGCAGTAGAAACATATGAAGGAAGAATGAATGATTGGATCTAGAGGAAGGGGGAAGACTGAAAAAGTCATAGTTTGATGGAATTGATGAGATCCTGAAAAAGAGAGAAATTAGAAGTTTAAAGAACAAAAGGCAATGAAAGAAGTTGTATATGGACATGTTGGAAGAATGGCTTAGAAAGATAGATGACACAGAGAAACATAGTATTTATTTATTATTAAATTTGTATGCTGCCCATCTGCCCTCAACGGGTGACTCTGGGCAGCTCACATTTAAAATCAGAAACTCCATCAACAATTAAAAATCCCCCCATAAATAGTTAAACATACAATCCATTAAAAATCAAATCTAAACAATAATATGTTGGCATAAACTAGTTTTAGTTATGTTTTCCTTTTCTTTTCTCATGGGATTTTGAGTTAGTTTGCTGGGGGGAGTGGCATATTGTTTCATACTTCTTTTCTGTCCATAATGTTGCTAATTCTGAAAGAAAACTACATTATGCGTATTTATGTATCAATCAAACTTTATTACAGACATACAACACATTAAGGTAGGTAGGTAGGTAGATGATGGATGGATGTAGGGATAAGCAAACTATGGCTTAGCCCAGCAGCTAAATCCAGTGTGCCTATTCAGTCAGAAGAGAAATTTCTAATTATATGTTCTAATAAACAAATAGAAATGAAGTTACCTCTATTATGGTGTAAAATTTGCAGCAATCCAGTTGTAACTTGGAAGCAGAAAAAAGGTTCTGCTTTACAGCTGATTGCAGTTTAAGCTTCCTGGCTCAACAGGATGCAGAGTTCTGTTCAGATCATGCAGGAGCACATGGGAGACTCAGACAGGCAGAAATGATTAGATTTTCCATCACTCCGCTAATGCTGTCAAGCCTGCTGAGTTTTTCATAAGACTCCAACTTGTGGAAAGCTTTCATGTCATCAGGGAATGTAGTTAAGTCTGATCTCTACATTGTCCCAAAAGGCACAGCTGTGTTAACACATGAGCTGAAAAAAAAAAAATCCTAAAATGTTTTGGTTTGGGATACAATAGATATTACCTGTATCACTCAGCAGACTCAGTATCTGAGCATATACCTGTTTGTTCTGTGATCTCTCACTCTTGGACATTATTCCAGCACAAATGAATATTATTATCTTTATCATCATTATCCAAATGAAAATCACAGTCTGATCAACCGGATGTTGACACCTATTATTTGGGTACTAGCCAAGGGCCTAAGACTCATAGAGGTATCACCATAAAATAGGTAACTTTGTCTTTCTTACAACTCACCTTTCCCCCAAACAGCTTGGAATAATACATGCCATGTTTTCCAATGTTATCCTTACAGCAGTCCTTTGAGGATTATTTTACTGAGAGACAGTAACTTGGCAAAAACCATCTACAGATATTCCTCACTGTACAGAGATTTGGATCTACATTTCCCATATGTAATCATGTCACTTTAATGACTATCTTTGGGGAGAAAGGAAGAAAAAAAAAACACTTTAGCATTATCACTTCTTGTAACAACAAACTGGTTGTGAGCACCACCAGGATTACTACCAAAAGGTATTGCTGAGAAACAAATGGGAGATATCATCATGCTCAGGGGAAGCCTGAGTTTGCAGAAGCCTGAAAATTATTTCCAAAACAAACTCCACCAATCCAAGAGGCTAGACCTTGTTCAGAAGACCGAGAGACAATAAGAAAAGAAAATTTCAACTGGAAATCAGAATGGTCTCAAAGTATCATATGAGAATTTTAAGGAGGAATGGTTACATTAAAACAGAAGAATATATCTCAATATTATGTTGCAGACTTCACCTATTATTTGTGACATTTAAATGACAGAATGTTGCTACTAATTTGCGTGTTGGCACTTAATTTAGAATTTGAAGGATGTATACCAAAGAAGGAGAACATTAAGGGAGATGCCAGGACGGCAACACACTTTTAAGCAAGTTTATTAAGAAATTGTCCCCAAATATACTCACAGTGCCAGGGGTTCTTCCTCAATCAGCTACAATAAGCCTGAATTCATTGCAAGGATGGTCTCTGGAATTCAACTCACAAGGAAGTTAGTTTTGCAGGGCAAATCTTATAGCCCTTTCCCCACCTCCACCTCCACCTTTGGAATGCTCATCCTGGTGCTGGGGTGATTAACCAGAAGGAAATTAATGTCTATATCTACATTCATTGGAAGGGAAGAGAACCCAAGAAAGTAAACAAGTACACAATAGGGAATTCACATTGAAAGGAATGCAACAGCACCAGCTGTTGGCTGAGCCACTTGAGCCACTCAGGAGGCAAAAGCTGCCATCTATTAACGTATTAAGGTCAAGGCAGGGATTTTGTTCTTGCAGACTGTGGCACAAGCCACCCCAGAAGAAACTAATTAACTGATTAAGGTCATGGAGCAGAGCTTGTTAATTTGTGGTTAGTGCTTATTAGGAGAGCTCTGAAGAAAAGCCACTCAGGAAGAGACAACATGTTTACCCAACCTCTCCGCTTTATGAGGGGGGAAGAAAAGGGGGGAAAAAAACGGCTCAGGCATAGGATGCTGAACATGTAAATTTCTATCTTAGGTTTAATTGCCAAAACCTAATCTACTTTATAAACAGTTTGGACTTAATATTACAATGCAACGCAAGTTAAATCATACAGAGACCACACAAGCAAAACCAAACACTAGAGAAACATTATAAAAATGATGTTATTGTTGATGATGATTATGATTTCACATAGGTGCCATAATGTGCTATATTTGTCTTAGAGAATTTAGTAATCTTCATAATCCTTCAGCTGAGAATAGGATCTTCAGAAACTCTGAAAATTCAATAAAACTGAAGTAAAATGTCAAAAGCAGGGAAGAGTGCCTAAGAGCAGTACAATGGAAAAAGCTGTAAGGAAAAAAAGTATTTACCATTAGAGGGCTGCTTCTCACAACCATATTAACTTGGATTTCTTCTGTACCTGCACAGGCAGAAAAGTGTCTTGACATAAACTATGGCACCCCCATGGCTGAGTTTTGCCTCAGCAATGAGTCTAGAAAATGGTGCTATGGTTACAGATTTAACACAGGACAGGTTCAGGGCAGCAACTGGTGGAGTCCATGGCTTCTATTCACCTCCTGCCCAGCATCATGTGTTAGCAATTATTTTCTGTAACATGTGCTGCAGCATGGTTGGGGATTCCTAAAATGTGGCTGGGACTGAGGGTTTAGCATCTTTCAAGTTGTCCAAGTGAACAAGATACACAGGAGCCTATTGGTTTTCTAGAAGAATCCTATCCCATTGTATGTATATATTTATATTTATTTATTTATTTACATTTCAAATTTAGTCATTGCCCATCTCCCTCAGAGAGACTCTGGGTGGTTTATAATAAAATGAGAATAAAAACCAATTAAAATACAAAAAAATCCCAGTGTTCATAAATAAATAACATATTCCAAGGAATTGATGGTATATAATAAGTTTTTGACCTACAGGAGCATCTTCAGGGTGCCAACCACCCCCAGGGCAGGTTACCTTCCTGAGCTGGAAGAGTCAGGTCTTCACCCATTTCTGGAAGACCAGGACAGTGGGGGCCCGCCTCACCTCTGGGGGAGAGTATTCCATAGGGTGGGAGCAACAGCAGAGAAGGCCCTCTTCCTGGACCCCACTAGTCGACATTCTTTAATTGACGGGGTCCATAACTTGCCTTCCCTGCCTGACCAGGTGAGACAGGTCAGTGTAATGAGGATGAGATGATCCCTCAGGTAGCATAGTCCTGTGCCATGTAGGGCTTTAGAACTGATGACCAACACCTTGAATTGGATCCAGAAGCAGACTGGCACCCTATGCAGCTCCCACAGCAAAGGTGTTACATTGCCATCCTTGGGACACCCAAAATTGCCTGCACAGCTGCATTCTGAACCTGCTGTAGCTTCTGGATAATTTTCAAGGTTAGCCCCATACAGCACATACATGTATATATGTGTAAAGTCAGTATGGAGTTAAGCAGCTTTATAAAAGTGAGATAGGCTGATATGTTAGTAGGGACATAGAAGAGACAAGAGATGAAACAGGAGGGAACTGTCAATGTACCTCGGATCCCCATCCCAACTGATAATTTAACTTAGTATTTTATTTTATTTTATTTTATTTTATTTTAATTACACCAAAGTATTGCTCTTCTGGACTAGACCATGTCCAAAAAAAAAAAAAGCCTGCTATATTGGTCTGGCAGAAAAAGTACAGCAAGGAACAGGAATGAGTTCAGAGAGACATTGGTAGAACTCCCTCCTACTTCATACCATGTGCCTCCTATAACCTGCTGATCTGCTATCTTGATTCTGCTAGACTTTGGATCCCTGCTGTTCCTGACTGGTGAAAGCCTAGGTGACAGGGCCTAGGTTAGGGCATCTTTCAGTAAAGGAGTTCTTTACTGAAAGATGCTCCTTGAAAGAAGAAACGCTGTACCCCTTCCTCAAGAAGCCATCACCAAACCTGGATATTCTGTACAATTACAGTCTAGACTCCAACCTTCTCTTTCTGAGGAAGATTGTTAAGAAAGAGATAAGACTGCAGAGGATCCTGGAGGAAGCAGATTACCTAGACCCATTCAAGTCAGGTTTCAGACTCAGGCACAGCATGGAGACAACACTGATCACAAGTTGTGATGAGCTATGGTGAGACCAAGAGAAGAAGAAAGCAACCCTCCTGAGGTTACAATAAGAGTTGTTTTCCAGTGGCCCTTCTCCTTTCTATAAAAAGGCAGTTCCAATCAGTCATGGTGGTGGTGGTGCTATAGAGTTCAATACTCTCCCAGTTCTGTTTAGCATTTACATGAAGCTGCTGGGTGCAATTGTCTATTGATACTAGTTAGGTATAATCAGTACACTGATGATACACACATTTACATCTTCCTCTTGTGCCAAATAGGTGTCTTCAAAGTACTGTCCAAGTGCTTGGAAGCTGTGTGGGTTTGGATGAGGAGCAGCAGGATGAGGCTTAATACCAACAAGACAGACTGGCTCTGGGTTTATAAGCCATCCATGGAGATTCCATTTGGTGGTTCTGGATGGGTCACACTCCCCCATACTGAACTGGCTCTTAATTTGAGTGTGTTCCTGTATTCACAGCTCCTGTTCATGCTTCTGTTCACCAGTTATATCAGATATACCAGTTACAATCCTTTTGCTGAGAAACTAGTGGGCTCTGGTGGGACACTGGGCTTCCTTGTACAGTTGATTGGCCACTGTGAGAACTGACTGCTAGACTAGATGCAGCAGGATTCTGCCTATGTTCTTATGTTCTTCTGAAGCAGGATGCTTTGATGACAGTCACTCATGCCTTAATCACCTCTCAGCTGGACTACTGCAATGCATTCTATATGGGGCTGCCCTTGAAAAGAATTTGGAAGCTAAAATTTGTCCAAATGGCTTAAGTAATTATGAGTGCTCCTTGATGCACCCTTTTAACATCATGGCTTTGAAAGCTGAACTGGTTTCCAGTTGGCTTCCAAGTGCAATTCAAAGTTTTGGTTGTCAGTTCTAAAGCTCTTCATCATTCAGGGCATGGATATCTGTGGAACTTTTCTCTCAATAAAATCTGCCCACCCAATAATATTGATTAAGATGGGCTTTCTCTGTGTCCTGTCACTCAGGGATTGCCATTTGCAGCAGCCCTGAAAGTTGCATTTTTATCCTTGTCCCTCTCCTTTGGAATAACATTTCCATGGATATCTAAACATTCCCTCTTCTTCAGGCATTTGGAAAATGTGTAAAGACTTGGATGTTCCCTAGAGGTTGGAGTAGTATGATTGATCCCTCTATCAAAGGAAGGTGTTCTAGTTCTGGTTAGTTTTTATGGAATTATATGAATGTATATTTTACTTTTTTGTCTTCTGGAGGTTGGAATTTTATGCCACTCACAGTCAGTTCTGACTGGAGTAACTTACAAGCTCTGAAAATAAATAAAATAATAAAATATAAACCAAATGTCCTTCATGTTTATTACATAAAACACATGAAGCCAACCTTTTTTAGACATTCTTGAGGCAAGCTTTAAAAACAAATGCATACAAAGCCAGAATCGAGGAGACAGCAACAGACTCTCTGCAAAGAAGCTGAAGAAACAGTGGGCCACCTAGTTAGCTGCTGCAAGAAGATTGCACAGACTGACTACAAACAACAGCATAACAAAGTAGCAACAATGATGCATTGGAATATCTGCAAGAAATACCATTTGCCTGCAAGCAAGAACTGGTAGGGCCATAAAACAGACAAAGTAATAGAAAATGAAGAAGCTAAAGTGCTCTGGGACTTTACAGTTCAAACAGACAAGCACCTGCCACGTAACACCCCAGACCTAACAATTGTTGATAAGAAAGACAAAGAAGTCTGGATAGTGGACATTGCAATCCGTGGAGACAGCAGGATGGAAGAGAAAGAACTGGAGAAAAACACAAAATACAAAGACCTGCAAATAGTCATAGAACGACTGTGGCAAAAGAAAGCAAAGATAATACCAATAGTAATAGGTGCCTGTGGTGCAATCCCAAAACATCTGGAGCACCACTTGGACACCACTGGCATTGACAAAGTCATCATCAGTCAATTGCAAAAGGTAGCTTTACTTGGAACAGCTTACATCCTGCGGCAATACTTTTAACACCATCAAACAACAACATCTGCCTATCCCAGGTTCTTGGGAAGGACTCAATAGGTGGATAAAAATGCCAAATCTGGTCTAAACATCTGGTTGACTGTGCAACAAACCATAATAATAATAATTGATTTAGGCACCACCCAACTCTAGAATGACTGCAGAACGACATGCAACCTGTCCTTGTCAGAACTAGTGAAAAACCAGTAATACCTTCATATGGGCAATTACCATTAACACATCTATTCTAACATTTACATTGACCAGCTATCTCCCCTTTCTTTTGTACAGACACTTCAAATGGTAATTTAAAAGACCACTACCTGTATATTTAAAAGCAGGTCCAGAAGACCAGTAGACCCTGTGCAAAAGAACTCACATAATGCTTCTGCACAAACTAGGTGACTATTCCCTCTAATGTCCAAGTCAAAATGGCCATAGAAGGTAATACACAATGACCAGATGGGGAGGGGCATGTCCACAGCATACTTTATTACCCAATAGGAGCCGGACATATTCCTGCCCCTGATTGCATCTTTAGCATTGTAACTGAGATATCATAGATTGTTTGTAGGGCATGATTTGGGTCAGCAGAAAAGGAAAAAAACACATAGTGGAACAACTAAAGATACTATCAGATTGTTTCTGCAGAAGGCTGGGAATGACATGGAGGTGATGCCATGAAAAAATATCATTTAGCAGTTATTAAGACATCTTTGTGCCTCAGGAAGAAAAATTTGAGGATTAAACCTTAGACATTATTAACTGCCATCTAGTCAGATCTATACCCTAAAATGACAGAGCATAGGATTATGTCAGAAAATCTGAACTATGGGCAGTCAATTGGACAGACTCTAGGGATATAGACATTATAGACAGATAAGCTTATCCAAATGGTTAGAAAGCTACACAGTGATGGGCAATCTGTAGCCCTTCAGATATTGTTGAAATGCATCTGACCAAATTCACATCTGAGGATGGGTGTGTGCCCAAGTTCAGGCTTACTCTGTCATCATAAGAGTAAAGTGTTCTTTTTTATTGCACCAGTAGGCTGTTGTTTGGCAACCCTCTTTCGGGTAGCTAACTCCCTTTTGGGTAGGGGGCCATCCTGCTGATTTACTATCTGGCCCTTGTGACCAGTTTAGTTTGTTCAATACTTTGCCAATAAAATTCCTCAAGTTCTCTCCAGTCTAGACTTCACTTGGGAAGGGTCTTGTGTGGTGACTGGCATATTCTCTTGCCTAGTTATCTGGTTCCTTTTCAATCAGCCACCTCCAAGGAAGTAGATAGAATGCTCTCTAGGATGTCCTTGACCATCTGTGGGCTGGGACCTTATCTCTTCTGGCTTCTTTGGACAGCTAAGCCAGAAAGGGAGGGGGGGCAGTAGTTCCCTGGATCCAGGAAGTTGTGAATGCCTCATTGTGGGAGGAGTTGATGCCATTGTTAATGCCTTAAAGAGGTATTGGTTCATCCCCTCCTTAAGAAGCCCTTCCTGGATCCAGAAATATTAGACAACTGCACCCAGTCTCCAACTTTCCCTTTTTGGCAAAAGTTGTTGAGATGTTAGTTTAGGACCAACTACAGAGTGCCCTAGAAGAGGCAGTTTATCTGGACCCTTATCAGTCAGGGTTCAGACCTGAGTATGGGACAGAAAAGGCATTGATTGCTCTAACTGATGTCCTGTGTTGGGTTTTGGACTGGGATAGAGCTCCTGTCCTGGTCCTTTTGGAACTGTTGGCTACCATCAATCATGGTATCCTACTGGATTGGCTGTGGGGTTTGGGGGTTCAAGGCACTGTTTTACAGTGGTTCCACTCCTTCCTCACTGGCCAGTTCCATTTGGTGGCAACTGAGGGGAAATTGGCTCAGTGGTTGCTTTCTTGAGGAGTGACACAGGGGTTGGTTCTCTCCCCCACTGTTATTCAACACTTACATGAAGCTGTTGGGAGATATCTTCCTTCGGTTTAAGGTCTGACATCATCAATATGCTGACAACACCCAACTATATATTGTGACCCAGGCCACTCAGAAGATGTAAGAATCTTGCCCTGGAATCTGAAGTCTATGAGGCTCTGGATGGGGAAAGTAGCCTTAAGTTGAACCCTAAAAAGATAGAGCTATTGTTTGTACATCAAGGTTCCTCTATGCCCCCTATTTTGTCTCTGAACAGGGTTGGACTGCCTCTGAAGGTGCAAGCCCACAACTTTGGGGTCCTCCTGGACTTGGAGTTCCTGCTAGATCAGCAGGTCAAGGCCATGGCCAGGGGGGCTTTGCCCAGCTCCGGGTACTGCATCAGTAGCCTTATTTGGGACATGAGGATCTAACTATAGTGGCTCATATACTCATCACCACCTGATTAAACCACTGCAACGCAGTCTGCATGGGACTGCCTTTAAAGACCACTCAGAAGCTTCAATTAGTGCTGTTTGGGAGCCTTGCAGTGGCTTCCTGTTAGCTTCCAAATGCAATTTAGCATGCTGGTCTCAATTTATAAAGCTTTTTACAGATTACCTGCTGGCCATGCTGGGAGAAGCAGCAGTCTGTCTTCTATTTTCAGGAGATATGGGGGGCTGAAGCCCAGAAGTATTGCTTTTCTGGAATGGGGCTGGATTTCTGGGATGGACTCCTGTTGAAGATTTGTTGGTCCCCAAGATTATCTGTGTTCCCAAATAAAATGAAAACAGAGCTTTTCCAAAGGGTTTTTTTGGGGGCATGATACCATCTTTTTAATGTATTTATCTTATATGTTCTTTGGTATTATGTTTCAGTGTTAATGTGAACCACCAAGAGTTTGTGTATGAATGCAGTGGGATACAACTCTGATTAATAAATTTATTTTATTAATAAATAAAATAAAATCCCAGCAGTTATAGTGAGTGGTGGGGGATGCTGGGAAATGTAGTTCATAGTTCAACAAAATCTGGAGGGCCACATGTTGCCCACTTCTCCATGTAGATGGCTGGCATTGAAAATAACAACATAGCAACATAACAAATGCAAGGCCTTTTTGAAAGTGAGAATCTCAACATGGACTTATCTTATTCACATATTTATTGTAAGGTTTGCTTCCATTTATTATCCATTATAGCTTTAATGCTGTAATGGCCAAGCAAAAAATTATAAAGATAGCAGCAGTGGGGAAAAACAATCCTAAATTTTAAAAAAAGAAAAGAAAGGGAAGAGGTGTAAGGATTGGGGGAAAAAAACTTCTATCAGATATACCCTGCTGTGAGCAATCAAAAAGGTGAAATTTTCCCCTTTTTCTTTTCCCTTCCCCAGGGCAAGCTCCTCTAACCTGCTGCTACTGAGCACATTATAGTAGAAGAAAGAGAATTGAGAGGTGCCTATTATAGACAGATTTAATCAGACACCACTCCTGTTGTCAGGCAACTTTGCAAAAGAAATTGCTTTGGTTTCTCTCAAATGAGATTAGTAAGTGTGGGAGAATTTTAATTTAGAAAGGTGATGGCCAGTCCCAGCATGCTCATCATATATATTTTCTTCTTTACCTTTATGTAGTTCCTGGTAAGTGATTGAAAATAAAATTGGATGAAGAAAGCTAGAGAAAGACTGCTGAAAATATCTTTATCCATATCTATTTACTGTATCAGTTTTGCAAGTCTAAGGCACGTTAAGAAACGTGTTGGTCTGAGTTTCCTCTGAGTTAAACACACTGAGTATTTTCAGTATGCTTCAAATGCACTTTCATTGTGGAAGTGATTCTGATTCTGTAAAGCATCAGTACAAGAAGCTTCTGGACTGAACATCTGCTCAGTTCATACAAAACGTATGATTTGTAAATAGGTGCACCTATATGTACTTGCAAATGATGGTGCTAGTGTGACACATGCAAATGGGAGGGGGTTGTTTGTTTTTAGTATGTGATGTGTGTCTACATTGTCCTGGTCACTTTTACTAATTACAAATACATCAGGAATACCTATAATGTGAATGCATTGGACAGGAATGGAAACATATCTTTCCCTTCCCTAAAGATACAGGATGCAATTAGAATGTGAAGAGAAAAGGTTTTCAAAAGTTTTAGAACCAATAGAAAGTTATTCTGCTAAGTGTTCTAGCTACATTGGATGGAGGGAAAGGAATCAATCTGAGTTCCCAGTGGAACTATGCCTCCTCTGCTCTCTTGCATCTCTACAATTTATTAAAGAAAAGCAAGATTATAAAGGCATGTTGTATATCAAGTGACTTTCTTAACTGCTAGCTCCCATTTCACAGCCCTTGGAAAACTTTCACTGACCGCAATATCTGAAATCTGACAATACAAATTGCTGGTTTTTGGATTCTTGTTTTAGAGGTGGGAAACACAGGCAAACGTAATATAAGCCCTAGAAATCCATGATCAATCCCCCTGCCAAAGCTTCCATCCCCTAACCCAAACCCACAATAGGTGTAATATGCCTCAACCCACTTTGTAGCCCTCAGCTCATCAAAAAATGAAAAGTGTGGCCCTTGGCCACCAAAAGATTGCTCGCCTGCCATATAGTGTAATCTCTCCCTTCTAACTTTTTAAACTTTTTAAAGTTTAAATTCACTTTATTGACCTTATACATTATAAATTGACCTTATACATTTTTCAGGACTAATTGTTGTGGAGCTGTCTAGCCGAACTATAGGGGAGGAATGCTTGTAAGCTATTATTTTTATTTATTTATTTATCAAATTTGTTGAAATCTTGTTAAAATGACTCTGGGTGGTTTACAAAATGGTTGAAAACAATTAAAATTACAATATACAATAATCTTAAATAAATAGAAAATAAATAGATCCAAGGATAGATGTTAAAATTGGTAATCACTTGGGGAGCATCTCTAAATAGATACAATGCTGAGATAAGGTTGATGAAGGAATGCAAAAACTTTTAGCAGTACCATTAAGACAGAACAAGAGAGAATGTAAATGACAACATAGGTCTGGAAATGAAAGAAGCATGAGAAAGAGATTCAAAATAACCCCGCCTTGATTCTGCATGATATAGTAGGAGATAAAGGGAAACTCCAGCATGCTTTCAACATTCTGTTGTTATACCTTACAACAACAGAGTTCTAGTAGTCCTTGTGATGTCCACTTCTTGACCAGGCCCACTTTGAAGGACTGACAGCTACTTAGGAATGCCCACATGCCATTAGCTGCCCCAGTCATGTATAAACATTGAATTCTGTATTTATTGTGGGCACAGATTTCACTCATACCCATCAATTTCCTGATTCCATCCTCAACACGTACCTTGGTAATATCCAAAATGTTATGATATGGGTATCATATGGGTATCCACAGGAGAGTTTGGGGAGTGAATGATGAAATGTGGTTGAAGGTGTCAGCCTGCAACTGCCACAACTTACTCTCTTAGCATTAAATATAATAAAAAGTAATCTAAAAACAGTAAATGGCACAGATAGTCATGAGCTCAATTTGCACATGATTTCATTCACTTTCATTGACATGCTATCTATTTCCCATAATCAATTACCTATCATGTAACATTTTTTTTAACAAGCTCATAAAAGATAAAACACAATTTCCTGTTTCCATCCTCAATACTTACCTTGGTAATTTCCAAAATGTTATGATATAAACATAATTTCAAGGAAGTTTCTTAAAAGTATTCTGAGTTTCAACAAACAGGACTTGTTTTACACTAGTGGACACCATTAGAGATAAGATGGCAATATTCCTCTCTTCTGAGCTAGGTGGCCTCCATTTTAAATTTCTCACACTTCCTGGAATGCCTGCCAGGATATCCCTTCATAGCACTGTGGGAAAAGTAAAACGCTACCAATTCACCTTGCAATGGCATCCTTAGTTATAACGTTTCTCATACCTCAGTGTTCACAATTACCACAGACAATATGCTTTTGAAATATGTTTATCTTAGTGAGTTTGATATTATTCAGAAGTACTAAATTTAGATCATGAATGATATGCTCAACAAATGGATGTCAATTTTCTGGACAAATACCTAATATCATTGCTGATGATGTATCATTATGAAAGAAGGAAATACAGCTACTGTCAAGGGATAACAAAAATAGAATGGAATGCTACAGAATAGCTAGGTTTAGAGCCTGTATAGGATGTGCTCTTTTTAGGAAATGCAGCATATCTGACATACCATCATTCACAGAAAGTTCCAAGGTGCTATTTGTCATCATCAACCTCATCAAAGACAGTTCAGCCGTATTCTTACAGACTGTTAGGTCACAAGATGCCACCATGCCTGACCACCACATTTATCAGTTTAGGAAACCAACATCCAATAGTTGGCATTATGAAATATGGAAAGCCAGATACAACATTTATCTTTGCTGGAACTGACTGATTGCTCCCACAGTTCCAGTTTTGCCCATGCTGACACTCAACACAATGTCTTACAATCTATCATTGGATCCACCTTTGAAATACATCTTGGATTTTTTTTTTAAGAGCCAGAACTTGGGTGTGTGTGTGTGTGTGTGTGTAAGAGAGAGGAACTATTATCATTGATTTGAAGCAATACAAAAATATAGTAGAAATGGTAAATTGTGGTATAGCTACTCTATATTGACACAAATTGACAGTATTGCACACTAGTTCCAGTTATTGTCTCTATCTGCTTGCTTGTTTCATTTAAATACCTGTCTTCAGAATTTTGCCATGATTAAATTTAAGTATTTGAAAGATGCAAAATGGTAGAAATTTTGAGCAATACCTAACTGGGATGGCTTTATCACACACATATATCAGGTAGAAATTTATCTCCCTATGAAGTTAGAATTTCCTTCCTTCAAAGAAATAGGATATATTTGAAATGGGTTATGAAATGTCGTACTCATTTTGAACTTAAAATATATTCGTCAGTTCAGATCCTATATTACCTTTATATATATATAAAATTATATAAATTATATATAATTACACACACACACAGATACACACAGTGTGTATGTGTGTGTGTGTGTGTGTGTGTATTTAAAAAGATAAAAACTAATACAAACATAAAGTAAGAAAAAGAAAGAAATCAAAGAGAAAGCTAAAAGTGGAAATGGCTTCTGGGGTAATTGATGTTACTCCCCCATCATCTTGAACGTTTTTTAGTTTTTATGTATAGGGTTTGTTTCTGTAGTTCGATCTTTTAATTAATTGATTGATTTTAATTAATGAATGGGGGTATTTATTTTTTAACTATTTCTGGCTTTTACTTTTGTTGTGAGCCACCCAGAGTCACCCACTGGGGGAGATGGGCAGCATACAAATTAAATAAATAAATAAATAAAAGTGCAAGAAAGGGGGAAAAAGTAAAAGAAAAATAGAAAAGAAACAAAAAAGGTACAAAGAAGTAGCTTCTGATGTTCTTTACAGCAATTATCAGTAAATCATAAATTTACCCCTTACTCTATGGTTACAACATAACTCTCTTCTTTCTATAATCTATTCTGTCTAATCATCAAAACCATAAATCATAAGGTTTTTTTTTTTCTGTTTTACGCAAAAAGTCCATAAGGGGTTTCCAGTCAGCAATAAATGTAGATATTGTCTTTTCTCTGATCAAAGAAATCAATTTAGCCATCTCAGCAAGTTCCATCATCTTCACCGACTATTCCTCCATTGTGCGTAATGCCGAATCTTTCCATCTTGGTGCATACAATAAATATCGCTTCAGTTATCATATAGAAAAACAGAATTCCATATTTTTTTCCAACTGTTTGTCCATCAGTCCCAAAAGAAAAACCTCTGTTCTCAATTGTATATTCAGTTCCTATATTACCATAAGGAAGTTCATGGCTGGCAAATATTCTATCTTCTCTCCTTATTTGCCCTTACTTTAACAACATGGAATAGGACATAGAAGTCTTTTGAGATTTTTATACCACTAGTCCTATTGTTGGTAAAGGAGTCGTTTTTCAAATCTATTTATGTCAATTTCAGTGTTACACCCAGCATGTTTCTTCCATGACACTGGCTTTGATGCTGGAATACTATTATCTCAATTGGGGAGAAACATTTTTTCAAACTAGCCAATACACTACTGTACTCATTTAAATAATATAATAGCCTAAATATTATATATTATTGCCACTAACACTAAATGGTACAGAATTAATGGCTTCTCAATGAATGTACTGTAGGGAATCTGTTGTTTTTCCTCTGTAATCTCATTAGTATCTTCATATCTTTTTTTCAGAAGTTTTGGGAAAAGTATATGATTTTGGCAGTCAAGTCATAACTAAAGAAAAGATTA
Source organism: Liasis olivaceus (assembly GCA_030867105.1). Taxonomy (NCBI): domain Eukaryota; kingdom Metazoa; phylum Chordata; class Lepidosauria; order Squamata; family Pythonidae; genus Liasis; species Liasis olivaceus. The sequence continues at coordinate 43,219,113 of CM061349.1, forward strand.
AAATGGAATTCTTAAAATGACTGAAATAAGAAAACAAATATTTCTAAAAACAGACCAAGGTAAGAAGAACTGGATGATTTGATGGGCCTGTAAAATAACAAATGTAGACAATGTATCTGCAAAGTGAATAAAGCACACATGGGTTGTTGACTTTTAGAGGGGTTTTCAGTAAAGGAGTCCATCTAATTGAGAGGAAAAGATGTGTATGAAATACTGAATTGCTGAAAATGACAGGAAAAATTAGATACATAATGTAAAGGTTGCAACATGAAGACCAAAAATGCAAACTAAAACAAGTCAATGAGATAGTATACTAGAAATGATAATTATTAAATCAGTGGTAATCTGGTAACAGATCAACAGTTTATCTTTTTCAGAGTATATGGTATTTTCATGCTGATTTAAACATCATATAAAACAAAACACCACACTAGTAGAGTTTATTGTTAGGCCAGACTCCAGAACTTCTCTCCCTGAGAATATAATAAAAATCCAGAGTGAGACAGAATACCCAAAAGGAACTTTTTTCTTCACCTTCTTCAAAACTTGTTTCTCAAGAGCATTATTAAACAGATGAGGAAACTTCCTCAAATGAGCACAACCCCAAGAAAAGATAACAAGGATAAGAATCCTAGAGGTAGATATATTCCACCTTTGTGACTTATAGAACTAGAAGATTTGATCCACATTTCCCAAAATAACTTAATGCTGGTAACGTTCTTATCCATCAGCATTTGCATTTCCCTAAGATTTGTTCCCAAAGATGTAGAAAAATGCATTTTAAAATGTGTGGTTTGAGAGAAAATACATTCAACAAGAATTCTTGTTCTAACAAAAAGGGTCTTTTAAGTCATCATTGCATGAATACTGGGTTATTCAGAAAGTGGCAGGTAATAGAAATACTGAATATTTTCAGTAAGAGAGGGTTACCTGATGGCTCTAGCCTTGAGGTATACTAGATTTCTTGACACAACAGCTCTCTATACTCTCAATTTGACCTTGGGCCTTTCTCTATTTTACATTTTGGGAATGTATTCTGTAATTAAAAGAGTCCTTATCAAAGGACAGCAGACTCTTAACATATGTATAGCCAGCTGTACATCAGAAAATCCCAACAGCTATTTCCAGAGTTATTAAGTGGATGTCATACAAAGGAGACAATATATATGAAGAGTGTTGTAGTGGACAGTCTGTTTTTGAAGATATGTGGAAATGTCTTATTACACTCTTTTAAGATACCCTACTATAAAATAAATACCTTTTAAAACAGCAGAGTTTTCAAATACATGGAATATATTGAACCTAGGTTTATGGACCATCACCCCCACCTCCTGGCATTGTCACATTTTAATCAAGGTATAGAATATTTTGTCCATAATTTCACTCATAACAAAAAATCACTGTGCCTTCAGATATTGAAGAAAGAAGATGAGGTAGTGAAATTTAAGTGAAATCCACTTGAAGCCAACTATCTGCAGGATATACGTGGATGGATAGACAGATGGATGGATAGAGAAAGGAAACTAGCATACTGCAAAGCAAAGTGACAGCCTCTAGTGTCATTTTTTTTTTTTGGTTAGAAATACCTCTGTGTCCCAAAAGGTACAAGAAACATTCTTAATAAATAAGAAAGGTAGGTGCCTACAACATAGTGTCAAAATAAGTTAATCAAATATAACCACATTAATAAATGAACCCTGTATCAATGTTAATGCCAGGATATAGTTGCTAGCATATCATGCCAACCATATAGAATGCCATGGTATGCATAGCATTAGGCAATTTATTTGGATGAATGGGCATGTGTGAAAGATGCAGTATATGACACCCACTCAATACAGACTAAAAAGACAGAAATGTTTGCTAAGGAAGTTTTCAGCATATGGAAAAGTTCAAAAATGAAGAGTTTAAAGAAGACACATTAAAAAATGGTTCCGAAAGCAATAGATAGTTTCCACGTGAACTGAATTAGGCAAAGACACTCTGGTGGAAAAGTTTCAGGAGTTGTGAGAAAAGTGCCAAGGTAGAACTGGCCAAACATTGATGAACTGGTCAAGCTTTGTTGGAAGATATAAAAATGATGGCCGTTGTAATCCTTGTGAGCTTCACAAAAAATAAGTGTGATATGTTGCCTATGTTTCTGGCCCTCCATGTGACACTAGTGCATTGTTTGGGATTGTGTTCACCTGCCCCAAAAAAGATGAAGAAAGAAATGGTAGTAAATATCTCGGATCACTAAATAGAATGATGGGAGCAAATTCATTTTTTTTTTTCTTTCTGTAAATAGATGTTTTGTGACTGGACATGCCTCCACTATCAGCATGCCCATAAAATGCGGCCAAAAGCCTGAAAGACTGGGTGGCCCTGTTTTATATATTGAAACTTCTCCAGCAAACTTAAATATAGGAAAGAACTACACTGCACTACCTTCTTCACCAAGTGTCCCTAGGAGGTGAAAAAGAGTCCCATCTAAAATGTGACTGAAGAGGAGAACTGTAGGAACTGTGTAGAACTGCACAGAAGAGAATACACACCAAGACTCAGAGTCATACACTGTACTATCTTTCCACTTAAGTGGATTGGACATCAATAGAATACAACAGAACAGAACAGAATAAAATAGAGAATACAATAAAGATAAGAATTTTCAAAGGAAAAGACCAGTTGCATTTGCAAAAATTGACCACAGCATGTGGCCCTCAGAACAAGTCACAAGAATACTGAGGTGGAATTTCAGGTGTCAGAATAGTTTTTGTTTAGGTAGGTATGCACACAAAAATGGAAGGAAGGGACCAGAAATCATGCAGTCCAGAACAATTATCGTCTGAATAGGGATCTATACACAAGATTTCCTGCAAACTATATAGGACCACCTGAAGTGATAAGTATAAATAGATATTTCAAAGCACTGCTGAGGCATTGTGTTTATGTATAATTTAAATGTTAAATTCTCTAATATTATTCATACCATCACTGCTTTGTTGGAAAATAATTTTAGGCTAGATTTTGCACAGATACAAATGACATAAATAGTTACGAATCTTGCAATGAATAAAGTTATAAACAGTCAGCTTTCTATAATTCTCTGACCACATCAGTCACAGATACATACCCATGCTGCTTTTATCTGTGCAAGCTCCAACTGAGCACTGAATCCCCAACAAAATAAGGAGCTGTGAATAACATTGGAGAGCTGAGCAACTTAAATTATACACTAACACAGCTTCTTTCTCTCTCTCTCTCTCTCTCTCTGTTTAAATAAATGTAGCTAATATAAATATAGGCGTTAATGGGGATTTAAGTTAATTTAAAAATTTTCCCTGATAAATTTATTTGATTTATACCCTGCCTTCCCACTCAGGTGGATTATCAGCAAAATTTAAAAAAGAAATCAGTTGAAAGCATAAATTAACATTAAAATTGATACTTATATCATACAACAGTTACAAGCCTGCTAAAAGTCATACATGTTTACAGATTTATTAAATCATGAGAGTGGGGGCCAAGTGCAATTCCCAGGGGAATGTCTTCTGTAGTCTGGGGGCAACACAGGAGAAGTTGCTCCTGCATATACTAGAAATACAGAACTCTGACAGCAGGAGCATTTTCAAGAGGGCTCCCTTGTAGATCTTAAGAACCAGACAGGTTCATCACAGGTAAGATGGTCTCTTACATACTTAGGCCCTAAGTCATACCTTAAATAGTGTTTGGTAAGGTACTGTAACCAGTGAAGAACTTTCAGTACAGGGATCATATGATTCCTTTACCTTGCTCCAGTTACAGCCACATTCTGTACCATTATTTTCTTCCAGTCAGTTTCCAAAGGCTGCCCTATGTACAGTATGTAGCATAGTCAAGACAGGGTACAACTATGGTGTAGATAACCATCATGAAATCAGAGTGGCTCAGGAAGGATTTCAGGTAGCACATCAGGTCTAATTGTGCAAAGCACTTCCCACCACAGCTGCCACCTGTGAATCAGGATCAAGCTATGCTTCTAGACTGCCAATGTGGTTTTTCAGCAGGACAATCTCATCTAAAACAGGCTGAATTTTTATCCTTAAATCCAATTTCCTATTTATGCACCTGTCTTCTCTAGATTTAAATAATAATTCACAGAAATTATTGTTTGGCTTGGCATCTACCCACCCTTCCTCTTTTCTCATCTTCTTTTGTCTTTCTTCAACTCCCTCCATAGGAAATAATTTATTCTTTGGCCCATGCAGTAGCTTTTTGCTCCAGTGCCTTTTGAGGATAAAACTGCACAATCTCTCAAGGTGAACTCAATTTATTCTGCAACCTTCATTTTTCACATGGATTAAAGAAATGTGTGTGTTCAATAATGTTGCCTATAGTTTTTGAAGAACTTCTCTAGCATTTGAATTTAGTTTAAGAGTACTTGAAGAATTCAATCATTGTGCAGTCCTATATGAAATGACCTAATCTGCATCTCTTAGACTAACACCAAATTTGCAGTTAGCCATCCACTGAATCCTGCATTTCTCTGAAAATTGGTATTCAACACTCAACAGTTAAATACATCACAATACACATTTAACCTTGCATAGGCAGAAAAATTGGTAGTATTAATCTAGAATCAAAAGTAAATATATATCTAGAAAGCCATACCAATAACATTGTGGAACTGATTAATCATAACACATTTTTATTTTTAATAATATTTTTACTATTTAATTTTTTAAAATAAATTTCAACTTTCCCTTCTCCAATTAAACAATGTAATTTAACATATATAATCATATGTGATTAGGTCTGTAATGCTACACAATTTCTGCAAAAAAAAATTTATAGAATCAGTATATGGGATCTAACTCATCCTACAGTTTTTTAAACATAAAAGCATAAATTGTGCCAGTGGTAAACATATCACATTATTATAACAGTGATGAATTGCTTTAATAAATTATGAGTTGCAATTATACCATACTTTATAGTGACTGCAAGCTATAGTTTGAGCAGCCTATATACAATCAGTGGATATATTTCACTGCCGGCTTAAGATGTACAAAAAAGCCTTCCTATTTAGATGTCAGCAGAGATCCAGCATAGAATCAGTAAAGGACGTTTATGTTGCCCAACAGACCCAAAGTTTTAATTATCTTTTGAAGGTGATGAAGATCAGGAACTTTAAAAACTGCAGTGCTTCTCATGTGTAGATATTTCCTCACCATTCCTCAGTTTTCTTTAAAATTAATTTCTGCCAGACCTCTATTCCCCAAGAGCTTATGATACTTACCCACAAGGTCTGGTAAACACCAGCCTCTCAATCACATAATACTTCACTGAGAGAGCATAACTCCATCAAGGCTTAATAACTTTTTGTCTAACAAAGATAACAGAAAGGTGGCCTTCCAGAAGCTTGTTTCTATCAATTGCTAGGCTATTCATTTGTTCATCAGACTTGGGGGAAAGCTCTAAATACTGGGTAGTTCAGACGGGGTCCAGGTGAGAAGACATGTATTGACATCATGACCCAGTTACCTTATCATGATTACTGAAGCCCATGTAAAGTAAGTGAGGGTATTAGAGAATCCATTACAAAATTCACTCAGACTACTTTCAGCATAGCTGCTTTGTGCACTTCAATATACTGTATCTAAAGAGAATTTGATTTTTCTAAGCCAAAGAAAAATGATATGTTGCATCATTCAACCCATCTAACACCTACTACCCATTCTCTTGCAAGCAGGGTTGGTTTTTGTTGTCTTTGTGTCTTTGTTACAGTTCTATACTTTATTGAGAACAAACTGCTGTATTTGTCAGAGGGGAAACATACAAGAAACTCCAGTACAGTATTATTTTAACCTACCTATCTTCCTACTTTCCTTCCATTTTTTTTTTTTTTTAGAGAAACACCTTTGGAATGCCACAAATCTGGAAGGATGGAAGGGTGGCTATTCTGCGACTAGCCAACACCACTATAGCAACTCTATTGTGAATGCACCCAGCACATGTTCTCAATATTCTAAATATGCTCCTAGCCCCCATTGCTTGCCTGTGACTTGATTGAAGACTGGAGACTCTAAGCCAGGTATTACCAACGTTTTAGTGGTTGGGCCTTTATTTAAAAAAAAAAAAAACAGCCAAGAGCCACAATGGGCAGGATGGTGAGGTAAGAATTTCCAAACTTTGTTTTCAAGCTGGGGGGCAGGGAAGACTTTGGGAGTTGTTTTGCTTTTTTGCTGCCTTATACTCCGATTCTTTTTCAGCGGAAAAACAACAGGACAACAACAAATTTCTTTCTCTGTGGTTTACTGTTCAAATACAGCAGAGTTTTGTGCCCATGGATTGCAATCTCTCTTGAAGTCTCATTAACTAATAGTCTTAAGTAAAATAAGACATGGCTTCATTGGCTTCCAGGATGAACCAAACATTCAGCTACTAATGATAGTAATTTTCAAACTGAATTCAGGTTTCGGGAACAGAATACAGGATTCCTTCCAAGAAGAACTGATTTCGGCTGTCTTGGGGGTCCTGTGTTTTCTATCTACTCCTTTAGCCACCAAGCAAGCTGAATGAACTGTTCTTGATCATCTACAGTTGCTTAAAGGCATAGGTTGTTCAGCTTGGAGAAGAGGAGTGTTGCTGGGTTTTTTCTTGAAGCAACAGTGAGTAACGTTCTCTGAAGATAGCTCATGTGATGCTTTCAGTTTTCCTGGTATGTACAGCCATAAAAGGGTTCTATTTGTAAAAACTAATGTTGGACCTTCTGTTCACATGGTGTGATGGAATGGAATTATGAAGGCCAGGCTCAGGGAGAAAAACATTTTCTTACATCTCCTGAGGAGCGTGGGAAATACAAGAGGATGAGACAGGCACCTCCCTGAGGAATTCACAATGTTGTGGCTGGCATTACTTGGGAGCTGGGGTTTCAGTCTGGGAAGAATCTTGCCAGAGGTTGTAGCTAATAAACATAGCTGGACTGAATTTACATGATCTCTTTGAGTTCCTTGGGCTAGGCCTGACACATGGGCAGACCAGCATTAGCATCAAGCAATTAATAAGTCCCCATACCTAAAGAGCCATTGACACTGATGTGTACTCTGCAGCTCTTATATAAGACAGCTAACATTTAAAATAGTCACCTTTTGGCTTAATGCTGTTCCCACAAGATAAACCAATAGCCAAGGTGGGCATCAAGATAGAAGAATGACTATTTGATAGACTTTCATTATTCAAGAAGAGATTAATACCCTGCTGTCTTATTTGTAGGCTTCCTAGAAACATCTAGCTGACTACTATATGTGGCCACATAGGCCTGATAGGGCCTGAAATTTTCTACTAATAGGAGGGGGGAAAGCAGTGGATCAACTGATATGAAATTCTTAGCATTTCTACTGAACACTACAAAGATATCTTTATGTTTCTTGAACATTTCATAGGAAGGTTCAAAAAGTCCAACTGTTTTTTAAGAGTATAGTAAAGGGAATTTATATTCTAAGGATAACTGTGCTATATTTTCTCAAACTAAGATGTTGAATGAATCATTGGTTGAGTTAGCAATAATATGGAAGCCCTAAACTGACTGTATCTATTAAAGCTTCCATGGAACCTTTGATCAATATAAGCATGCAGGCCTGGTAGCTATCTGTACATTTCTAATTTGAAAACCTGCTTGATTACAAATTCAAAAATAGATATTTCCTTTACTGTCTGGCCTGCTACATCATATACTGCTGTATAGTATTAAACATATTTTGCCTATACGACTTCTATTTTGTCCTACCTTGGTGAGTTTTTGTTGCTTTGGGTAGGAAACTATTGTTTTGGAAATGTGCTTGGAGATATTTACCTCACTCTGAAACTTGCCCTTTTCCCCACTGAAGTATCTCATATCATACAGAGTAGAAAGGTGCTAAGATTGATTTTCTCAGTTTCCTTTGGCTGTCAAATCTGAGTATTACACAAGATGTAGCTGTGATGTCCCCGTGGTAACTAAAAAGCTTCATTAAATGAAGGAAAGTGTATGATTGGGTCTGCTTCATAATGACCACCTGAATGTTACTTTATTGGACATGTTTTCATAAATTCCAGTCCCCTGCATTTACAAGAGGCTATATTTAGGTGGGATATTGTTTCGATTATCTAATTTTAGCAATTTGTTTAACTCGAATATTAAGAAAAAACAGCCAGGACAATCAGTGTGATCCAAAGTCTTTGTAAAATAGCCTTGGCCAAAGAGATACAGCTCTTACATAAGAACTGCTAGACACAAAGCCATTTATTCTTTCTTGGTTCCTGTGGGAAAAGTTGAGGCTTAACTAACTCACAGCAAAAAGACAATTTATAAATGATAAAAAATTTAATGATGAAAAATTAATCAGCCTGTGTCAAACTGTGCTCAGTGGCTGCCATATCTGCCAGGTTCCTCTGCATCATGACAGCTTTCTACCATCCTGTCTGAATTAGTTGTAATAAGATGGATGGAGAGAAGTAAAATGTACTAAGTGAAATGTGCTGCTCACCAGCTGCCTTCTGCTTTGCTGGCAGGTGGTGCCCATCCATATGAAAGAGTCAAAGGATAAGTCATTGCAGAATAACATCCCTTGGAAAAAGGAGCCTCTGAATTTAGAAGCAATATGTCCTGAATGCAGAGGACATACAACAGGTGAGGGAGCTATTCCATAGGGATCCAGTACAATCCACAATGCGATCACATGCATCTTGATATTATCATGCAAATAATTCACATCAATTGCACAATGATTTCATGGCATATATGATGTCATCCATCCATCCATCCATCCATCCATCCATCCATCCATCCATCCATCCAATGTATAGGCCACCCAACTCCTAAACAACTCTGGATGGCTTACAACTAACCCTGGGCACCTCAACTGGACCTGACCAATCAGAGTCCAACTCAGTGAGAATCTGATTGACTTTATTTGCCCAGCATTAAAAATATTCTGTACAGTGGGCCTGCACATGGCCCTGTGGCCTGTCCCTTTGCAACAGGGATCAGGTCATCCTAAACAGAGCCACAAGGCAACTACCAGCATATGCAATAAGGGTGGAGAAATAAGGATGTTTTTCTGCCTTTATTGCCACAATTAATCCCTAATAAGAGTTCTGTCTTGTGCTCAATCAGATTCACAATCAGATGATGCCCCGGAAATCTCTTCTCGTGCTTCATTTCCCAGAGCTTCTCATAAAACCAAAGTGCACCCTGGGATATGTGAAAGGAAAGAGGACACCAAGGAGCCATCCAATCTAAGGCCCCAGCCACACACCCATTCTAGCCCATGACTAGGGCCTCAGCCAAACTGCCCAGCAGATCTCGGGGTCATCAGTTGCCTGGGGTGAGCCAATCTAATAGGACCTGTCCCCTGTGGGACGGGGTAGCACCAGTGAGTCAAAAAGCAATCAGAAAGCAATCTGACCACAGCAACAGTCTAATAGCTATGTCCTCCAGAATCAGATTACATCTCAACTGCCTGAGATGACAAACAGGTCTAATGTGTGACCTCTGGTATGCATCGGGTCCCTGATGAGCTGGGACAGGTCCATGGTGGCCATGAGCTCCTGAGCCATTAATATCCCTGAGAATCACAAGCCTTGTGGTCTCAATCACCAGCCCAGCAACAAAATCCAATAGCTCAGCCAGTGAAGAGTACAACAGCAACAATCCCATCAGTTCCTTAGAGCCTAATCTTTGGGCCGGATTTCAAGTGAGCCAAATGATTTGCTTTGCCAGCTGAGAAATTGCCTTCGGCTGCTGTTATCTCCCACTATTGTACTCACTCAAAAGAAATCGTACTTCTTCCTGCCTTTCTAGCAATGGGTGTTATAGCAGTTCTTATGTGTTGAAACCCAACTGAGGCCAAAGCTTCAGGAGAACCGGACTTAGTATATGAAACTCCTCCATTAATTGGAAAAGGCTAACATTCACTCAAGGTAACTTAGGTTCTTTGTCAGCAATACTGGTTAATGAAAGTTGATATTTTTACTTACTTCCTTCTCCTGTCTCCATACAGCTCATTTCTGTGAATCTCTATTGTAGTATCACATTCTTTCTGTCTGTCACACAAATGCCACTCAGCTAGGTACTATTATCTACTCGGCCTTATGTCAGATGAGACACACACTTTTATCACCTTTGTGTTATTCTCTTCCAAAGGAAGAAAGCTGGAAAAATGTAGCAAAGAACAATACTGAGAACTGCAGCAGGAATTAAAACATTAACTGAAGTAGTTGTGTGGGATTTTTGCTTCTATTAAGAATGTGTTAGAGCTAATGTTAATTCCTTCTCAATAGATAGGTCCAACTTTGCATAACCCACAACATTTTGGATAAACCTTTTTTAACAATTTACATATAAAATGAAACATATTTTATTTCCTCATACAGAACAAAATTATCACTTATACATCACTTATACTTATTTTATCTTCATAAAATATTGATTGATTATGTACCATCAAGTCATTTGATTTGATTTCATTTATTCAATTTGCGATCACAGACCAAAATACAGGGGGGGGGGGAAATAGGAAAAAGAAAAAACATGATTTTCTGTTATTATTTAAAAGTTGACTAAAAGAAAAATAAAAGACAGAAAGCAATTTGTTGTTGTTGTTGTTTTAAATCACGGGGCAGAATATTTCTCTTGCTGGATTAGAATTTGGCTTTTGATCTTAAAAGCAGCAAAGGAAAATTTGGCCATTGCCAAAGATGTAAGATTGTACTGATCCACCGGCTGTAGTCCACTAAAAGAGGTGCAATGTACTTGTTCCTAATATCTCTGTATAATAAAACATGGCTTAGGGATTCTACTGCAGTTGATCAACAAGGACATAATTAGTCATTATAACAGATTATTCTGAATTTTTATCCAAGGCAGCAGTAGGCAGTGGGCAGAGAATCACAGCAGGCCAGGGTGAAGAACCTTCTAAATTTAGTTATTGTTCAGGTAGCTTACTGAATTTCACATCAGAGCAGAGCTGCTAAGAGAAGGTGTTTAGATAAGGAGGCAGAATTAGTTTGCCATTCTAGATCCAAGGTACATGAGTTTATCATTTTGGCTGCCTGATTACAGATTAATCCACGACAGGCTTCCCAAGATAATCCTAATGAATGGAGTTCGTTTTCCAACATTATTCTCCAGTGTATGATGGAGTATTTCAGCATACTCCTTCTATCTTTGTTTGATCTCCTTTGAATCAGTTACTAAATGTCCATTGGTGTCCTTTAGCTTAACAATTTGAGGCTGGAACCTCCTTCTGAGTTCAGAGATCTTTTGAAAGACTTTCCTTGTTTTTCCATGCCTGTTTCCATATTCATTGTCTTTACAGGTACTGTAATACTGCTTCTTATCTCTTCTAACAGCTCTCTGAAACTCTCTGTTAAGTTCCTTCCTGAGATTTTTGTCTTTCTTGGCTTTGGCTTCTCTTCTTGGCAGTTTCCATGGTTTGTTCTGACACCCAGTTTGCTTTCTTCTGTTTCTTCATTCTTGGCAGTCTCTTTTCACATTCATCCTTTACAACTTCTTTAAGTTCATTCCACAGTTCCTCTGGTTCTCCATCAGTGAAGTTCAGGACTTCAAAGCAATTCCTGATTTTCGCCTTTGCAAATGGCGGGTATATGCTCAAGATTGTATGATGGAAACTGTTTGGCTTTCTTCTTATTTAACTTAACATGAAATTTGCACATGAGCAGTTTGTGATCTCTTCCACAGTTAGCCGCTGGCCATGTCTTTGATGCTCTAACTGAGCTCCTCCTCCACCTTTTAGCAACAATATAGTCAATTGAATTTTTATGTACTCCATGTATCACTCAATTTTCCCTGTCAAACACAACTACTTTTACCATAATTTATTTCTGTTCCAAACAGTTTTAAATCTCTCATTATGTTCCCTTTCCATTACTTTTGTTGGGAGATGAATCTATCTTCTAATATTTTTTTCATATATTTGAATTTTCTCTTCCTGCAATTATTTTACTTTCACTTTATTTTTGTTCCATGCCTTTTCCCTCCCCAAGAACTACTCTTAATGCTACTAAATAATGGTTGGTCCTACATTCAGAATCCCTCATCAGCCATATGTTCTCCACTAATTCTCTCAGTATTTCATTATGAACAATCAGATCAGTCAAGTTTTTAGTTTTAATTTCTTTTAAACATATATTTTTATGTTTAAACTGTGTATTTGAAACAGATCTTTTTCTAAGCAGATGCTCACTGACCATCATTTTCATTCTTTCTAGGTCTCCAAATGGCCAATTAATTTTTCCATACTCTCTCTTCACTTTCTCACACATTTATTCATGTCACTAAGATAATAACTTTTCCTCCAGATCACATTACTTTTTCCTCTTCCTCATCTACAGCCACTTTCACTTCATCATTCCATCAAGCATCCTCTTTCATTCCTACCCATTCATTCATATCACCTAATAGAATAACCATTTCCCCAAACTGCATTAATTCAGAATGTGGCTCAATTTTTCTCAGAATTCTTCCCTGATTTGAATGAATACAAGTTATAACTAAATGGCAGGAGGAGGAGGAGGAGGAGGAGGAGGAGGAGGAGGAGGAGGAGGAGGAGGAGGATTTTGTGTACCTAGGCAGAATGTTTAGAAAAGAGGGAAAATGGATGGAGAAATTTTGGGACATTTAAATGTTGGTAGAAAAAGTACTGGGTAATATCCTCTGTTGTGAGGAATAAATGTAAGCTGAAAGAAGGGAATATGATGCATATGAATATATGAATATAACAGCATGCTTCCTTTTACTTGGTTATGCCAAGTAACCAGGTGACAGGTATGTTAAGAGAACCATAAAAGCTGAATGCAATACTAACAGATTAGTTAAGAAGTCTATGATAAAAGAGGAAAAGATAGGATCAAGAATGAGCGGTATAACAATGTGGACTGAGTACAAAAGTGACCGACTAGCATTGAAGAAGTAAATTTATGTGGTTGGATCATATAGAAAGAATGAATGAGAATCAAATCACAAAACAAACATATGAACAAAGAGTGAAGGGATCAAGGGGAAGGGGAAGGGGAAGAAATTCAGTGTTGGATGGAAATCCTTCAAAAAAGAGGGGTAAGAAGTTTAGTGAACAAAAGGCATTGCATGAAGCTGTACATGGATATGATTGAAGCCAGGATGATTTGCAAGGATAGAAAGGTATGCAGAGATACAGTGAATTGTGTTAGTGTAGTTATTAGTAGTTATTGGTAATTAAAGCTCCTTTTCTTTTTTCCTGCCTTTATTTTCTTACTACTGCTTTGTGCTTTTTTTGTAATGCTGCTTACCCTGAAAGTGCATGATATATATGTATTTCAATTAAAGCAAATTATTCCATTTGCTGTAGCATTTTTCTTTTGTTATTTATTTTATTATTTATTTTTCAAATTTATATATGCCACCCATCTCACTGTACAAGTGACTTTAGGAGGTGTTACAAGTAAAAAACTATAAAATCTTTGAAAAAATATACAAGTTAAAAACTACAAAAGGTTAAAATTAAAAGTAAAAGTTAAAACTATAGTACAAACTAAAAAGGCAGAGAGAGCATCAAGCTACCAACCATCTCCAGTGCTGTGAACCCCTGTTGGGTCCCCATGCAAGTTTTATGTATTTATTTATTTGTATATCAAATTAGTCACTGCCCATCTCATTAAAAAACAACTCTGGGCAGTTTACAAAGCAGTTAAAATCAATTAAAAATACAATATCAAATGATCCTGAACAAATAGAAAATAAAAATAATCCAAGAATAGAGTAGCTCGGAAAGCATCATCAAGGTGCCAGCCACCCCCGGGATTGGGTAAAATTCTTTCTCCCCACACAAGCTGGCAGAGCCAGGTCTTTAACCCTTTCTGGAAAGTTAGGAAGGTAGGGGCCTGCCACACCTCTGGGGGGAGAATATTCCAAACAGGAACAGTGTCAGAGAAGGCTGTCCTCCTGGGCCCCGCCAGCCAACATTGTCTTGCTGACAGGGTCCACCACATGCCCTCTCTGCCTGACTGGGTGGAACAGGTTGATGTGATGTGGGTGAGATGGTCCCTCAGGTAACCTGGCCCCATGCCATGTAGGGCTTTAAAAGTAATATCCAGCACCTTGAATTGGACCCGGAAGCAACTTGGGACCCACCTTCCACAGTAAAGGTGTTATATGTGCCATTCTTGGGGCACCCAATATTGTCCACACGGCCGCATTTTGAACCAGCTGTAGCTTCCAGATACTCTTTAAGGGTAGCCCCATGTACAGCGCATTGCAATAGTCTAACTGAGAGATGACCAGGGTGTGAGTGACTGACCGGTGAGTCTCCTGATCCAGGAAAGGGCGTAACTGGTGTACCACATGAAGTTGGGCAAAGGATCTCCTGTCCACAACTGCCACCTGCTCCTTGAAGCAGGAGTCATGAGTCTAGGAGGACCCCCAGATTATGCACTGGGTCTGTCTGGGGCAATGCAACTCTGTCCAAAACCAAAGATGATAAATCCTTGGGCCTCCAATCCATAGCCACTCCATCTTACCAGGGTTCAGCTGAAGCCTGTTGCACCCCATCCAGACCCTCACAGCCTCCAGGCACCACAAAAAGTAGTCACAGCATCACTCAAATCACCCAGGATGGAGATGTATAACTGGGTATCATCTGCACATTGATGATACCTCATCCCATGGTGGCGGATGATCTCACCCAGTGGTTTCATGTAGATGTTAAAAAGGAGCAGAGAGCATACCGAATCCTGCAGCACCCCACAAAGGAGGGGCTGCAGGCTGGATCTCTTGCTCCCAATCAACACTAATTGGGACCAACCTTGGAGGAAGGAAGAGAACCAGTGCAAGACCGTGCCTTCCACTTCCCAACTCCCCAAGTCAACTCAAAAGGATACCATGGTTGATGGTATCAAAAGCTGCTGAGAGGTCAAGAAGAGCAAGGATGGATGCACTACTCCCATCCTGCTCCCACGAGAGATCATCAATGAGTGTGACCAATGCCATGTCTGTCCCATATCTGGCCCTGAAACCTGACTAGAAAGGGTCAAGATAATCAGTTTCCTCCAGGATCCTCTGCAGCTGCAATGCCACCACCTTCTCAACCACCTTCCCTAAAAAGGGGAGGTGGGAGACTTGACAAAAATTGTCCAGTATAGTGGGACCCAGTGATGGTTTCTTGAGGAGGGGATGCACCAGTGCCTCTTTAAAGGCAGTTGGGAACACTCCCTCTCTGAAGGATGAATTCACCATTGCCTGGACCCACTCCTCCTGAGTAGCCTTAACCAGCCAGAAGGGACATGGATCTAGCTGACAAATGGTGGCATTGACTGTCCAGAGGATCCTGTCAACTTCCTCAGGTTCAACAGGATTAAACTGTTCCCAGATAACAGGGTAAGTCCTACAGACCTGCAGACCATGCCTCATGCTTGGCATCCAAATGGAACTGGATCCAAGCAATTTCATCCTCCAGATGCCCAGAAAACTTTGTGTGGCTCTGTAGATGGGCCACTAGGCCCTGCTTTCCCAAAATGGATCAGGTGATCTTAAACAGGTCCACTGGGTGACATTCTGAGGATGCAATAAGAGCAGAAAAATATTGATTTTTGCCACTCTTACCACACAAGGTAGGTCTTAATAGCGGCTCTAGCTTGTGTGCGGTCAGGTTTGGTCCTTGTTTTTCTCCAGCAGTGCTCTAAACACCTCTTAATCCTTTTCAAGACCCTCAGCTCTCTGTAAACCACAGGGACTGTCAGGCTCAATGGGTCAGGAGAGGTCGCTCAGGTGCAATCTTGTCCAAGGTCTCAGCCACTTTCCTATACCAGGTAGCGGCCAATGTCTCCACTGGACCATGCAACAGGATCTCGGGTATAACCCCCAGCTCCCTTTGGAACCCCACTGGGTCACCAGTCACCAGGGGTGGACCAATTGAATAGGTCCTGCCTCCCTGTGGAAGGGGATAGCATAGGAGAATCTCAAGGCCTCCAGGACATGATCTGACCATGACAAGGGGGACAGATGTAATTCTTCCTTCAGATCACATTGTCACTGCTCTGACAAGAAAACCAAGTCTGGTGTGAGATCACTGTCCCAAGTTGGGTCACAAATAATCTGGGACAGGCCCAGAGCTGCCATGGTGGCCATGAACTTTGTAGAACATTGTAGGGGAGATGGGCGGGGACAAATCAAATAAATAAATAAAATAAACTCCTGGGCCACTTTTGAGGCATGCCCTAGGGATGGCTGATTGAAGTCTCCCAAGACCATAAGTCTGGGGAATTCCACTTCCAGCCCTGTGATAGCCTCCAGCAGCCCAGGCAGGGAAGCTGCTATGCAGCAGGGAGGCTGGTACAGCAACAACAATCCCAATTGTTCTCAAGAACTCAACTTCAGGAACAGGGTTTCACAACCAGCCACTTGTGGGGCAGTGCCCCCAAAGGCCAACAGAGATTCCTGGATGACAACTGCTACCCCTCCTCCCCTGCCCTGGGGTCTCAGCTGGTGCCAAACCTGGCTGAGCACATTTCCAAAAGGGGAACCCCCCCTTCAGATCCCAGCCAGGTCTTAGTGATGCACACCAGGTCGGCCGGCTCCTCAGTGATCAAATCACATATAAGGGGGGCCTTGTTGTTGACTGACCTGGTATTAAGAAGCAGCAGCTGAAAGCCAGGGCTTCCATGGGTCTGCTGTCCAGGAGCTGGGTCTGAGTCCAGAGGGCTAAAACACACCACTGGTAATAAACATTGGGGGCATCTTCCCTGAGAGCAGCCTGCCCTCTGACTCCCATCATAACATCCTTTCCCCATCATCACCTGCATGGTATAACCCATCCTAACCTCCCCAGAGCTTCCATTTGTCCCCAATCCCAGCCCTCCAGTTTCCCTGGTTAGGGGTCACTCCATCCAACGGTACATTAACAACCACACCCAGTCAAGCAAGGGGTGGTGGCAGGCTCCCCAGCACTTCAGCTCCCGCTCTCAGCACCACTGAAACCCTAACCCTCACCTCTTCATCCACTGTGCCCCCCTCACTGGCTTCTCCCACTAGTTGGCAGGGGCACTGACCCACTCCTATTCCCTCCCTGACTCTCATTTGGGGGGGCAAGTATCCTCACACACTCACATATACTCCACACATCCATCCTTGGACTCCCCTCCCTATCTCTCACACTAGGGAGGGAATGTCCAATTCATGCACACTAGAGGAACCTCTGCCCTCTCTAGACAGCATGGGGGGTCACCCAGGCCACTGCCATCATCACCCAAGCCATGTCTGGGTCCGCCACCTGAGCTGCTCAAGCCGTTCCGCTACTCAGTCAGTGTCCAACTGCCACAGCAACATGGCTCAGTCAGTGTCCAGTTGCCAACACTCAGGCTGATGACACAGCCCAGGCTGCTCCTCAGGCTGCACAGCCACTCCAGCCATCTCCTCGGGCCATCCAAACTGCAATCCAGCCACTTACCAGGCTCCCTACACTTCTGATCTTTGGCTGTCGCCGCCGATCCTTGGGCCATGACCACCATCACCACCCAGGAAGTGAACCGGCTGCTTCCAGGCTGTTCAGGTCCACTTAAACTGCTGCCATCCAGGCACTAGTTTCCAGGTCGATTTTCAGGCCGGTTTCCAGGTTCTGGGTTATCATTGCCAGTTCTGCTCGAGCCGCCACAGTCACTCAGATGCCAATTTCTAGGCTGTTCAAATTGTCCCATTTTCTAGGCCACTACAACCCAGGCCTCTCCCTGGGCCACTTGCTGTGCCACTTGCCACGCTGCTTGCCACACCACTTGCTGTATCCACAGAGCTCTGCTTGGCTCCATCAGCATCCGCTGAGCTCCATCAGGTACATGGGGCTGGGGCACTCCCCAAGGCTCACAATCCAGGGTGGGAGGAACCCCCAGGGTGCCCAGGTAAGTATCTAACCTGGTTACGGTGGTCATCCCCTTGCCTTGTCTTAGTGTGGCAGCCAGTGTCCACTCCTGGTTGCTATTTTGGATTCATTTGGCAGAACCAGGTCTTGACAACCTTTTGGAAGGCCAACAGAGTGGGGGCCAATCTCATGTCAGGGTACAAGATGTTGTGGCTGTGTTATCTGAGATTTGGGATAGCCAAAAGTTTTCCATGGGACCTT
This sequence comes from Liasis olivaceus, assembly GCA_030867105.1. Classification (NCBI taxonomy): domain Eukaryota; kingdom Metazoa; phylum Chordata; class Lepidosauria; order Squamata; family Pythonidae; genus Liasis; species Liasis olivaceus. The sequence goes on from CM061349.1 coordinate 43,237,217, forward strand.
AAGAGGCTTTGGAATCCCTGGGCACTGTGCCCATGCACCCAAAGGATAAACCAGTCCACTTTAGATAAATGTGATTGTGATTGCAGACTGTGAGTTTTATTCTATACTGCAGGCCCTTCATCCACATGTGCTTTAATGTGCCTGCAGATACCTTACAAAAATAGTTCCATTAAATCAGAGAATAATGGTTTAACTGATTATTTGTTCCCATACAAATCTGAGATTATCCAAAGAGTTTTGTTTCAGGAACACCATCTGAAGAGTTTGTAATGTTGCATGTATACACATGCATGTGTACACACACAAACATATATGAAAACATGGCTCTTTAACCGGTATTTTTAACACTATTCTGGAAAACACATATAGAGAAGATGGAAATTAATGTTAATTATTGTCTCTCTATCAGAATGCAGGGAGGATTCCAAAATCTCAAAGTTACTTTGATTGAGGAGAAAGTACTACATTGCTGTGTCAGTGTGAAAAATTACCAGCACCAAAGATAGTGACTCTGGCATTGCTTTGAAGTCAAAGGTATTAGATGTATTGACAAGGCTTGCTAAGGTGCTCATTTGAATCCAAACTGCAAGTCCTTGGATATTTGACAAAGTCAAAGCAGCATCACTTCCAAGAACTATTTGTTCTAATAAGGACATAATAAACTTTTATTTATTTTTCCTTTAGTTAAGAAAATATGACTATGTCTCTGGTTAGATTTTCCATCTTAACTTCTTTCCCAGCAAACAAGTCTATGTTTGTATTGTTGCAAACTAGACAGTATATTTGTACTACATTTTATACATTGTTTACAATAAAGATCATGTGTGCACAATCTGCGCCCTCAGGGACCATGTGCCCCACCAGGATTTTACTTCCAGTCCCCAACCTCATCCTCATTCCCTGCCAATTTTTAGTAAAGGAATTAAAATTAAACTCAGTATTTTTAAGATTAGGTATGATGATTAAGAGAATCAGGTTGCTCAAGTAAATAAAGATTAAGAAAAAATATTTTTTTAAAAATGGACCCAGTAACTTTCTGCTTTGATTGCCCCATTGCTCCAACTCACAAGCACTCCCCCAACACATACCTAAGATCCACAAGCTGTCTACAACTTACAAAAGCAAATGTTTTCTACTTTGTTTTACTGATTCTGTATCTTTATAAAATCAGTTTCCTCAATGGTGAAATTACACCTCACTGAACCATTCCCTGTTTATGATTTATTTTCTTCTGTAGTAAAGTTTCCAGTTTTTCCTATTTCTAACACATTTCAAACTTAGGTTCAATAAGATATTTCAGTATTTGCTGGTTGTCTTCTTCCCCAATGTCTTCTTAGGTTTTAAGATCCCACGCTGAACAATGTAATTACACCAATTGTAATCACAGAACATTTTTTTTCAGTCTTTAAATCTTAGGCTTCAGAGTTGTCATACCTGCCCCTGGAGAGGATAGAATTCCTGAATGAGATAATAGGAATGAATAAATCTTATGAGTTGTCTAAATGACTAACATCAATGCACATTCAGAAACTGTATATAGGTGGTAGACAAGAAATCAACATTATGTACTTTAGTGGTAGGTATACAATTCACATAATGGTTAGTAGAACACAAGACATGGAAACAGAAAGAAGCAAAAATTATTATGAAGAAAGAGGGGACATGGCGCTGAACAGATGACACATACCTACAGGTAACAACCACAATACGAAACTGGTAAATTGGTCATTAAGCAGGGCGGTCATTAAGCGAGTCACCACATGACTGGACCTGATTTTACAACCATTTTTATGATGGTCATAAAGTGAATCACCAGTCATTAAGCAAATCACGTGGTTGTGAAGTGAATCCAGCTTCCCCAATCAATGTTTTTTGCCAGAATTCACTTAATGACCATGTGATTCGTTTAACGACCATGTGATTCATTTCATGACCATGTGATTCGCTGTACGATCATTGTAAAAAAGGTCGCAAATCACAATCACGTGATTGCACGGGGTGGTGCAATGGTTTGCAAGTCATAAGTGTGAGTACAGGTCATAAAGCACTTTTTCCGAGGCTGTCGCAACTTCAACCTGTCATTAAATTAATGGTCACTAAGCGAGGACTACCTGTATTCAGGCAAACCTTTTTTGACGCTAATCTATAATGGGTATTTTATAGTATACTGCTTTTTTTTATGTGCTGTTTTTATTTTCTAAACCATTTCTCTATCTTTGTAGAGTTGTATGAAGATGATGATGATGGTGATGGTGGTGGTGATAATGATTATGATGAGGGTTATTATTATTATTATTATTCCCAGATTCAGCTATTACTGGATAGAAGCTAATGGATCAGCATTGTATTATGTTCATAAGCAAGGTTTTCTCTGATACTGAGTTGGAAGCTATTGAGTAAATAGCAAATAATAACTGTGCTATCTGAACAAGCTTGAAATTACAGATACTCTGAATTCTGGACAACTAACAGTTAATGAAGTTGTAGAAACTTTAGAAGAATGTCATTCTGATCTATAAGAACAGTGGACAACTTGGGAAATAGAAGCGTTATAGCTGACCAATTAGAAAACAGAATTGGCTGAGAAAATGAAAAACAAACAAAAAACAGAAAGAATACAATTAGCACCAGAAAAGGAAAATTATTTGGCCAATCTTTGCATGACATTAGCATGGCAATCAAAACAATTCCAACAGAATCTATTAAAGAAACAAACTAACTTATGTATTCCATTGCTTGTGTTATAAGAATACAACTTGGACTTAAAAAAGAAGCCAGGAGCATTTATTAAGAGAAAGGCAAAATGGAAAACTGGCCTAGAATAGAAAGTCAAAAAACTATGGGCAGATTTGAGTAAAAGCAGAATAAATTAGTTTAAATAAAAATACCACATTTAAAACTAACCAAACATTTGCTCTATTGAAGTCAAGAAGCTGGCCAAGAAAAATATGAAGCATCTTCAAATCCTGATCAAGAAAAAAGCACTGAACATTGGAAAACTTTGTGGGAAAATGATAAAGAACATAATAAAAAAGCAAAATGGATCAACAGTTGAGAAAGAATTTGATGGAAAACAAATGAAAGATGTGATGATAACAACAGAAATGGTTCAAATGCATATTGAAACAATCAAAAATTGGAGTGCCCCAAAAAAAGATGAACTAAACTTTTGGCTCAAATATCACACAAGCACATCTCCAGGCTGGCTGAATGATTTTTTGCAAATATCAAAAAATGAAGAGTGGATGACATCTGGTAGAACATTTCTAGTACAAAAATCAAGGGAAAAAGGAACTGATAATTACAGGCCTACAAGTAACCTGCCACAACATTAAAGTTGTTTACTGGAATTGTAATATATGCTTGTTTAAAAGAAAATGCAATTTTCCCAGTGGTAGAAAGGGGAATTTGCAAAAATTCACATGAGAAAAAAGACCAGCTACTAACTGACAAAATGATCTTTTAAAACTCAAAGAAAATAAAAATGAATCTTTTAATAACTTTAGATAGACCATTTTAAGGCATTTGATTCATTTTCCCTAGCTGGATCTGAAAATACTAGGAAATGTTTGGAATAAGCGGAAAGATTGGAGGATTCCAGGAAATGTCAACAACTTCATGTTCTTCAACCTTATGGTAAATGGGCAAGTAAAAATGAAACAAGGCAAATTCCAAGCAGTCTTAATGTCACTATTATCCTCTGTACCAGCAGTGATTTACTCATAAATATCCTGAACAAAATCAATTGTGAATACCAAGTTGCAAAACAAAGCCAAAAAATAAACCACTTGCTTTGTACTGATGACGTAAAACTATACAGTAAACCAAAAGCTGAAATCAAGTTTCTACTGGGCACTGTCCTTATATTTAGTGAAGACAGAAGAATGAAATTTGGCCTGGGCAAATGTGCTACTCTGGCAAACAAGGGAGGGAAGATTATAGGAGATGATGAGCTACAGCTAATGAATCAAAATGCCATTAGACACCTAGTACCTGAGGTAGATTACAAATATTTAACATTAATGGAAGTGTCTGATGTATTGCACCGCCAAGTTAAAAAGACTACTAGTTCAAATTATATCAAACATTTCTTTTAAAAAATGTTAAATCTACAGTACATGGCAGAAATATTATTAAAGCAATAAACACTTGGGCAGTCCCTATAATTAATAAACTTCAGGGATTATTGACTAGACCCAAGCTAAATTGGACAATCTTGATAAAAAAACAAGGAAATTATTGATCATACTGTACCTCATGCACTTCACCCAAAAAGTGACATTTACAGATTATATGCACCCAGGAATAGAGATGGCAAAGGACTATTGTAAATAAATCAAAATGTGGAAGAAGAAAAACATAATCTGAATGATTATATCAAGAAAAGTAAAGAGGTTCTACTTACAGAAGTTTGTAAGGAAAGGTGTCTGAAGACAACAAAACCAAAATAGAATACAAGAAGGAAATAATTCAAAGTCAGATTAACACCTGGAAATGCAAACCACTCCATATGCATGATATTGAAGCTAACATGGCTGTGGTTCAAATTTGGAATATTTAAAGAAGAAAATGAGGAAACAATCATGACAGGTCAAAAACAAACTCTACAAAGCAATACCATCAAAGCCAAAACTGAACATATTTCTGACAATGCCAAATGCAGATTACAAAAAATTAAGGATGAAACTATAGTCATCTCATTAGTGGCTGTAGCAAAATCACTCAGAGTATGAACAAACCCATGATAGAACTGAAAAAAAAAGTCCATCGGAATTCATGTAAAAAAATCAGCATTACTGTTTGCAAAAACCACCGGGATCATGCACCCAAAAACATTTTGGAAAATGAGGAGATAAAAATTTGTGGGATTTTAAAATTCAAACAGTTAAGCACCTAGGCCATAACACACTAGACATTGCTGTTACAGAAAATAAAGTATGGTTCACTGATGTGGCAATACCTGGAGATAGTCAAATTGATACAAAAAAAAATTGGAGAAAATAACAAAACATCATAAACTGAGGTTGAAAGATTATGGAGGAATAGACTGTCATACCAATTGTGATTGTGCAATAACAAAAGGATTCATCAAATATTTAGAGATTTTAAATGGACTTGGCCCTGCTAATTTGCAAAACACTATCCTATTTGCAACAGCATACATTTATGGCAATATCTCCATAACTATTAGGTCCTTAGCTATAACCCAAATCATTGGAGTCAATACTCAAGTAAATTAGACTGTAATATTCATTTGGATGAATAGTGATGTATAATCATAAAAGGCAACTACGTATAATATATTCCCAGAGTATCACAAAACCCAATTAGAAAAATGCAATATTTCAATTAGACCATGTTAAAGCACTTCTTTTCGCCTACATTCTATACCTTCAGCTACACCTCCAGCTTTCTGGCAATCAGAAATGATTATCTGTTGCAATGTATAGGCAAGAAAACTGAAAACAAAGAAAGCATCCATGAACATTGCAACAGATAATCATTTCTGATTGCCAGAAAACTGGAGGTGTAGTTGAAGGTACAGAATCTTCTCCTCCAGAAGTGAGATTAGCTCCATCCCTCTTAACATTCTGCAAGTCCCTTGTTATGTCATCAGGCCTGGGGCTCCCAGGGGACTAGGGAGATTTTGCAATGGTTCCCTTATTAATATTATCCCCTCCTGTTTTGTGTGGCTTTATAGTTTTTTACTTGTAATTGTTTTTATGAATTTATTGTTTTGAATCATTGTATGCCACCCAGAGACACTTTATGTGAGGTGGGCGGCTATATAAATATGATAAATAAAATAAACAAACATATAAGCTATACTAAGAGATATCAAAATTCTTCTCTGACATGTTATAGATGCTGCATTTCCTTTTGAGGAACTGGCTGTCTCTAATCCATTTTGGAAATGGATTGTCACTATAGCCTCACCTTCTGCTATACCTCCTGTAGCTGACTTCTGTGCCAGCCGCTGCCAGTCTTCAATCTGTTTCCTGCTAATGGAAGTGACTATCAAACTGTCTATGAGATATTTCATTTTTGGTTCAGTTATCACTCCAAATACCTGGATTTTATATCATGTTATAAAAAATGTCTTGAGAAAGAATGAAAAGTGGTGGCTTGTGGTTTAGCTAGTTCTCTTACTTATATCCAGCTAAGCCCAATCTATTTATACTTGTGAACAAAAAATGTACCAAACACATTACTTGCAATTAGGTCTAATTTTTCATTTCAGTGCAAAAGTCTCATTCAAATGGATTTTAAAATGCAAGAGAGATAATATACAAGAGATAAAGGAAAGAAGAGAAGAGGATGACCAGCAGCAAGGTGGATAGACTCAGTTACAGTGGCAATGAGTACAACATGGGAGACTTGAAAGAACAGGTTAGGGATAGATTGTCATGGAGAAAATCTATCTATGTGGTCGCTAGGAGTCAAAAACAACTTGATGGCACATAACTAATCAATAATGTCTTGGAGCAAAGAAGCATAAGTGTGGTCACAGATCCTCATACAACTTCTGAAGACTTGGATGGAGCCTCAGAAATCCACAAAATTAGCTATGAAATTTTAATACTTCACTTGACAGAAAGTGAAAATTATTAAATATGTGACTGGAGAAAATAAAATGCAGGTATTATGAATAAATTTAAAATAATTTAATTCAAATGTAAATAAAATCAAACTTAATTTTTGTCTGATCCTCCATGACATTTTGGAGAGTACTCCCTGACTAATCATTGGACAACAAATGTAGCATGCAGCCCAAAAGATATTTGCATATTTCAGTGGGCAATGCAAAAATGGGAAACCCCTTCTGTGTCCAGAAAGTACTTTGTTAATTTGTTTATCTATTTCTACAGTTTCACTCCATTTTCAGAGACTCGGAGTGGCTTAATGTATTAATATGGTAAGGTTAAAAACAAAAATCAATTCAATTAATTAGATGACTTCAAAAGACATAAAAAGGAAATGTGGTAATGATGACAGCAGAGGGTTTGGGGATGAATTTTTCAGCCTTTTTGTTTAGGCAGCTGTTTTAAAGTAAAATAGGTGCATTAAGTCTATCTGCCATTTAAAAAAAAACAAAAACCTGTTATTGCCCCAAATCAGTGCTTTGTCACCAAATTTCAGAGGCACAAGGATGGATTGCCTATGAACCCCTGTCCTACTACATGAGCTTCCTGTCAGGAAAAAATGGTGCAGAAAACTATAACTTAGTACAGTGCTTGGAACGGTTTTGGAGGGAGCTAAGATTTGTGAGGTAAACACCAGAAAATTAACTGTAAATAAAAGTCTAAGAGAAAAGAGAAGAAAAGAGAGGATTCAGACTGGTTTTCAGGATATATTAGAGGGTCCCTTCAGTCAGTTAAATTCTATTAGTGGCTCAGATGAAGATAAGCTAGGATGAAAGAATCTACAAAGAGTATATAAAATACCCAGTTATTAACTGAGAAGATCCTCTAATGCTTATTCCTGCTTTATATCAATTAATGAGGAGATTTCACTATGAAAAATAAATTGCAATAAAGATGGGGGGAAAGATGGATATACCTTTAAATATTTACTCCCTTCCATTTGGTTGGACGGAAATTCCATATAAATGTGTGAACATGCGAATGTCAATTTAATAGTCCTATACAGGCTTTTCCAAATATGCTCAATGACTTTCAAGAGAAGGATATGCTGGGCCTAGGTGATCTCTTCAGCTAGAGACCGAACCAAAGAATATTAAGTATAGGTACAACTTTCATTTTGATTCCTCCCCCCTACACTTTTGGAGTTTAAAAGGATGATCAAAGGGTTGCAATCAAGAATCTCATATTTCCTTTCCTTTCTTCAGATCATTCCTGGGAGGGCAAGAGAGGAGTTGTTCATGAGGATAAAAAACCTGAGATTCTTTTAAAAAAAATCCACATGCCAGCAAATGTAGCTGAAATTACCCCCAGGCTGTCCTGGTGCCTACTGTGCTGCTAGTGGGTCAAAAAAGAGGCAGGAAGGAAATTTACCTTCCCCACCTATTGCTGCTCTCAACTCACTTGCTAAGTAAGGAAAGGGAGAGCCATGTGGGTGTTGGAAAACAGCTGGAAAAATGGGTTTTTAGGAACAGGGCAGACTAATGATACGGTACTTAAAATAAGCTCACCAACACAGGAAGCCTCATTCTATTAGAAGAGCATGTATCTAAGCCATGTATCTTTTCCATGCCATTTATAAGTACGTGCCTGGATCCTTATTTCAATGTGCTATTGAATCCCTACAAGTGATCTTATTGTTTCCATTCTATCTCATCCTCAGTTGCGAATGTGGCCTACTATGGCTTTCTTATCAGTGAGTCAAGCTAAAATCTGATTTGACACTTCACAGGAAAAAAATTCCTCACAAATCTCTTGAAACTCAGGTTTATTCACAGCATACCTTTAAGGTTCATTATGTCACACGTGCACCCTAGCCAAAGAAATGTATAAGTTTATCATTCTCAGCTGTGGAGTGACTTTTGTGCCTTGGTGTAATTTGAACCCTTTACTCAGCCACATCCACCTGTTTGTCTTCATCCAAACCATGCGTATTTCCAGATGTTGATTCATTTCTGTGGATTGATTGGGCTCCAGATGCAGAACCAGTAAGTGATTCTCAATTAGCTATGGAATTACTGGAATAAGCTTCTTACACATATCTATTGTCAGGCAGATACAGTCCAGATGGCTTATTGGAAGCAGTTTTCTTAATGTAGAGGTAGAAGAACCATGTGAACTATGCACATTAAATCCCCATATAATGCAGAGTTTGCCTGCCTTCTTCTTAAGTTAAGACCTTGACACTCATGCTACCATTGGCAGAAGATCATAGAGATGGACTTAGATACACACACACACACACACACACGTGTGTGTGTGTGTGTGTATCTAATTCCATATATATAGTTGTCTTGTGCTGCTGCTCTTATTGTTGTTGAAAATTGTTTTAGCACTGAAGCTTTGCCAAATACTAGACACAATACAGAGGCCTGAGAGTTTAGATCGGTGGACACTGTACTTGTATAAGGGCATTATTGCAACTAAAGTAAAGATGTTAGTTTGGAAGTGTGAAATCAGTGGCACTGACTCTTCAGCACCTCATGACCTACTGACCATAATGGGCAGGAAGGTGTAAATAGAAAGTTAAGGATTCTCTCTTTGTCATGCTGTCTGCTCTTTGTCTAAGAGATTATGAATCTCAGATCCCTTCCTTTTGACTTTGTACCCAGGCACACATGTACAAAGCATGTGATCTCTGACTCTCCTCCTGACAGAATTTAGTTAGCTAGGCTTTGCCTACCTCTATAATGCATTTTCTTAAATAAATTTCCTTTCTATTATAGTTATAAATCCTGCCTCACTAATCATTGCTCAGGTCAGATTCCTACTCTCAGGAATGCTCACATGCCCACATACAGAATAATTCCACCTCCAACAGTTAGTCCCTCTTAATACATTAAGAAATCAGTGGCTTTCCCATGCACATACAATGGCAGTCACAGGCACTTCAGGGACCCCTTAATGTACAACCAGTTTATCATGGCATAAAGAAATATATTAGTCTTTAAAAGACCACCAGAATAAACTATCAAGAAATGGCGCAGCATATAAGTTTAATATGATAGATGTTCAACTGGTTGGAAAAATCTTGTCCATAACTAAAGACTTTCAAGTTCCCAAGGACTTAACTAGGCTCTACTCCTTGTCTATAATGTATAGAGATTTCTTCTGCTGTGGGATAATGATTCCTTTTTTAGAAAAACCTGTGGAAAATCCCATTCTTGCTAACTTTCCTACCATTTGCTTTCTATTCTGGATGTTGATGTGCCATTAAGTTGGTATTAACTCTTAGCAACTACATAGATTTCCTCCATGACAATCTGTCCCTATCCTGATCTTTCAGGTCTTCCAGTGATGTACCCATTGACACTGTAACTGAGTCCATCCATCTTGCTATTGGTTGTCCTCCTCCTCTGTTTCCTTCCATCTTTCCCAGCATTAGAGCCTTCTCTAGAAAGCTAGGTCTTTGCATAATGGGTCCAAATCTATTCTGGATATCGCCCCAAATTTCAGCTGTTGGCCACAATCTACACACTTGTTCTAGATCTAAATTTATTCTTAGAATAGCAGAGAGTGGCATCTGTTTTCCAGTGAGTTCCTCTGAACCCAAAGAACCTGCTATTCATTGGAAATATATTCTTCCTTTTAGCAAATAAACCACATTCTCAGTGTGTTATAAACATGGAGCAAGCAGAGTTTTTTAAAGTTTATTCATATTCTAAGGAATATCTCTTTGATAAAACATTTTGACAAATTCCAGGCATCTTTCTGGTCATGTGATCCTGAGGAATTGGGTATTGAGTAAGTGAATAGAATATAAATTATCCCCCGTTAAGGCTTGGGGGAGAGAGATCATCACAAAGAAAATTGCAGTACATGATGTTTATTTCTGGCTAACAAAAACTATGCATGAACGATAAGGCAACGAGATTAATTTCACTGGAGGGAGAAAGAAAAAACCTACAAACCACAAATTCTCTCACTAGCTCATCAGTTTTTTGATAACTATGAGATTAACACACCTGGGCATAAAGACAATGTGGGAACCATAAATGTAAGCTATTGACTGTAATCCTGAGCCAAATTATAATGCTCTGTTTCCCAGCCTAAACTCACAGCCTGTTTTTTTGTCTTCCCAGGAATATTTTTATTCCTGTTGATTTCCTGAAGTCAGATATGGAAAGAGACACACACTTTTTATGTGTGAAGTTGATTCTGCCTGCCATTGTCACTTCCATGGTTTAGAATTATTATTATTTTTTTTTAGTTTTCAGTCTCATTTTCCCATTGATTTAAAGAAGGTAACAAAATTACAACTGCACAAAAGAATAATGATTTAATATAAATTTGTAACAACACCCCCCACCCCCAAAATATAGATAGATATTCCTGCTGGCAATGTGGCAGTATAAGATGCCTAGCTCTAAAACAGCAGAGGAATCCAGATAGGCTAGCTGCTCGTCAAGAAAATATCCATGGGTTAAGGAAAGATTCCCTCCCTTTCCATGAACTGAAATCTGTTTTAGAAACTCCTGAGAAGCAGGGGCTAGGGGACAGAGAGAAAGCTGTGTTGTTCTTAGCTGTACACTTACTTGGATCATGGTCAGTTTAGCCGATATAGATCTTTAAGTATCAGCTTTCTGTATTGCTTGGAGCCCTTGGATGGCTCTTGATAGTAACTCAATAAATTATGATTCTTCTAACTTATTCAAGAAATTAAAGATATTGCATTTCTCATGGGTCTCAAGAAGGTGCGTATTTAACCATATAGTCACCAGTAAGTTCAGTAGCACCTATCTCCCACATTGAAACAAGTACTCTCAACTTTTCTAGTTTCATTTTTATGAGAAAAGTTGTTATTTGAAGAGGGTAAGTGGAATTCTTTATGCTTCCCCCCCTCTCTAAAAAAAAGTTCACTCTTTTGCACATTGTTCTCTGCCAAGATATTGTTGGCAATTTACCCATTTGCTAAAACTAGGATGGGAACTTACAGTCCTCAGCTAATGGTGAGATTTGCTGTGAGCTATTGTTTAGCAACAACTGGAGGGTCAAAGGTTCCCCACCTTTATGCAACAACTTGCAGTGGCTGATGAATCCTAATTGCTCAGACGGCTGGGCTGATACTCCTTGTCTAGATATGTACAGTAGTATACTGGCAAGTTATTACTTTCATCCCACTCATTACAGTCACACCAAATTATGCATGCTTATCTAAAAGCACATCCTTCAAAAACTGATAATAAAAGGGTGGAGGCAGGGACCAGAAAAAAAATATATGAGGTCTGTCTACTCACACACTTTCTTCTTATTGCCTCCTGTTCTCAGTATAATTTTTTTTTCCTCCTCCTTTCTCTCTTTTGATCAGTTAAACAATGGCAGGTAAACAACTGAGCTCAAAATCCCAAATTTTAAGAGGGGAAAACAGAGCTGTTTGCAAGATTAAATGCTTTTGTAAAATTGGGGAAAGGAGCATTGCATCATTATTCAAGCTCCACCCCTTTTGTATCTGCATGTCATATCATGAAACATACACAAAAGGGGTACAGCTTACATACTGACAGCCTGACACTACATTCATAATTCACTCATCCTCCCTTACCACCCCCCTGTGGACACCTCTGATGGGAATCCTCTTGGTATAATTCTACTACCTAACAGATTTGTGCATAGCAACTGCTACTAACCTCACTGAGACAAAGAGGCAACACATTTTGCATGAACTGAATGCTTTGCCTTGTGGGACCAAGGAAACATGCCTTCTCTGTTGTGGCCCCTCTGGAACAGCATCCAGCCCAGAGATAAGGATGACACCCTCTCTCCTAAGGTTCTGGAAAGCTTTGAAAACCTGGCTTTGGTCCCAAGCTTGGGGTTGATGTATATTATTTGTCTAAAGCCCCTATTTTGTTTTGTTGATTTTGTTGTTTCTTAGATCATTTTAGTCTGGGCTGCCCATCTGATTTAATGTTTTTAGCTGTTTTTATGTGGGTTTTTCCCCCTAGTTTTGTACACCACCCAGAGTCCATCGGAGTTGGGTGGCTAATAAATTTAAATAAATAAATAAAAAATTTCTGCCTCAGTTTACAGCTTGGCTGAAGGATAGATTTTTGCTCTATTAAGCCCAGACAATAAATGCTTATATTTGTGTTTGGAAAGAAAACTAAGAACACTGAAGAATACTAAGTATCCTTCTGCCAGCCTGGGCAAATGGACTTCTGAGCTCCAGACTTCACAAAACTGAACAATTTGAATGGAATTTGAGGTTAAAGGTTCCTGGCACAGAACATAAGGATAACAGGAAGCAACATTTGTGCTTTGTCTCAATTTATTGAAAAGCGGAGTATACAATGCATGAAATGGAGTAGCAGAAACAGACTTGCACAGAAAGAATGTAAACTGTGAGTTACAGTTAGTGTGGCTGAAGAAAAGACATTTCAGGATGATCCTTAGAGAAGCATTTTAGAAGCCACAAGCAGTACACTTAAGGTTCTTAGGTTAAATTACCATCTTACGAATAGGTAATCAGATTCATCGAGGTCAAGAATGAGAAAACAAAGAAAGAAAAATCAAGTCTGGTCTTAATTTAGATGTCTGCATTGCTCCTGAACAGTTAAGATGTTCCATGGAACCAGTTTAGTATCTAAGTAGAGGACACTGGAGACTTGGTAAAATGTCTCACAAATAGGAGGGAGATTGATAGATTGGTTGGCAGGCAGGCAGGCAGGCAGGCAGGCAGGCAGGCAAGCAAGCAAGCAAGCAAGCAAGCAAGCTGCTAGCTAGTCCAGAAATTCCTAGAATGCAGTAGTCCTGGTCAGATGCTTAGAGACTCGCCCTCTAACCCCAGTTGTTTCATCTTTGGTCTACAGACAGCTCTCTTTGTCCTGGTTCATACATTGCACTAAGTTTTAATATTCATAATTGAGTTGGGTTTGGCTTAACATATTGTGTGAACTAAGCCTTTGTGGCTTGGAAACCATGTTTCATAGTTTATTGTGCTATGCAAAGCCAGCCAATTGTGCTTTATTCAAGTAAGCAGACAATCAGTTATGGCTTACTATTAAGCAAACCATAACTTTACATCATTATGTGAACAGTGTCTCCAAATTCCAAACTGGCACTTCTTGAGCCTTATTCAGGCATTCTGAAAACCAGAGCACTCATTGCTGTATCTGTGCTGACTTCGTCCATCAGCCAGGACCCCACATTAACTTGTGTAGAAGCCAACACATGTATGTTTAACTGCTTTATTTTTCTTGAAACCAACATTATTCAAGAAGACCTGTACAAGTAGAATGGGGAAGGAGGAAAAGGAGAGAAAGAAAAGGATGAGGCTTTAAGCCCCTAGCCAGACTGTTCACATGATAAATAGTCTGGTTTTCAGAATACGTAAACAATATTCTGGTATAGGCTGGATTCACACATCATTCTGAGACATACATTATGCTTTTATAAGCCAGAATGTTTGGGTTCACACACACAAATAAGCTCAAGAAACCAAACCATATTATGATTTAGCATACATTCAGCCACTATCTTCCATAGATCTGACCTTTATGTTTTTTCATTGAAGACTTCCTTTCATTGTAAGGAAACAGCCACAATCCTTAAGAGAAAGCTCCATTTGTAAGGCTACATAAATGACAGAAGTGTGTATCACTGTAAATTTACATACATTACATTGGAATAACACTTGAAAATGATCAATTGTAAAACCACTTGAAAACTTCACTTATTGCAGAAATTCTGCTAAGGAAAGTATTGGAATCATATGGTTCATTTAATGCATAAACTTCACTAGCTGCCCCTTGGTTTCCATGTACAATTTCTATGTATTTATTACTGAATTCATAAATGGCTTGGAGATGAGCAATTTGCTGGACTTGTCTCCTCACTTGCGCACTATTTGTTACAGCTCTCCTGCATGTAGCATTGCTTTCAGAGGAACAATCAGCAGTGCATTAGAGAGCTTAAATTTGAGGGCTGCAAAGACCCAAAAAATGTACATGCCAGAAAGATTCAGTTGTCAGGGTGAGTAAAATTGGTGCATTTGGGATACAGGTAGTCCCCAGGTTAAGAACACCCGGTTTAAGGACAACCCATAGTTAAGAACAGAGCCTATTGTAGCAAAATTCAGCTCAAATACACAATGATTCAAATTAAATACACAATGGTTTGAGTTAATTACACAACATTACTTATACACTATTATACAATAATACTGTTCTGCCTGACATACAAATTAGACTGAAGGACAGACCTTGATTCGTTCTTAAACTGGGAGCTACCTGTATATAGATATGGTACATGCAAAATGGGCCACTGTTTCCAATCTAAGGATTTGACAGCATAGGCAGAGATATATCCAGGTTGCAGACATTGAGACATCCACTAGAGAGAGGCAGAGAGATATATAAAATTTCTCTTTCCTGCCATCTGGTGCTCATCTGGATTTTTATAGCCCAGATGTGGTAACTCTACACTTATGTTTATGCTCAAAGATTCTTATTTGTTGGACAGAACCGTGATTGCTATAAAATTGGTCAAGAGCCAAAAGGCTGGATATTGTGCAGTCCAAGTTAAACAGAATGAAACCATTAGAGGGAATCCCAGGACCAGGTATAAGAAGTGGAAAATCATGCCTCCATGCATCTTGTTTAATTTGGCTATGTTATTGTGAATAAGTAGTCACCATAATTAATGCCTGCTTCAGCTGCAACTGTGAAGGGCTTATACCTTATTGCTGTTTGGCAGCCAGGTCTCCAGTAATGTTGCTACATTGCCACCTAGTGACAGATAAATGCAACAGAAAACATGGCTGGAAATCGGGTATAAATACATATTTCAGGGCTGGAGCATTGATGGTGCTGTTTGCATATCTAATCTGTGCAGTTTAGTGATCAATTTTGTTAGGAATTAAGATTAAATTAAAATTGGAAAAAAATGTCACTGAACTGGAAGGACACCCAGCTGTCACCTTTGCCAGAATTAATCACCTATTTCCTAATGGGATGCATCTGGATTTAATGTGAGATGATGGATTTTTTCTTCCTTTGTACATTTCTGCAAAGATGAAAAACCAGTTCCATACGTCAAAACTTATCTCTCTAAACTGGGATTTGGTTAAGGGATCATAGTTGTATAATAGAGCACGTGTTTGGGGATAAAGAAGACCCTGATTCAATTCACAGCACATTTAATGAAATTATATTGGACTGGATGACTGATAGAGACACGAAGACTCTGCTGACTCTTGGAGACAAAGGGAATAGCTGTCAGTTGGATTAGACAGTACTGAATTTGATAGGCCAATGTTCTGACACAAAATCAGTCTTCATATAATTAAGAACTAGAAGCCAGCAATCAAAGAATTAACTGGTTAGTTCAAAACAATAGCTGATATTCACCCTCTCTCTCCCATAGTACTTAGCCTCATATTTAGAGCATATATGAAATTTTAGTCCCAGGTAAATTAACTAGTTCATCACAGGAGTTAAATTTCAAATAGGTGACAACTTGGTTCCCTGGACGCTGGAACATTCAGGGATGTTTTGTGTCTTAAGACTACCTGTGTAGATCCATTACAAAGCTTCTGTCATTACAATTAGAATGCAAGTGATGGTTACCAGAACACTGCTATGTCTATCCCAGCACTGAATTCTTATCCTTTTGTGTAGAAAGTGGTTGTTCTGTCCCACGGTGATATCTGGCATGTCATTGATCTCCCCCATCATTTGCTGTCCATTTTCTAGGAAAAAAAAAAAAAGCCATAGCAAGAATGGGTGGGTCAGAAGAACCATATCAGAAACTTTCTACTTTATTCCTTTCCCCCTCCCTCTTCTGTACATGCATTTTATTTTTTATTTTTTAATTAATCCTATATGATGCTGTGGAGGTGGTATTATTATTATTATTATTATTATTATTATTATTATTATTATTTCCATCCCAAAGGTGTATTGGAAGGAAATTATGTTGGGAGGAGGGGAGCAGAAGCCTGTCTATCAGCAGGATAAATCTCCAAAAATAAAACAGAATGGGACCAAATTTGGAGTGTGGGGAGAAGCTAGCAAAAAAAAATATTGTATTCTGAAATGGGACACATCTAGCTGAGGGCTTTGGGGAAAAACATCACCCAACGCATCTCTGTGATGCTGTGGATCCTCCAGCTTAAGTCCCTCCCTCCTCCTTCCTGATCATGTGACCCAGAGTGGAAAATAAGCAACCCTTTCCTTACTTCCCAGTGCACACGCATATACAAAAACACAGTCACAACACAAAAGGAGAGCAGAATCACAAGTACCGAGGCTACACATATGTATCTATCCTTACACACAGAGGGACAACACATATGCCTCCCCCCTGACAAGATGCACACAGATAGGCACATCCTCCCATTAATCTCTATGGAGGAAAATGCACATACAGGTGCAACCCATTATTTCATTACACAGAAGGAAACACAGGCCACTCCTTTGACCACTGCTCATAAAGGGGTTAGAAAAGGATTCAAAAGTCAAGCTCTGTATACTTTTTTGTTCAAAAATTAGCTACAGGATGAACATACAGATCCATGTTCAGTGAAGATGAGAGACCAGGCCAGACCTACTGGGATGGTCACGTATAATTTATGAGGTACAGTGGTACCTCGGGTCACAAACTTAATTTGTTCCGTGACTCTGGTCGCGACCCGAATTGGTCGCGACCTGAATCAAATTTTCCCATAAGGTTCAATGTAAATACGGTTAATCTGTTCTGACCCCTACGAATTTGGTCACCAACCGATTTTGGTCACGTCCCGAATCAAATTTTCCCATAAGGTTCAATGTAATTATAGTTAATCCGTTCTGAACCATATGTATTTTTTTTTTTTAAACCACAAAAATATGACACAAAGTACAGTACGAAGAGAGAAAGCTAACCTTGCTTGAGGCAACTTCTGGCATGGAGGACAGGAAGGCGGGTGGGGAGGTGGTTATTGCTTGGAGGGAGAGTTCCCCTCCCTACAGGAAGCCACGACCATGTGTCACAGCAGGGAAGATGGCCACAGATCCTGTTCGTCACCCGATGCAGAGTTCGCGAACGGAAGCAAAATTTTGTGAACTGTGCTGTTCATGAACCGAATTGGTCATGAACAGAAGCGTTCATGACCCAAGGTACCACTGTATAATGTATTTTGGATGTTGCAACTTTCCTTCCAATTGTCTCCAAAACATAGAGAGAATTGTGCTTACGCTGAACATAGGCTGTAAGCAGAGTATTAAGCGAGGACCACTAAGTGTGGACTTTTTAGCTAACAAAGCCAACAAACTCACACTTTTGATAGCAATAACACACTGGCTGACTGCCATTAAAATGCAACGCCCTTTGAACAACAGGGGTTCTTTCATTTCCTATTTGCATTTAATCTGGGAAAGCTGACAGGGGATGACAAAAGGACTGCTGTCATTAATTTCCAGCATAATTAGTACCTAGTGGACAAAAAAAAAAAAAGATAAGAGGCTAAATCTCATTGCTACAATTTACAGCTCAGCAAAATAGGTATAGACCCTACATCAACACCAGGAATTGGCACTCACTATGATTGTGTGCAGTGGGGTATAAAAAGCACATTACTTTGAGCAGATAAAATATTTAAGCTGGCAATCTGCAACTGGACAAATTGCAAATGATTAAACAAATTAATTTTTTTTCCTCTGCATGTGTTTCATTTCTATGATGGCTGTGATTGTGCATCACACAGGGCTATTGGGAGAAAGTGTTTAATTTGTGCCCTCCTCGGTCATTAGACAATTTAAGCATTTGCTTGGATCCTAGGGACTGAAGGTGAGCACCAAATTAATGAAGGCCATATCAGGCTGTGTTCCTATCTTGAGGCAAATTATGTATATTTTGATGAGAAAGAAGGAGTAATTGAATCTTCCTGGATTAAATTTTATGTGGCCATAAACCTACTATTAGTCTATCAGCTAAATTTAATAATTCCTCAATGATGGCTCCATCCCTTAGCTGCCCTTCTTGTTCTTTTGCCCCCTCTTCCTGACACACAAAATGAGAGGCACATACTTAGGTCCAAAACAACTGTGAGATGATAGAACATTCCAGAAAGGTGGGTTTGTTTTTGGCCATGCCCACTAATTCCCCTTGGATGCTCTCTTTTAACTTACCTTTTTATCACATACTATCTATCTACCATTTATTATTACTTGGCATATGGGATTAATTCTCTCTCTCAATTCAACTGCCTTAACCAAAATGAAGTGCCTGCAGCTTATTTCAAACTAAGCTAAGCAAAAGATAGAGATTTCATCACAGTTTTTATATATTACACATGTACTCACTCTATAATAAGTTTCTTTGGAACTACAGGTAGTCCTCAACTTACAACCACAACTGGGACCAGAATTTCCATTGCTAAGCAATGTGCTCGTAAAGCAAGATGTCACGTGAACACATCAGTTAGTGACCGCAATCCTGGCAATTCCCCTTGCCACTGTTAAATGAATTTCACCGGTTGTTAGCCGAGGACCCACCCCAAGACAAGCCATTCCGGGCTTGGCCCCTCCCAGCCCCGAGCCTCAGTAAGGAAGGGACTGCCTACAACACCCCCCACCTGCCTATCCACCCCCCATCTCTGCCCTTTTGGCTGCCCTGCATCCTCGCTGCCTTTGTTGTCTCCTTTTTGGACCCAGCTTTTCCAGCGAACTTTTCCTACATTTGGCTCCCTGAGCCTTCAGAAAGGGGCTTGTTTTGAATGAGGCTTCATGCAAAGGGGCAATAATATGAATAATTACTATTAATTATTAATAAGGGGGGAGCACCTGTCCACAAAAGGCCACACACTTTTTTTTTTCCACAGTGTGAAAAGGTACCAAAGAGCATTTGCCCTGGGAAGCATCTTGCAGGAGTTGAATCCACACCCGAGCATCGCCTTTAGGAACAAGGGAGACAAAGAGGCAGCGGCAGTCCTTGCGGGGAACGGAGCCCTGCACGGGAGGCTGCGTTTGCTCTGCTAGCAAGCCCCACTCGTGCACCTGTTGGCTGCAAGGAACCTGAAGCCCAAACCATTGTCGAGGTTTTTCTTCCAAACTGGAGGGTTGGATGGGGGAAGGAAGTGTGGGGCTCTGAATCCCATTCAGGTTTGCTTCATTCCTTCAGGTTTTCCTTTAATGGCAGGTGTTTTTTTAAGGGGGGGAAGCCATTGCCTGCAGACTTAGACTAACGATGGGGGGGACGCTGCTGCTTTTATCCTGGAAAAACCCAACAGGTGAATGCGGGCTGGAAAGGGGCGAGGAGGTGCAGGGAGGAGAGGGTTGCAAAGTCAGACCCCAGTTTGGCTCAGCTCCTTTCCTTGCAATTCCTGGGCAGTTCCAATCCGTGGGCGCAGCCAAGACAGCTTTTTGGTGTGCCACAGCTCTGGGGCTGCTTTTTACTTTTTTTTTTTCTCTCGCAGTACTAAGCTCAGCCCAGCCTGGCCCAGCAGCCAGGCCGGGCATGCCTCATCAGCAGTGGGGGCAAAAAGACAGTGAAGGTCAGCTGGGGTGGTGGAGTGCAGGACGGTGTGGGTGACTGCAGCTGGGACTGGGCTGGGATGGCTGTGGCTTCCCAGGGCATGGCAAACAGCCCCAGAGCTGCACAGTTCTGGGGCTGCTTGCTGCCCTGCAAGGCAGGGTGCAGAGCAGCCAAAAGGGCAGAGATGTGGGGGAGATAGGTAGGTGAGGGGAGTTGGAAGCTTGGGGATAGGAGGGACCAAGCCCAGAATGGCTCAAATTGGGGTGGGTACTTGCTTAACGACCTGCAATCCTCAGTTAACAATGGCAACCAGGACTGCTAGGATTGCTGTCACTAAGCAATGTAGTCACAGGACATCTCGCTTTAATCCCAGCAGTCCCAGTTGCCATCGATGCCAATTCAATACTCACAATGGTCACACAAAGTAGCTTGGTCTGAGAAATAGTCTAGTTTCCTCAAAGTCATCTAGGAAGCTTTCTGAGTGGGTATTTAAACCCAGATCTCCCCAGTCTTAATTCCCTATTTTAATTTCTGCACCATACTAGCTCTTTATCTTTGCATTTTTCATTACAGACACGAAAGGGACCTCTCAGATGATGAGAATGATTCAGGTGTTGGAAGATAAAGAGGGGAAGAGTGCCAGTGGAAGAGAGATGGAAGAAAGTAAAAAAGCCATATGCCAGCCATGCTTATATAACCTAACAAAATTCTTCGTGGTATAGTACCAACCTTTCTCCCCTGGCTCTTCACTACTAGCAATGAATTAGATGGAATAGCCACTATTAACTTTTTCTGTAAAGTCTGATCATAAATGTAGCCCAAAATTAATCATTTCCATCTTCAGGAAATCTGTAGACCTATTATTTTAGTTTCTTGTGGTATGGGGTATAATGACATAGCCTGCAACCTGCAGTAACAGTAGTAGTTGTAGTAAATGTATTCATGTGCCTATAATTAAGTGCAGTACATATACAGAATTAAAAACAGCAATAATACTATAGCACACTACAGTCAGTTCTAAAATCACAGTATAAAGTAAGAGCCTCTAGACTGAAAGGCTCATAATACACTAATATCAATATGCATTGGTAAATAGTTAGTTAGTTTAGTTAGTACTTTTTTAAAATGTAAGAGATTTGACTCCAAACATAATTCTGGTCAGAGTCAGTTCCAAAGAACTGGTGGCAGGTGGGAAAAGGTTCCCAGTAGTGACATGACTATTCTGGGATGCAAAGGAACCATTGGGTCCTGGCCTGCTACTTGAATCAAACACAAAAGCTCATGAGTTAACAGCAATTATTTCAAACAGGTGGCATGTGTCAATTTATTTGGGGATCTTTCATGACTACCCAGCTAACATAATGACTGGTGATAAAAAGGGAAGTCCAAAATAGTACAAACAGCAACATTCTGGACACAAATCAAAGGGTGAAGTGAGGTCTGAGTAACCAAGCCAACAGGTTGCTACAATAATCTAAGCACAACATAACTAGGTCATGAACTAACTGCTTAGCCATTTTTGTAATGAGGAACAAGCAATTCATCCTACAACCAATCATTAAGGGTAAGGGAAGTAAAAAGTTAAATTTAGTTTCTTCTCCTTGGTCCTCATTGCTGCCATCAAATGGATGTCTTTATTACTTACCCATCCCCATTAAACATTGGTCCTATGCAAATCCCTTGAAAGAAGTGTTTTGAGGTATATGGGAGCATGTATGAAACATAGATATAGTGCTACCATATTTGGGCTGAAAAAATCTGAATGACCAGATGGAAGCAAAAGCAGCAGCAGACTGTCCAGTTTTTCACAGCCCAGATATGGTAGCTCTAACAAGGCATTTATTTGAATTGTTGGAGAAACAGTGTCTAGTGCACAGCAAGGAGCAGCTTCCAATATGGTATGCAAGCCTGAAAAAAAATATGGCTGCTTTAATGATACAAAAATTATGTGCTTAGTAAACTTTGACTCTTTAGAAGGATTTGCATAGCCCTATAAAACATTCTGCTAGTCTGGGATAAGTCTGGACCAAGTGATATTCTCAAAAAAAGTGTAGAGGGTGAAGAAGTACTTAATCTTCCTGTTCTCTTCCTCTAGATCCTAAAGAACATTGACAAATGAAAGTGCAAGAAGCAAGATGAAGTGAATGCTTGAAACAGAAGGCTTGCAGAATGAAGGTCTGTTGAGTTAGCAACAGCTGGACTTCGAGGGACATGCTCCTATACTGGAATTTAAAACTGCACATTACAGTTTCTACAGTTTCTAAGGTCTGTAGTCTCTTTCTTAGTCATGCTTAATCTTGACCCTGTTTCTTAAGTGCCTGCACTTGCTTATTCTGACCTTGAATTGTGTACTGGATCTGCCATGCTCATCCCTGTGGTACGGTAAACTGGTATACTTGATTCTGACAGATGTTGACTTGGCTTTTATTTGACAAATGTTCTGATCTCCTCAGGTTCATAAGTGCTTCACTGCTGCTTCCAACCACAAAACAGTATGGACAGATGGATGGACGGACAGACAGACAGATAGCATTGATTTATAAACTATAAAATAGATTCTGTCAGAGTTCTCTGAAAGAAATTTGATGGGGTTGATTCATAATAACCTACTTCCAATGAAAAATGATAAAGCTCCTAAATGTTTCACCAGTTTGGATCTTGGTTATACTACTTGTGACCCATAAAAGCTTTCCCTATGGGCAACAGCTCTATTTCAAAGATTCCAGCTAAAACATCACTTCCAGACTTTCAGCAGATAAAGGTGGTATATCAAAAGACGTCATTTTAATTTTGTTTTGTTGTTTACTTGTTTCTATTTTAGTGTCCTCAGACTTCATAAATGGACTGTGTTGAAATATGTATGTGATTGGATCTTATGGATGAAATGAGTAGCTGTTGTAGTTATGATTATTATTCGTATGCAGTTATTGTGATCTTTCAAACCCTTTACCCTTGTGTGTGGCCCTTCCAGCAATTTGCAATGGAAAATTTACCTTTCTTTCTGAGCTACAGACTGCCCTCTGTCTCCTCTATTTTTGCACATTATGATTTAAGAAATGTGCATGCAAATGTCACTGACAAAAATATGTCAAATAACTAAGACCCTGAATGAAAAGCATTGATCTGTGAAAGAAAAATACTGTATTGTAAGGAGTGCACTTCTTTCCAAAAAGATACATGTCAATGAATGGTCCCTTCTGCCTTTGAAGTGGAAGAGAGGATAAGCAGACTCTCCCTAAGGCTAATCAAAAGAGGAACAAATCCTGCCAAAAATTTCTGTGGCTCATAGGAATTCAATGAAGGGCTTCATTATGAAGAGCCATGCTTCCCCTTGATGACTTTAACTTAATTTGCTTTAGTCTGAAAGATTAAATTGCAGCAGGAGTTGGAGCTAGAGACTCAATCCATGAGGATTCCAAAGAAAAGGAATTGTTCATAAGATGGGACAGTTCCTACTGAGTCCAACTGAGGTCTATGAAAGCCAGACAGAATCTTCAAACACTGGTCTAGGCTAAGTTTCTGCTTAGCCTTAATCAGCCCTTTTCTGTAACAGTACTGGCATGGAGAATAGTGAAGGTGTCCTTTGGTTACTCACAAGGGCTGCTGGGAGATAATATTGAGATTTTGCCTTCAAAAAGAAATTCTCATTTGGCTCAGCCCTCTTGCCTAAGTCAATTTGGCAAAGAAAATTTGCACAAACTAGCCCTTCTTTCCATTACTGCTAAAAAGGCCCAGCCTCTTGGACAAAGGCCCCCAAATCTAGCTTTGGTGAATATTATTTAATGCAACCACTGAGTTGCCATCACTCATACTGCACATCACTCATCATTTCCT
This sequence comes from Liasis olivaceus, assembly GCA_030867105.1. NCBI lineage: Eukaryota > Metazoa > Chordata > Lepidosauria > Squamata > Pythonidae > Liasis > Liasis olivaceus. Next base: position 43,261,141 of record CM061349.1, read on the forward strand.
TTGTGTCTTGACATTGAAAATAGTGGTTCTGCAAGCTTCTGTAGAAGAATCATTGCTATCTGATAAAAACAAAACACAGTGTGACAACCAACCTTTTCATAAATGGGAGTGTGGCCTATACAAGTAATCATGTTAATTGCATGTTGTTAATTTCATTATATTTGCCCTTGCCATGCTTAGTTCTTTGTACTGCCTTAGCTCACTTTAAAAATGTTATCTTTGGCATCAGGAAGACTCAGGTTTAACTCCCTCCTCAGCCACTGAAGTGCACTGAGTAACTTTGGGCCAGATACTCTCAGCCAAACTAACCTCACTGGGTGGTTCTTCTGAGGAAGAATGAGAGGAGGGAGGACTATGTATGTCACCTTGCGTCCCTGAATGAAAGGCAAGGCATAAATCAAATAAATGCATAAATAAATGGGTGGAGGTATGGGTGGTTAAGAATATATCATAGGAAGCCCTTGACTCAAATCTCATTTCAGACTTATTAGGTGGCGTAGCATACATTTTGGGGACTTAATTTGCACCTCTGATGATGTAATTTGTACCCCAATATTAGATGTATGAATAAGTATGTCTTTGTAAATTTCGTGAAATTATTTAACAGACTACTATATAAACTAAGCAAAAGCAATCAGGCACCTGGAATCCATAGCCACACCTGAAGTCAAGAGGCACTAATAAGATAAGTGAAAGTGTTAACTGCAAAAATGCAAGCTGGCTGCAAAAGATCATCAGACAGGTGGGAATTGCTAGCTTTTAGCACTGGGGACCAAGTTAACAGTAACTGATAACAGGTAAAAATAACAACTTAAAAGTAGATTCTAAGGTCCTTTGTTTCAGTGAAGGCTATGTTGTGTAGAAAAGTATGGTCTCATTTAATCTATCCTTCAATTAATATTTTAATATGCATAAAATTAACTCAATCAGTAAAGGTAATATTATCAACCACATTGACTGTAGTGACCTGTTATACTGTTCCTCATTAATTGTAATTGCAAAGTAACCAATCAAATGGAAGTAATGATTTGCATAAGCCTATAATTGGTGTTTGTAACCCTACCTCTCCCCCGACATTGCCTGTTGCCTTCCAGGACATATCTGTCAATAAATCAATTTATGCTTCAGTTTTACTGTGTCCTGATTCAAACATACCATATAACAGAATTTTTTCTCCTTCAGTGGCCTTAAATGAACCACTATTCAATGAGCCTCAACACCACAGATGTTGTCAGACTATACAGGAAGTCCTTGCTTAACAACCATTTGTTCAGCAACTGTTCGAAGTTGCAATGGCGCTGAACGAATGGTAGTTATGACCAGTCCTTGAAATTATGGGCACTGTAGTGCCCCTGTGGTCACATGATCAAAATTTGGGTGCTTGGCAACTGGCCCACATTTACAACTACAGCATGCACTTCAACTCCCCCCACCCACCTATCATCCTCCATCTCTGCCCTTTTGGCCACCCTGCACTCTGCTGCTGCTGCCTACCCCTATCACTCCCCTGCTGCCCCCAGTCTTTCTCCTCCCACTGCTGGCTGGGAATCCAGGTGCTGGGCAAAGGCACAGCCCTGGGATGTGCGTGGTGAGCACAGCAGGGCAGTGGAGCCTTGTCTGCCAAAGGGAGCTTTCCGGGTCCAGCTGGGGAGGAGACAGCAGGACGAAGCTAGTGGAGGAAGCAGGGCAGCGGTGCAGGCAATGGCTCCCCAGGTGAAGGTAGCAGCTGAGCTGAAGCGGACGCAAGCGTGGCAGGGTGGCAAAGCCTCATCTGCTGAAGGGAACTCACTGGGCCCAGCTGTGGAAGAGGCAGCAGGACAGAGCCTGCAGTTCGCGCAGGGCAGGAAAAGTGTGAGGTCCTAGCTTAACAACAGCACGGTCCTCACATAACAACTGCAACCATGACTACCAGAACTACTGTCTCTAAGCGCCATGGTCACATGATGTTTTTCCTAACAACTGCTTCACTTAGCAATAGAAATTCCAGTCTCAATTAGGATCATTAAGCAAGGACTACCTGTAGCTCCCATTGTCCATGACCACTGGCTTTACTGGATGTAGATGCTGAGAACTGAAGTCCAATAGTATATAGAAGGCTATAGATTTCCCAAGAATGTCATATTATCTCTTAGATTGTTTATGTATCTAGCCAGAAAGAAACATTAATAAAATGTTGTGGTTTTTAGAAAGCAATAAGGTGTTTTTATTAAGTAGAAATCAAAATATACTGCATGTACCATCTCAATTCAAATCAATAGGAATGGTTATGGAGTTTGAAATGGGTCTACTTAACATCACAATGGTGATTGAGAGGGAGAGATATGGTGGGAAACAGGGAGTGGACTGCTCTTGGGGAAGCATACTGAGTAAGGAGGATGACCTTGACAGAGATATGCAGAGACTGTTGCATAGGCAAAAGGAGCTAAAACATATTTTAACTGATGTCAGCCCCACTAGCTAGATCAGACCATGAAATCAACTCCATAGGAAAGATAAAACTACTTTTGTCGAGGTTGGCTATAATAACAGAATCTTGCAAGTCTGATTGTGCTGTATCTTCTCCTCTTTATAGTTCAGTGAATTAGGAAGGTCTTTGTCTCAGCCACTTCTGAATATTATTTGGATTTGTGGACTTTAAAAAAATGTTACAGCTCCTTTTGCCTAGGCAACAGCTTCTGCATATCTCAGTTGAGGTAATCTTCCTTATCTCTACAGTCAGGCAGTCTTGTTACATTATACCAATTCCATCTTCTAGCCCTTTATGATTAGCCCCAATGCCTGGCCATCAGACCTTCAGAGGCCAGGTTTTCAGTTGCCTCTACTAAAGCTAGGTCACTTGTAACAAGACCTTCCTAGTGTCCAGGATATGACAGAGGATGAGAGGACTAACCTGGCATCTATTTCTGAAATCTGGTTGGGCACACTCAAATAACTCATGTGGCATCTGCCATGAGAGGCAAGGGTAGTGGAGACCCTGGTGGCTTTTAAAGTGATACCCTGCAGAGAACCAGTTGTGAGACCCTATTGATATGGATGGGCTCTAGGGATCAGATGGGATTGCGCTACTGTATCAGCCTCCATGCTGCATAGTGGCTTCCCTGTCTGAATTGCTTGATGCTGAAGCCAAGTTGTTGGTGTGGAATATCCCAGACTTATGGTAATGGCAGACTTTAATCTACCTTCCCTGAGAATAGTATCAGAAACTACTCAGGAGTTCATGGCCACCACAGAACTGACTCAGATTACTGAAGGCTCAATTCACAGCAGTGGTCACATGTCAGACCTTTTCTTTTCTTTTCTTTTTTCTTTTCTGCTTGGGGCAGTGGCAGTGTGGTCTGAAGTTGGGGGACATTGTGATCAGTCCCTTGCCATGGTTAGACCACTGTTAGTTAGACATGGAGTTCTCTGCAGCAATTCAGTTGATCTGCTCGAGGAACCTGAAGAATCCTATTGGGTTTCAGAGAGAATTTGGGGCTGCTCCTGAGGCTCTGATGCAAGGTTCAACTGAGGCCTTATGAGGCATGGAATAAGGGGTGGTGACAGCCTTGGATTGCATCCTCCCTACATGGACTCTTTCTGTTCATGCAAACTAGTAATTTCCTTGGTTTTCAGAAGAGCTGCAGGAGATAAAGTAGCTGAAGTGCTGCTGGAGGAAAATGAAGAGTGAATTCAATTGAGCATGGGTAAGCCTTTATTAAGAACTGCCTCATGGTGATAAAGGTAGCAATTCTATTCATGGCTGTGCAGTGGTATACTGAATTATTATTTTAATTGGTTTATAAATCCCCAGGACAGAGAGAGATAGGAGACAGAAAAGTGCCATTCCAGAACTACAAAAAATGTTAAGACAACTATTACATGATGGTTACTGAGGCAACACAGAGTTGTCCTGTATATGATGAACTTATTGTTCTTATTGACTTCATGTTTTTATTCTCTAAACTATTTGCCTGGATGCCTTGTTGATGCATCTAAAAAGGGAGTAAAAAATCATACCTCCATTGACATACAAAATTTTAAAGCTGGGGTACAGGAGAAACATGTGGCTTTCTAGGCAGAATGGTCACTGGCTAGAGATGATGAGGGCTACAATCCATCAGCAGCTAGAAGGTCAGGAGCTCCTTTTGCTGCTTAGATACTATGCAAAGTTAAAAACATATAAACAACAGTAATTATATGAGACTTCTCGTATAACATGGAGTGGCAGCCACTTTATTACACATCTTCCTGTGATAGCTTCATGCAGGGCAGTTAATTGTACTGATGTGTGATTCAGCTTTGATACGATTCGACAATTTAAATCACTTTGAAAAACTGTCTGCTTAATTTTCTGAACTATTTAGATAAAAAAAGAGGGCTGTCTTCCAAATCGTAATCCATTCAGAGGCATCTGATTCAGTTCAACAATTCAATTTCCAATTTGATTCAGGAAGTCTGTTCAGTTCAGAAATTCAGTCAAACTGGCTTCAGATCAACTCTCTGGATAAAATTTTCACACAGCTCCATTTTAAAGCTTGGCTGCGTGACACCGGGGTAATTGTAATAATCAAAAAATATATTTGTCACCCCCCAAAAAAGATAATGAATTTTGTAATATATGCAAATTTACATGTAGAAACACACATTTCAAAACCATTTCTGTAATTCAAATAGGAATGCAGTATATCTCACCACAGTGAGTAGCATTGTGCACTGGTGACTTATGTCATTGCCTGTTCAGTCTGTTCTCTGGATACTAACTACTCATAGCAATGCCATGGTCTGTCTGTCTGTCTGTCTCTCTCTCTCTCTCTCATTGTTCCTTTCCTTTAAGTTTGAAATCCCTTTAAATGAATGATGTCCTTTCAAATAGAGGCCTGTCCTCTGTAGAGAAGGTTGTTGAGATTTCTCACCTTGGGTGAGAAAGCGGCTTTTAAAAGTGATGACAAGCAGAGAATAGTAAATTATCACTTAGTAAGGGAATTTTTGTGACCACCCATTGAACGCATGCCATTAATGAGAAAAAAACAAAAACAAAAGCCTTGTTACTTTGTTCATTTAAGCAATGAAGAGAAACCCAAACATTATAATAGCACACATCCCCCATCTGCACCCGTAACGCTTTCTAAAGTTTCCCAACTTGCTGCTGCTGCTCTCTTGTAGGGTTTTTAATTATAAACATCATATTTTGTCCAAGAAGACAAAGGATGTTATATTATATGTTATATTTGATGTATTGTTTTGCTAAAAGCCACTTTAGGTGCATGTAAAATTGAAATAGTTACAGTATTTCTTGTATTTATTAACTTTGGTGGCTTGTTATGAACAATTTGCATTGTTATTTCTGGATAAAGTTGACAAAATTCAACTTGACTTGGACTCCAACATTGGGACAGAACATAGGGATGTAAGCTTGACAACCATTTGACTTATTATATTGGATTCTTTCAGCTCATACATTTCAAGCATGTAACAGGGTACATGGAGGGATGATAGCTTTCCTCTATTTATTTAACTCTTGCTATCAGCCTGCATGAGACAACTCCCATGGTTAAGAGAGGCAATCAATGCCACTTTACAGGGGATGTGTTCCTAATTATCTAAATATGACAGCCATGTTTACTGAAGAAGTCTTCCAACACTACCACCATCTCACATCTTGACACAGGAGATTTGTGTCATTATAGATTATTTTCAACAGCATATGTTTGGGGGTGGGGAGAGATGATTGAAATAGTAGGCTCACAAGTATGATCTATGGCAGTAACTGGAGGGGAGGAGTGCACTCCTGCTAGTTCTGTTTCAGTACTTTGGTCATGGTTTTGCCCTGGACTATTTGACAGTATTAAGACATGATGGCACTGTTCTGTAGGGGTTCTGGTCCTCTCTTTTGGGCACTGTTCAGAAGTTAGTGCTGGGTGACTACTGCTCAAGGTTGTGTCCCACAAGGTTCTACTTTGGCCACCACACTATTTAACACTTATATGAAACTCATAGAGAAAGTAATTCAGAACTTTGGGGCAGGGTATGATTAGGATGCTGATGACAGGGACTGAGTTTCACACTTGTAGTAGGGACTGAGGTTTGCACTTGTAGTCCCCCTGAAAAAGCAGGTCCAGAGCCTAGGAGAGTTTATTGAACCACAGCTCTCACTGAATACACAGATAAAGACTATGGCAATGAGCACCTTTGAATGATTATATTTATTTTGTCAGCTGTGACCATTGCCAATTCAAAGGAGGTTAGAAAATAACTGTTCTGTGTGAGGATAACAATGAGAGAAGCACGTTCAGCCTCTCCCTTTAATGCCATTGTCAGTATCACAGAAGGACTGGATGCAAGCTAGTTTTATAAAGAGGAATTCAGATGATACTGAAAACAACCTCAGATTCCTGCCTATTGGGAGTGTCTGTGTTTGTACTGAATGGGGTTCTATACAATGGAGAGTTCCCCTGAGTCACTTTTATTGTGACAGTGTTCTTGGGAAGCAGATTACTCCCAAAATGTTCTGTGCTGCTGTGCCTGGCTTTGTGCATGCCAGAAATATGCAGCATATGTCTCAAAGGCTGCCTGGGTTCTGCCTAGCAGATGTTTCAGGCACAGCTTGATAGGAGAAAAAATGTGATTGTCACTCCCCCCACCTTTCCCTTTGGCTGCTAATTGCTGTTTATTAAACAGTTGTTTACATCTGGCTGCTGAGAACTTCAGAGGACTTCAAATGGAATCCCATTCAACAACTTCTGCAAGAAGTATGAAGTGCCTCTTCAACAGCTGAGGCCAAGCAACTGAGGCCACCTCTGCTGGTATACCAAATTAAGCTCCCATCTGGAAAGCTCAAGGCAAGACTATCATCAGACATAAAATATTGCAAGGAGGTATGATACAAGAAAAGTCATGCAGATTTTCTGTCAAAAGGACAGTCTCTGTAGGCAAGAGAGGTAACTCCAGTGGATGAAAGAGAGAAGGCTAATACTACAATTTGGCATGTTAAAGGAGCTTTAAGTAGACTTCTGTTCCACCAAACTCCAAAAGCCACTTTGGAAAGACAGGTATGATATATGGAATATTTATTCAGCCACAAGTTTCATTTGCAGAGTTGCCCTGCTGCACAAGAGCGTTACTGCTGGTGCTCTTCCCTCCCATATTGCTAACTAGCAGTCCCTCTAGCTGCCAACAGGAAGGCACAAAAAATAACATCCACTCATTGGCCTTCTTGCATTTGCCTTTCATGGTGAGGGGGAAATGTTTAAAACAACGAACAACCACTGTTAGAATGAAATGGCACATCTGTCCCTTCTCATAGCTGGAAGTAGTGGGGATGGTGACTGTAGCAGAATAGTGGGGATGGTGACTGTAGGGTGAAAAGGTAGAAATTCCTGCCAATGGGGAGCCCCCTGCCTCACAGCTTCAAAAGACTCCTTACAAAACTCTCTTTGCAGTATTCCTGGAGCTGGAGCTAAGATTCCTAAGCCTTACCCAAACTCCCAAAATGGAAAGCCCACCCCTCCCATGGGGGAAAAATCTATCTCCTCCTAAAGCTGCCTGGTGGCAAAACCATTCATATATTTTTTGAAAAATCTACATTTTTAATGCAGTTAAAATCATATCTGAGAGCTGTGGCAAAAACATACATAGGGCATCACCTGGTATCACAGCCTCATAGTTTATGGCCAGCAATATTTAAATATATATCAGGTCAGTCAGTTCTTAAGAGCATCATCTCAAGGATCACAAAGGGATTAATCTTTTCTTTCCCTAGAAGACTATTATATACCATACTCGTATCCATCTGAAGCACATTTACTGAAGTATTTAAAGATTATCTAAAACAACAACAACAAAAAGATCCTTTAGATCAATCTTTCCCAACAATAAAGGCTGTTAAATTGTGAACTATAATTTCTATAATCCATGTCCATTGGCCATGCTGAGTAAAGTTGGGAGTTGTAGTTCAAAACATCTGGAGGCTACTATGTTGGAGAAGACTCCCTTAAACTAACAAATCTTTATATTTTCAGTAGATTTTGTTCTTTAATTCTCTTATTAATATCTCACATTGATTAGGTGAGTCACTAACTTGCTCAAATTTCCTGTAAAGCCCTTCATTAATTATGAATATTAAGATCAAAAGATGTGATTGGTCAGCAGAATGGTACAAGACTTCATTAACAGATGTACCTTCATTTTCTTCTTTCCACATATTGCATAATCAACCACCTATAGATCACAATCTAATGATGCGCTATCTCATTGTTTCATCCATTGAGAATCAAAATTCTCATCTAATGACGCTATTTCTGCTGAAGTTAAGATTAAGTTAAACTGCCTACAGCAAAAGGCCACAACACTTTGTAACATGTATAACTTCTAGATAGTTATGAAGGACACAAAACATTGGTTTACCGGCCTGCTTATTTTCAAGCAATTTTATCCTGGTTTTCCTTTTTAAGAAAACTTAAGATGGTTGACCCGCTTCATGGATCACTGCCTTGTTGTGGTGAAGGGGCTTGTGTAACTCAGTGAAGCCATGAGCTATACCGTGCAGGGCCACCCAAGACGGACAGGTCATGACAGAGAGTTCTGACAAAATGTGGTCCACTGGAGAAGGAAATGGCAACCCACTCCAGTATCCTTGCCAAGAAAACCCCATGGACAATGTTAAAAGGCTAAAAGATATGACGCCGGAAGATGAGCCCCTTAGGTTGGAAGGTGTCCAATATGCTACTGGGGAAGAGCACAGGGCAATTCCAAGTAGCTCCAGAAAGAGTGAAGCAGCTGGGCCAAAGCCGAAAGGACGTTCAGCTGTGGATGTATCTGGAAGCGAAAAGAAGGTCCGATGCTGTAAAGAACAATATTGTATAGGTACCTGGAATGTAAGATCCATGAACCAAGGCAAGCTGGATGTGGTCAAACATGAGATGACAAGATTGAACGTCGACATGTTGGGAATCAGCAAATTGAAATGGACGGGAATGGGTGAATTTAATTCAGGTGACCATTATATCTACTACTGTGGGCAAGAAACCCTTAGAAGAAATGGAGTTGCACTCATAGTCAATAAGAGAGTGGGAAAGGCAGTAATGGGGTACAACCTCAAAAACGACAGAATGATCTCAGTGCGTATCCAAGGAAAACCATTCAACTTCACGGTAATCCAAGTCTATGCCCCAACCACTGATGCCGAAGAAGCTGAAGTTGACCGGTTCTATGAAGACCTACAACACCTTCTAGAACTAGCACCAAAAAAAGATGTCCTTTTCATCATAGGGGATTGGAATGCTAAAGTAGGAAGTCAAGGAGTAATCGGAATAACAGGCAAGTTTGGCCTTGGAGTACAAAATGAAGCAGGGCAAAGGCTAATAGAGTTCTGTCAAGAGAACAAGCTAGTCATAGCAAACACTCTTTTCCAACAACACAAGAGACGACTCTACACATGGACATCACCAGATGGTCAATACCGAAACCAGACTGATTACATACTTTGCAGCCAAAGATGGAGAAGCTCTATACAGACGGCAAAAACAAGACCAGGAGCTGACTGTGGCTCAGATCATGAGCTTCTGACTGCAAAATTTAGGCTTAAATTGAAGAATGTAGGGAAAACCACTAGACCACTCAGGTATGACTTAGATCATATTCCATGTGAGTACACAGTGAAGGTGATGAATAGATTTAGAGGATTAGATTTGGTAGACAGAATGCCTGAAGAACTATGGACGGAGGTCTGTAACATTGTACAGGAGGTATCAACTAAAACCATCCCAAAGAAAAAGAAATGCAAGAAAGCAAAATGGCTGTCTGATGAGGCTTTACATATAGCTGTGGAAAGAAGGAATGCGAAAAGCAAGGGTGAAAGGGAAAGATATAAGCAACTGAATGCAGATTTCCAGAGAAGGCCTTCTTAAATGAACAATGCAAAGAAATTGAAGAAAACAATAGAATGGGGAAGACTAGAGATCTCTTCAAGAAAATTGGAGATATCAAAGGAACGTTTAGTGCAAAGATGGGCATGATAAAGGACAAAAAAGGCAGGGACCTAACAGAAGCAGAAGAGATTAAGAAGAGGTGGCAAGAATACACAGAAGAACTATACAAGAAAGATCTTAATGTCCCTGATGTCCATGCTGGTGTGGTCACTGACCCTGAGCCAGACATCCTAGAGAGTGAAGTCAAGTGGGCCTTAGGAAGCATTGCTAACAACAAAGCTAGTGGAGATGACAGTATTCCAGCTGAGTTATTTCAAATACTAAAAGACGATGCTGTTAATGTGCTGCACTCAATATGCCAGCAAGTTTGGAAAACGCAACAGTGGCCATGGGATTGGAAAAGGTCAGTTTACGTTCCAATTCCAAAGAAGGGCAATGCCAAAGAATGCTCAAACTATCGCACAATTGCACTCATTTCACATGCTAGCAAGGTTATGCTCAAAATCATACAAGCTAGGCTTCAGCAGTACGTGAACCGAGAACTACCGGATGTACAAGCTTGGTTTCGAAGAGGCAGAGGAACTAGAGATGAAATTGCCAACATTTGCTGGATCATGGAGAAAGCACAAGAGTTCCAGAAAAGCATCTACTTCTGCTTCATTGACTATGCAGAAGCCTTTGATTGTGTGGATCACAATGAACTGTGGCAAATTCTTAAAGAGATGGGGATACCAGACCACCTTACCTGTCTCCTGAGAAATCTGTATGCGGGCCAAGAAGCAACAGTTAGAACCAGTCATGGAACAACCGATTGGTTCAAAATAGGGAAAGGAGTACGACAAGGCTGTATACTGTCACCCTGCTTATTTAACCTATATGCAGAGTACATCATGAGAAATGCCAGGCTGGAAGAATCACAAGCCGGAATTAAGATTGCAGGGAGAAACATCAATAACCTCAGATATGCAGACGATACCACCCTAATGGCAGAAAGTGAAGAAGAGCTAAAGAGCCTCTTGATGAGGGTGAAAGAGGAGAGTGCGAAAGCTGGCTTGAAACTCAACATTAAAAAAACTAAGATCATGGCATCTGGACCCATCAATCCCTGGCAAATAGAAGGGGTAGAAATGGAAGCAGTAACAGACTTCATTTATTTGGGCTCCAAGATCACTGCAGACGGAGACTGCAGCCATGAAATTAAAAGACGCTTGCTCCTTGGGAGGAAAGCTATGGCAAACCTAGATAGCATATTAAAAAGCAGAGACGTCACCTTGCCGACAAAGAGCCGGATAGTCAAAGCTATGGTTTTTCCAGTAGTAATGTATGGCTGTGAGAGCTGAACCATAAAGAAGGCTGAACGCCGAAGAATTGATGCCTTTGAACTGTGGTGCTGGAGAAGACTCTTAAGAGTCCCCTGGACTGCTAGGAGGTCAAACCAGTCAATCTTAAAGGAAATCAACTCTGATTGCTCATTGGAAGGATTGATAATGAAGCTCAAGCTCAGATACTTTGGTCACCTAATGCAAAGAGAGGACTCTTTGGAAAAGACCCTGATGCTGGGAAAGATGGAAGGCAAAAGGAGAAGAGGACGGCAGAGGATGAGATGGCTAGATAGCATCACTGAAGCAATGAGCATGAAATTGAGCAAACTCAGGGAGGCAGTGAAAGATAGGAAGGCCTGGCGCAATATGGTTCATGGGGTCACGAAGAGTCGGACACGACTTAACGAGTGAACAACAACAAAGATGGTTGACAAAACACATTAAAAATAGAACAGTTCTGATGCCATCTTCATAGCTGGTAAAAGTTTACAAACCCATTTCAACGCATCATGTCAAAACACTTTTTGAAATGTAATCTGAAAGTTCACTAGAGCATTGCTTGTTACCTTTACAAAGATAAAAAAAGATGAAAATAAGTGGCCATTCAAAGAAAATACCAGAACCCTCATGTCCATTCCTGGCATTAACTTAAGCATTTGGGCAGGCTTCTCCATAATGACATTGTTCTTAAAAAGTCCTAATTCTTAAGATCTTTAGAACTATCCACTGGGTTTACAAACTTGGTTTGTTTGTCCATGGTTCATTGACTAAGACACAATTGTTTGAGTTCATACATCATTCTAAGCCATAAACCATGGCTTACAAACTACAATAATTGGAGTCATAAATCATGCTATGCCAAAAATAAACAAACTACAGCTCCTCCTGAGATTACAAAATGTGAATGAAACTATTTGAAAGAAAACTATGTGGAAAATGGTTGTTATCAAACAATGGTTACTTATCCTAATCAGATTTATTTTTAGGGAGTGACAGATTCAAGGAGCAATTGAGCCAAAATTTGAGCAAAGTCATTTTGGTTGTTTCTTGATACCACCAACTAAGTCTTCATCAGGTTCCGATATAGAGAAGGGACTTTCTGGCATCTGTTAGAACAAGGATATTTTGGTATTGAAGGAGGAATTTCCTTAGACAGCCTTACCCCAACTAGTACTTTCTACAGTACATGTTGGACTTCAGCTCTCAGAATCTCCCACCTAGCATCACCAAAACCAAGCTTCTTAAAAGATTCTAAAAACAGAAATCCAGTTAATCTGGAAAGCACCAGGTTAAGAAAGGTTGCCTTAACATATCCTGAGTCAAAACCTTTAGGTTTATCATCAGCACTTTGAATTGAGCATGGAAACAATTGGTAACCAATAAGGCTGTTTTGGGACAAATGTAAGATGATTCTCTGGATGAACACTCATCAATTTCCTTACAGCTGCAGTCTAGCTCCCCCTTCATGGATCACTGCCTTGTCGTGGCGAAGGGGCTTGTGTAACTCAGTGAAGCCATGAGCTATACCGTGCAGGGCCACCCAAGACGGACAGGTCATGACAGAGAGTTCTGACAAAATGTGGTCCACTGGAGAAGGAAATGGCAACCCACTCCAGTATCCTTGCCAAGAAAACCCCATGGACAATGTTAAAAGGCTAAAAGATATGACGCCGGAAGATGAGCCCCTCAGGTCGGAAGGTGTCCAATATGCTACTGGGGAAGAGCGGAGGGCAATTCCAAGTAGCTCCAGAAAGAGTGAAGCGGCTGGGCCAAAGCCGAAAGGACGTTCAGCTGTGGATGTATCTGGAAGCGAAAAGAAGGTCCGATGCTGTAAAGAACAATATTGTATAGGTACGTGGAATGTAAGATCCATGAACCAAGGCAAGCTGGATGTGGTCAAACATGAGATGACAAGATTGAACGTTGACATCTTGGGAATCAGCGAATTGAAATGGACGGGAATGGGTGAATTTAATTCAGGTGACCACTATATCTACTACTGTGGGCAAGAAACCCTTAGAAGAAATGGAGTTGCACTCATAGTCAATAAGAGAGTGGGAAAGGCAGTAATGGGGTACAACCTCAAAAACGACAGAATGATCTCAGTGCGTATCCAAGGAAAACCATTCAACATCACAGTAATCCAAGTCTATGCCCCAACCACTGATGCCGAAGAAGCTGAAGTTGACCGGTTCTATGAAGACCTACAAGACCTTCTAGAACTAGCACCAAAAAAAGATGTCCTTTTCATCATAGGGGATTGGAATGCTAAAGTAGGAAGTCAAGGAGTAATCGGAATAACAGGCAAGTTTGGCCTTGGAGTACAAAATGAAGCAGGGCAAAGGCTAATAGAGTTCTGTCAAGAGAACAAGCTAGTCATAGCAAACACTCTTTTCCAACAACACAAGAGACGACTCTACACATGGACATCACCAGATGGTCAATACCGAAACCAGATTGATTACATACTTTGCAGCCAAAGGTGGAGAAGCTCTATACAGACGGCAAAAACAAGACCAGGAGCTGACTGTGGCTCAGATCATGAGCTTCTTACTGCAAAATTTAGGCTTAAATTGAAGAATGTAGGGAAAACCACTAGACCACTCAGGTATGACTTAGATCATATTCCATGTGAGTACACAGTGAAGGTGATGAATAGATTTAGAGGATTAGATTTGGTAGACAGAGTGCCTGAAGAACTATGGACGGAGGTCTGTAACATTGTACAAGAGGCAGCATCTAAAACCATCCCAAAGAAAAAGAAATGCAAGAAAGCAAAATGGCTGTCTGATGAGGCTTTACAAATAGCTGTGGAAAGAAGGAATGCGAAAAGCAAGGGTGAAAGGGAAAGATATAAGCAACTGAATGCAGATTTCCAGAGAATAGCAAGGAGAGATAAGAAGGCCTTCTTAAATGAACAATGCAAAGAAATTGAAGAAAACAATAGAATGGGGAAGACTAGAGATCTCTTCAAGAAAATTGGAGATATCAAAGGAACGTTTAGTGCAAAGATGGGCATGATAAAGGACAAAAAAGGCAGGGACCTAACAGAAGCAGAAGAGATTAAGAAGAGGTGGCAAGAATACACAGAAGAACTATACAAGAAAGATCTTAATGTCCCTGATGTCCATGCTGGTGTGGTCACTGACCCTGAGCCAGACATCCTAGAGAGTGAAGTCAAGTGGGCCTTAGGAAGCATTGCTAACAACAAAGCTAGTGGAGATGACAGTATTCCAGCTGAGTTATTTCAAATACTAAAAGACGATGCTGTTAAAGTGCTGCACTCAATATGCCAGCAAGTTTGGAAAACGCAACAGTGGCCACGGGATTGGAAAAGGTCAGTTTACGTTCCAATTCCAAAGAAGGGCAATGCCAAAGAATGCTCAAACTATCGCACAATTGCACTCATTTCACATGCTAGCAAGGTTATGCTCAAAATCCTACAAGCTAGGCTTCAGCAGTACGTGAACCGAGAACTACCGGATGTACAAGCTGGGTTTCGAAGAGGCAGAGGAACTAGAGATCAAATTGCCAACATTCGCTGGATCATGGAGAAAGCACGAGAGTTCCAGAAAAGCATCTACTTCTGCTTCATTGACTATGCAAAAGCCTTTGATTGTGTGGATCACAACAAACTGTGGCAAATTCTTAAAGAGATGGGGATACCAGACCACCTTACCTGTCTCCTGAGAAATCTGTATGCGGGCCAAGAAGCAACAGTTAGAACCGGTCATGGAACAACCGATTGTTTCAAAATAGGGAAAGGAGTACGACAAGGCTGTATACTGTCCCCCTGCTTATTTAACCTATATGCAGAGTACATCATGAGAAATGCCAGGCTGGAAGAATCACAAGCCGGAATTAAGATTGCAGGGAGAAACATCAATAACCTCAGATATGCAGACGATACCACCCTAATGGCAGAAAGTGAAGAAGAACTAAAGAGCCTCTTGATGAGGGTGAAAGAGGAGAGTGCGAAAGCTGGCTTGAAACTCAACATTAAAAAAACGAAGATCATGGCATCTGGACCCATCAATCCCTGGCAAATAGAAGGGGTAGAAATGGAAGCAGTAACAGACTTCATTTATTTGGGCTCCAAGATCACCGCAGACGGAGACTGCAGCCATGAAATTAAAAGACGCTTGCTCCTTGGGAGGAAAGCTATGGCAAACCTAGATAGCATATTAAAAAGCAGAGACGTCACCTTGCCGACAAAGATCCGCATAGTCAAAGCTATGGTTTTTCCAGTAGTAATGTATGGCTGTGAGAGCTGGACCATAAAGAAGGCTGAACACCGAAGAATTGATGCCTTTGAACTGTGGTGCTGGAGAAGACTCTTAAGAGTCCCCTGGACTGCTAGGAGGTCAAACCAGTCAATCTTAAAGGAAATCAACTCTGATTGCTCATTGGAAGGATTGATAATGAAGCTCAAGCTCAGATACTTTGGTCACCTAATGCGAAGAGAGGACTCTTTGGAAAAGACCCTGATGCTGGGAAAGATGGAAGGCAAAAGGAGAAGAGGACGGCAGAGGATGAGATGGCTAGATAGCATCACTGAAGCAATGAGCATGAAATTGAGCAAACTCAGGGAGGCAGTGAAAGACAGGAAGGCCTGGCGCAATATGGTTCATGGGGTCACGAAGAGTCGGACACGACTTAACGACTAAACAACAAGCAGTCTAGCTCAGTTGAAGTTTTCAAAGATTCTTCCAACCATACTGAAAAAAATCTAATCTAGATGTAACTAAGACATACATCATGTTGATCAGATCTGTCAGTGTCAGGAATGGACACACCCATCACAGCAGTTGAAGGAAAAGAACAAAGTCTTCTTAAAATAGAATACTAATGTTAATGTTTTTCCCAAATTTGCATCATAGTGAATAGGCAGAAAGAAAAAGGAAATATACCTAACTGAAAACACAAGTGGGTACAAGAAGTGTGTCTTTATTATTACTATCAAAGGGGAAAAGGCAGATGCATCTGGTGGGCCTAAATATAAAAGCTACCTCCAGGCTTTCTACCACCATCCAATCAGGACAACTCAGAATGATACAGCAGTTATTGCTTTTTGCAGTAATTTGCTGTCACCACCATTCTGTCAACACCACAATCAGGGTTAGGGAGCAACACCAATAGTCAAAATAGGGTATAAGCTTCTGAGATCCCTGTAAGCCCAGAATGCACCCTTTAGTTGGCCTACATAATTCTTTCTCCATCTAGTAAGGTAAGTCTGTAAGGACCAAATGGCTAAATCCCTTAGCAAGAACAACTTTCACCCTGAGACTAAGTAGTAAGTAAATAGTGAGAGAGGAGTTTGCTGATGACTTTTCATTCTTTTGTATTTCCCAGGGAACAGCAGGTACCTATTAAGAAAGAAAGAAATCCAAGCTGCCACCACCCCAAGTTGTGGGTCACATTTTCTATGATGTAGGGAGCCAACTTATGTAGACTTCAAGTACAATGTGTTGCTAGATAAGGAATATTAGAGTTTGATTTTATTTTATGCGGTTCAAGGCAAAGCAATCAGTTTCCTTCAAAGTTCATTTTTCTCTGATGCCTGTTCACCCTTTTAGGTGGGACTATCCTTTATTCCTTTGTTTGCACTTCTCCTTCTATAGCCTAATTCCTTTCTTTAAACTTGACACCCATCTGAGTTTTGCTTTTTTCTATGCCTTCTTAATAAACTCTACATATTATTTTAAACATATATTTTGGTGTGAATTTGTGTTAGAGTTTTCTATATTTCTTTCTATCTAGTAGTTGTCTAGATTTTTACAGCCCAGATATGGTGACCCTGGATCTTTCAAGAACAGTGTACCATCAGTGGAGCAGCAACAGTGGCAAAGCTCTCCCGTCCATAATAGGAAACATGGGGTGGATATCTTTCTTTACCATAAAGGAAAAAAACTTTTTTGTTTAAACTAAAGGTGCCACCCTATTTATTTTTCCAAGCTGGACTCCAATCTGATTAAGGGCAAAATTTCAACAGGTGGCATATTCTCCAACTTGATCTGCAGGAATTAGCAGGTAGAATTAATATGATGCCAATTTCTGTAGATAAATACATGCCAACAAAGAACACTTCAACTATTATCAGACTCATTAAATGGTTTGGTACTGATATTTCACATTTATGAGAGAATACTTCAATAAAAAAAAATTGTACCCTTAAATCCTTTTTAAAATGACCCTAACATTCAGGTACAGTAAACAAACTGACCACAATTATTCCAGTTACCCCTCAAAAGTACTTTTTCAAGCAAAGTTGGACATTTCACATTTAGAATAGAGTCACTAGAATAGAGTTGGGCAGCCATATAATCATTTAAATAATAAATATATTTTAAAAATAATTTATATCTATGCTGATTGCCTATGAATTTTCAGAGTTGAAGTCCCAATATATATGGAGGACATATACGGCTGTCAAAAATTAGTTCTCTCAAGTTTTAAGTTTGGGGTCTCATTGTTTTGCTCTGGTTTTGCTTTTTAAAAAAATCCTTACTAAATTGAAAGCATGGGACAATAAATGAAGCTTGTACAATGGTCTTTCAAGCATTCCAGCTGTTAAGCTCCAGCGGTTTTCAATTAATGGGAAAGAATGTCACTGTTAATGCTGGAGTGCCATCTAGCGGGAAAGGTTCTTTGAAGTAACTGTGCTTCATAGGAATTCTTTCATAATAAACTAAAACGTTTTTCTTCAGAACTGTGTCCCCAAAGTCATCCTGAAAACACCGATGTACCAGAGACAACTCATCACACTGCTTGCCCCATCCAACTTGCATGTAAATATGTGTATGTACGTGTGTGTGTGTGTGTGTGTGTATGTATGTGTGTGTATGTATGTGTATGTATATATGTATGTGTATATATATATATATATATATATATATATATATATACATACATACATACATACCTAGATCTAGATCTAAATCTAGATCTATCTATATCCACCTTTAAATACTATTTTGATTTCTAAGATTAACTTGGTCCCATAAACTTTCTCTGAAAATAAAAATGATAAAATGTTGCAGCCCAGTGCTTTGCTTGGCAGTCCACCAACTTGCCTGG
The DNA here is from genome assembly GCA_030867105.1 of Liasis olivaceus. Taxonomy (NCBI): domain Eukaryota; kingdom Metazoa; phylum Chordata; class Lepidosauria; order Squamata; family Pythonidae; genus Liasis; species Liasis olivaceus. Next base: position 43,279,445 of record CM061349.1, read on the forward strand.
AAAAAACCTAAAGTTAAATAGGTGTGGGAAGGAATGTCCTACATTAGGTTTAGTGAGAAATGACAGGTAGTCTTTTGATAAATTTTTGCTTTGTAGTTGGTCACATGTCCATGGCAGCCACTTTGTAAATTGCAATCATCTCATATGTGTCCACTACACCAAAAAAGTGTGGGAAGCCCCCCACCCCCCCCGCAACTGCATTTTATTAGATTCATGTCTGATCAACATACAAAAGGATTGTGAACAGGAGTATATAGAGCTGCCAGATGATTAGGGTCGGGATGTAGCTGTGAATTGCAAAGAACAGGAGGTTGCCACTGCAAATGGCATTGAAAAGCATAAGATAGGTTTTCAGAACTAGAGAGAAACAGCCATTTCTTTGTCCATAAAGATTGGATGTAACCTGACACTAGCAATACTTAACATTAACTATACATTCAGCCCAACTGCAGATGTCATGGCTTAAATATCTGGTCTAAATTTTAGATTTTCCTGCTTCTTCTTTTTCTTCTTCTTTTTAAAAACATCTTTCCTGATAAATAGTGCTTGGAGGATTCAAAAGATTTCTCACACTTTTGTGTCTTTTTGCTTGGCCATAAACATTGCCAGTTCAATATATGGATTATTCCCAACTTTGCTGTGATTTTTTTTTTTTAAATCCTGATAATATGCATGGCAGAAATTGAACTAGGCTGTAGAAAGATAGAAGGGAGTATTTGACATGAAGCTATCCTTTAGCATAAAAGTCTTGCAATCTATACTGTATGGTAGCACCTGTACTTATTGTAGCAAACCCAGAAAACAGCCTTGTGGCACTCTGAAATATATTTTGAAAACAGAACATATTTGTAAAATAGTTTAAAGGAGTTCTCTGAGCTAGGAAAGTTCATGCATTAAATGTGTAAAGCATTATTTCAAGTCACAAGAGTCTCTTGTTCTACACGCCACCTCCACCATGAAGCACGCAAGTTTGGCATAGCGTGTTGCAGCCTGAATTGTTCTCGGTGTACAAAAGAACATTTCTTAGACAAGAATTCTGACCTAAACATTGATCAGTGAAACAGTTTTTATAAATATAACAGAAAGAAGTTTTATTTAATCAAATACTTGATAGGGATAGGCAAAGCCTAACATCTAACTAACTACAACCTACTAGGAAGTTAGTCAAAGAACATGTGCTCAGTGTGGGTGTGCCTAGGAAGAAAGAAGGAAGTGATCTAAGATTAACATTCTCTTAGCAAAGAGCAGGCAGAGTGACAGACAAAGAGGGAACAAAGAATAAATCTTTGATTCCTTATCTACAGCCCATTATCCCTTTGAGGTCAGTAAGTCATGAACTTCTGAAAAGTCAATGCATTACATTCAAACTTCCAATGTGATGGAGGCAGCCACCCTGTTATATGACTTACAGTTTCTTGCCCAGTAGAAGGATATATGCTGTCTCTAAATACAGACGTTCCATTTTAAGCTTCCACGAGTAGCAAGATGAATAAAGTCCCTACATATATACATACATATATTTTGACAATGACAAATTACAAATAGGTTATTTAAAAAAAAAAACGGGCCTGCTTAGCTTATTATATCCTACATGGGTGATAACTACTGAAACTCTATTTCTTCATATGGAAAAGATGGACAAGACCTTATTATATAAATCCAGTTTTATTGTTTTAAAACCAGTGGAAACATTCATTGGACAGCAAACCCCATTATGTTTTAATGCAATGCATGATCAAGTCTCAGCTAAAAAGTTACAATTGCATTCATGTTTACTATAGTAATAGTAAAGAGGGCCAGAAAAAAAAAGCTGTGTGGCACCTCAAAGATTACCAGAAGTGGAAGTGATTTCAGAAGTGCTAACTGTAATCTTTGAAAACTCTTTAGAGAACTGGCAAGGCCCCAGAACACTGGGAGAGAGCAAAGGTTATCACTATTTTCAAAAAAGAGGGAAAAAGCACTTCCAGGATATTATAGAACTGTCAGTTTGACACCTACACTAGGCAACATCCTCAAGCCAATAAACGAGACATTTTTGAGCACTTGGATAGGAATGCAAGAGTACTTAACAAGAGCCACCATGGGTTTATCACAAACAAATAATGGCAGACCAAACTTACCTTCTTTTTTGATAGAGTTCATAGCTTAATAGGTTGGAGTAATATCATAGTCATAGTGTAGCTCACCTCAGCAAAGCTTTCAGCAAAGTATTTCATGATATCCTCATTAATAAAATGGTAAAATATGGATTGGATGTGTAGAGGGCATACTGAAGGACAGGAGGAAGAGCCACTACCAAGGCAATGAGCTGATAAATAGGGCTTGAACCCATTTCAAGAAAATAGTTTGAGTAAAAGTTTCAGATAGGCCACTCCCTAGTTCACACTAAGATAAAGTGAGGGAGGAGGAGAGCATGTTCAGATTTGCAAGACTTTGTTACTAGAACTGCTAAAATAAAAGTAGCCTATATGGCCTATATGGCATTGTTTCTTTAGTGTGGGCTACCTTATATGGCTGACAGGATGATACAACCATTAGATGGAGTCATAAATGATTCAGTGACCACATCAGGAGAGTAGTCATAAATGGTTCTATATCAGTTTGAAGAACAGTATTGAGTAAAGTGCCACAGGGATGTGTCTTGGGCCCTGTGCTGTTCCCTGTTTTTTATTAATGAAGGGGTTGAAGGGATACTTATCACATCTACAAATGACATGAAACTAAGAGAACAGGCTAACACTTTAGAAGAGAAAGAGATTGTTCAAAAAGATCTAGGCAGGTTTTAACAATGGGCCATAAAGAACAGAAGAAATTAAACAAGGAAAAATATAAAATTCTACATCTAGGATAAAAAAAAATGAAAGTACTGTTATAGGATGGAGGACATCTGACTTTGCAGTACTACATGTGAAAAAGATCTGAGTTTTCCAGTAGATCACAAGCTGAAAATGAATCAGCAGTGTGATGCAGCTGCAAATAAGCCACATGGGATGTAGTAATGAGAGCATATAGTCCCAGATCATGAGAAGGAATTGTTCTACTTTACCCTCCCCTGGTCAGAACCCCCTTGGAATACTATGTCCAGTTCTGGGACTACAGTTTAAAAAGGACATCAACAAACTGCAGTAAATTCAGAAGAGGACTACTATGATGTAGAGGGGATTGGAAACCAAGTTGTTTGAAAAACAGTTAATGGAACTGTGTATGCTTAGCTTGCGGAAGAGAAAAGTAGGAGAGAGATGAGATATGGTGGCAGTCTTCAGATATCTAAAGAACTGTCACACAGAGGAAAAAGTGGATTTATCCTCTGTCACTCCAGAGGGCCAAAGCGGAATCAATGGGTAGAAACTATAAAGATGATGATGATGATGTTATCCTACCTTGTTTATTATATTTTGGTCAACTCAAGGTGGTGTACATACCTAATACTCCTGTCTGATTTTCCCCACAACAGCAACCCTAAGAAGTGAGTTGGGTTGAGAGAGAATGACTGGCCCAAAGACACCCAAACAGCTTTCATGCTTAGGTATTATGAGGAGTTTTTGAATGATAAGAGCTCTCAACCACTGCAGTAGGTTGCCTCATTAAGATGTGCATTTCTATTCACTGGAGGTCTTTAAACAGAGGCATCTCTGAACCATCTGTCTAAAATGCTTTAGCAGACCATGTACCAAACATAATTGGACTAGACCTTTTCTGAGGACTGTTCCAGCTCTATGATTCTATGGACAAGAATGCTTTATCAATCCCATGATACGTTATTAGACAGCACAGAGAAAGAATGAATAGTAACAACAGAGGCGACAATATTAATAATAATCACTTCTGGCCTTGTACAAGCATTTCACCTATTTTTCATTAAAACAGCACATCTTTTTTCAGTCTTCTACACAAGCCTGAAGAAAGAGGTGGCTATTCTAAAGAACTGGTACATTAAACTTAATGCAACTATTAAAACAGCCACATCTTTTTTTGAGGCTCGTACAAAAGCATGAAAAAGATTCGGCTGATTTAATGGTAGCAAAGAGGTGCTGGGCTCATGTGACATCTGATACAGTTCTTCCAAATTTGTTCTGCAGTATGGCCAGCAATAACAAAAACAAACAAATGTAAAGGGTACCTCTGGCCCAAATTTTGCCATTTTCTTTTCCCCAGTGGCGTATGGATTAAGATGTTGTGGACTCTGACTAGGGAGATCCAAGATTAGGTCTATCGACAGCCATAGGAGTTCACTGGATGTCTTTGACCCAGTCACAATCTCAGTGTCCAACCTACCCAGAGGAAAGTTGTGAGAAAACTTAGAGGAGCATGTATGCCACCTTGAACTTCTGGAGGAAAGGTAGGATGTAACTCTATAAACAAATAAATACTGGAATTGGACATTACTGTTTCATAGCTGCAGCTACTAAATCATGAGAAGAGAGCAAGGATTTCTAAAAGAAAGAATACATAAGAAAATACTATATTTCTGAAAAATAACTCACATGTCTTCTCCTTCATCTTGCCTTAAGCATATAGACTGGAGTAATCTTACTGCTGTGTATTCTTATGCACAATACTAGGGGTCACTACCATCAGTGACAAATGTTCAATTAGATAGATCAGATACCGTCTTTCCAATGATGTCACATTCTTATATTTGCTCCAAGTAAATACTCAACATGGAGTTTCAACCAATCTTGCTTCTCTGATAATTGTGTCAGTCATGTGAAAAGGAAAGTACACCCTCTTTGAGTTCTATGGTTTTACCTATCAGGACATAATAAAAATCTTCTGATCCTTAGTAGTGTGTGAAAAACTAAGTACACCTTATGATTCAGTAGCTTGTAGAACCACTTTTAGCAGCAATAACTTGAAGTAATCGTTTTCTGTATGACTTCATCAGTCTCTCACATTGTTGTGGAGGAATTTTGGCCCACTCTTCTTTACAACATTGCTTCAGTTCATTGAGGTTTGTGGGCATTTGTTTATGCACAGCTCTCTTGAGGTCCCACCACAGCATTTCAATTGGGTTGAAGTCTGGACTTTGACTGGGCCATTGCAACACCTTGATTCTTTTATTTTTCAGCCATTCTGTTGTAGATTTGCTGGTATGCTTGAGATCATTGTCCCGTTGCATGACCCAATGTCGGCCAAGCTTTAGCTGTTGGACAGATGGCCTCACATTTGACTCTAGAATACTTTGGTATACAGAGGAGTTCATGGTCGACTCAATGACTGCAAGTTGCCCAGGTCCTCTGGCTGCAAAATAACCCCAAATCATCACCCCTCCACCACTGTGCTTGACGGTTGGTATGAGATGTTTGTGCTGATATGCTGTGTTTGGTTTTTGCCAAATGTGGCGCTCTGCATTATGGCCAAACATCTCCACTTTGGTCTCGCCTGTCCAAAGGACTGTGTTCCAGAAGTCCTGTGATTTGTTCAGATGCAGCTTTGCAAACCGAAGCTATGCTGCCATGTTCTTTTTAAAGAGAAGAGGCTTTCTCCTGGCAACCCTTCCAAACAAACCATACTTGTTCAGTCTTTTTCTAATTGTACTGTCATGAACTTTAACATTTAACATGCTAACTGAGGCCTGTAGAGTCTGAGATGTAACTCTTGGATTTTTTACAATTTCCTTGAGCATGGCACAGTCTGACCTTGGGGTGAATTTGCTGGGACGACCAGATTGGCAACTGTCTTGAATGTTTTCCACTTGTGAATAATTTTCCTCACTGTAGGATGATGGACTTTAAATTGTTTGGAAATGGCCTTATAACCCTTCCCAGATTGATGGGCAGCAACAATTGCTTCTCTAAGATCATTGCAGATGTCTTACTCTTTGGTATTGTGTGAACACATACCTCAATGCTCGAGACGAGCAAACTCCTAAAACTTCGGCTTTTATAGAGGTAGTCACACTTGCTGATGATCAATTGATCAAGGGAATTTGATTAGCAGCACCTGGCTGCTACTTAGCCTCTTCATACCTATGGAAGCAGTAAGGGTGTACTTAGTTTTTCACACATGGCTTCTCCATTTTGGCTTTCTTTTTGTAAAATAAATGATGACATGGTGTAATATGTCATGTGTTGTTGTTCATCTGAGGTTGTATTTACCTACTTTTGAGAACTGCTAAGGACCAGATGATTTTTATTATGTTCTGATTCATAAAACCATAGAACTCAGAGAGGGTGTACTTTCTTTTTCACATGACTGTATACAAAGTACCATGCTTATTCTTAATCTAAATTAAACAGAACACCTAAACATGTACTTGTGAAGTAAACCCAAGATTTTCTAAAATTTCTCTCCTTTCCAGGGAGGCAATCTATTCTCAGAATAATGAATACCAAAGAGATCTGTGTTAATTATCTATCCAGTCTTATGCCTAAGCATTAACTGGCTTCTCTAATACATTTATCAATTTAATACCAAATACATAATACATTTATCAATTTAATACCAAAGCTTGAAACTGTGTTTAACCCATGTTTGAAGTATGAATTCAGTTTTAAATAAAATTACAGCTCAAAGATGTTGCTGGAGATGGGGAAAGTTATTAACAGAGAAAATTACAGTACACTGCTCTGTGCTGGAAAGTTAATGAGATGGGGAAAAATGTGAGCATTTAGTGGTAAGGGCTTTATCCATTAGGAAGACAGTGATAAGTCCTGAATATATTTTAATGAACTAGTTGGAACAAAAGAATTGTCACAGCTTGAATCAAGAGAACATTTACCTTGAGCCTCTATGCTAAACAATTATTAAGATTACTTTCTTGCTAGATTGCATAATGTTAAGGCTGTCTTCCCCAATCTGGCACCTTCTAGATGTGTTGCCTGCAGCTTCCATCATCCACATCCAACACACATATGCTGGTGTTATAGTACAAAACATATAGACAGCAGCAGTTGAGTTAGAATGTCATTGCCTGATACACACAGATTTACAAGATCATGGCTGCAAACGTGTTACCTCTGACTTCTCTAGAATTAAATACCTACTTAAAGGTAAAGTACCCTTCTTTTGAGATTAAATCTGATGGAGACTTTTTGTCCTTTTGGATTAGCTGCTGTGCCCCCATTCACCCAATCCCCCCAAAAAGATTCTACAACGAAATCCTTCTTCCTGCAGGAAGTAACCCAATCTACCCAGATTTCTAGGTGCAGTGAGTAACTAAGGTAGTGGCATAAGAATTTGCACTCAAGGTAAACCCTAGTTTCCTTTAGAATTTATTCTTCTCTGAGGTTGATTTGCCATGTTAGATGGGCCTGCCTTTTATTCCTTTGTTCACACTTCATCTTTCAAAGCCTCATCTGTTACGTCAACACTCATATTTTTCTTTGATGCATACATTCTTAATAAACTTTAAATACTTTTTAAGTAGATATTTTGATGTTACTTTGGGGCTTGGATAGAGTAACCAGATAGTTGAATAGGCAAAGGAAGACGTGAACAATTGGAAAAAAGGACAAATGGGGCAAAAAGGAAGACACACTAACTGTTTAACTTTCTTGGCATCCACAACAAATATTACTGTGAAAAATTACCAAAAAAAAAAAATTACTTAGGCCTGCATATATCAGAAATTACTTTTTTCATATGGCATTAGAAAGGCTGGTTTTTCAAATGCAGGAATGTGCTAGAGCCAGTGTGTACTGATTAAGGTCTTGTCAATTTCAGGCAGCAGCGCAAGCCAGTGGGAGGTTACTAATCAAGGTCACAGAGTGGAGTTTATGGTTAGTGCTTATTAGGGAAATGCTGCACTGAGAAAAGGTGGAAGAGATTGCTTGTAGATACTCAAAAAGCTGGACAATATTTGATTTTAAGGCTATGCCTGTTGGAAGGAGTTCATGAAGACAAAATGCTGGACATCTGGTAACCCTAGGCTTGGAGCTTGCAATCTGCTAAATACCCGAGCTATCTCCTGCCCATTTATCAGATACTGGGCTTAAAGTGTTCGTGTGTTTCTCAGTTAAATGACAAGAGAAAGTCTGCTGGCTCTAAAACCCTGATGGAAGAAAGGCAAAGTAGGAGGTGGCAGGACATACCAGCTGAAAACAATACCTGCTGCATCACCCCAAGGTGCCCTCATTGGATAGAGCAGAGCCACAGGTAGAGAGAGAGCTTTACCACAGGCCAACCATATCTGGATTGCAAAAGTCCAGATAAGCACTAAATGAAAACACAGAGCTAACATTTTCTGTATCTCTTTGCTGTCATCTAGTGATTATCTAGATATGATAGGCTTATTTACATTTCCTATCCAAGTAATAATCAGGCCCTACTGAGACTTGGTTAGGTGGGTGCCATCACATGCTGAGACAAATACCTAGAGAAAAGATCTTTCAATAATATCACCAAAAAGTATGTTTCTCCCATGCTGAGAAAGAGCAGGGATTTGATATTGTCACTAACGTCGTCTGACTATCAATCTTCCATAGGCATATCAGTGGGAAGGACAATAATTGGTGTTCTCCAAATGTTGTGGCCTTTAGTCCAGATCAACCTCAAGCAGTGTGACCAGTGACAAGAGGGAGTTGTGTTCCAAAACATCTGGATAATTTACACTTGCTGTTACACCATTACTGTATAAAAAAATGGAAATTAAGTTTGCACAATTTTGGGAGCTGAAGGCTATACTTGTTCTTAAGTATGCTCAGGCCACACTCTGAAAAGAGAGTAGGTCTAGGAGAAAATATACATTTTATTAAAGAAAATTAATTTAATATGAATATGGAAATACCATTGGTATAATTGCTTTAACATTTTTAAACATTTTTAACAATATAATTTATCAGCAACTTTGAAGGAACTCTGGAGTGCACATTCTAAGATTCTGGGGTTCCACATGCAGTCTTAGAGACAAAATCTATGCTTGACTAGTCTAGTTAAGCATTTGTTATAACTGAGGTCAATGTTCCTATTTTTCTTATGATATATTGATGCACATGTTAATATTCAATAGTAAATACTGGATTCTTTGAAAACAGAAATGTCAGAATGCCTGAATATCTATGGATGTGGATGCTTCCAGAGTAAAAGATTTGTATGCTATTAACTGGCTATCCGCCAAATCATACTGTCTCCTTCCTTAGCGGCAGTAATTTAATAACTTTAATAGTTCATTATACCTGCATAATGGCACACTGAAGTGTTATTTTTTTTCCCAAAAGTTTGGGTAAGTAATTGCTCAAACTGATTACTGAGATCCCAGAAAATGCATATTCTACTTATACAAACTTTGAACAGCCAAACATCTGAAAATGGACTTCACATCTTTTCTTTGTTATGAATACAATGAAGCTCCTTTGCAGTCATTGGATATGAAAAAAACTTGTTGTGACTTAGTCCCACTCAAAGTGCAGATAAGGCGAAGATTTCCTAAATATTATTCAGGCCACATAATTTTGGTCTAAATTTGTTTTCTGTAACCTAGCACCCTCTAAATAAGTTGGGACTATGACCTTCAGAATTCCAGAGAGATCAGGAGTATTGGTCCATAGACACCCACAAACTAAGGTAGTAATTCACACTGCCTCGAGAAACAGTTCTGCTCTCATAATGTTGGTGCCTCAGCTATACATTTCACAATATAAAGAGGCATCTGTTTTTTGGCATGCAAATATTTTAGTCAGCAGTAAAATCTGAAAAAATATCTAGATACAGGACCATAGCTCACAATAGTAAAGGTCATGCTTTGCATATATAAGATCTTCCTCACCACACTGCTCATTAAAAAAAGGCTGTTGAGGGATTCACTGATTTTCTGAGCTATTTAATTTAAACCTATTTATGAATAAATCTTAGGCATACCAGTTATTAATTTCTCTCAGTTTAATGTGCACAGTTTTCAGTCTATTAAAAAGCAAAGTACATCATCTACAAAAGCCCTTGCTACACTTTTCAATAAATATCATATCTTATTCCACAAAGCTTATTTGCTGTTTATTTTTTTCCACAGTGATAATTTCCCATTTAATAATTATTTCCATAATATGTAACCTGGAGCTTTGCCTGCCATGGATAAATTTACTGAATACAATGTTATTTCATATCAAACAAACAGAAAGCAAATGCTTAGGTAAAAGTCAGCATAATAGTGATCAGAGAAAGCAGAAAACTAATCTAGGTATCAGATTTTTTAAATCCTCAAGCAATGGATGCCCGGGCTGCAAGCCAATATGCCAGAAGTGTGCATGGCCTCCTCTCCCATTTTTGCAGCCTTCAGAAGCCCTCTGGATCATACTGTTGAACTATCACAGCAAAATTACAATATACAGGGCATTATTTTTTTTTCCCTGCCCACCTTTGGAGGCTTAATAGTATTATTTTTACCCTACCCTCTAATAAAGCAGATCAGAAATTTTAATCCCATATTTTTGGTGACATCACTACATCATCCCTATGCCATCTATGGATGTCAGAGATGGAAACGAAGGAAACAATACAAATGCAATCTCTGGACAGAAAACAATACTCACTGCATGGGAATAAGCTACACGTACCTCAGAGGGCCACCTTAAGCCCTGCTATGCTGCCTCATTGTAGAAGGGGTGGAATGCTTCCTGGGAGGGATGAGTAAAGAATGCCAAGAGTATATATTTCCAGCAGGGTCACCCAAGGCATGAAGGTTATTCCAGCTGCCCAGCTAAAGCAAGTAGGCACCTATACTGAGCAGCAGTAATACAGGAAGATGTTGGAGGTACATTATCACTTTAGTGACAATTGCAAAGGTATCGTTTCATGCTGTGCAGGAGAAGGCAATGCTAAACTACTCCTGTGTTCTAATAAGAAAACCAGACAGATAGACAATATAAAGTGATTAGAGTCCTACATGGAAAAGGAGATGCCAGATGTTCAATCTGATTTCATAAAAGGCTGAGAACAAGAGACATTATTGCTGATGCATGGCTAAATAAGAAAGCCAAAGGATACCAAAAAAAAGAAGTCAATGCAGTATATGTTTAACTGATTATTGAAATCCTACAATTATGTTGACCATGTTGAGCTCTAGAATGCCTTTAGGAAAATGGGAATCCACGAACATCTCACTGTCCTCATCAAAAACCTATATACAGGATAACCTGCACTATGCTGATGATACTGCTCTGATAGTTGAAAATGCAAAGGATCTGCAAGCTCTAGTAATGAAAGTACAGGAGAACAGTACAAAGAATGGGACTAAAATTAAAATGTGTAGAAGACCAAACTACCCTAATTATGTTGTATTCAGCTGTATTGTTGTAAGTTGCCTTTAGTATTATATAGGCAGAAAAGAGGGGTAGGCATTAAAAATTGTGTTCAATTATAATGAGGTTTGTTCAGCTTTCATTCAGGGTTATGTGCGAATCTAGCTAACTGTGAGTTATTCAACAACTGTCATTGAGCAAACAATAGCTTAGCATGCTATAGGAACTAGTCAAACCTATTTCAGCCAACATCTTCTGAATATTAGAGTATCCCAGTACAATAAACTGGCTACTAACAGAGTGAAAGGAAATCCAGTGCATCAAAATAAATATTTAACAGGTACAATTTTTTTTTAAAGGAAATGGGACATTGATTTGTGAGGTAACAGAAAAGGGCAGGCTTTTCCCAGTAAGAAAATGTAATGCTGAGAAAAGCAAACTTTATTTTTATGTTATGTTGCAGATTAGGAATATTGACTACGTGTGGAATACGTGTGGAATAATATTGACTACGTGTGGAATACGTGTGGAATAAACCCAATTAATTAGGTTTATATAAACCACCACAGTTGGCTTCATATAGCAAGTTAAGCCAAAACCAAACATGTGACTCCAGTCCCTGTTGATGGGAAAAATTAAAAAATATAGCAAAGAAGTATCCATGTTTGATTTTAGCATTGTGTGTTGCTTTAGATTAAAAGGCAAAAGGTGTTTCAGACAAAGATAGAATCTGCCTTGCATTTCTCCTAAGCTATAACATGTTACATTTGGAGGGCTTTCTTTCACTTATCTTCAGCAAGGTTCTAAAGCATTAGTTGACAATAGTTAATTTTAATCTTTAAAAAAAAAAGGACTTTGTGACAGGATGGACCCAGGGCAAGGAAAGTGCCTGCACTGGGTCTATCACTGGACACCAGTTAAGGCGATTGGTGATTCAAGTGCTAGGGATAGGCATGGGAGCCTGGCAGTGACTGATTTATCAGAAGAGGGCTCAAGAGGTTTCCTCTTGCAGGCATCAGGGAGAAAAATAAAGGAGCAAAAAAAACCCAAAAACAAAAACAGCCAAAACGTTAAGGGGAGGTAAGAAAAAAAAAAAAACAATAGAGAATAGAGGTTGGGGTTGGAATCCAACTTTGCACGGACTGGCTTTCTGCACCTATTAAACCTCTTGACCACAAGGGGCTACTTATCAGTGTTTCTCAACCTTGGAGACTTGAAGATGTGTGGACTTCAACTCAAGTTCAAGTCCACACATCTTCAAGTAGCCAAAGTTGAGAAACACTGCTGTAGACATAGAGATAGTTTTCAGAGGGACTCTGCAGACTCTCTATAAACCATGGCTCCTGTTGGTTAGATACTTTCAGAGCAGTCATCACTTCCTCTCTCAGGTCTGTCTTCCGATTCTGATTTGTGCAGTTGATACAGGCTTTTGGCAATAGGTAGAATTAAGTCACTTTCCTATCATCATGACATTTCCTAAATGAAGCCTGGTCTTTATTTTTCTTTCATGCAAACCCCAGATTCCTTAAGAATACTTTTCTAAATAAAGTTTCCTAACTTCAATGTTTCTCCCTCCATGCATTCTTTCTACTGCAGAAAGCCATCTGCTATCCAAGATTTAGAAGATTAAGACAGCAAAAGTAACAGGCACAGGCAAAAGCAGCTTATTGTAAATAAACAGAAAATGATAAGCAGCCTTTGTGTGTGTGTAATACAAAGCACTTCTCTACTGTAATAGAAGTACTTTCCCAATGGGAATTGACGATTGTGTGTCCTGCTTGGGTTTGCACCACTCCTAAACCTGCAATAGATCTTTCCTAAAGCGCTGTTCGCTTGCTTAAATAGGAAGGCGGGATGTAAATCAAATAAATATACATAAAAGGCAAGCAAACTACATTATGCCTTAGCGTCACAAACGCCACCCATCTGCAGTGTAATCTATCTTTATCCCCTTCCCCCAACATTGCAAGCGGGATGGGATGCAGTTTATAAATTCTAGTGTCCTATTGCCGAAGATGGGGGGGGGGGGGGGGAACTACACGCTGCGACACACTCACGGCTATGCTAAAATCTCGGATTTCTCCATTTCTTTGGGCTCCGAAAATAACGTTCAAAGAAATTCTTTCTCTGTACGCCGGAGATAGTGTAAACGGCTTATCGTTACAACGTACAATTTTGCCCGTTGGTTCACGTTGTGAGCAACGTCGTTCCTCGACACGGGTCCTGAAACCAAGATTTTGGAATTATTCCCTTTGCAATGTCTCCTGGTCGTTGTAGTCCTTTCGGCCGACTTCTCCATGCATACATACTACATTGCTTGGTGTCAGAGTGGGATTGGACTCTGCGAGAGCAAAGAGGTATGATATAAATGGGACATACATTTCCGAATTGAGATTGTCGCATACGGGGTAAAAGCGGAGGAACCAAAGACATCTACACCGATGTGCCTCAACCTCAGCAACTTCAAGACGTGTGAACTTCAACTCCCAGAATTCCCCAGCCAGCATGTCTTAAAGTAGCTGAGGTTGAGACACTGATCTACACAGAAATATCACTCTCTTTCATTGCAAAATAATATTTGCAAAATAAAACTTTTAAATTCCAACAGACTCCCTCGTGTGGAAGTCCTTACACCCTGTAACACGGACGAATAGCGACGGCTCTTTTCCCTCCTTTTCTACCCCACTTATAGCTCCGTGGGAACCAGAGCTCAGAACAGCCTTTAGCTGGTCGCCCGCCTCCCCGGATTGATTGGCCGCGAGAATGACATTGACGCGTCGCTCCGCCATTGGCATCGGTGCCTTTTCGGCCAATTAGGAGAGGCCATGTCAGAAAACAAGGGAACCAATGAAAACTGGCCGTCTCCAACGTCAAACAGCTATTGGAAGCGCCGGAGGTGTGCTCTGATTGGCCGCCGTGCGGCTGCGGGGCGGGGAGCGGGGGGCCACTCTCCCGGTTTTCTCGGAGCGCCGCGGCGGAGTCGGTTTCGCCGAGTCGCCTCCAGCGGGATGGGTCTCGTCACGCGGGCCGGATTGCGGTGGTTCCTCGCACGGGTGGCGGCCTTGTTGCTGCTGCTCCTGTTGCTAGCGGCGATCAGCTTGGCTACCGCTGGTCAGTAAGGGCGTTTCCGGTGGGCCTTGCTTGTCGGCGGGGGCCGAGTTTGGGAGGGAGACCCTCATTGAAAGGGTGGCGGCGGCCGGGTAGGGGACTTAGCAAAATGCCGAAGGCTGTCGGGGGCTAAGAGAGGCGGAGAATCGAGAACCGGGTCTTCTGCAAGACAGTGTCAAGTGCGTTGGAATAAATAGTTGCTTTCGTGTTCCTTTTCTCCCCAACCTCCCGGAAGGGTAACCGTCGAAGATTGGTCTCTCCTTTCGCTTACGTTTATAACCTCTCGTTTCAGTACTACCACTAGTCACCCAATAATCCAGGGCGGAGAAATATCCTTATTAGAGTAAGCTTTCATATGGGCCCCTTCGTGCTTAAAGGCACTTGCTCTGCCTACAGTGTGCAAGGCTAGACCTCGGGGTTCAGAGCAGAAAAGGACTGATTGTCCCCTCCCCCTTACCTGTTGTAAGGTCCTCCTAGCAGCTTTTTCTAGAGCACAAGGGGGGCATGGCCTGATAAACAAGGAGAGGAAGTGTGTGTGGATTTTACTAATGATTTTCTTTACTTCCCCCGATAACTGATGGTTATCATATGTGGTTAATATATGGTTCTTATACTGACAGGTCTGTACATGTGTCCAAACAAATGCATAGATAATGTATACTTGTCACCTATTTGTTATATTTCTATCCCACCTTTCCTGTAAAAACTCAAAGGGATGACTACGAATTCCTTTTGCCCATGCAGTCTTGTAAATATGATGTATGTCTACAGATGAAGCATACTGTGCCAGACAAATTTGTCTTTTTGCTTCACAGGAAAGCCAGCTTTTCTTGATATTTCATTTTTTTCCCCCTTAGGAATGCTACTTTATTGTAATATGTTACGTTAACAAAATATTGAAAGCCTCTCCTAAACGTTCACTGCCCTTTTATATGTACTTATTATCCCTCCCTCCCTCCCTCCCTCTCTCTCTCTCTCTCTCTCTCTCTATATATATATATATATAATTTTTATTGAAATTTTTTATTACAAAAGTAAAGGCAAATGCAAACTAAATTCAGAGAAAACAATATGGTTCCCATGAAAAGCTGTTTATTTTATTTAATTATTTCCAAAATCTTAAAGTAAAAGTCTCAATATTCCAAATTTATCTGGACCTTTGATTCATTTATAACTTTCTTAGATCAAAATCTTATTTAGTTTTTTGCTGTTTATTTCCAATTCTTTAAGTTCTTAAACTTATGGTTAAATTTTCTTTTGTTCAAGAAGGAAGGTAAACTCATCAGGTGGCTTTTCAAACTTGTCATTCCGAAAATCTCTAACAGCATTAAGATCGTTAAATAGGCAATTTCTGAAAGTAATTAGAAAGTGACATTAGCAAACTTAGTGTCCTTTAAAAGGCTATGCTGCAGCTCTGAGCATGATGGCTGTTCCTTTCATCTCCTAGCACTCAAACCTGTGGGAGACCACTGTCCTGCAGTCTCCTCACCAGGAGCAGCCATCTGGAGCACATGTGGGTTCTGAAGAACCACTCTACTCAATGGTTCTTTGGTCTTTGCCACAGTCATCGTCTCTGCTCTTTCAGAGACGTGTTTAGTTTGCCATGCCTCCCCCCCCCACCCTTTTTGTGATCTTTCTGTAGTCAAAGTAGATTTCTGTACCCTAGAATTCTATGCCTCTTGTCTGGCTGGCCAGGAAACGTGAGAAATCACAAGGTGCCAGATGGTGATGCTTATTGTTTGTGTGAAATATATGAGCTCATTTCTGCAGTGTGGAATAGGAGCAAGTTGAAGAATATAAATGAATAAAATATAAATGAATAAAATAAGTTTAGCAAAGAAGTACGTGTATAAGAATAACCACAGCCAGGGAGGTTCATGGCGTTAATGGGTGGGGCAGTAATTTCTTAGCTGCATTGAGATGATGTCTGGGAAAGTTGGTTGTCATATGAAAAGAAAAGTGCTGGAGATTGATAACTGAGATAGTGAATTCAGTTAAGGGGCTTGACTGAAAGAGTAAAGCAGGTAATGCTACAGTTAAAAAGTTAACTGTCCCACTAGTAAATAAAATATAGTGCAGTGTTTCAATCAAAATGTTTACTAATTTCCCTGTTATTCACACCTAAAAACCAAGGGGTCCAATCAGTTCAAATTCACAGATATAATCTTCAGAACTGTAATCATATTTCTTTATATTACTTAACCAAGGCTGAATGTATGATAACATACAAGATTTCTTCCAGCAAAATGGCAGCGTGACCTCTCATATTTAATGCTGGTTTATCTCTAGGCATCCTATTTTATATACATTGGCTGAGAATTTCATGCTACGATTGTATGAGTATTTGTCTAGAAATAAATCCTATTGAATATAATACTTGTTTGGCTGTCACAACATACAGAATTGTATTAGAAAAAAGTAATATCTTACTTGATGTCCATAGCCTTGTCATGTTATCCTCTCTTTCACATGTTTAAAGGGTAGCTTTGCTGTGAAGAGTGTTGCAAAAGTCTTTAACATAAAACATGGGCAGAACAGTGCCAAAGATTAATGCTTTATCTGAGGCTCGTTGACAGGATGCAGTTTTATCCAGTTGTGTCTCTTATGTGGTGACTGTATCCAGAAGCTTGAAAGCATTTTTCATAATATATCAGCTGTCAGGAAAAGGCTTTGAGTACTAATCACATGTAAAGATATGGTTTGGTTTTTTGTTTAAATCTAACTAGACATTTGTATTTTTCCCAGAGGTATTTTTTAGAGTACCCAGCTTTGTGAAGCAAAGGAAACAGTTATTCAAGTTTGCTAATTTTTAATTGGCAATATATTTCTATAGTGATCACCCTGTTTCTATTTTTTTCAAATAACCAAGACACTAAATACATTTTTGAAATCCTCTTCTAGAACAAAGGTGTTGAGGTAAACTAAAATTTGGAGTTGGTGTATAACCATCAACTTTGGCCTGATGATATTTGCATTTAACGTTTTGTCCTTTATTACTATTACTGTGAAAGGCTATGTTTAATGGTAGATTATCAAAAGTATGTTCAATTTTTTAATCATCTTTTGCTCTAAAAGTTACAATTCAGTTCAATTATGTTTACTGTCATCCTTGCATTTCTTCAGCGTGCTATATGTTTTGCAATATTTGTTATAAATCTGCAGGACATTTGTTTTCTCCAAATGGGACTAGATTACTTCAAGATCATTGGCTCTACTTTAGGAATAGGTCCTTGCCATCCGTATTATCATTGCAATGGAAAATATCTCTGGGCTCATGGGTATACAGAACCATAAGGTTCCTATTCCAGACTGACTGGATTCCTGAACGTTAGCCTGACTTCAGCACTGAGGATATAATGCAATATTTTGTGGTAGATACCACTTAATTTTTTTGTTGTTGTTGTTCTGGAGGGGTGGCTTAGTTTGCAATGAGTAGGCTGTGCACATCATGAAACAACACATTATATTGCGTTCAGACTGTTTAAATCCTGGATGAAGTATATGAACCACTGAAGCAGACTTCTGTTATCTTGATGCCCTGCAGATTTGTAAGCTTCAACTTCAGAATTAGCCATCAAGTCCCAGAATCAGGCATACTGCAGAATTTTAGAAGTTGTGAATCTGATCATTCTGCTTCTCCCTCCTCCTCCTTCTAATGCTGCTTAGATTTGCATCTTGCTTTTCCTTTCCTTCTGGAAGATCACGATGGCACATGTAGGATTCAGTCCTCCAGTTTTTACCACAATGGCCTTGTGGGGCAGGTTTAAAGATTGTGATTGGCCCAAAGTCAGTCAGTGGGCTTCCATTGCTGGGAGTAGATTTGAATCCAAGTCCTAGTCCAACATGTTAACCACCATGATATGCCACATTAGCTGGAGGGCAACCAAGTTAGGAAAGGCTTCTCCAAAACATGCTGAAAATTATATTCTTGATAGTTAAAAAAAATACAAAGTATTTAATCCATGCTGGATTAATCCCCGTTAGGGTTTTTTCTTCTTTTTCTTTCTGCCTCCCCCCCCCCCCCCCCGCAATAACTGAACATTATTTGCAGTTTCTGGGTTGTTCCTGATTAATATGCTACCTGATACTTTCTAGAAAATGTACCTATGAATGTTTTTGTTTGTTTGCTTTAATCTAGCTGATGGGTTTGCAGAAATTACTACAGGTGGCCCTTTTAAATTGTGGTCCCATTATCTGCAGTTTCACATATCTACCATGGCTGAATAGAGGCAAGACCTCAGTGTACAGAAAGGGTTGGGGGGTTTTTTGCATATCTTTGCTTTTGAACATGGGTTTTTGTTTGTTTTTGTTACTTGTTGCATGTACCAACTTTTGTGCATGAGAAAGTTATATATTTTACACACACACACACATATATATGGATTGGGTTATCTGCATAGTATACTTTTATTTGGTCACAACAGATATTGGTAGGTCAGCTCTGGCGCAAGGCTCATTATAGCAACCAGCCACCTTGGCTGGAGGAGCCTGCTCAGCTGGTTATGGAGGAATTTTGCCTGATCAGTCCACAGTCAGCATTAGCATCCAGCAGTGCAACTGAGAAGCCATTCTAGCAAGATTATGAAGAAACACTTAGAGCAGAAGAGCCAGAAGAACCAAATGGCATGAGTGGGATGGCCACAAGGAAGCTACTTAGAGCTTGTGACTGGGTTGACCCTACCAGATCCATCATGACCAAGTGGGGAAGGAATAAACATCAATACATTGCACAGAAAATCACTATTGAAGAACTTCTAATGGGAGGAAGAGAATGACTGTAGGCTTTGGACATAACTTTTCATAGACTCAGGGTCTTGTAACTTGCAATTTTATTTTCTGTGGCTTTATGCTGGAATGGAACCTCTATGAATAATGAGAGTCACTTGTATTCATCTTTTGCTAACTCTAGGTTTTCATATTAGAAAAACAGTTCACTTAATTGATATTGAATTGTTAATAATCCTTATGATTTTTCTCATGGGAATCAATAATTAACATCTGTTCATGTTTTTAATATACAATCAGAGTAAGCTTTCAAGAAGCCAAACCTGAATGTTTATCACAACAGGGTTTCTGGTATTTAAAATATACTTATTTTTTGTTGAGCATCTGAAATATTTATCTATTATCTAAAGTAAGAGTTCTCTGCTGGCATTTTTATTCTACAAAATCATTACCAGCTGAAAAGGAAAAGACAACTAAACAAACAGAACCTGTTTTCTTTATGATACATTGCTTTGGAAAGAACATCTTATCTGCTGACAGTCAACAGTGTGTTTGCCTGCAACTTAATATAGAGCTTGTTCCTTCAGAGAGATGTTAACATGATGCAATGAGAATGAAATACACACAGCTTGCTTCACTTTAAAGATACAAATTATTTCAATACATTTGTTGGTTTGATAGTTTAGTGGGTTGAGATGAAAGTAATAGCCTGTTGCACACAATGCTAAGGCAAACAGAAACCTCATTGTGATTTATTTGTGATGTGTGAAGGTGACCACTAAAAATATGTGATGCTTATTATTGGTATCATCTGTGTTTTTTTTTAATCCTGAATTGTTTTCAGGTGAAATAACTATTTTTTGATACTGATTAAAATGGTTTTCTCTTTATTATAAATGTTAAATGTACTTTTTTTTTCTGAGTAAAGTCAAACCAGAGTCTGTATTACTAGCCTACAAGTTTTATGAAGCATTTACTTGGTTCTTGAAGAGTAATTTCCAATCTGCTTTTCTGTATTAAGTAACATTGCCCAAAATTTGTTGTAATCATCATCAATCAAATCAAAACAATCAAATCTTTATTACGGTTAAAGACTAGAGGACAGTCAATTTAAAAAGCATAGAAAATACATCAGAAAAATAATAAAAAGCTAAAAGATGTAAAATAGAAAGTATATATCTAAAAGGAATGTAAAAGAAAAAATACAAAAAGCTAGAAGATATATTAAAACAAAGTACTGTATATATAAAAAGAGTTTAAAAGAATCTAAAAGGAGGGGTAGCATTAGATGGGTGTAGGGGAGCATAAAGGTTAGCATATGGCAGACTATATCAAATTATTAGCTCTCTAATATGGTGAAGTAGATGCTCATTTAGACTAGTTTATAGCACAGGTCATCATCTGACGAATTTTAATCGCTGCTGTGCAGAACCTGGCAACATTATATGTTGTAGCAGCAGGGGGGTGTAAAATTGTCCTGTGCACCCTGGATATTTATGCAGTAATGGTGATATGAGGCTAGTACGAAGGTCTCTGTAATACAGCCATTGGAGAAGCACATGCTCTGTTGCTTCTGTGTCCAGAGTCACAGGGGCATTGTCTCTCTGGGTAAGGGATCTTCCTGATTCAGCTTTTCAAGGACAGCTGAGGGGAGGGCATGGCATTGTGCCAGAGTAAAGGCTCTCCAGTGTTTAGGTACTTTGAGTTTAGTTAAGTATGCCATAGGGGAGGCAGAGTGCCTGTTAAATTCACTGGCAATAAAGGTTGGGGACCTGGCTAGATCCAATTGGCCCTCTGTGTCTGCTTCATGCTGTTTAAAGAGTGTTTCGGCCTGGTCATATCCCATGCTGAGTAGAAGACCTGGAGAGAAGCCCAAGGATGAGATTTTAGTTGCTACAGCTTGTTTCCATGTGGACTGAAAGTCATCCCCCATAGTTAATGGGGCAAGGCCAAGGGGAAAAAAGGATAGTCTGAGTATGGTCACCCATACTCTAGCGTTTTATGAGGCCTGTCTCTAGTCTCAGGGTGGCATTAGAGACACATTTTGGGACTTGGAGGGCCGATTAGAAATTTGGATTGTACAAGTTCTAATGGTGCAAAATTGGAGAAGGGGCTCAGCTGGGCACCATAAAGAAGTTGTGCTATTGCTTGGCTTCAAATAATTTGAATGCTGCAGGAATATAGTGGCCACCTCTTGTCTTGAGGAATTGGATGGCAGATGAGCTCCTCTGTGCATTTTCAGCAACTTAGTCCCCATGAAATTTTTGGAATGTTGCCCAAAGTTTGTTGCAGATTTTTTTTTTCTTTCAGTTGTAAACTTTGCTATATGAAGGTTCAATGTAATAAGACCTCCTGTTTCTGCTCCATTCAGTTCCTTCTTTTTGGCCCTTTTCATATGTTAGAATATTTTCCTTATGATATTACTGCTGTTTCCTCTAAAGCATTTTTCTCTCTACTGCCTCCTAAGGATTCTAGCTGATTCAAATATTTTGAAATAGATATAAATAGAAATAAATATCAGTCACATTGTTTTTGGAATGTGTTTGTGCTTGATGATTATTCAAAAGAATAATTAACTAAAAATAAGTAAACTCAAATCTTATAGGGAAAGAAAGAAAATTACAATACATTCTACAGCTCTTCAGCATATTGAATAATTTGGAAATAACTGGTTGGATTAGATTGAGCAGGTTATCTTAAAGCTGTATGTTATTTACATACTTCTGGTTAATTCCAGATTCTCTTTTGCAAATATAAGGATTTCTTTCTTTAATAAAACAATTCAATATTTTATGCTCCATTTGCCACACTATTCTAGATAGTCCTCTGATCTGCCTGCATAGCTATTTAGTTGGTTGTGAAGGGAAGAAGTAATAAGAAAAATATCTATCATTCTTTCTTTCATTCATTAAAGACAACCTCTGCTTTATAACCCCTCCTGATTTTGATTATTGCTTTGCAAATATGCTATGAAGTACACTTATACATTTATTTATTGGGGGATACATATGTATGTATCTCCAGTACATCATTGTAGGGTATTGGGTGCATAACACATTTATTCATGAAGTAATTTATGCTGAGGACATAAATGCAGGTTAATATTTGCACATTCTTAAACAGCAGGGCAATTTGGAGACTAAATTAATGTCACTTGTTAAGAACATGATTTATTCACATATTTTGCTGTTAAAATCATCCTGTTTAATTTTGCAGATGAAGATGTTGCTCAAGAGGAGTCCTTTGAATCAAAGGTGACTAGTCTTTTGTCTGAGATTCCTTTCTTATAGTTGAGAACTGCTATGAATTTTTGAATTAATGAGTGTGATGCTATATATAATTCCCATAAACAATTATTTACCCAAGTATTATAGATGAATGAAAGCTTAAATAATTGAAAGTTATTTTTATTTCAGCAATTCTCTATTATTTTGAAATAGCTTAGATTATTTGATTATTTCCACATAGAACATTTCAGGGTTGAAATGGGAAATATTTGCAGCTAATTTCCAGCAACTCTATTCATTAGCTGTATTGGCTGAAGCTGGTGGAAGTTATAGTTCAGCAACATTTAGTGGGATATAGTGACAGATGGGTTGTTGGGAGTAGAGAATAGACATATTTTTAAAACAAAAAGCAGATCCTGGAAGAAAATGTGACAGATTGGAATCTGTATAGGTTACATCTTCAGAGCAAAATAATTTATAAATCCTAAAAGTTCTTCTGGTGTCTTTTGACTTCTTGCATGCAGCTATTCTAAAATAAAAACTCCAGTTTTGCTATATTTCATGACAAAAACATTATTATACATATACGGGTAATTAAATCGTCTGTTTCTTTTTTCTTCCTATTTATTTTGTAGTCAACCTTGCCTTCTGAAGAACAAGTGAAGGACCATTCAGCCCAAGTGGTAGCAGGTCAGATCTTTATTGATTCTGAGGATCCAGAGGCTGTAACTGAAGATGGAGATAACTTTGGGAGTCAAGAAGAGGACAGGGAAAGGACTTTGGAGAATTTAAGATCTTTAGAACTGTCTGCCTTATTAAATAAAGACTTGGAAGAAGTAGAAGCAGAAAAAACAGGTGATTGTATGGGTGATTCATGTCCTTCATTTGCAGATCTTAAGCAGTTTTGTGTATACTTTTTAGATGAGATTGGTAAGAGCTTAGGGAAAACATTCTCACTTTCTTTGAGAATTTGGTAAAAGTGTAGTTGTCAGAGTGAATCAGAGGCCTAATATTCCCTCCCTCTTGTGTGTGAATTTTGCTCTTTTTTCAACATAAATTGTCATAAAACAATACTAACATTATACTATTTATCTGTAAGTGATTATTAAATATATAACTTGCTTAGAACTATTCAACAGTATGTCCCAATTAAATCTTGCAAATTTCTATGGGGAAGTGGCAGTAAAAAAAGCATCATGTAAGCTGCTGATCTTGTCTGCAGGAGTCTTAAATAAATAGGTACAGTATTTTGAAATATAAGTAGTAATGAAGAAAATGCTACTACTATGCAAATATAACATTTTAATGCAAAAAGCATAGTTAGAACTATAGGAATTACTTCTGAGTGTATTTGTTTAAAAAAAAGGCGCCTGCATGAGATTCCAGATATGTTCTCATACATTTCTCAGTTGTTTCTCTGAATGTTATGTGGTAAAGATCAGATATAATGTATTTACAAAATACAGTGAAAATATCTAATGTTTAGTGTTTCTTTAAAACTGCATTGTTTAAGCAGTTTGTCCTAAATTCTGTCCCACAGCTTTTTTTAATTTGATGCCACCTTCTTAGGACATGATGGAAATGCAAAAATGTATTAAGGTGTACCCATGAATCAGTAGAATGGATTTTGCTGGTGAAATCGATTCTCTACCTTTCCCATATCTCCCCCACCCTACCCCCACCAATGTACTCATGTGGTTTTAATAGAATTACACAGATAATCAGACTTTCATCTGAAAATGCTTCTGACTGTAGTTTGAATCTTGGCATACTTCTTTACTTGCAAGAATACTTGTACTGCTAGAACTACATATTTGAAGTAGTGTAATGTTTCAGCTGCAGACATTGGCATAGGAAGAATAGTGTTGGTAAATCTCTTCAATATCAATTATAAAATCATAGCTATGGTTTTAGCTAGCTTGACTGACTTTAGTCACTAAATGCTGACAAAGTTGTTAACCCCTGTTTGCATCTTGTTTCCAATTCTCAGATCCCAATTTTGAAACAGATTTTAGATGGTGATGCTACAGAAACCTAGTATAAGTGCCTGTATTCATCACAATGCCGTAGAAACAGATTCTTCGTCAAAGCAAGATTGCCAAAGAAAATTCTCAGATATTTAAAGATTAGTCAATATTTATGAGAACTTGGACTTGAGGATAGAAAGCCACATGCATATTTGTTTATTAATTACATTGAAAATAAGGCTGTGCACAAAATGGAACTGCTGTTTTGGGTCAGTCATGGTTCAGCAGCAGAATGTGAGCTTTTAGAATGTTTGTCTACAACTTTGGGAATAAAACCTTAATTCTGAATTAATTTGCATGACTGCATACTTAACTTTCCTAACAGGTTGTCTGAAAAGACAGCTATCCCATTCACTTGCACAGGAATTAATAGTAGTAAATAGATGGGGGTGGGGGGTCCCAGAATATTAATCTAGAAAAATATGGTGAGAAACATAAATCTGATTAGGAATTGTAATAAGTATTTTAAAAGAAACAAGCAGTATTGTCTTTCTTTCATGGTACCTTGTCTGTTTCAGTGCAGTATATCTTTGTATATTGTATGTTGATTAGAATTCTTTTTATATCTGAATTCATACATAATTCTAAATCATAAAGTGGATTATTTTGAATCTTAGTTTGTATGAATCAGTCATTCATTGCAGCTTATTTGGGGCTTAGTGCAGTGCATAATCCCAGTCACATTGTATAGAGAAGGATACACGTAAGCTATTATTACATTTGGTTACTATATGAGTTTTCTTTGAATATAAGCAGATACCTTTGTGATAGATTAAACATTTGCAATTTGAAATGTCCCAGTGCCTTTTTTAAGAAGAGAGACTTTGAAAAATTAAGGCAAGGAACAACTGAAATTGCTAAATCTTTATGAAACTTTTCACACATCTAATTATAACACTGAAAGAGAGCTTGCTTTATGCCATGTATCATAGATACAGCACATGCTGTCTGACTTTTCACTTCTCTTCAAATGCCACATCAAGTTGCATTTCCTGATTTTATGTAAATTTCATAATTGCATTGCACCTGAAAGAGATCATATTCTGCAAAAGCCCTAACGTATTTTTAATTTAGGTTAAGGACTATAACAGTAAATTGTTGCAGAAATATTGCAGCATTAAAATGGATATGCATACTGTATCATCAAATGTAATCAGATTCCACCTTAAATAATTGAATTTAATTGCAGATTTTATTTTCTCATAATTGTTCAGGTTTTATGATTGCCGTGTTGGTTTTCAGCTGTACAATGTTGATATTGAGAAGTATGTGCCTTTTACAGAGAAAATACTCAAAGGTGTCATGAGTAGATTATCACCCAGTGGCAGGTAGATATGCTGGAGATAACGTTTCATGAATGTGGTCCTGTTGCAGAGAGTTTTCTGATTGGCAAAATTTTTGACAATTCATATGTGATTCCGTTTACCTGCTATAATTTCTTGACCTTCTTGAATCTGAGTATCTGTTGTGAAAATGTCTATAAATTTCCTTTTTAAGAGCTTAAAAAGGCCACAGGATATATTTAACACAGGAAAGCAGCAAGAAATAAAATTACATTCAAATTTAGCAACAGTTGGTGACTTTGAAGGTATGATAACCCCCTTTCATGTGGGTTTTGTTGTTGTTGTTGTTGTTGTTTAGTTTTGACAGCAATTGGAGGAACTGCAGATGGTGAGGCATGTCACTTCCCCTTTCTCTTTCTGGAGAAGGAATATTCAGAATGTACTGCAGATGGGAGGGAAGATGGAAGACTATGGTGTGCAACAACGTATGACTACAAGAGTGATAAAAAATGGGGTTTTTGTGAAAGTAAGTATGGCAGCTTTCCTAAGAATTCAGTTTTCAGACTTCATGAATTTAAATTAATGGGGGTCACTTAGTAAGGGGCAGATACAGATGAAACTGAAAAATTATGTTTGTGCTTCTGATAAATGGATTTAAAGGGTCCATTGTCATAGAGATTCTGTGAACTATCAGCATGGGAGCTGTTGCCAATACAACAACTGGTATTTGCCAGGACACCACAAACTTACCTTCTATATTTTTTTGCAGTAGTTAAATTAAATAGCTGAATGAAACTATTCTTTTCCTTTCTTTAGCATAATGTTGTACATGTGTTTGTTAACTCACCACTCAGTTTTTACTTTTTTTTATTTTTTAGAACTTTCAATATATTACTAAGAAGAGCTTGGTTTATTAGACCAGAACTTAGAATTAAAGTTCTGATATTGGCACTTAATACAATGTATTAATGCTCCAGAAAAAAAAAATATATCAGTGTAAGGCTAATTTGAATATTTTCTCCACATGCTTACAAAAATTTGGAAACTATGGGAGAATAATCCTGAATAAACAATAAATATAAATAAAGATCCCTTCTTTACTCTGTTCATTACTTCAACTGTCAATTCAGCTTTTCACTTAAAATAATCATATTATCTGGAGCAATACATTTTCTTTGTTGAAATACAAATCTCCCTGATCACTGATGGCATTTCTATCAACAGAGTTAATAGAAGCTTCATTTCCATCTATTTTAATTCTAGAAATGCAGCAGGTATACAGTCTGTTAACTTTTGAAACTTGTCAAGTGTAACATTTCATGAAATATTCTGCTTTCTATGCAAAACATTGAGTGTAAAATAGAATGTTTTTGGCCTTGGGGAGCATTATGCTTTGAAAATGTCCCAAACAGCCCATTTGAAAAAAAGGAGGAGAAAGGATGTTTCATGAAATTTTACTCTGAAAATACTACAAAATGCTTTGCACATCCCTAGTAACTGACTATCAATGCTGTTAAAAAAAAAAATCATCAAATGCAATAAAACCTGTTCTAAGAACACTACCAAAATATGACCAGATATACTTTGGATTTTTTTAAATATATGATTAGGGTTTTTTTTCTTTTCAGAGTCTTTGGTTATTTGATTGCCACAGTATAAGAATGGCAAAGCACAATAGTTTGTTAAACAAAAGAGCCTCAAATAGGTGCTCTCAGAATAAGATGAGCAGTGTCTTAGTGATAGGAGTATTAATTAGCCTTTCTTATCCTTTTCTTTTTATCAGCTGAAGAGGAGTTTCATAAGAGAAGACAAATGCAGGAAGCAGAAGATGTTTACCAAACGGGGATGAAAATCCTTAATGGGAGCAGCAAAAAGGCCCAGAAGAAAGAGTGAGTTGTCATCTTTGTGCAGATCTAATCTCCTGGATAGAAGGACATCAGTAGCCTTTAATAATGACATCTGTATATCAGTTTTTCCCAGTGTCTTATTCTCCAAATTGAATTGGATTACAAATCCTGGGGGGCACTAGGATCAACCCAGCAAACTCAGAGCCCTGATACCAGCATGCTGAATACATGCAGTGACTGTGGATCCTCTAAAGTGCTCCAAGGTTCTTCTACAATACATGGCTTCTCGGATAAATATTACCTGTTACGTTACAACAAGGCAGAGGTAGACAGGCTGCTTATATGCTTCTAGCCTATTTTTGTGAACCCTGAAGCTCCCAAGCACACACACTAGTGTAGTGTGGGTTTTTCCCCTTAATTATTGACTAAAATCTTAAGGTTTGGTAGGCTCAAAGCACATATTTTTTTCATAACCCCCCCCCCCCAAACTAACTGGAAAAAAATGTTCCCAACATTTCAGTCCACCCCTAGCAGTAAAAATTAATAACGTTTGGCTTAATTCTTTTGGTATTATTTACAGTATATGAGGCCATGCATTTCATTTATGAAGTGGAAATACATTAACATTTTATACTGCATATCACATGACAGAAAGCTCACTAACTTTTAGGGAAGAGATTTGAGGTCTGCCCAAACGTTGGGTGTAGTTCCCAGAAACTTCCAAAAGTTTTCAGCAAGTTGTATTTTTAGTGAGATAATAGGTGAACATTATTAAATACATATCTAGAGAATAATCATATTCATTGAAAATGTTAATAAAAAGAAATCAGATTTGGGTTTTATGATCACACCCATTCAGAGGCCACCTGCAGCCATCAACTGGAGAATTTGCACACCATCTCTGCATGCATTTCTAGAACAGCATTTATGTTCAAAGGAACAACAATATGCATTTTTTTTTCTTTAAGGGCTTATCAGTATCTTTTGAGAGCTGCTGACATGAATCATACTAAGGCAATGGAAAAAGTGTCTTATGCATTATTGTTTGGTGACTACTTGAAGCAAAATATTCAGTCAGCTAAAGAACTGTTTGAGAAACTGACTGAGGAAGGATCTCCTAAAGGTCAAACAGTATGTATAACTTTTTCTTGTAGCATGAAATTTTGTAGTTTCCTTTAATTTACATTGTATGGTTTATCCAATCAAGAATGTCTATACTATTCTTGTTCTTAGGTGCTTATAGGATGTGTTCTGTCATGGCTGATAAAAGATTTGATTGCTTATTTGGTATTATCCAAAATGGTGTGTTCATGTTGGCTGTACAGTACGTGGAGATTTTGCTTAATCTGAGGAGGTTTTATTTTATTATTGTTTTAATATACAAACAAGAGAACAACAAACAGGAAGAAAAATAAGGAAACAACAGAAACATATTATATATAACATATCATTCAACACAGTTTTTAAATTTATCATTAAACCTTGACCACAAGAAATAATACTGGTCAGTCTTTCCATTACACTGATAGGGAACCATTTAGTAAGCAGAAAATAAACACATATTGACAATCCAAGATGATAAATCTGGCCTTGCATTGTTTTTCCAAAACAGAAGAGTAACTTTTTTATTCCTCCCACCCCCATGGCCAGTAGATCTATCATTCTTATTGTGATAAGTTCCAAGATTTTTGTATATAACTGCAAAGTGTGCTCACATTTTAAACCATATTCATCTATATAAAATCTTATTAATTTACAGGTATTAAATCAAAATGAACAATAAGGAAACAAACTAATTTCATATGAATAAGTGCCTCCTCATCTTTTTTATAATTCCAAAGTAATGAGATTGATAGCCATCCCCTTTTAAACATTCGCTATTTTCAGTAAACATTTTAAAAGTTGCATTGTTCTTATCTTAAGATCATACTAAATTGACTCTATTATTTAAAGTTGTTAGACATTGATCTGTTAATATGGGATATTTGAACGCTTTATTCAAGAATTATAGCAAAAAAACTAATACTAGCCTTGCAGTATGCTTTATTAAAAAAAAAATACTGTAGATTTAAAATCATTCAAAACACATTCTAATAGAATATTGGCAATAATTTTGGAGTTTCAGACACTGCTAATGCGTCTGAATAAAACTGAAATCAAGAATTGTTTTAATTGAATATACTGTCATTTCACAATTTTAGACAATTCAGATTCCTTTTGCAATAGTTCAAGTAGTTTAGTTCAAACTGTATTGCAATAAGCTAATTAAAATATTAACAAATATTAAGTAATTTGTTAAAGATTTCCTGCAATTTTCAAACTGGTTTGTCCCAGAGTATAAATTTGACTGTGAAAAAAGGTGTGTAATGACACTTCTGTCCAAACATTTTCCAAAAGTATCTTGCAATTTAAGTCAGCTGTGCAAGGTAAGAAGTTCCATGTATGTTTGTTTGTTTGTTTGTTTATTCCAGATGCTTATATACTACACAAATCCTTTTGACTTTAAGCATCTCATAAGCAGCAAACTACAAATACAAAAACAGTGTAATAATAATAGAAAGTGATCAGAATGTAACTGTGTAATTAAGTAATCATAATCATGGCATAGGGCCTGGTTACTTGAGGAACCGCCTATGACCAATAGCATCTGCCCCAACAATTCGATCCTACAGAGTTGTAGCAGTGCCTGCCCTCTGGAATGAGCTTCCTACTGAGGGCCCCCACTTTGCTATTGTTTAGAAGAGCTGTGAAGATCAGGTTCTTCACCCAGGCCTTTGGCATACACGTTTAATAAATTATCATCATCATCTCATGAAATATAGCCTCATATATCTCCAGGAAAAACCCTTCTAACACACTCAGGTATCCCTAACCACTCGTGTTATGTTTTAAATTCATGCTGGAAAAGCTATGTTTTTTTTAAGTTTCCTGAATATTAAAAGTGCAGGTGCAGAGCTTATATTGTGGGAGGGCATTTTACAGGAGGGGATCTCCTGCAGTAAATGCTTGCCTCCAAGTCCCATCTTGTTGGGGACTGTCAGTAAGCATTCTCTATAAGCACCTTTTGGGTGGACAGATTTTATTTGGAGTATTTGGTCTTGCAGATAACTGGCCCTTAAGTACTCTATCCTACTGCCTGTTTTTATACTGTTGATTAAAATTTGCAGTGATATTGTAAAGATTTCAGTGACTTTTTTCAGCAAAGTTATAATACCCCAATATACCTGTTAGATTAGAGCAGTGTATAAGCACCACTAAATAAAAAATGAAAATTATTCATGAGGGAGGATAGTGTATAGAGAATGATTTTGTGTCACATTTTCTGCACCTGGGTCAAAATAAAACCCAGCATACAGCTTTCTGTGGTCTTTATTTTAAAAACTACAGGAATGAACTGTGTGGCATTTGTTACATAGTTCTCCTCCATCCGAAAGCCTACTTTTAATCCATGGGCAAATACAAAAATAACATTATCCATAGCAGATTTTATATCTTGGTGCTACTGTTCTGTATTCAAATTGGTTTAAATGTGTAATGCAGCTAATTTATTTATTTTTTAATTTAGCATTTTCAGTTAGCCATAAACTATAATGTAGGATTTAGCATTCTCTGTCAAGCAACCCAATTCTGGCTTATTCAACAAGCCCTAGTTAGCAAACCATGGTTTAAGTAAGTATGTGACCAATTACTATTGTGAAGTTTGGTTCTAGTTCACTTGCTGTACTATGAATGATATGTTCTTTTGATGTTAAGCTATGTCCATGCTGTTATGTTCAGCTATATGCCACTAGTTTATAAGTTGGAATTGTTTTTAATGATAAAAAAGCAGGCTATAAAATTTATGAATAAGTTGGTAGTATCTCCTAGTATGAAAATAAGGTAGGCAATATTTTTAAATCAGTTTTATTTACAAAGATGCATATTATTAAAAACAGTTTTTTAAAAAAACTGATGTCTCATTCCAGACATCACAGCTCACACACTATGCCTAAAAGGTCAGATGGAGTGGTTTACTCTGGACTGTGTAGTGGTACTAGTTCACCTTTCCTAAGGGTTGTCTAGATATAACACTGTTGTCTATTTAATTTGGATTCAGAAACCTTATCTAATCAAAGTAGCCTTGTAAAATGCCATTTTGTACATTCCCATTTCAGGCCCTTGGATTTCTATATGCTTCCGGCCTTGGTGTTGATTCCAGCCAGGCCAAGGTATGACAAAGCTGCTATCTTTTGTCCGTTTCTAGTTAATTTACGATTGAAAACAATGCAGTTAATTGGCTGTACTTTCTTTCTATAGGCACTAGTTTATTATACTTTTGGTGCTCTTGGAGGAAATTTAATAGCACACATGATTTTGGTAAGTATAGTTTCCTTAACTATACAAGTGATGACATAAAACAGCAAAATACTGATAGCATTCTTGCCTCTTAGGTTTTATGCCTATGTTTTTTACTTACTGAGAGTTTATCTCATTGAACACAGAGATTTATCCTGAGGAGATAAATTTAGTATTAACTTGCTTTTAAAGAGGAATATTGTAATTGTAATTTTATGTGTTATGTTTTGGAATTGCTCTGTTTTGTTATTTTTACTGATTGCATTCCATCCTGAAGTTCATTGTTGTAGAACTGGTCGCCAATACTTCAGCAAAATCACCTTGCATCTGTCCTGAATAATTTCAAATAATAAGACAGTAGTATTTGTTTTATGACAGTAATTGCTTCTTTCCAGGGCTACCGGTACTGGGCTGGAATAGGTGTCCTTCAGAGCTGTGAATCTGCACTTACACATTACCGCCTAGTAGCCAACCATGGTATGTCTGTATGTATACATGGATAGATGGATAGATAGATAGAGCTGTATGTTTCCATTAGCTAACTTATACACTAGAGACTTTTGTGTCACTAAGCTTGGAGTAGTTCATTCCCTTTAAATAGAAATGTGGTTGGTTGTATAGATTATATGATGGCTGGTGAACGGCTAATGCTAAAAGCAAACCTTGGAATCCAATGTCTGTTTTCAACTGATATAACAGCTTTTGTTGTAGGATCTAGAAGGGACAACATTTCAGCATCCCTTGCATGGCGTAAATTTGCTCTGGAACATTGGGATATCTTGTAGCCCATTTGGGGAGAGATGGAAAAAATCTTATGCAAATAGAATTGTGCTATTATTTAATTTCCCATAAGAAATAATAGAAATACAAGCATACAGTGAATACCTTTTCTGTAGGTCAGTATTATCTTAATTAGATGTTTCAGGTTTACCTCTTATTTCTCCAATATAGGGTATTGTCCTTGCTTGTACTAATTGGTTCTGTTTAACCCTCTTGTCAGGAGAGTTGCTAATGGACCTAGTTGGCATCTCAAATATTTGTAAAAAGAAAAAAAAATAGCAACTTAGAACCTCTTCATACTTATTAACTAGTTGTCCCATGGTGGTGGTGTGTCTTTTTTTCCCTCCTTTTCTATAAATTTAACCTACAAAGCCCAGGGTTAGAACATTTTTCTTTGTGGAAGGTATCCATAATTCGGAGGTAATCTTGGAGAGCTCCCAGTCTCTTAGAAAGGAATGTCTCAATAGTACACTGCTCTATTTTTGTTACTTTTCATCTTGTAACAACTTCTGTATACTTTGTAGGTTCACTTGACACAATGAAAGACATTTCAAGTTTGTTCATAAATATGTATGTGTCAGTTATTTAAATTCTAATTTAGAATAGGTGCAGGTTCCTTTTAGTTATTCAGTGGATGAAAAGTACTGTATTCACTAGCCCTTGAGCTGGCTGGAATGGTTCCTTATAAAAAAATTTGGTCTTCCTGGCAATTATACAAGAATAAAATTAAATGTTTTTG
Organism: Liasis olivaceus; assembly: GCA_030867105.1. Classification (NCBI taxonomy): domain Eukaryota; kingdom Metazoa; phylum Chordata; class Lepidosauria; order Squamata; family Pythonidae; genus Liasis; species Liasis olivaceus. Next base: position 43,312,690 of record CM061349.1, read on the forward strand.
CCCTGTTCTTTCTCTCTAGTGGCTAGTGATATCTCTCTGACAGGAGGCACGGTGGTTCAGAGAATTCGTCTGCCAGATGAAGTAGAAAATCCAGGAATGGCAAGTGGAATGTTGGAGGAAGATTTAATACAGTATTACCAGTTCTTAGCTGAAAAGGGAGATGTTCAAGCACAGGTAAATTAACTGCCAGACTGTGATGGGAAAAAGTAGAATTAGTTAGGGAGCTCCATTCAGAGTGAGTGAACAAGAGAGCAGACAGGAACAGGGAATTTGGCCAGTTTTTGGGGTTGAATAGCTTCACTGAAGGAGACTTGTTTGACTAATTAGATAAAGCTATGTGTTGTTCTTTCAACCGAGTTGAGTTGCCTTTGCTTGCTTGCTTGTTTGCTGAACTGTCTGAGGGGAGGGGCTTACAGCTGCAGCTGACTTACTGATTAGCTAGTTGGCAGAGGTGCATTCTTCAACTTGCAGCTTAGTCTCAGATATTACTTTCTGGAAACAGAAGATATGGTTGGAAGTTTACAACCAGAGCAATTAAACAGGAAGAGAGCAAAAATGGGAGTGCAAGGGAAGACAGTAGGGAGAAGCACACTGACTACCCACCTCCAGGGGCTAAACATCAAGGTGAATTTAATAACTTGGTGAAGAAGCCAGAGCTCTGAAATAGGTCATATGGTTCCTAAGGAAGGGTAACAAGTTACCAACAATAACTAGTGTGAAGGTAGAAAGCCAACAGGTAAGAGGTTGGTTTCCTGTTCATTGCATAGAGCAGTGTTTCTCAACATCAGCAACTTGAAGTCCACACATCTTCAAGTTGCTGAGGTTGAGAAACACTGGCGTAGAGGTTTAAATGTATGAACATATGCCCATTCATAGGCATAGGCTTTTTTGCTGCAAGGTATTCTTGGCTCTTACCAAACAAGTTTGTTCCCTTGAAATCAAGGTGGCTGAACTAGATACTTAGAGAGCCAGATAGTTATGCAGAGTTGTCCTGGGATTTGACAGCTTCATCCCATTTCCAGGATAACAGTTCCTCTGCTGTCAGGGAAGACTGAAGATCTTCAAGAAGGAGGATATTTTTCTAGGATAAGGAACATGTTCCTATAGTAGTGATCCTATCTTTAGGTGACGGACCCATATCCTCATTTATCAAGGATGGTCCTCTGGTAGTGGAGAACTTTTGGTTGTGGATGATTTGATTATTGAAAACACAGAAAAGCTTAATTCCCCCTCTATTTTAAGATGTAACTGCTGTGAAATCAATAAGAAACAAGGATAGTAATGCTTTTATATTTCAGATAGATGTAAATGGGAAACTGCCAAACCAGTCCAACACAAATTTGATTTTAAAGAAAGATTTTTTTTTTTTTAAAATGAAGGGACTGTGACAGAAGTGATTGAAAGGAAAAGTCAAAAGGGCCAAATATCTGTATAGTGCCTGAAGGTTATATACAACAACAGCAACACATGCTTAGCTGGAATGCATTTAGAATGGAAGAAAAGGTCAGTCAAGTCCAGGAAGAGGCCAGAATAACTCTCTAGTAGTGTCCAGGAAGCTATAAAAGTTAAGAAGGTTTCCTCTGGAAAAGAAAAGCCTGTCCCAAAAAGGAGAACATAAAGGAGTGCGAACTCTTGGCAGAAAAATTTTAGGTGATAGTAACAAATGCAAAGGAAGAAAGAAGCAATGAGAACTTCTTTACATATCTTTGAAGCAGAAAACCAGACTGAGTAGTGGTGGGCCATTTGATGTCAAAGGATTGAATGGATGCTCAAGAGGATATAAAGTTGCAGAGGAACTGAATTAACTCTTTGTTTTTGTCTTTACAAACGAAGATACAGGAGTCATGCCTGAGCATTCATTAATTTTCTCGGGGAAGGAAACATAATTATTATAAAGCAAATTCTGATTATAAGAGAACATATTCTAGGATACCTTGATAGACTACAAATGTAACAAATCACCAGGTCCTGATAATATCTGCCTGGGGGTTCTTAAAGAACTGAAATGTGAAAGTGCTGACTTCCTAGGAAAGTATGTAATTTTTCACTCAAACCAGAGACAGTACCAGAGGATTAAAAGGTAGTGAAAGTGACACTAATTTTTAAAAAGGGTCTCAGGAGATCCAGGAAATTATAGGCTTTTCAGCTTAACATCTGTTCCAGGCAAATTGGTAGAAATAGTAATAAAAAAAGTAACTACAGGTAGTCCTCAACTTACATCCAGTCATTCAGCAATGGAAATTCCGGTCCCAGTTGTGGTTGTAAGTGCATAGAGGAACACTGGTTGCTAAAGAAAAATTAGCATAGATTCTGTGAAAGTAAAACCTGCCTTACCAACCTTGTAGAGTTTTCTGGGCATATGGATAGAGGTACCTCTGTGGAGTCCTTGGGGTTCTCTGAGCTTGGCTGTTTTCTTGCAAATGTTTTGTTACCCAGCTAGGTAACATCTTCAGTTCTAGAATGGAATGGAGTTTGCTCTCTGTTTATATACAGTGGCATACCCCACCAGTGTTGGTGGGGGAGTGGGTTTTGTTTTATTTTATTTTTTCGCTCTGGTAGTTCCTTGATTAGGGTATTGTTTACTGTTGATTGTACGTCTGGTGATAATCTTGGTGTTAATCTCTGCTTATCTGGGTGTTGATTGCTGGTGAGGAGATGTTCTGGTCTTTTGTTTTTCTTTTTATTGTCTCTTTTGAATAGCGTCTAGATGTTGTTTATCTCTGTGTTTATTGATGGCTGCCTTGTCTGAATACCAAGTTTCCAGGAGTTCCCTCGCACTTTTGGATTTAGCTTGGTCTAAGATGCTAACAGTTTCTCAGTTGAAACTTTGGTTAAGTTTGTTCATGTTGTGAGATTAAGGAGTTTTCATTGTGTCTTCTGACTGCTAGTTAGTGTTCATGGATGTGCTCTGCTAGCCTTCTGCCTGTCTGTTCTGTATAGTGGTTGTTACAGTCTTTACACTGTATGTTGTAGATGACTCCTGTTTTTTCTTCTTGGGCTACCGGGTCTTTTGGTTTGCTTAAGATGTTTTGGAGGGCTTTAGTTGGTTTGTATGCTACGGAGATGCCATGTGGTTGTAATAGTCTGTTGGTAGTTTCTGAGACGTTTCTGATGTGTGGCAGTGTTATCCTTTTCATAGCTTGTGTTGGTTGTGTTGTAGTAGGTTGAGTGGCCAGGCACTTTTTGATAAAGTTGCGTGGATATCCATTTTGTTGGAAGATGTTGTATAGGTGGCCTCTTTCCTTTTTCTGCTGTTCTGGGTTGCTGCAGTGCATTTGTGCTCGTTTGAATAATGTTCTTACACAGCTCCTCTTTTGGGAGGTTGGTTTGTTACTTTGGTAATGGACTATTTGATTAATGTGGGTTGTCTTCCGATAGACTTGATTTTCTAATTTGCTGTTGTTTCCTCTGCTGATGAGGATATCCAGGAAGGGTAACGTGTTGTGCTTTTCTTCCTCTCTGGTGAATTTTATTCCTTTGAAGATGTCGTTGATGGTTTCATGTGTCTTCTCTAGTTGTTCCTTTTTTATTATAACAAAGTTGTCATCTACATACCAGATCCATACTTTAGGTTGTATGTGTGGAAGTGCTATAGTTTCTAGCGTTGCATTAAAATCTCTGCTATGAGTCCTGACAGTGGTGATCCCATGGGTGTGCCTCTGATTTGTTGGTATATTTGTCCATCAGACTGAAAATAGGTAGTGAGGCAGAGGTTGATGAGGTCCATGATTCTGGGTATTTCGATCTGGGTGTATTTGGTTAGGTCGGGTGTGTTGTGTAGTACTGCTGATACGGATTTTTTCACTAGTTCTGAGTTTATGGATGTAAAGAGTGCTGTGACATCAAATGAAACCATAATTTCATCTTCATCTATGTGAACATCTTTGATTTTCTGGAGGCACTGTAGTGAGGAGTTGATAGAATATTCACTCTTCTCTGCGAGATGTCCGAGCTTTTTTGTCAGTTCTTTCGCTATATTGTATATTGGAGTCCTTGGTAAAGATACAACTGGTCGGAGAGGTATGTCAGGCTTGTGTATTTTTGGTCATCCATAGAAACGTGGGAGGATGGGTCCACTGCTTTTCATGTGCCACTGTTCTTTTGTAATCTGGCCTTTCTTGGTTAGGTCATTAGGGGTTTTCTTGATTAGGTTGTCTAGTTTCTGTATTGGGTTGGTGTTAACTGGGATGTAGGTTTCTTTGTCCTTTAATAACCTTTTGGCTTTTTGCAAGTATTGTGATTTATCCATAACAACTATGGTTCGGCCTTTGTCTGCTGGAAGCATGATGATGGTTATAGAGAATGCTAATCATCTAGAATTCTGTGCAGCCTTAGAAGCAGCATTTAAAACTACAGGACTTAACACAGAGACCCAAGAAAACATAAGACAGACAATCATACTACAGATCAGAAGAACACAGTATCAGCACCAACTTGAAGCAGAGGACAGAGCAGCCCTCAAAAGCCTAAGGAAGGACCAAACCATCATCATCTTCCCAGTAGAAAAAGGCCAAACCACAGTTGTTATGGATAAATCACAATACTTGAAAAAAGCCAAAAAGTTATTAGAGGACAAAGATTTATTATTTATTATTTGTTACAATAAAAAAGGAACAACTAGAGAAGACACATGAAACTATCAACATCTTCAAAGGAATAAAATTCACCAGAGAGGAAGAAAACAACAACATGCTACCCTAATTTGGATACTTTAAAAAAGCTTAGATAATTCACGGAGGATGGGTCCGTTAAGGCCTCTTGATCTTGAAAATTCAATGTTACCTCCAGGTTGTGAGCAGCATGCCATCAAATATCAGTTGCAGGGAACAGTGGTGGGAGAGAGGTACATCTCCCTTTTCTTCCTTTCAGGCAACCCAGAGGCAGTGGTTGGTCACTGTGAGAAACAAAATGTTGGTCAATTAAGATAGGTCTGGCCTGATCCAGCAGGGCTGTTCTTACGTTAATTTTGTTTACTGAGAGAGTGGTGCGAGCAAACAAATCAAACTAAAGGTTTTGAAAGCTGTAGGGTCTATGTCGGTTAAACATGGTAGATGGTAAAGAGATATTGAAGTATAGCAACATGATCTTTCTTTCCCAAGGTGGTGTCTTTTAAATGGTCTGTTGCCACCTCTGTTGGACATAGTGAGAGTTTATCAGGAGGCATCAAGTTAGGGAATATTTAACTTTAGCTGTAACATTGTGAGCTTTCCAAGGAGCTTCTTTAAAGAATGCAAACTCCCCCAAGGTTTAAAAAAAGGCTTCAACTCCCCCTCACCTATTCCCCCCCCCCATCTATGCCCTTTGGCCTCCTGCACTCTGCGGCCCCTGCTGCCCTAGCTGACTTTTGCCATCTTGCTCCTGCTGCTGATGAGGTATGCCTGCCCTGATCCTTTGCAAGTCAGCTGCTTGCTGCACAAGGCTTTCTTCCCAAGGTTGCACACTGTAGTTTGTTTGTTTGTTTTTATTAAATTTGTATGCCTTGTGGGACTGGGGGAAAATGGCATCATGTGGCCAGCAGCCACCTCGTGAAGAGCCAGGGCAGGCACATCTTGTCAGCAGCAGGAGCAAGATGATGGGCAGCAGGGGCCATGGAGTGCAGGGTGGCGAGGGTGACTGTGGCTGGAACTGGGCTGGGGCAGCTTTGTGCTGCTCTTGCTGGGGCTTCCCGGGCTCTGTGGCTTCGTGCCGTGCTGTTGGGCCTTCCTGTGTGCTGCGGCTTTGCATTGCGCTACTGGGCCGGGCTGGGGTGGCTGCAGCTTTGCGCTGCGCTGCAGCTCAAGGACTTCTTGCAGCCCCAGAGCCATGGTGAGCCAAGAAGCCCCTAAGCTGCAGCATGACAAGCAGCCCCAGAGCTGTGTAGTTCTGGGGCTGCTTCCCGCCCTGCAAGATGGTGTAGGGCAGCCAAAAAGGCAAAGATGGGGGCGGGCAGGATAGGCAGTTGGGAGGAATTGAAGGGGAGGCAGTCCCTTGCCTTACCGAGGCTCTGGGCTGGAAAGGAGCAGGCCAGGAATGGCTTGGATTGGGGTGGGTCCTCGCCTAATGACCCACGTGTCTTGGGGTCACGATGGCAACTGGGACTGCCTGGGATTGCCGTTGCTAAGCAATGTTGCACTTTAGGACCACATTGCTTAGCGATGGAAATTCTGGGCCCAATTGTGGTCATAAGTTGAAGACTACCTGTACTGTTTCAGATTGTTATAAAGAGCTCATGTAAATGAATGTTATTCAGCAGAAAACTAGACATTTGGGATAAATGTGAACAAAATCTTTTCTCCCTGACTAGTTTTCAGTATGCAGGGAGTAATTTCATGTAGGTGCATGGCTGTGCTGCACTTTGGATCTGAGGGAAAAAAGGTGCTTCATTACACAGGAGGTCTCATGTAATACCTTTTGGCAAATTAAAGCAGCTGTGTCTTTTCTCCAAATCATGTGGCTGCCTGCACAGCTGTAGTACAATTCAGGAAAAAGATGCATTTAGTGACAGGTGGCTCATGAATACTCCCATGTGTTCCAAAGCACCCTTTTTCCTTAGAAACCGCACAGCCCCATTTGCAATCTGAAGACATAGAGCCTGGACTAATATTTATTTATTACCTTTATTTGCCACCCAATTCTGTCAAAGCCCTGTTCCCATTGTTTTCTACAAAACCTAGCCTTGTAGGTATCAGTAATTTCTTGTCAATTCTGAGGTGAAGTTACTATTTTTTATTGAAGCAGGGCAATTTTTCTTTAAAATATTTCTTTGCCCTCTTGATTTGGAGGTTACCCCTTTATTGTTTGTGCATTCTAATACTATTTTTCTTCTCAGTGCATTTGCTTTATAGGAAATTAAGTAACATGCTTCAATTACTGTTGCAGGTAGGGCTTGGGCAGTTGCACCTGCATGGAGGAAGAGGAGTAGAGCAAAATCATCAGGTATCTGTAGGGCAGTACAGTTTCAGGAATATAAAATGTTGGTGCATTTAAAATGTAAATGAAGCTGGAATTGAAAAGCCATCTATTTACTGCAATAGCTGTATGTCTTATTAGCGTAACAATAGAGGTCTAGGAAGACCTTCAGTGTTTATGGTGGTCAACACCCAAGGTGCCAAATTCCAGTTAATTACAAATGTCTTGTGTTACACAGTTCATATCTGACATTGGGCTGCATGCATTTACTGCAACTCATAAACACATCTGTTCTTGCCTGTTGCAACTTGTTCTGCATGGACCTATGTTGAAAAGTTTATGTAGAAAGGTAGAAAATATTGCCCAGTTGCTTGAATAAGCAGCATATGTTATTAATAGTGCTGCTAGGAGTTCCAGATGACCAGTTCATGTAAGATGAGAAAATTGTTCACTTCAATTTTGGTATTAAATAAGAAGGCATGGACTAAATTTATACATACAGTAGAATGATACATTCAAAATATGTGCTATTTTTTGTGAAAAATTATTCCAAATCACAATAATATAACTAAACTAAAACACTTTAAAAAAAAAGTTAATACAGTTCTAAGATGATAACATTAAGTATATTGTTTAACATGACAATCATATTAAAATGTATTTTAATATAAATTTACTATAATTAGCAAAGTAATAGAGCAAACAACTTGTCAGCTTTCTTTCCCCTTGCAGTGCTAGTGTACTTTTTATATTGAAGAATATTTATAAAATTATACCTCCATCTGCAACCTGAAATAGAATAATCCCTTCTTCCACCTCAAAACTTTATCCTTCGTTCTCATAATGTATGGGCCAGGCCTCCTACTCTACTGATACCCAGGGTTCATAAAATCATGATGTCAAAGGGTGCAATAGCCGTAATAAGTATTTATACTCTTTAGCTAATTAAAATTAAAAGGAAAATATTTCTCACATTCTCCCCTACGAAAATGTGGGTTATTCTAGCCATATCCTCACAGCTGTTTCTTTTTTTCTGGTCCTGCCATTGATGTTCTAAGCTGGAACCCAGGGTCTGTTATGAGATTCTGGTTATCTTTTACAACTGTTCCCTGTGAGTCAACACAGAGGTTAATTAGAAGCTGGGAATACACAACAAATTTGGCAATAGCTGGGTGTCCTGGAAATCTGAGTGAAGAAGCTGAGGCTGTATGACCATACAGAAATACACTCAGAATTTTTTTTTAAAAAAACTCTTGTTTATTTTCAAGAGACATGTTTTTGATGGATCAAAAATTGTGCATTGAAGATGCAATCCTGTGACTACTTGGAATTAAGCACCATATATCACAGTGGGACTTGCTTCTAAATAAACAAGGGTATGGCATATGCTATCAGATAAATGATATTGCCCTAATATTATTCAAGGAAGTGAAATAATTGTTGAACTTGCATATTTTAGTATCATACTCAGTTACATAAAACTATATATATTTGCTCATATTCATAATGCAGAATTTTAAACTGAACCTTGTATTAAAAGTAGCTGTGGTCAGATATAGATATAGATTCATTCATTCATTTTCCACCCTTTTCCTCCTCCAGAGAGCTTTTGAATACTTCAACCAAGCAGCTAATGCTGGCAACTCACATGCAATGGCATTTTTGGGGAAGGTAAGACACACTGACTTTGAGCTGGGTATTTGGAAATTATTTTTTGATTACTACTGTAGTTAGAGGGCTTACTGCTGTAGAAAATAAGACATAGCTAAATGTCAGTCTGGCTAGTCTATTTAAATGTTCCTTTGAAAAGCAACGTCTGACACTGTAACTTCAACAGAGAGTGAGGAAAGCCAAAACCTTCCTAGGCCAGTCTAGGGAATAGCTTTAGCTGCCATAAAGACTTTTCTCGCATTGATACTTCACACAAAGTCCAAATAAGCCAAACTAAAACAATTACAAATCCTATATATCCTGACTATATAGCTTCCATAAGATTAGGGGGCTACATAAATTACTTTTGAGGAGACAGGATCTCTCCTCAAAAATAAATTATAGTAAGCCCTGGACTTCAGTTTAACAAACTTCAGATATAATGGACAAAAGCTGTCTTTACACAGTACATTTCTGCACTTAACCCACATTCACCATTTTACGTATGCATAAAATCCCCATTATGTAATGGGAGTGTGAAATGGGGGAACCAGTCTTTTACCTCTTATCTTTTCTCCATTTTTCCTACCTAATCTAGGCACTCAGCTTGGGATGGGAATATTAGTGTGCTATTGCTTCTGACCAGTGCATAATACCTTTTAGAAACAAGCCTTGAAAAGTAAAGTTTCCTTCATGTCAAGCTCAACTTGTAGGGACTTCACAGACACCTTCAAATAGTTTTCTTGGCAACTATACAGAAATGGTTCACAAGTGCCTTCTGGGATTTTTTTTTTTTTTTTAATACTTCCCAGAGTGGCCTGCAGCCCTCATGTTTCTCTCTTCCAAGTATTAATAGGTCTGAACCTGCTTAGGTTTTCAGCATTAGTGAATCTAAACCAATTAAAGCTGTTCAAACCACTAGGTGGGAATGTCCACCAGAGAAGAAGACTAACTTTTCTAAAACAGCCGTTATGGGGAGAGGGAGGGCTACTAATCTTACCTACCTTTAATGACTTTGATACACTTGTTTTTATTCATCATTTATTTACTTTATTTAGAAAAAGACTTTTTATTTAGCCATAGGGGCTAGTTTTATGGACCTAGTATGGTAGATATGCAATGCTTGACTCTATCAGTTCAATCTTTGAAAGTTTCTGGCACATCTTCAGATTTTACTGTATAAGTCTATCAAATAAGTCACATCAAACTCCTTTGTAAACTCTATTAGTTAGACAATTTTCTGGGAGGAAGTCTCTGAAAGAATGCTGTGCCATGTACTTTCCTCCTCAGTAGTTTCAGCCACCTCCCTAGAGTTGAAATTTACTTAGATACATCCTATTTACTTAGATACATCCTTTCTCATACTAAACTTAGAGAAGAATATTGCACATTTATTATAGAATTCTGTTAGTTTAACATAACAGATGTTCAGAACTATAGCTTAATATATCAGTGGCTGGCTGACCTTTAAGAGCTGCAAGAAAGCCTCCATTGATATAGAGGTGCTCTTTCTTCTGCCCTCTAGTTTGTGAGGCGCAAGTTGGAAGGGGATTTTTCTCCCTTCCCTTTCTTCTTTAATGGACCCTTCAAGCTATACCTGTTTCTTCCTCTATCACAGAACAGAAGTCGCTAGATAAGCAAAACCAATCCTAGAGGCAAATCTGGATCATGCAAGTTTTGCTTCCAGAACAGTAGGGGGAGCTAGCCCATTATTGGATGCCCCCATCAGATCAAACCAGAAGGAACCTTGGCAGAAAGGACAATATGCTGTTCTTTCTCTCAAAGGAAGAATATTTCTTCTAAGATCCTGTTATGATACATGCATTGATCAACTGAAACAAAGTAAACATCTTATTCCAAAATTGTTTTACATTTAAGCAACTTTAAATGAAATTATTACAGTTTTTATTTATTAATCTCACTACACTTAAAAGAAAAGTTCTGCATTAACTGGGCCAGATCTCAGCCAAAGAATAAATATTTTTTTTCTAAATTAGACTCTTGATCATAAATAACTTTCAGTTAACATTTTGTTTTTCTAGATGTATTCAGAAGGAAGTGATTCTGTACCTCAAAGCAATGAAACGGCCCTTCAGTATTTTAAGAAAGCTGCTGACATGGTTTGTTGCTGAAATCTTGGTTACAAGAACTCATATGTATACAGCTGGATCTCTGGAAGCCAATCATTTTAAAATGAAGTGTTCTACCCACACAACAAATACATATGTATTTGCTTTTGAGAAAAATAGTCATTTCTGATATATTAATTCAGAGAACCTAAATAGAAAAAAGCATTTTTCATAAATTACAAATGTGCAGTTTTCTCCATTTCTGACCCTCTCACTTTAATTAGTAAGCTAGTTAACTGGTTTTTCCTGCTGTTTTCCCATAACAATTACTCATTTGTAAGACAGATGTGACTACTTGGTGGTGTCTGTCATTTGTCACATGCAATATAATTCATATGTGCACCTGATTATTTTCTCTTGTGATCATGTGCTTTATGTCCAGTTTATCCTAGCATACCACTGTAATGAGAGTTGTAATACTGCACATTTGGTATAAAGGATAGGCTAAGACTGGGCATTGTGACAATTTAGTAATGATGTGAGCAAAATGGAGAATGTGTTTGCCTTCAGCTCAGAACTGCCCTATTGATTCAGTACCTTGCGTATTCTATGTTTTATGCAGAACAAAACTCAAAACATTTCATGTGTTTCACCATGGGGAGCTTGGAACAGATCCTTTGATCGCTTATTTTTTACCCCAAGGCCACAAAAATAGGTAGTCAGTGCTAACTACAACTTATAGAAAAACTGGCTAAAGGGATGGTTTTCAAAACAGTTTTAAATTTCCCATTGCAATAATAGAATTAGCATGCATTGGGGGGGGGGGGCGGGTAACCACTCTAATAAGCACACATTAAAATAAAACATAGGGAACACAATAGTTTTGTTCTGACCTTCAAAACATCATTTCAGTGTTGGAATGTTTGTTTCCCATCTTTTTACAATTTATAAGTTTTGAGTTAGATTTTTAATCACATTCTTGTTTTGTATTTCAGGGCAATCCAGTAGGACAGAGTGGTCTGGGAATGGCTTATTTATATGGAAGAGGTGTTCCAGTGGTAAGTCCGCTTAGGATAATGGCAGTAATAATTCTATAAGAAAGAGCTGTATATTTGTAAAATAAATGGATAAATTTGATTTACAGTATTAAAACGGTATTGTTTATATAGCCCTTTGCATTGCACTTAGGTGGGTAAAAGTGGACAAGTACCATCTAAAACAGAAATTAGAAAAAATGTACTTTTAGAAGGTACAAATGTTCTGGAAAACAGTTCCAAGGATAAGAGGTAGCAAAGAAGAAATAAATCCAAGAACATTTTGGATGGCGGGGTTGCAGGAATGAACATCATAGGATCAAGTTGAAAGGGGTAATAAAAAGGCAAGACAAGCAGATAGAAAACCTTGAAAGCTGTGGAATGCTTAAGTGCACATTCAGATTCACATTTTCTTCTTTACATCTTAGAATCAATATCTGTATTCACATTAAAAAGTAATAAAAGAGATTTAGGACTGCACTGCAGATTTTTAGTGTAGTGTATGTAGAATTTTACATGTAATCCTGACTGACTCTCCATCATCTGTGTCCCTCTTTAGAACTATGAGCTGGCCCTGAAATATTTCCAGAAGGCGGCAGAGCAAGGATGGGTCGATGGGCAACTTCAGCTGGGCTCCATGTACTACAGTAAGAGACTTTTCTAATATTCAGAATCTACATTTTGGAACTAGATATGCCATTGTATTATAAGGGAGAAGTTGGAAATAACTGAATAATTGAGACTTTGGTTTTCTTTTTTAAGTGTAAAATATTTGTTTGTGATTTTCACATCTTAAAAATAGGCCATAAATTAGGGTATATTAACCTTTAAAGCATGTCATTTTAAAAAGTGTCATTGTTGTATCAGTTTCTTTTTTCTGTGTATTCTTGATCTTTGTAACATATACCCTTGCCAAAATAATTTTAAATAACAGACCAGAGTGATCTCTGTTCCATAGCCAGAAGAGAAATAAATGTAAAAAGTTGATGGTTAGTTGTGGTTATTGTGTATTATTTTATTTCTAAACTGTCTAATAACTGAAGCTCTTTGGACAGATTGTGAAGTTAATTAAAGATATTAAAAAGAATAAAGTTCATTCATAAATAGCACAGGAAAGTTATTTTAAAGCAAATGGAAGCCACTATTCATATTTTCATAGACTAGAATTAAGATGATATGTTGTTTTATTTGGTGACCTAAAGTCTTATTTTTTCTGCTTTTGATTATATTGATCAGGAAGCAGATAAGGAGGCTAAGCTCTTTTAAGTTGGGCTGTATATTAGGTCAGCAAACATAATGTGTCAAGTTGAAAGCAAGATTTCAGTTTTGCATCGAACTTGCTATTTTAAATGCTAGGAGACTGAATAGTTCATATGTTCATTTAGAATTGTGTATTTTAATTTCACGATACAGACTGAACTGGTGAATCTTATTATTGACAGTGAAATAGCAGCATTAATCAACTTTAGAAAGTATATAGATCAAATGACATCAGTTCAATTATTCCTGCTAATTCTTCTCTATTTGTAGATGGCATTGGAGTCAAGAGAGACTATAAGCAAGCCTATAAATATTTTAATCTGGCTTCACAAGGGGGCCACATTCTGGCCTTCTATAATTTAGCACAGATGCATGCTACTGGCACTGGAGTAATGCGGTCCTGTCATACTGCTGTTGAGGTAAGAATCAGTTATTTTCCTAAGTGCAGGGACAATCAGCACATAGTGTTGCACTGGTTTTAATGAAGTTCTGAATGCTGTGTTAAGGTGGGTCATCTTTAGGGGGACATAAATACAGTGGCGTTGAAATGTTTTAAATAATATTACTATGGAAATACTTTAATTGGAATATACTCAAATGAAATGCAGGGCTTGACTTTTATAAATATGAAAAATGCAGTTTACTAGTGATTAAAGGGTAAAGTCATCTATTTGGATAACAAAAGCCTTAAATTTCAGCCCATTTATAAACATGATTGAATCCAAGTTAAGCATTTTTCTTTTAGAGTTCCATGTAAAGTAAGATGATTTCTAAGGGAAATCTGATCAATAGAATTAGCTTACTAAAGCAGCAATATCTGCTGATGAAATTTATTCACTCTTTCTCCCTATATGCACCAAAATCTGGAGGTTTGGTGGATTCTCAAGAATGAAATTATGGAGCTTGATGGAGAAAGTTCAGTGCTATAACATTTAACGTAATCTAGAACCTTTACAAATAGGATTTATCAGGAGTTTGTGCTGTTGAGTGAGTTCCTGAATAGGTTTGATAATCCTTTTATCTAATGCTTGATTGCTCTTATTCATCCTTGTACCACTGTTGAATGTCTGTGCAAGACCTATGAACAACTTAATTGTTTCTACCAGAATATATTTTTAGATAGCTAATTAAAGAAACTAAAATTGTTTATTTTTTTCCTGTAGCTATTTAAGAATGTATGTGAACGGGGACGTTGGTCTGAAAGGCTTATGACTGCTTACAACAGCTATAAAGATGGCAATACGAATTCTGCAGTTGTGCAGTATCTCCTTTTGGCAGAACAAGGCTATGAAGTTGCACAAAGCAATGCTGCCTTCATTCTTGATCAAAGTAAGGATTAAACAGCTGCTTATATTACCGGTTTGATACAACTTAATGATAGTTTTCAGCATCCAATTCTTACTTTTGCTTAACTGTTTTTGCATACACAAAATACATGTGATATATCAATTTAATATTGATACAAATTATGAATTAAATATAAATTCACACAGGAGTCATAATCACATCAAAAATAATTTAAAAAATGAATAGGATCCTGAAATTGGTATTCGAGAACTCTAGAGTTTACTTAGAGGTTTCTCTGTTTTTTTTCCCTTTGATTCCTGAATTAACAATCTTAGACACAAGTGAAAAATTCTATTTAAATGCCATTTCAAAATAAAAGTATTTTTATTTCCTTTTTAAATTTGTGTGTGTGTATAGTAACTGATGTTCATACATTAATTACTAATTCTAAATTGAGTTCTATTATATTTTAATAATATTGAATAACTTTTGGGGGCCTTACTAGTTAAAGAATAGCCAATAGTTTGTTCAGTTACCAATACTCCTTCCCAGTACTGAATAACTGGATAGTTGAAAATACATGAAATAAATAGCAGGTGATGTTTAATATTGCCAACAGGGAGAGCTGATTCAGCCAATGTAAATTTTCTGCTTATCCCTTTAATAAAAGACTTCGTCCAAAACAGATTGAGCCACCGATTAACATACAAAGTTCATCTCCTCTGTTCTTTGCTTATCAACACCTGCCATCCTACATGCAGCAAAAGTTTATTGTTACGTTTGCATATTACAGATGGGATATGGCAATGTAAGATATCAGTAGTACTGACTTCAGTAAACACTTTCCTTTACGTCAAACTGAAGCAGTCTAGATAATTTCATTTTTACCAAAAGTTTGACTGTTTAGCTACTTATCTAATATTGTAGGTTTCTATTGAATCAGTTTCTAAATTCTTTCTGTCCCATTCAATTTATGGAAGTTAATCTCGTAACCTGAAATCTCAATATGTGTCTTCAGTGGAGATATGAATTATTTGCATGACTTGTATGAGGCAATGCTAATATAAATCAAGTTCATAGATAACAGTAGGGATCCAAACTGTTGGTATAAGAGTCCAAACATTTCTGTATGTCCTCACTGGAGTGGAAAAGAGCGATATTCCTATTTAAATCCAGTGTGTAGTTCAGATGTGCCTAAAACAATATTTTCTGGATTGCAGTTTGTTTTTGTATACATTCCATAAAATGTCTGTCTAAAATTCAGGATGCACAACTTTTTTCCAAGCTGAAGGTTGTACTTCGCCTTTAAATGCCAGTTGAGGGTGAAGTCAGAAACCAAATTGGATTTCATTTATTTAATTTAGTACTTAATTAGAATTACACATACTTACCAAGATTACTCTCCAATCTCATATTTAATAATTTCCCCTTCTGCAATGCTATTTTTTAAATATATAACAGAGGTTATATATTAAAAAATAAATAACCTCTAGAGGTATCTGCTTGCTTCATCCAAGACTTCAGGTTATACATCTTGTGCCTATTATTTTTAGTAGTATTTTATGTTTTTGGCCTTTTGCCATAATAAAGGATGTGATGATGAATCCTCTGTCCATGCATTTGAGACAGAGCTTAGTGAGCTCTGACTTTACTGGATGCTGAGTTTGTGGGTCCAGTAACCACCGTGACTCCTCAGCTGATTAACACACTTGCAAACAAAGGATATTGATTCTGCGTTCAAGTTGCTCTGCTCATCTCTATTCCTGTTTTGTTCAGTGGGGGAACAGTGAAATGGGTCACATGATTAAAACTAAATGTCAGGAAAAGAAATGACTTGGGCCTTTACTCTCTCACCTTTTCTTCCCACGCTACAGAAGAGGCCAGCATAATAGAAGAGAATGAAACCTATCCCAGAGCCTTATTACACTGGAACAGAGCAGCCTCACAAGGTCAGTCATAGCAGAATTTAGTCCCGTTTCCTAGCAATAGCCCCATAAAGAGTTGTTGTAGAAGATGTTTGGCCTTACTAGAGAGTTGTGGCAGTACTTGTGTAACAGCTGAAAGCAGATCTTAATAGTAATGTGCCAGATTTTTTAATAGAAAAATGCATCTAAATATATTTGACAGATTTGGGGAATCAGAACCTGCTTCTGCATCCATATGCTTGCTGCACTAGGTATCTTAGTCAACTTGAATTGAATACATCATTTCTGAAGTGATACAACTGAGAAAACACATTTTGCATAATCAGAATTGGAGGCAGATACAAATTCTGTCTGCAGTGCAAGTCAATTCTCTCCACGTTAATTAGAGCATCTTGAAATGAATGGAAAGGTCTAGATAGTATTACAAGTCCTTTCATAGAGTTTATTTTCCTAATAGGTTACACTGTTGCTAGACTAAAACTTGGCGATTACCATTTCTATGGCTTTGGCACCGAAGTTGATTATGAAACTGCATTTATTCATTACCGCCTGGCAACAGAGCAACAGCACAGTGCCCAAGCCATGTTCAACCTAGGATACATGCATGAAAAAGGACTTGGGATTAAGCAGGTAAGGAAGTATATAGTTATTCCCATGACTTTGCAACAACATAAGCATATATCTCAAAAGACTGTCAGAATCTTCTGCCTATAAATAGGAGTAGACTGTAAACCAGAATTAAACAACAGGTGGCTAGTTTCAGAAGACCCTACAAATGATCATTTCAGACATTTGACCCAAATAATCAAATTATTCCACTACTCTCTGAATAGAGACTGCTAGGATTAATAAAGAGAGGGGTCGCAGTGGCACAGTGGCTTACTGACACTGAAAGTTGCCGGCCAGAAATGGTCGACACTTCAGCAGTTCGAGCCCAGCTCCATGCGGCAGAGTGAGCTCCTGTCTCCTCCCCAGCTTCTGCCAACCCAGCAGCTCGAAAACTTCTGTGAGCAGATAAATGGGTACTCTCAACCCCCGGTGGTACCTCCCAACCCCCGGTGGGAGGAAAAATGCTGGTGGCACCATGCATGGGAGATGGGACCAGTTGCCAGTAACGCTGAAGCTGCGTACGCCTGAAAAAGGCATGAAGCAACGGAAACCCCACCTCCTGCGCTTGCCAGCTGGGCTCTGCTCTAGGAAGGAGGCAATGGCAAACCACTTCCGAAACACCTTGCCTTGAAAACTGCAGGAACTCATCCAGGCAGTTGCCGCAGAATCGGTCACGACTGAGTGTTGATAAAAAAAAAAGGGATTAATAAAAATTGTTTTAGTGTAATGCAAAATGATAATGACAGCCAAAAGCAAGTGGCATAGGTACAAATATTTAGAACCATAATTTCCAAAAATCTTGTTAACCTTTTATTATTTTGTCTTAAGCATTATTAATGAACAGTATCACATTTTATCCCATTATTATCTCATTTAAGAAATTCTGGTGAGATAAATACACCAAAGGAGGAAGAGAGATTCTCTTTACAGTATTCATATGATCAGATTAGCTCTGCTTTTGCAAATTTAGTGTGTTGTATATGTTGCAGGACATTCACCTTGCAAAACGCTTCTATGACATGGCAGCTGATGCTAGTCCAGATGCTCAGGTTCCTGTGTTCCTTGCACTCTGCAAGTTAGGAATTATTTATGCCTTCCAGTACATACAAGAAACCAATGTAAGTAATAATGAAGAATATAGTGTTATTGAAGGTAATCTACATAGTAGTGCATTCCTGATTATAACTTTATTTCATGTGATTAGCTTTGATGGGTTGATGTGTATGTATGCTTATATATAATGAAATTGTTTTTTAAGATAGAACAGTTTCTAGGATTTGGCTGAGAAAATGTTTTGAATTTCATTTCCATTCCATTTCTATGGCAATGGTGCAAAATATCTGTATTTCTTAGTCAGATATAATGCAACTTCCTGCCTACCTCCAACAAGTAAAGTCAGTGAGGAAGCTGGCAGGAAGTCGCAAGTCACAGGTGGTTCGCAAGCAGGCCAGTGGGCGGGTAAGTGGCTGCTGCGGCTCGAGCATGGCAGGGCCAGGACTGGCTACTGCTAGGTGAGGGTGGGTACACAGAAGGCCGGTGCGGGTGAGGGGGTGCTGCAGGCACTCACACACTACAGAGTAGAAGATCCCTGGGATCTCATGCTCTGTAGCCAGGTTCCTCAGGAGAAAAAGCCACAGGAGTGCAAGTGATTTACAGGAGTGACTTGCAACCTTCCCCGCCAGCTTCCCCATTGACTTTGCTTGTGGGAAGTTAGCAGGGAAGGTCACAAATGGGGATCATTTGACTGCAGGATGCTGCAACCATCCTAATCAAGAGCCAGTTGCCAGGCCCCTGGATTGCAATCACATGGCCGTGGGGGTGATGGGACGGCCAGAACTTTGAGGGCTGGTGGTAAGTACTACTTGTTCAGCATCATTGTAACTTCAAACGGTTGCTGAACAAGTGGTCCTTAACCTAGGACTACCTATATTGCACAAAACTGACCATTCTTGTTACTATCCATGTGAGGAACTTTTCTGATAATCTAAACATGCTATTCCAAGTGTTGCAGAAATGGTCCAGCTTCAGAACATATTAATTCCACCTTATGCTCCAGATTAGGCCTGCTGGAAGAACTCTAATTTGAGGAGGAAGTTGTTCTCAGCCGATACTTTTTCCTCCACCAAAGCACAGAGTATGAAAATTGCATCTAGTCCAGTATCCTGCTAGAAGACATCCAGGAAGTCTGTGAGCATGAAAGTAAAAGCCCTCTCATGCTATTAAGCCTCAGCAACATTAGTTTGCCATTTAGCAAAATAGCACCTCTGATTATTTTGCCTCTATTGCTCAAGTTTGTCTATAGGATTCTTAAGCCGTAAAGCTATTGGATTGGTGAACACTGAACTTGTGCAGCATAGGCTAAAACTCTGCAGCTTGGTTATGGGGAATTTCAATTCTCATGGACCCAGAGCACTATTTTCTGTCTCTTTAAAGACTCTCTTACATTTTTCATTCTAATCACATAGAATTATGGTGGTGATAGTTGTGAAACTGGAACCTGAAATATAGTGTGAGACACTACTTTCATCCAAATACTCTAGAGATTTCTTTCTCATAAGGCAGTGTGAGAGTACTTTTATACAGTTGCAAGAAAAAGTATGTGAACCTTTTGGAATTTCATGGTGTTCTGCATTAATTTGTCATAAAATGTGATCTGACCACCATCTAAGTCAAGAGTATTGACAAATATAATGTGCCTAAAATAATGACACAAAAACAATTCTGATCCTTCATGTCTTTATTGAGATCAACCATAAAAACCTCATAGTGCTAGTGGAAAGAGTATGTGAACCCTTGAGTTGATCTCAAAAAAACTAATTGGAGTCAGGTGTTAGCATACCTGGAGTCTTGTTAAGCCTTGGAGGTGTGGACTAGAGCTACGTTGACTGATAAAAACCACTCAAACTTTTTGAGTTTGCTCCGCACAAGAATACGCTTATGTGAGCCATGCCTCACCAAAAAGAGCTTTCAGAGCATCTATGATCAAGAATTGTTGATTTACATAAAGCTGGAAAGGGTTACAAAGTGATTTCAAAGACCTTAGAAATTCACCAGTCTACTGTTAGGCAAACGATCTACAAATGGAGACACTTTGGGACTGTGGCTACTCTACCAAGAAGTGGGGTCCCAGTCAAAATGACCCCAAGAGCACAATGAAGACTCATCAATGAGGTAAAGAAACAACCCCGAGTGACAGCCAAAGATTTGAAGGCATCATTGGAACTGGCTAACATCTGTGTTCATGAGTCTACAGTATGTAAAACATTGAACAAGCAGGGTGTCTATGGCAGGACACCATGAAGGAAGCCGCTGCCTACTACAAAGAACATTACTGCATCCCTGAAGTTTGCGAAAGAGCACATTGACACTCCACAGCGGTATTGGCAAAATGTTTTGTGGACTGATGAAACAAAGATTGAACTATTTGGAAAAAACACGCAGCACTACATCTGGCGTAAAAAGGGCACTGCATATCATCATGAAAACATCATCCCAACCATAAAGTATGGTGGAGGAAACATCATGATTTGGGCCTGCTTTGCTGCATCAAGGCCTGGCCAGCTTGCAGTCATTGAGGGGAAGACGAATTCCCAAGTGTATCAAAAAATTCTTCAGGATAATGTGAGAATGTCTGTACGTCAGCTGAAACTCTGTAGAAGTTGGGTGATGCAACAGGACAATGACCCAAAACACCGGAGCAAGTCCACAACAGAATGGCTTCAGAAAAACAAAATCTGCCTTTTGGAGTGGCCAAGTCAGAGCCGAGACCTCAACCCAATAGAGATGCTATGGAATGACTTAAAGAGAGCCATACACGTGAGACGTCCAAAGAATATGACAGAGTTAAAGCAGTTCTGCCAGGAGGAATGGGCTAAAATACCTCCTGAATGATGTACAGGTCTGATCCACAGCTACAGGAAGCGCCTGGTTGAGGTTATTGCTGCCAAGCGGGGGTCAACAAGTTACTGATTCCAAGGGTTCACTTACTTTTTCCACTAGCATTTTGAATGTTGAATGAGTGCATTCAATAAAGACATGAAGGATCAGAATTGTTTTTGTGTTATTATTTTAGGCACATTATATTTGTCAATACTCTTGACTTAGATGACGGTCAGATCACATTTTATGACAAATTAATGCAGAACACCATGAAATTCCAAAAGGTTCACATACTTTTTCTTGCAACTGTAGATAAAATGGAGCACTCCTGCTATTAGGAAAGGTGTCAATTATCAGTTGGAATAAATAAACAGGATTTTATGTTACTGCTGTTTGCTGAGATGTCAAAGATCAGGGATAAATGAAGTGCTAATAGATTTGAAGAGCTTATGTGTAACTGCAGGGTCAGGGATCACTGTGTATATTCAACAGAATGTTTAGAATAAGAAAACCCTTGCTTGAAAATAAAATGCATATAATGCACAGGAGTAAGAATAATACCTACCTTAGAAGGAATGAAGGAACTAGGGAAGTTCCATAACAAGAATGTACAGTGTTCCATGCCTGGACTATAGAGTTTAGTGCCTCTTGTTCCATAAGTCTCAGACTCCAGTGTGGTAAACTGATACAGAGATAAACAGAACTAGATCACCCTGGATGATAGTAATGTGCAAGCCGTCCCATGCACAAATTGTTCTGTGCACTGAACAGCTGGTTACACACACATTTTTATCCAAATCAGAACATATATTTTGGGGTATTTTGGCCTGTGCACAGAAGGAAGCAGGTGCTTTGTTTGTTTCAGCAACAAGTGAGGTGGGTGAAATGGGGAAAAAGCCAAGAATACTGACAGCCAGGGAGAGGGAGAGAAAATAAGGGAAAGTGGAATATGCCATTGTAGGAGCCCATTTTTATCACCAAGAACATCAGCATAAAGAACAGACAGACAGGCATGTACATCAGTGGAAGGGAGGAAGGGGAAGATGAGCAGGCAGGCCAGCGGGATATGTCACAGTGGGAGCTTGTTCCTAAGTGCCGAGGCTGTCGGGGACAGATGTGCATGTCAGTCCATCAGCCATAGTGGCAGTTGAGGGGAAGGTTGGAAAGACACTGGGAAGACTAGGGATATGCTGCTCTGGCAGCTGCTGTATAGACCAAAGAGGAGGCCATGTGCATAAGCCTCACCTTGTTCAGATTTTGTTTCATCCCAAACCCAGAACAATCAAAGCATTCTGGGTGTCAGTTGCACCAAACTGTGACTGATCTGAACTAGTTTGTAAGGTTTGTTCTGAGTTTGAAACTAAATATTTTCCCACATCGTGCACACCATTATTGGATTATTTTTGGAAACAATTATGTCAGTCAGAAAGCTATGGAATGGAATGTCTAATAAAAAAAAAAGATTTGACCCTTTTGCACATGCTAAATTAACTCTATGGGGAAACCCAACATTAAAAATTGGGAAACAGATGGTGATATGGAAAAGTTGGATGGAAGCAGGGATATTGACCATTTTTGGATTATTTCTTCTGCACTGTTACTGTCCATGAAACACGCTAGCCTTGCCATTCAGGAAGATGCTGAAACTGTGTGGAATTTCATAAGCATTGTGGCTATACTATTGAGAATTAATTGTTCCCCCCTCTCCTGGTATGTTTTTGTTTAGATCAAAGAGGTATTCTCACACCTGGACATGGACCAACTCT
This sequence comes from Liasis olivaceus, assembly GCA_030867105.1. Classification (NCBI taxonomy): domain Eukaryota; kingdom Metazoa; phylum Chordata; class Lepidosauria; order Squamata; family Pythonidae; genus Liasis; species Liasis olivaceus. The sequence goes on from CM061349.1 coordinate 43,335,057, forward strand.
TGGGACCTGAGTGGGACCTTTACCTCATGACCATCATTGCTTTACTTTTGGGCACAGTAATAGCTTACAGACAGAGGCAGCATCAAGCAATCCCAAGGCCTGCGGGGCCACGGCCAGCAGTACCTCCTCAAGAACCTGCCCCAGAACAGCAGCCACCCCAATAGTAGCAGCTGGAGACTCAATGAAGTGAACTGGAATTTCCAGCTGGGACTGTTTTTGTGATCTTATGACAACATGCACACGAGATTTAAAAAGTGTTGAATTGAGAAAGCAGTTTAGAATTATGCCTTTTTTCAGGGATATGCATCTTGTTTTGAGATGGAGCTGAATGTTATTTCAGTGCCAATGGAACAGCAAAATAGATTTTGTGAAAAAGAAATGTGCTACTTCAAAAGTGATACCTACTATATGTAGTTCATTCAGTGACCTTTTCAACTGTCCTTTGATAGTTCAAAAAGAAAAATATTACGAGGTTTAATATGAGAACATCAGACCTTGTGCTCTTTTAAGTGAAAGGCTGTAGTCTTTTCCGAGTATGTTTGCCATTGTGATAAATTGGATTTTACTTTATGGTTCTCCCAGTTATTTTAAAACCGTCTTAAACCTCTGTAGTAGTATCAGCCATGAGTGTCTGGATGCTTTAACCTAGATTTACCAGTCATAAACAGATACATATTCATGGGCTATTCTTCCTAGAAGTCAGGGTTAAAATATGAATTACACTTATGAAATGACTATTTAAATAAGATGAAACTTCGTCTAGCATTCAGACTTGCTTGAATTATGCACATTCAAGAATTTGCCTTATGTATCTTTTCCCAAGTATACAAGGCAGCTTGTTTAGTCTTCCTTTTTTGTTGTTTCACAATATGCCAAGATTATCCAAGCAGTGGGCTGAAAAAAGAACCAGTGTTAATGAACCTCAGAAGACCTCTTTATTACAGTGGTTTTTTCTGAAGTATTTTCTCATTGGGTAACATTGATTTGCTTTTCAGTCCATCGTAATATATTCTTATGAGTCAGACTTATTTTGGATAGAAGATCGTGCAATTAAGAGTTATTAATGTAACTGCTATCTACATTTGTCTTTAAAATATGCACTCTAATTTTATGTTGCACATGGCTCCTGGAGAACAAATCAGTGAATACGCATATAGTAGACTATTCTAACCGCGTTGCTTTATAACAGCCTTACAATTATGAGCTTGCCAGTCTGACAGTGCAGTCCCCTATTCCAGCTAAGCTCTGGGTAGAATGCATGTAGTTTTTAAGCTTTTGCAAAATGAGAGTGGAGCACTTAGCCAGGGTTGAAGCACGGAAATCTCCAAAACAATGACATGAGTTATATGAGTTGCAATAGAAAATCTAATCCCAAAATTTCCCTTGCTATGTCATGAAAATAACTATGATACATATTTTGCTGTAATATTAATTTATAAAGGTTTTTAGGTACTACATAAAGAAAAAAGACAACAATTTTTGGCTAAAGACCCAATTAAAAAGAAATACCCTTTGCTACTATAGCAAATGTAGATGCTTCTGGTGCATCATTATATAACCTGTGAGTACCCTTAAAGGAAATATAATTAAATGCTGTTCTCTGGAATCTAAACCTCATTAAGTTCATTTAAGAAGTATGCAACGTCTGTATGTATCAATAAGTTCTCTCATGTAAGCTTAGCATACATGATTGGAACAACAAAAGTCCCCTTATAATGAAAAGGAGAGAGACAGAGAGAGATGGGCTTTGTATGAATCTGAAATACAAAGATGTTTTTGAACAAGATTGCTTGTATCTACAGGAAGCAGTTCTAACAGCAAGGCATGTTGTGTTTTAACAGCAGTATTACTAAGGCAGGTAGCCATGTAGATAGAGCTTTCCTTCCAACTGTATACATCAGATAAGATGAAGATCTCTTGCAATGAATACAAGATGTCCAAAACTTAAAAGAGGAAACAATAATTGAAATCCTGTATTTAGGCTGCAGTTTTTTAAAAAAAAAATTGTGTGTAGGAAAGAAAACTTAATTAGCTATTTCAGTAAATCTCAAAAAAGCTTGCCCCTTCTCCAATAAAAGGTGCAAATGGAAAAATAATGTTGAGGTCTTTAGTTTGAGTAATGGTCTGACCTTTGCGTACATGTGTGTAATGTGTACAAACTCTTATGTGGTGAACTCCAGAAACAAATATTAACATAAATGAAATCTAAATTATTATACTGAAGCTATCTTTTCTGAAATATAACTAATAATTCTTCAAAATTATTGAAACATTTCCAAGGCCTTTCCCCTCTGACATTACTTTGAATTGCTATTGTGGGGTATTATTTGTGCTCCTTAATTAGAAGAATATAATGATGGATTCTGTGTGCTTAAACTTCATCTAATGTAGCATCCATTCCTGCCTCTAGCACTTCAAGAAAATATGTAAATGTATTACAGCATTTCACTCCCTTTTGACTTTCTGCTTTCAAAAGTCAAGCAATACATGTGCTTCCTGTTTTTTAGTGTTGCCTCATCTATGTAATAAAATACTGATTTAGGTTTTATATAACTTCAGAAAAACATCAAGCTAACTCAGGGATTTAAGAATGAGTAGATCTTCTAGGTTATCCGCCTAGACTATAGTATCTTTGATCATTATGTTCTGTCCTAAATTGAACTTTTACCATTTATTTTTAATTAAAATGAACACTACCAGAATAAAAGTACTTAAGTTCTGTTGGTGCAAGGGAAGAGAATTTAATTTTTAAATTTTAATATGGGGTAGAGTTTAGTGAGCAACCCACTTACTCTCTGAAAGAGGGTGAATTAAACTTAATCTAAATAGGCTAGATGACAGGGATCAAATTTTTGGATTCAAATTGTTATAACTGAAAGGCATTTTTCTAAACTTACTGGAATTTAAAAATTGTTTCTATAAAAACAAAATGGCTACAGCTGGCCAAGGAGGATTAGAATATAAAGTTGCTTTATTGCAGGCATTAAAGTTCTATTCAAATTTCTTTATTTCTTAGCCAACCTTTTTTAAAAAAAACTTTATCAAATGTGGTAAATATTATCAGAAGAATGTTTTGGAGAATAAAATTATATGCTGTTTGAATATTATAGTTCAGATTGTTAGTTGTATTAACATGCTACACATATGTATGCAAAAATTTGTTCTGAGACCTGTATAAAGATAAGAGACTTGAGGATTTAGTCAAGAATATTTGAAATTATGGCAAACATTTTACCACATCTGTGAGGCTGCTAGGATCTGCACTGTTCCTCTCTCTAATATCATAAATGCATCTTAATCTAGAATCTGTAATGTGGCTATACATGAGAAAATACTTCATACTTTTAACTAATACCTTGGACAAATGTTGATCTTTAAGAATGTGTTCCAGTGTATTAATTATGTTCCTTAATAGTGGTATGAGACCTGAAAGCAAGGGTTTTTTGCATTTTAAGAAACCAGATGTACAGCACTCAGACTAAAGGTAGACATCACTGTTAGATCCAATTGTCAAACATAAGGTTTCAAGCAGGTGCAAGCACTTGCACATACAAACTATTATATTAAAGCCATGTGCCTCCAGGCTACAGATCCCTGGTGTGAATGGTTCAATTGATACGAGTGGAACCTCAGTTCGTTTGTCTGAACACAAGGCTTTATTGCAAATGAATATTGATAGAAACATACTGCAAGTCCTGGCTCACTGAAGCTGGACTCAGGCCAAAATGCTCTGCTTGCTATTTGTAAAGACCCCCTTGTGTCAGACCCTTCCAGTCTTTTAATATTTTAAACAGAGCACAATAAACTGAATTTCCTCAGATTCCTTTCAAAGAATTGGTATGATTTGAATGAATGCATTTGCAGAGAGGAAGTAAAAACAGTGTATCTGACTTGGGTTGACCTACACTGGCAAAAGGGTAAGTCACTAAGTGTGTATAAGGGGTTTTGTAAATTTTCTTTTGTATTTAAGATGATGCAGTATAAAGGCTGGAAAAGTGTAATATAGCTGTAAACAAATTCTGTTAATAGAGAAATGTACAGATTCATTTTGTACTATATCTTGTTGAATAAAGATGCCACTTTGGTGATTGGCCTGTAATGAATGCTGTAAGAGAACTTGTGTTGCCTTTTATTAAAGATATTTTTGACAAAACAGTGATTCATATTGTTAAACTTTACATTCCCATCTTTCAGATTTAATACTGATTTATTTTAATATTGCAATGTGCAATCCAATGCTTATTTACTGAGAAGCAAATCCCATTGAGTTCAAAAATATACAGATCATCATGCATGCCAGTGATAAAAATAATAGCTATGAATTATGTACCTATGTACTTCATACCCATGAATGTTTTGGAAGAATAAGTGAGCAATGTTTGTTCTTACATGTTTGTCATTTGTCATTTGTAGTGATATGGAGAAAGCAGTGTACCACCTGCAATATAAACAGAAATATATATTAATAATCAAGCCTAGACAAAATAAAGCAGTTTATGTGCATAAGAATAGTTTCCAGGCATAAGGATGGGCAAAGAACAACCCACGGCCTTCTGGCAGCATATGTCTATGGGCATTCACAACCCTGGAGATGTACGCTCTGTTTAGCAGTCACCATGGGAACGAAATTCTACATACAGTACTAACCTTCCCACTCCCTCTAAAGAATATAAGGATTGCTGTGCAGTATAGCCTTACTGGTAACTTTAACATCACTTTGCTGCAAAGTTTTGTTATACTCAAAAGAGTTTTATATGAAGAAGTAGCAGCAGGATTTGAGAAACAATGCAGATTTGTATCACCGGACTGAAATGGACGAACTGTAATGTATCTTTCTGCAAATAAGGCCAGGCCACATGCTTCCAGGCAAGCTGTTTTCTGTTGGCCTCTAATCTCTTAAAAAGTTGTAAGACCAACCACTCTAATGCATAATGAAACACTCAATGTACTTAAGAGAAATTGCCATGACAGTACTGTGTGTGACATTAGAACAAGCTCCTAACCTGATTTTAAGGGACAAATTTAAGTCAGATGCCTTCTTGTCACAATGAACAGAACTGCCAGTCAATCACTACATATGATAAGAACAGAAATTAGATCATTAGATATCATTAGTTCTAAAGGTTCATTAAAATACAACCATCCCAATCTACTACTAATTTATTTTGAAACATTTTTTAAAAAATAAATTACTCATTTCAATAGTAATAACATTACAACCTAGCACATTTGTTACAAAATAGGCAATATTAACTACTGAACTGAAAATACCCTTAACAAAAGTGCCATTAAATAGGTAGAGAGCGGCAAGGCTGTTTATTTTGCATTGCTCAGCCCCTCTACTTTTTCATTTTTGCTTTACGTACAGAATATACTAGATGTGGGTTATTTAGCTTCATTTTTGTTCTGTTTCCTGGTCTGATTTATTTTTAGCTTATATTTATGACATTTAGTAACTTTTGGAACTGCATTTTTAAAAGTGATTGAGATCTATAGTATTTTAAAAAGAAATTGCAATATAGTGCAGGTATTTTGCATTTACTTTAAAAGAGAATTAAGAACATGCTCAAACTTCTTCCAGTGAAATAACTGGAACAGAATATTTCTTATCCAGATTGTGCTATATATTTTTTAAATTAAGAATTAAGTTCATAATTTTTGCCTGAGAAAAAAATATAGAAAATGGAAAAGATAGAATGAGATATTGTTGAATAGAATGATATATGATCTAAAGCTTTTTTTTTTTTACTTTTTTTTAAAGCTTTCTACTGACGTTCATATAGATTGTTCAGTATGCAAAAATGCTCCCAAAGCAGTAGGAATGAGCTTGTAAATTGGGAAAATTTGTTTAAATTCAGACTCAGTCTACCCTCCAGCATGATCAACCCAAACAGATTATTAAGTCACATTCTAACTTTATTTAGCCAGACAGAATCATTATATAAACATGGAGCAGGTATATTCCAATGTCAAGGCTGAGAAAAGAACTACCAAGAGCAGGAGGAAAAGACTTAAATATATAGCTTGATTTTTGCATTCTGCAGTAGGCAAATGCCTGCAATAAAGCAACTTACCTACAAGTAATTAAGGCTGCGAAGTTCTGCTGTTATCTGGTTCCTGAATGCAGGTTGGGTTTCTGGAAGAACAGAGATTGATTGCTATACCTGGCCTGAAATCTGAACGATTTAACTATGAATGAAAATGTATATTCCATGTAAATTGAGTAAATGGTAAAGCAGCTTTAATCTATTAACTATTTATAAAGTATCATTATACAGAAAAGGAAGATATATTTTAAACCCACGGTTTTTTATTTATTTGCTTATTTGTTCCATCTATATGGCCACCCATCTCAACAAGTATTTCAAAGATTTTTTTCCCCCCCATCTAATCAGGACATAGACTAAACCTGTTGGCTTCACCATTGTTCTGCACTTTCATATTAGGGGAGCAATACTAAACAAATTCTGTTTCACATTTTCATCAAATTCAGATAAGTCAGTTGATGTGCTGAATGAGTATGTTAAATTGGTAGATGACTGAATAAAGCCTGTCCAGATAAAAGGGAAGTTCCATTGATAAACAATTTATCTTAGGGTCCTCAACTGAGTTACACTCCATCTTAAAAGTATTGAATGTGTTGCTGTAGATACAGTAGTAGGTTTCTTTAACTGAAAACTGGGCAGAATTTTGTTCCTCCTAGGCTGTTCATCTGTTTGCTTGCTTGCTTGCATGTTTACTTATACAATTTATATGACCACCAATCTCACTGCAGTGACTCTGGGTAGCTAACAGTAATAAAACAAAAAGAGCATAAATCCAAAACAATTCAAAACAATAACAATAACACAGAGTGTCAGAGGTCCAAATAAATCCCATCCATCATACAAACAGCCCCATGAAGAATGCATTACAACAGTCCAAACCATAATAGTCCAAATAGGAGGCAACTACAGCATGAATGACTGTGAATAGGGCCTCTCAATTCGGAAACAAGATTGCACTATTATCTGTGCTCTGTAAACCAAACGTGACTACTGCATTTTGCTGTACTAAAAGTTGACTTTAGAATGAATTTAAAATGTAAAATGTAGCTTCTGATCATCTGTATCAATGCATTTTGCTGAACAAGACAAGAAACAATGGATGTGTCCCATTGTCTTTCACAGACAGATGGAAACTGAACTGGAGTTGAATGTTATTTCAGACTGGGGGTGGGATGACTTTGCAGGCACAGCACAGGCTTTATATTTTGACTGCCACCCTCTCCTCTCCATTTCCCAAGATCAGCAGCTTACTCACATTCATAGAGGGCCACCATGTGACAGATCTCTCCTTTTTAAATCAATTTCTCTGAAGTATCCAGCAGGAAAAGGTATTGTTCTGTCTTTTGGGTGCTATATGACCATTGGAAGTCATAGGATAATAAAAACAAGTATATTTCAGTGGCTGGGTTTGCACATTATAACCCATAAACTATGTTTTACTTGCTACAGTGGCTGGCTTCATACTACATGCTAAGTCAAAATCAAATAAACCACACTGTGGCTTAGGGCAATGTGTGAGAAAATAAATGATAATACTCTACAGTATTACTATAAAATGTCATGAAATCTATGCCAAAAGGAAGCATATTCCATTAATTCTTGGTGAGTGAAATCCAGGAAGAAAATTATCATAAAAAGTAAGGTCTTTATATCAATTTCTGCTTGAGATCGGTAGGTTTCCATCTCGATTGGCCTCAGGAAAGTGCAAAGGCGTCCTTTTAATTTAGCTCTCAGAGGTATATTGATTGTTCAGTTCTGCCTGTTGTCCCTTTTGGAGGAGAGAGGGACGAATGATTGCTTAATTTGGTATGCTTTTCTTGATGCAACATTTGGAGCATGCGGAAAAGATAGCTAACACATGATTAGAATGAATTAATGGTACTAAGTTATTATACATTTGTTTCTTTGTGTGACAGATTAAAACCGGGACAACAACGCTCCGCTCTCCAACACCTCGAGGGAGGGAACACTCGGCCTCACAACGTAATTTGCCGCGCCCACAATCCTCTTCAGCCAATCCCAGCTCGCTTTTGCTCTGCTCCGGCCGGCTCAGGAGATGGCCCAATAGAGAGGCGCTGGCTCTTTTCTAAAAAGAAGGAGGGGAGAAGCCGAGTAGCTCTTCCACTTTAAGGGGGCCGCCGGCTGTTGCTTAGCTTTCCTGCCGCTGCTTGGGATTGAAGTTATTTTCCTCGGCACCGTCCAATTTCTCCTCTTTTGTGCCTGGAGCGAACGGGGGAGCCAAACTCCATGGAGCTTCTCAGGTAATCAGTCTGCTCCAGCCTGTCTTTTACCTCTCTACCCTTCTGCGAACCGAACGAGCAGGTGGAGGATAACCGGCCAGTCGTAGCCCGAGTCCGTCTGGTTCCTCCTTCATCTCTGCTCAGCAGCCCTGATGGGGTCAGTAAGAGAGCCTCACCTTTGTGCAGAAATACGTCTACGGCCATGTTCCCTCTGCTGAATCCCTGAAACTGATCAAAGGAAAGGAGCGTGCTTGGAAGCGTGCATTGCTCGGCGGCGGACTAAACAAAGACCAGATATTAACTGCTTCGCTCCTTCCCTTTCAGTAGCTTGGCTTGCCTTAGCTTAGACTGCGTGCGGATGAAAGAAGGGTTATCGAGGTTAGAGTGTAGCTTGTCTCCTTTCTCTCAAAACTCTGTTAAAATATATTTTCAGCAGGAGGCATCGGGAAGTCAGAGAGCGGCGCTTAACCCTCCCCCACCCAGTGCGCGATTTGCACTTTTGTATGTAGCTTGGATGAGTTGTGGTTAACTGGTGGCTTGAGGGACTGCTCATAGTCTGGTGATCCAAATTTTCCTACTTTACGATGCAATCGACTACGAGACTCCTGATAGCTCAGTTGCTCGTCTGTTAGGTAAATGAGCACAGTATTTCAGCCCTAACTGCACCCTGTTGCTTTGCATCCTGCTATGTTCAGGTATTCCTTCCTAAGATCTTTACCTGGGCACTTCAAGCACCTGCTTAAAGGGGAAATAATTGTTTCCATCATATGCCCTAGCAGCCTGTCAAGGGGCTGCCAGAGGGATGGCTCGCCACTCTGCCAATCAAAACCACTCTGCAGTTCTTGCAACCTTAATAGACGTTTTCAGGGAGGCAAAAGACAGGAATGGGAGAGTTACATCCCAAGGGGATATTACCTGGATTCCCTCCTTGTAAAATGTTACCACGGAGGATGATTTTACAAATGAAAGCATCTTCTAAAGGTATGCACTCATAACCCAGGGGAGTGGGTGGGGATGAAGGTTTTAACAAATGCAAATTCACAATATGTCTTACTTGCCACCCTCCTGTCTTTGAATGCATCAATTACTCCTATACTTAACGTACCAAGCTAAATCTGCTTGTATATTAATATTGTAGGTGGCATTCTCAAGGTTAGAAAATTGAAAAGGCAATTTATAACTTGTCTTGGCTTGTTTTATGAGGTTTAGTAATGCACTTACAGTATTAGACAAAAAAGCAGTGGTAAAAATAAAATGCAATATATGTGGGAGTGGTTAAACTGTTGTTTCCTAGATTAATGTAGGGGTGTTATTTAGCACAAAGGGGGAAAATATTTTAGATTTCTCTGCCTGAAGGAAAGCAATATGAGTCTCCTGACCCTCTATTCTGAATCAAGATGCATAGATTCTAAAAGCAGTCTTGACATTTTCCCATTGGGGCAGAAAAATCCATCTGTGATTCTCCCTCTCCCTGGTAGTAAAATATAACACTGAGGCATTAAGTAATTAGCAACATGTTATGCTTTCATACCATCTAACTGAGGGCCCTCAGTTGTTGTTAATGGGGGAAGGGAGCCTAACATTAGTGGGAAGGACGAGGGGTTCTGTATGCCTCAGGTGTCGAAAGGTCTTGGAGCACTGCTCACCTTAAATCTATATTATATGTGTGCACATATATCCCTTTCTAAAGAGGAATAGAAACCAGATCTTGGAGAAGTAACAGAAGAAGCCTGTTCTGAAAGAAAAGGGCTCAGATATCTGTCATCTTCTGTCATTTGAAGAATTCTGCCTTTGTGACAGGGAAAGAAAAAAACTTTGAAGCATCAATATTGCATTGTTCTTGCGGGAGTGAGGCTTTTGATACTGAATGCCTTAGCTTATGTTATGGCATGGAATGATCAAGGGGACTCTGAAAACTCAGTGTTGCCAATTCATGTTTGCAAATTATTTCCTGAGGAGTAAAGATGTTGGGTTTGGTTGGAATTAACATTTCACACCAATCCTAGATATTGTAGTTTTATGTCAGTGGTGATCAGTATTTTAGAGGCTAAGGGCTGGATTGATTTTGGAGGTTGGGGGACTAATGGCTACTATGGGTGGGGCAATTATAGAAAGCCAGTGGAGCATGTTACATATATAGGATTTTGTTTCTTTCCTGCCTCTTGGGGATGGGTTATATTTGTGAGGGTTTGCTTTTTTTAAAGTGTATTAAGTATATTTTAGTCCATGTACAACAGTTTTGTTGCCCTTTTCATGTAAATGCAGTGGGAAACTGTTCTAATAAATTTGTGCAATTGTACCACTGAAAATTAGTACTAAAATGAAAGGGGATTCCAGTGACTGCAAAACAGAAGTTGGTGACTGCATGTAGCCTCAGGTTGCCTGATCCTTTTCTTTGCGAGAGGCTGAAATCTGAGGATCTGGATAAGCAAAGGCGTAAGGAACCCTAACATAAGATAGCCGGAAGGAATGCAGGAGCCAGTGAATCGAGCATCAGAAAACCCGGTGGAAAGATAGGTGAGTGAAGCTTGAGAGAAAAGACAGAGGAGATTAGATTGTTTCTCAAGTTCCTTCCTTCAACAAGAAGAAGCCAAATTAGAAGTCAAGGCTGAATGTCACTGTCAGTAACAGAGCTCATAGCAGTATACAAAGCATTCTCTTTAGGTTTACTATACAGTCATGTGAAAAAGTAAGTACATCCCATGTAAAGTTTATTTTATTATTTTTTAAAACATGTGGGCATGTCAATATTTTATCTTCCTTCAAACAGTAGATAAAGATAAAAGTGATATATCTGGAAAAAAAAACTATGAAAATTGACTTTGCATTCATTTATTCAACAAAAAATTAACAGATATGCCATTTCTTTCTATGGGGAAAGTAAGTACCCCTTTGGCTCTAATACCTGGTATTGCCCTCTTTGGCAGAAACAGCCTCAAGTAAGCATTTCTTATAACTGTCTACCTTCTCTGACATTGACTGGGAGGAGTTTTTTCTATTCCTTCATGCAGTTCTTTTCAGATGTGCAACATTTGAGGGGTTTCTTGCATATACAGCCCATTTCAAATGATCCCACATCTCAGTGATATTTAAATCTGGGCTTTGACCTGGCCATTCCAGAACCTACCCACCCTCCCAGCCATTTCTTGGTGGATTTCCTCTAATGTTTAGGGTTGTTCTTATATTTTAAGGTCCACTTTTGGTTGAGTGTCAATTTCTGACAGATGGTCTCACATTATCCTCACGCACCTTCTAGAACAATGAAGAATTCATAGTAGATTCTGTGATAGTGAGCTACCCAGACCCTGATGCAGCAAAGCAGCCCCAAACCATAACATTTTCACCACCATGCTTTACAGTTGGTATCAGGTTCTTCTGGTGAAACGTTGTCTGGTTTTAACCAAACATGTCTTCTGGTACTGTGACCAAATAACTATCTTTGTCGTGTTTGTCCAGAGCACATTGTTTCAGATGTCCTGGTCTTTGCCCAGGTGTTCATGAGCAAACTTTAGTCTTGCCATAATGTTCTTTCTGGACAGCAAAGGTTTCCCTTGGCACACCTCCCACATAGATCTAATTTGTGCAGCTTCTTTCTAATGGTAGACTCATGCACTTTGACATCAGTAGTGGCAAGAACTACCTGTAGGTCACATGGTGAAATTCTGGTGTTCTTAGAGACTTCTTTCAGCGTCTTGCATTTTGCTCTCAGGCTGAACTTGCTGGGACAGCTTGGCCTAGGCAGGTTGGCAGTTATTTGAAATCTTCTCCACTTGTAGATGATCTTGTGGGCAATGGAATTATTGATGTCCAATTGTTTGGCAATCTTTTTAAATCCCTTCCCAGACTCATAGGCATCAACAATCTTCTTTCTGAAGGTCTCATAGAGCTCTTTCACCCTAGGCATGATGATACACACATTTCAACAATGAAGAGCAAATCAAACTAAATGACTGAGGTTTAAATAAGACACGTTCCTCCCAGATCCTTTCTAATGTTTTAAACATTTGCACCTGATCCAGTGCACCTGATTCTAGTTTTAGATATTTGAGTTAGTGATAAATGTAGAGGTGTGCTTACTTTTTCCACATGCGAAATTTGCATTTATGTTTATTTAAATTACACAATGGATTGCAAAAAGTAAATGGTGCATGATATTTGTTATATCTCCTTTATGTATCAATATTGTTAAAATTAAGATCAAATATCTGTATGCTGAAATATGTTTTAAAAATCAAACATTTCAATGGTTTGATGAGGAATGTCCCAATATTGGGCTTCTGTAAAGATGTCCCAGATTGTTTACAAAAAGGTCCTAGAAAACAGGGCTATATAGATATGCAAAGGATGAGTACAAGTTTATCTGTCTGCCACAACTTGGTCCCCCTTTGCCTGGGTGAGTGAGTATTGAGAAAGTTCTGAAACCTGCATTCCCCAGCTTTATTTGTCTATATTTTTATTTAAACATATAAGCATTTTTTAAAAAAGCCTGCTGAATCAGAATACCTTTGCTGCTGCCCCAAAACATCCTTCTCTGACCACCATGATGAAGAAAATGACAAAATCTGCATCATGTCATCATGAAGCAAACTCCACCCCTCTGTACTTATGTCTCAGCATTGATCACAAGTATATAAATAGTGGGATTTGCATTGTGGCATCATGATGCACATTTTATCATATTCCCCACCCCACCAGTGTCTATGCTGCTGTCCCCAAGAAAGTGACCCTCAGCTGTATACTGCCTCCAGAAATATGGATTCCATATAATGAGCATGGTCATTTGCTATTGTTCTTCATGGGTTTATCTAATCCTCTTTTCAAATCATTAAGTTAGTAGCCAACCACACAGACTATGGAGTCATTGGTGCTCTCTGAGCTTGGTTGCTTGATTGCAGACGTTTCATTACCCAACTAGGTAACATCAGTCAATCAAACAACCAAGCTCAGAGAGCACCAAGGACTCCACAGTTCAACCCTGAGCTTCTGTTGGTACTAGATAGCTCAATGGCAATCAATTCTTACTACAATATTTAAGTCAAATCAGTCATTGCATAATATAGTAGGAGATGGCAGCCTCAGGTACAGCCCTTGAGAGGGAGAGAACAGCCATAAGATGTTAGAGAACAGAATTGTGTATTAGGTTTCTCTAGTCCTTTGGAAATAATTCATAAAAAGTGCTTCGGAGCATGCTCTATGCCCTCTGAAGCTGTTGTGTGAGTTGTGTGACAGCCCTCCTTTGAAATCATATCTGAAGTATTGTATCTGCACAGCCCTGTTGTGGGTGCACTTCCTAACCTCACTGTAGGTACAGTGGGAGATGCTCTATCACTGGCTTTAAAGATTCATTGCCCATTCTGTCAACTTCTTTATACTGAGTCAGTTTCTTTCCATAGAAAGGATTATACTTTGAGCTGTTCCTAGTTTTAGTGATACTTGTCCAGTTTCCAAATACTTCCCAGAAATGAGGGGGACATGGATCCCTTTGGGTTGCTAAATCCTAAAGTCATACCTTGCAAACTTGGAAAGCCCACGTTTTGTTTTGCAGTTTTCAAGTGTAAAATGTTCCATTCAGATTATGCCAGACTTGTTTCCATGGTCGGCTTGGGCAGGGCATTAGCATCTTATTCCAATAATGGTGGTTTTAGCAAGAGGCAGAAGAGAAATGTTACATTCTGAAATCCTGCCTGCTCTTCAGAGGATCAGTTTAAGTAGCTGACATAGGATGTCCTTCCTCATGGAAAAGTGTTTCAGCTTGGGTCAAATAGCAGTTCCTCAGCAAAGAAGAAAGAGAAGCATTGAGGAAATGACCTAACTTTCCTGTTGATGGCTTCACCAGGCCTCTTATAGCTCCTATTTCCCACTAAGAGGGAGTCACTGTGGCCTACCCCTTCCTGTTGCTAAGCAACAACTCACAGATCCTCAACATGACATTATTCCAATTCACCTCAAATGGCTCAATTCTGGGGCTAATGAGTTTTGGAAATTTCCATACGTACAGGTAAGTCCTCAAGTTACGACGGCAGTTGGGACCAAAATTTCCATCGCTAAATGATGTGGTCATAAAGTGTGAATCATGTGACCGCATCACTTAGCAATGGCAATCCCTGCAGTCCCTGTTGCTGTCGTTAAGAGAGGGTCATGGGTCAATAAGCAAGCACCTCCTTGGAACTCCCTACCAGCGTCCAACAACCAGAGTCAGTGGGAAAGCTGGCAGGAAGTTGCAAGACCCAGGCGGTTCACAAGCAGGCCAGCAGGCAGGCTGCTGCTGGGCGGGAGAGGGAGTGAGGGGTGCGTGGGTGGCCAGGAGACATGGTGCAAATGCAGTGGGGCTTTGGATGGCTGCTACCCGGTGGGAGAGGGTGTGCGAGTGGCAGGGGAGGCATGCCACAAGTATTGCGGGGCTTGGGGTGGCTGCTTCCGGGTGGGGGAGTGTGCGCAAATGGCAGGGAGGGTGCATGAGTGGCTGGGAAAGCACAATGCCAGCACAGTGAGGCTCAGGGAGGGTGTGTGGGTGGGGGAGACTTACCTGAGCAACTTGCGACCTTCCCTGCTGGCAAATCATGAACATGTGACCATGGAACACTGCAACCATCGTAAGTGCAAGCTTGTTGCCAAGCACCCAGATCGCAATCATGTGACCATGAGGATGCTGGGACAGCCAGAACTTTGAGGACTGGTCATAACCACCACTCATTCGGTGCTGTTGTAACTTCAAACGGTCATTGAACGAGCTATCGTTAACCAAGAACTACCTGTATATGCTTATAAAACAACTTTAAGAGGTGAACACCTGCAGCAAAAAACAGGTACATTGAAGGACCTGGTTAGTGCAATAACTGCACTGTTGTCAGTGTACAATAATCATGTATATCTTTTTGCAGTCTAGTTGCAGAATTTTGTTGCTAGAAAAAAATGCAGCTCTCGGTCTAGTGGCATATTGACTACAGTAGGAAATACTATCACCTTCCTGGCTTGGCTTGGTCACTTGAATCATCCTGCTAAGTGCTAGGAAGATACTTTTATACATATTAACTTCTACCACCAGAGATCTTTGGACTGCTGAAAGGAAAAACCATTCCATTTACTTAGTTTCCATTCTACTAATAACTGAAGAATTTTAGAGCAAGAATAGATTGAAATCAATTGATTATATAACTGTGAGCTCTTTTTCTCTTCACAAATTGTCTGATTCAAAGGCTTCCCTGCCCTCCAAAAGACAGTGTAATCTTTTCAATAAAAGCAGAATTCATGGCAGTTTTACACATGCATATTTTATAATAACATCATTTATAGAAGTTTATAAATGATGTCCCTTTATTTATGTCCCTTTATAGCAACCAAAGAAGCAACCCCTTTATAGCAACCCCTTTAAGCAACCAAAGAAGGGATTTCAATCTGAGAAAAAATTAGTATATTTTGTTTATGACTAAAAGTTATTGTTTTCCACTCACAAACAGGCATTGTGTGAAGAAAATAATTTTGCCTGAATTGAAATTAAATGAAAGAAATTGGTAAGCTGAGAACACCAAGGATTTTGATTCCCACACAGGGAATGATGTTGGTATGCTGTGAGCTGCCCAGAATCAATTGGAGTCAGGCAGTGTGTAAGTTGAATTCTTAAAATAAATACATAAATAAAACAGAAGAAATAAGCCTGGAAGGACGTACCTCTCTAAGAATGGAATGTCATTTATCTATGCATTTTGAATTCAAGATGTTTCTTGTCCCTACTGGTTCCTAACTGCTATGAGTAACTAATGCCAGGGGAAGACCTTAAAGGTGTCTTTCTGAATTCTTTGTTTGCAGTTAGCACTGCTTGGTATCTGATACTATACTATGGTATGGTGAAAGTAGAAAACTAGTTTATATCACAGATTGGCATATTATTACACTGAGCAGGACAATCAACAATAAAAGACAGAATTTCCCTCAAAGAGAAAAAAGTTTGATCTACTAAGAAAACAACACTCAAAGATTCTCATTATAGGTGTCATAAATGTAAGGGAAGAGGCAAAAGGAATAGTTCTTTTATCTAATGTATGATTACATAAAACATGGATTATTAAATAAATCACCGTTGGCTGGGCTTGTACAATGTGCTAAATCATAAACTATGACTTATAGCCCACATAGACTGCATTATGCTTTAGAGTATGTGAACCAGACCTCTGCTAGGTTACATACCAGGAATTTCATAGGGCCAAGTTAAAGCACAGGTTTAACCAGCACAATTGTCCTATGTGACTCTATAGAGCTTTTGCAATGCATACAAATTAATGACATGGAGAGGCAACCTCCATGTCATTGGACTGGAGTCTCATTGGACTGACTGTACATACAAGGCGACAGACAACTACAGAAATCATCCTGGCTTTGGGGTGCAGATATATAATTGAAAAATTGTTTGCACATACAAATAATGCACCATAGGAGGTCATGAGTTGTATATCAAGTTAATTCTTCACATAAACATTATTTTAAAGAGTTTATGCAATAAGGTTTTAACAGTGTGCTTACATGAAGTAACATATTTTGTTTGAAGTAACATATTTTGATGCTGTTCCTCTTTGGTTTGCTGTAATACTTGCTTGAATCTTTCAAGAGTAGAGACACACTCTCAATCTGCAGGGTAGAATAGCCATGAACTTCAATAATTAGCAGTCAGAAGACACAATGAAAATCCTTAATCTCACAAAACATGGACAGACTCAACCATAGACATGTAGAAATAAACAATACTTACACATCATTCAAAAGAGACAATAAAAAAAGCTAAGAAGGAAACCAAAGGACCAGCAAAACCAAAAGACCAGAACACACATTCTCCAGCAGCCAACACCCAGACAAGTAAGGATTAACACCAGGCAAACAATCAAGCAGAAACCAACACCTTAACCAAAGAGAAAACCACACCCCCACCAACACTGGCAGGGTATACTGTATATAAACAGGGAGCAAACCCCACACTTGCACTGATGATGTTACCTAGTTGAGTAATGAAACATCTGCAAGCAAACAACCAAGCTCAGAGAGCACCAAGGACTCCACAGAATAGCCTCTGTTGTCTAGATCTTATGAACTTCGCGATTTCATCTTGGTTGTCCATCAATCTAGTGGAATTGCAAGGAGATAGATATAGATAAACACACATATACACACACATACATACATACACACTCACATATACATATATAGACACGCACACATATATGTACACACAAGCACACATTTTCATTCTATGGGGAGATCCCACTTCACATATTTTACTTAACTTTCCCTCTACAACCCAGGTGTATCCTGGTAGAACTTTGCGATTCAGTGACAGGTTACCATTGGAATGTCAATAACATTCTGTACCATCCCCAAAAGAAACTCGGCTCTATTTAGTGGCAGCTGATACTCATAGGAATTGCTGAGGTACAAGGCAATTAATGGTCGTCTGCCCCAGGGCTTTGTAGTAGATAGAACCAAAACGCAAAGTAAGTAGAACCAAGATAGAAGGGAATGTTTTAAGTAGAAACCTGTTTTTTACAAAAATGAAGTGACCCAAGCAGGGAAATCCGAAGGAAAGTAAACTGGAAAATAATAGCATTTTAAATGTGACAAAATGATATCCTACTGGGCAAAGGTAGATTTGATTGATTGATTATTGACTCTTAGCAACACATAGATACAAAGTGAAATAAAACCACAGTATTTCTAGGGAGTTAACAAATGCAGTCTGGGTTGCATAACAGAGGAAAGTGGGTTATAAGTTCCCATAATATTCTAAATGAAGCATTGTTTTGTGGCTTCCCCAACTTGGTATTTTCTGCAGGTATATGTTTGACCTATTCAGAAATCCTCAGCCAACAGTGGACATAACAGAATTCTGAGAGGTAAAAACCACTTCTGGAGTTGTGCCATGCTTGGGGAAAGCTTTTCTGAAGCATTGTGGGAAATTAAAACAGCGTTTCCAGAGAGGTCCCAGGGGTACATGAGGATATTACATATTGAGATCTTTTGAAAAGGAAGAGGGAGAGAACAATTTCAGCTCAGATAACAGAATGTCCTTTGAGAGATAAAGGAAAACATTAGTATTACAGTATTCTTGTTTAGATATTTGTGAGTCCTGGGCTCAGATGGGTCCTGGGAGGAAGACTAATCTGAAGGGTTATCATTCAAAAACAAGTATTTTAAAGGCAAATCATCTGCTACCAGATTTGTGAGCTGGGATTAAAAGAATCTTGCTCCTGCATTATAAATTTTCCATTGTATAAATGAATTAGTCTTATTTAGGCATTGTAACAAAACATAAATAGTGCAATTCATATTCTGTTTTTACCCAGTCATGCTTGTGGTTCTCTCTGAGCCTGAAAGCAATGAAGAATGTGTTCAGAAATAACAAATGAACTTGCTGAATTGTACAACAGATTTATTTAAACTATCAATTTTTCTTTTTTGTGTGTGAAAGAGCGATGTACCATTGACAGTAGACGGAGGAACATAAACATGAAGGAAAGCAATGTTATACCAGCAGTGCTCATTTTCTTGTCATCTTTTTGAGGTTTTTTTCTGGATACTTAAAAAAGAAAAAAGGAAGGAAATTCTCTCATTGGCTTCCTCTGTGAACCTCTAGATAAAATATTTTTCTTCTTTGTGTCCTGCCTTCACCTTTCTTTCAGGATATTTTCATTGAAGCTGCTTCGAAAAAGTCAGTGCTGTATCTGAAAATTATTCAAATTATACTTAGCCAGAAATTTAAGTATACAGTAAGCCAAAAGAACAGTTTGAACCAGTCAGGTGGGGGAAAAAACAGCAAAATCCTGAAGTCCATAGATCCCTCCCTGTCTCAAGGGCAAAACCAAAAAGAACATAACACTGCCTGTGACCTTAAATGTCTTGGATAGAGATTTGCATAACTGGTTCGTTTGTTTAAAATAGAGCTATTGTTTGGGACTGAGACCCTTTTTCACACTTAAATTTTAAGTATTGTATAGCTTTAATGGGCAAAAAGGAAGAATAAGAGTGATTTACTCAAATGTCACAGTTGTGAAGGAAACTTGTCAGCTCACTTCCCTGCCAAGAACAGGGAAGCTGTATAAAGATAAAGAAACTGTTTTCAGTGTAGTGGCTTAAATTCAAAATGTCCAAGTCCCTGTTCGTAATGTTCTAAATTGGTTTGTTACGGGGTTTTTTCTTTAATGGTAGGGAGAGGTTCCTATGCTACTAAGAACTATGCAGCGATCCCCATCTCAGGGACAAAACCAGAAAGAACACATACCATCTACAGTATAATCTTAATTTTCTTAAATGGGAATCTTGTCACCACACTGCTTGTTTACAGTATGGCTTCTGCTTGCCTAAAAATGTTGCAGACTTTTTTTATGCTTACAGTAGTTGTATAACTTTGCTGAGAAAAGAGAGCAATAAAGATTTATTTAGACTTCATAATTGCGAAGAAAATTTGTCAATTTCTTTGACAAGAACAAAGAAGCTGCATAATGATAAATGAACTGTTTCTAGCACAGTAATAGCATAGTCATTCCCAACTTTTTTTTTTTTTTTTTTTTGCAGCATCTCATTCCAATGTTCTTCTCCACCCTATTTGAAAAATGTTAAAATTGTGTGTGAATTCTGATGGAACCCTCGAGAGGATAAATCATGCCTCTTTGTGCATTTTTATATTGGCCCAAGGCCACCCAGCTGGCTTTGTGCCTAAGACGGGTCTCACGGTTCCTAGCCCAGTGCCTTAACCACTACACCAAACTGGCTCTCATAATAAATACATTGGGAGCCAAATTGTCTTATATCATGGATTAAACTGACAATTCTTACAAATATTATTTCATTGATATTTTGTAATCTCTACAATCTTAAATTCTTCATAGTTCTGATTTATTAATTGAATGCATTGCTAATTATAGTTGTGGACAAAGAGACTACAAACTCTGACAAAGAGTACTTGCATAACTTTAACACCAAACTTATCACTTGTTTCTCAATGTTCTCCTACCTCCTTCACTTTTACTGCCCTCTTGAACTTCTCAGTCAACCTCCAGAAGGCACTGCTATCCTAGTTGTTAAGGAAATCCAGATTCCAACTTCACCATGGAGTCTTTGGGTGACTTTGGGCCAATATCTCCCTCCCACTCTCTCCATCCTATTTTATGGGATTACTTTTGTGGAGATAAAATGAGGGGAAAATCCCCTTTAATGCTACTTTGAACTCCCAAAGAAAGCTAAAGCAATTAATAACATACATACATACATATATAAAAATGACATTTGAATATATAGTTATATATCACTGCATTTTTATATCTGGAGAAGAGTATATAGGCATTTGAAGACAACGCACCTGTCTGGCATAATCCTTCTTCCAAGCTAGAGGAATAATAACTGATATTTGACCTTGTTTAGAAGCCATTTTCAATTCCTCAGACTTACTTCAGCGCTAGTCCAAGCTATTTTGCTGCCTGAAGCAGAGCGTAATACCTTAGGTCAATCAAATTATGTTAGCATCTGTGCTTCACCAGAGCCTCTCCTTGTTCCTGGCAGTAAAATATAACAGTAATAAATAATTATTTGCTGCCGTTTCATAACATCCATAATCTGGAGCCTGAAGTAGCTTCAGCTCTAAGCTCTTTTTGGACAAGACTAGGGAGAAGCAGTCTTATTTCTGCACTAATTCCATTAGAAGATCATTTTACTTGCTTCTTTTATTTCTTGCCTTTAAAATGGTTTAGATTATTATTGGTTACTGCCTTGCATTTTTTCCGTGTTCATTTTCTGCTTAATGGTGTACCTATATAACTTCAAATTTGTTGTGAGCTACTTAGAACACTAGGGATGATAGACCCACAATATTTTAAAATAAATATATATTTTTTAATTCTGTGGCTGATGGGATACAACTTCTCTGAGCCTATGCAGAGCATTAGTTTTCTTGTACTTTAGAGTTATTTATTTCATCAAAGTTATGAAGCTGACCAAATTTGAATGGCTTATAATAAAAACAGCCATTAAAAAAAAAAGCTGATAAAATGGCCAAACCAGAATAAAAATAATGGAAGCCAAAAAGAACAAGACCCGATTATGCAAAATATCCCACAAAACATCCCAGGGCTTGGGGAAAGAGGCAGATTTTCGAGACTTGCTTAAAGCATGGCCAGGCCAAGGCAACACAAACCTTTCGGGGGCTACCATTCCAGAGGACAGGTGCCACAACAGAGGAGGCCTGCTTCCTGGAACCCATTAGATGACATTGTTTCAAGGATGGGACCCAGAACATACCCCTGTGCTGGATTTTACAGAGTGGGCAGAAATGATGGGAGAAAGGTGGTCCCACAGGTAATCAGGCCCTATGTTATGAAGAGCTTTATAGATCACCAGCATACCTTGAATTATATCCAGACAGTCATCGGTAGCCAGTTTAGCTCGCACAGCAGAGGTGTTTCATGAGAGTTCTGAGGCATACCTACAACTGCTCATGCATTCTGGACCTGTTGCAATTTCCTTCATGCAGAGTGCTGTGTTATCATCAAAAGCTTTTGTGGACTAAGACATAAACCAGGACTTAGCAACATGGTATTTGCAGGCTCCATGGCATGCGTGAGCCCTCCCAGATGCCATTTGTAGAACCTCAACGTTCAGTTTTTTTAAATAATAAATGACTAAAATCCCAGGGGATTTCCAATCCCATAAGATTTCTGGGTTCTTGACTAAAATGTCATGAGATTTTGAGTGAGAACACCAGAATCGCATTGTTTTTATTTTGGCATCCACTCTACAGACCATTTGTAGTCTTTCACAAAGCACCAGTGTGCCATAAATCACAGGCTTGGAATAACTGTACTAATCTACAGCCTGCTATGGGAATTGATGTGTTCTATGTTTGAACTGTGTTGTGAAAGAACTTGCAGCAGAAAACCTATACCCTCTTTTTAGCATTAGGGTCATATTATGCTCCAGTGGTTCATTGTCCCATAAGAATTTACTTTGTTGGCTTGACTTTATTTAATTTGTTATAGTTACTGATAAAGAAATAGTTGGAAGTTAAGATTTTCCAACAAAACTCTAAACATGCCACTAATTGTAGTGATTACATTTGTTTTTGCAGAGTTGTAAGCAGGAAGAGCAAATATCAGTACATTTTTATGTCTGTGGCTGCACCAGTAAATCTATTTACATTACAAATATACAAGGCAGAAGATGCAGAGCAACTTTGACTTTGATAATGTTACTTATCATTAATCATTCTTGTGTAATACAGAAAGCATTGAAAATGAGAGAGAAATGATGCTACACACATAGTAGCAAAACCTGTGGAAACTGATGGAAAGAATAATAGTAAGACAGTGTATTGATACACGGTAATTAAGGTAGTGACAGTGAAGTAGATGCGGGTATTGTCAGTGTCTTATTGTCTAGGTCTGCTTTGCTAAATAAATATTATATTCTGATATATTATTAATGTCATTTAGAGTGGTAGATAAAAACACAGACTATTTTTCTTACATATAATGAAGCTATACAGCTAAATTGCATATTCCTAAAATTTCTTCCTTATAGGTGTGTTTCAAATTAAAGAAAGAGCAATTTACAGTCAGCTGGAGTGTCTGTTCTGTATTGTTGTATTAGATTCCGATTTTGTGAAGATGAGTAGGAAACTGCAACAAGCATGACATCTTTGGCCAACGTCATTCCTTCCCAACAAACTGAGTGGGTCTCCTTCAGTGATGGTCTGCACCTTTCTGTTACCTCCCAAGGTAAATTTCTCTCCTCTGATGACATAGATTTTTGCTACTTGTTGAAATGAATTACCATTTGAATTCAGCTGTAGTTGAAAACAAAAACCTCCTGTGGCTTGCAGTGAATCTTCTACATATGCACAATTCTCGATCCCCTTCCCCCCATCTGTGGGTTTTTATCCCTTTCTCAATTGCGTGTTACAAGAAGAAGTCTCCTTAAAAAGACTAAGGAAAACCTTGTGTCTAAGTAAGTTTCTTGTGATTATCCTGATCTGCTGACCAGATCCCAGGTGGTTCAGTGTAAAATGTAGTCACAGTTATATAGCAGGTATAGGGTACAGCTATGGAGTGTCCACTGTAATGTAAAAATAAAAAATTCAAAATTGTAAAAAACTTGGAAGATTCCACTATCCTTGAATAAAAAATAGTTGGATTTTGGAGTGGGAATTCTAAAATCTAGGGAGAGTATTGAAAACTGGTAAGATTTCAGGTGATTAAAAAATGTTTTGAAGAGAAGAAGCCTGGGGTCAAAAATGTTGTCTAATGCTGAAATATAGTATTACAGTGAATCCCATCAGCCATTAAGCTCATAGGGTAAATTTGGATCAGTCACTCAGTGTATCTCAAAAGATGGCTATGAAGATAAAATGAGGGCATGATGTCCAGTTTCCTTGGCTTCTGGGAGGAAGCAGGATAAAAATAGTCCTAAGGATCAGATTTCAGTTAGGCAACTAGGACATAGTGGATCATGGTTTAAAAAGAGAAAGAGAACACAGTAGTATGCTTTGATACAATTAGGTTTAGAGAACTAAGAGCTGTATTGGTGTAAGTGGAAATGTGGGTCAAGCTAAACCTTTATGGGATTCCTTCCATGACTATAGTTTTATGATTCTCTGGGCAGAGCTTTTTGTTACAAAAAACTGAGGGATGATGGGGTTTTGTGGCAAAAAGGAGGCAAGCAGCAGTACTATGCTCGTTTTTCCTTTTCTTTCTGTAATATCTTCATTTTACATTCCATATGCAGCTATTTTAATATGTATTTGCCCATTTTACCTACATAATAACTGGCTTCATATATCAGACTAATCCATGGTCTCTTTTGACAGTGATCTGTTGAATTAGCTTTGGTGGCTGGATTCAGCTATAATAGAAAATCATAGACCATGATTTAGAAGTCACAAAAGTTGGGTTCATATGTCCTACTAATCAGTCCAAACAAACCACATAAGGAGAGTCTGAAGGTAGAAGTGGAAGGGAGTTTGAAGGTATTCAGTGTGGCTACTGTGTTTCTCTGTTCAGCAAACATAGCTTTAAAGTCACTGTATACCATTAACAGAAGTTAACAGATGATAAAGTTGTCTATTTTGTATAAATCAAACAATTGTGGTGGTAAGAGCGGCGAAATGTCAATATTTCCCCGCTCTTATTGCATCCACAGAATGCCACCCAGCAGCCCTGTTGAGAATCACCCGATCCCTGTTGAGGAGAGGGAGTTCAGAAAACCATTTACAGGGCTACACTGAGGAATTTTCCGAGCATCTGCAGGATAAAGTCGCTTGGATCCGTTCTAAGTTGGACGTCAAGCATGAGGCATGGTCTGGAGAGATGCCCGGGGAATGTCTTTGCCAAGTTATCTGGGACCAGTTTGATCCTGTTGGTCCTGAGGAAGTGGACAGGATCCTCTGGACTGTAAATGCCACTACATGCCCTTTAGATCCATGTCCCTCCTGGCTGGTGAGGGCAGCCAGGGAGGGGACGTGTGGTTGGGTCCTGGTGATGGTTAATACATCCTTGAGAGAAGGGGTGTTCCCAGCGACCTTTAAGGAGGTGCTGATGCACCCCCTCCTCAAGAAACCATTGCTGGACCCTACTGTTCTGGATAATTTTCATCCAGTCTCCCACCTCCCCTTTATGGGAAAGATGGTTGAGAAGGTGGTGGCACTGCAGCTCCAGAGGATTTTGGATGATACGGATTATCTGGACCCCTTTCAGTCAGATTTCAGGCCCAGATATGGAACAGAAACAGCATTGGTCACACTTATGGATGATCTCTGGTGGGAGCAGGATGGAGGTGGTGCATCCATCCTGGCTCTCCTTGATCTTTCAGCGGCTTTCGATACCATCGACCATGGTATCCTTCTGGACCGACTCAGGGAGTTGGGATGGGCAGCATAGTCTTGCGTTGGTTCCCCTCCTTCCTCCAGGGCCAGTCCCAGTCGGCGTTGATAGGGGAGGAGAGATCAGGCCCGTGGCCCCTCCTTTATAGGGTGCCACAGGGTTCAGTACTCTCTCCTCTCCTTTTTAGCATCTACATGAAACTGCTGGGTGAGTTCATCCGTCTCCATGGGATGAGGTATCATCAGTATGCTGATGATACTCAGTTATACATCTCCATCCCAGGGGAAGTAAGTGATGCTGTGGCTGCCCTTTCCATGTGCCTGGAGGCTGTGGGGGTCTGGATGGGGAACAACAGACTTCAGCTGAACCCTGGCAAGATGGAGTGGGTTAATGGCCCCTCGGCCCCTAGGAATTTGCCAACTTTGGTTCTGGATGGGGTTGCACTGCCCCAGACAGATCCAGTGCATAGCTTGGGGGTCCTCTTGGACTCACGACTGCTGCTCGAAGAGTAGGTGGCAGTCATGGCCAAGAGGGCCCTTGCGCAACTTCGTGTTGTCGGCCGGTTATGCCCTTTCCTAGACTGAGAGGCCCTTTGAACGGTCACTCATGCCCTGGTCATCTCCCATATAGACTATTGTAATGCGCTCTACATGGGGCTACCCTTGAAGAGTATCCAGAAGCTTCAGCTGGTCCAGAATGCAGCCGTGCAGGTGATCTTAGGTGCATCAAGATCAGCACATATAACACCTTTGCTCCATGAGCTGCATTGGGTGCCAGTCTGCTTCTGGGTCCAATTCAAGGTGTTGGTTATCACCTTTAAAGCCCTACATGGCATGGGTCCAGGGTACCTGAAGGACCATCTCATCCCCGTTACATCAACCTGTCCCACCCGGTCATGCAGAGAGAGCATGCTATGGACCCTGTCTGCAAGAGAATTTCATCTGACGGGGTCCAGGAGGCGAGCCTTCTCTGTAGCAGCCCCTGCCCTTTGGAACACTCTTCCCCCAGAAGTGAGGTTGGCCCCCTCCCTTGTAGACTTCAGAAAAAAACTGAAGACCTGGTTCTGCCATTACGCATGGGGTGGGGATGGGAATACTCAGTTTTGGGGTTGTCTGGTTCCCTAGTCTTACCTTTGACCAATATTATCTGGTTACAGGCTGAAATAATATCACCATCTCTTGGATTTTATTGTATTTAATATTTGTATTTAATATTTGTATTATTTATGTTTTTATTGATTTTAAATTGTTTTGTTGTGAACTGCCCAGAGTCCCTCCTTGTGGGGGAGTTGGGCGGTGATATAAATTTGATAAATAAATAAATAAATAAGTGTGATGCTGTATTACTCCTTTTTACAGTGTAGTTTTCATTGCAGGCCACACTAGGGAGCCACTTGAGAGATTTCTTTCCTCCTCTGATACTTCCTCTGAAGGCATCCAAAATCTAGATGGAGAATTGCCAAGTCTTTCACATGCTGAGTTGGGAGAAAGAATAAACAAAACAGCTGTAGGCCTTGATCCGTCTTCCTCCTTCAACACATGGGTCCAGTTTGAAGATGCACCCTGGACCAACAGTTCACCAGAGCATCCACGTACAGGTTGGAATGTCACTTATTCATTGTGTATAGGAGAGATTAACAATAGGCTACATCACCTTTTACCAACCTGGTGTTCTCCAAATGTCCTAGATTAGAATTCCCATCATCACTCAGCCAGCATGATTATGCACGCTGGTTTTATATGTTTAGATGGCATCATTTTGGGGAAGGCTGAGCCACATTAAAAGGGATTATTCACAACCTAATGGATGGTTAACTGAATTAGTGAGAAACTGGAATGGTAATATATAGTTTATCTTCCTTCAGCTGGATGGTTTGGAAGCTTCTATATTACTTGAGCTAGGCTGTTTAAGATGCAAGTTGCTATGATTTTGTTCTGTGGATACTTCTTAAGCATGTTGATAAAGGAAGACAACTTCTAAGCCTTGACATAAAAGCATTTCTATTTTAAGGGAGTGTAAGAATATTGATGTTGCCCAGTGCCAGTCAACCGTCCAGGTACTGAACAGGCACATTGTGAAGTGCTTTCCATACAAATCATTGGCTGCTGCCTTATTTGCTCAATTTTTGGCAGCAAATGATACAGCCTTTTAGAGGAACAATCAGTGATAGTTGTTCTGGGCCCTACATATGAAGGGGACCCAATCTGAATTTTGATTCAGTATTCAAAACAGTTGGATAAAGCAATGCTTTTAATTTAAGCTAATCAGTAAAACTATAACATCAAGGGATTGGGTTTCACACAGACTCTTGTTACTGTGATATTTACTAAAAGAGAGAAAATAATTAAGTTGATCTAGAATGCAGTGAGAAAAGGGGGCAACTAAATCATTGTTTTGGGCCAGTGCCTCAGAGTATTTTTATTTTATTTTATTTTTAAAAAATAAATGTATTTAAAAAGCCCTGCTAGACGAAAGACAGTTTCACAGACTTGAAATTTGAAGATGATTATTTCCTTTTTGTTGCTGCTTTAGAAATAAGCATACAGTCCAATTTAGAAACAAACAACTTCAGCCCTTTTTCACCAGCCTTCAGGATCAGAGGCAGAAGGAAATCTTTCATTTAATTTGCTATCCGATTGTTGTTGTTGTTGTGTTTGGTTTTTTTGGAGCTGTCCTCTACTTGCAAACATGTACTGCAGCATCAGTAGTAGTGGTTTGTTACTGGTTGGTATGCATTTTTAAAATATATAATGTTGAGATTAAAATATTTGACTGGCTTTAAAGTAACATTTTTTTAAAAAATGAAAATTCCTAATTTTTCATCTAGTTATGCAAATAATGGAATATGGAATATGACTAGTATGGTATCAGTGGGATGTTAGGGAAACAACTAAGGGCTTAAGAAGTGACCTTAATCATCTCCTTTAGGCAATTTGTCTTCTGTGGAAAGATCTGAAGCCTGTTGGCTATCAATTAGATTTACCGAAGGGTTGATCTGCAGCTTGGAATTTATTGAGGCATGAAAACTAGCATTAGAAAAGGTCTGTTTTGATTGCAGTGTTTAGCTTACACTCTTCTCAAGGACTTTGTCTGATAAATAACAGACCTGATAAATAATAACCTGATAAAATAGTTCATGTGACTTGGAAGTTATCTCACATCCTTGGGAAGGCCTGTTCACAATAGGGCAAATCTCACGTGATGCTCATTATACTATCTAGTCTGGAGCTAGAAAATATTAAGTTAGGGTATATAGCCACAGAAAGAAAGCAATAACTGAAAACGAAGAGATATTAAAGGTACTATTTGGTGTCAGACTAGAAGCTGATTGCAGCTGATTTACTGGAAATGTTGACTGCAATCCAATCTGCTTCAGTGTAACTTACTTTCAAATGGAGGATTGCACTGCAGGGATACAGTGTGACTGGAAACATTTGAGATGAATTTCTCAAGAAAATTAGAGCATGTAGAATTTTATTTCAGAATGTATGGAAATACAGCTTTGATTTTAATGGCCTTATGGTAGTCACTTTTTGAATATGGGACTTGAGGAGAAACTGTAACCATATTCAGACATTCTTGAAGTATGTACAGCTGAATGTTTGCAGACATGAGGCAAGGATCATAAAAGTAGGAACCGATTTTCTTGGCCTTTTTCATGTGTAGATCATTCCTATGTGAACATATAGGCTATGCATATGTAAGGTTTGTATATACTGCATGATATTCTGCTTTTTGCAAAGTAAAAACATGTTTAGAAATGTTATATGCGTGCAACATAATAACATATTTTAAAGGTTATTTTGAATGATCTACAGCAACCTTGGCTGCTTTAAGCTGTGTGGACTTCAACTCCCAGGATGCTGGCTGGGGAATTCTGGGAGTTGAAGTCCACGCAGCTTAAAGCAGCCAAGGTTGAGAAACCCTGATCTACAGGAAACCTCAGACTTCCATGTTTCCTTCCCCTACTCCTTTCAGAAGAGTTAACTCTCCAGAAGAGTTAAGAACTACTAGTTTCAGGTTTGATTTAAATTATTTAAGTAGTAACTTTATGTGGGATTAGGATGAGAATACAGTTAACAAATCAGGATATATGAAACAGAATTTAAGGAAAGTTAGTATTAAATTCAATCATAATTCTGTCATAATAAGGTGGAAGCTACTCAGTGACTTTCGAATCATCAGAATAAATCTGACATTACATCAACTGTCTCAGGAAGTTAAGAATTGCTCTATATAAGTTCCATCTTCCTCTATTAATATTAATCCTCTTAATTTGTAGGAACACTCGGTTTAATTGTAAGGCCTGCCTAACACCAAGTTGTTTTTATCACTTAAAAGAGAAAGCTTAAGCATTACATTAATAGAACTGGATTTTCTGCTTTGTTCTATGTTCTGCCTTTACTGTCTGATATCATACAGGGTGTTACTTTATGACCAGCTCCATCTTTTTTCTGAGCCAATCTGGCTTTGTCATTACCATGCTATTTGTGTTCTTATCTGACTATTGAAAATATACAGCACAGTTAACAAGCATTGCTCTGTTATAAATTCAGTTGTTAAGTTACCGTCAATCAAAGTTTCCCTAGGCAAGGTCTGCAATCACCAGAGCTTTGCTTCTCAATCAGGTTATCTGAGGGCCTTTTTTAACTCACAAGTTCTGCCACTTGAAAAGTTTGAAAACCCCTGCTCTAAAATGTTATTTACATTTATAAGCATTGATTTATATGAACATTTATATCATATTAATATCTCTAATTATCCTTTACTATCTATGGATGTATTTTGCCACTTGGCAGCAGATTCTTACATGAGAAGAGACAAATGTGTACTTTGTTATGTAACTGTATTTGTTACTATGTATGTAAGTGTTGAAGAGCATTTTTAGGATGTAGTTGCTAAGTATCCTGCAGAGCTCTTTCTCTGGTTTAGAAAATCTTGTCCATCCAATGAAAAGACAACCCGAGTAATGGAAGAGTGAGTGTCTTCAGCTATTATTTGTGGCCATCACTTTCATGTCCTCTTTTCAACCCAAACAAGGACTTGCCTTTCTCTTTCTGCTCATGGAAGAGCACAAGGGCATCTTCAGCCAGAATCTGGGAGCAGCATAGACCTTCTGACATGTGTGATCAGATTACAACCTCTGAGGACAGAAAATGGCAAAACTTTGAAAATTAAAGTTCATACTACAACAAAGAAATGGAGACAAGCCACCTGAAATCAGCAGTTCCATGTTCTACACACTCCTGTTTTATACTTGATCATCCCTCTTTACAGAACTCCTTTTGTGCCATTAAATTTAATAACCTTCTTTTTCTTTTAAGCCTCATCTCCAAAACTATTTTGCTGGATGTGTCCCTCCTTGGGATATTCAGAGAGACAACCTCTTGCTTCAGACAGCAGTTGGACAACTACTTCAGAAAACAGTAGCAGCCCAAGTATCACCCCTTCTTATACTGATCTTCAGTCAATAAATACAGAGGATCTGACTAGTGGAGGCGCATCTGCTGCAGACTCAACTGGTAAGCAACACGATTGATTGATTGATTGATTGATTGATTGATTGATTGCTCGATTGCATCTGTAGGCCATCCTATTCCAGACAACTCTGAGAATACTCTTCCCTTTTTATTGACCAAATTTTGTTGAATACATTTATATAATTCAGAATATCTGTTCTCAGTGAATCCCCATGATAGGGTAGTACTCACACTTCAGGCAGAATTAAGTAAGCCGTTGTCTTATTGCTATATTCTAAGTGCTGTTATTGCAGTTATCAAAATCCAGCAATTAGGTGGTGGGTGTTTCAACATATGTTTTAAATTTCAGTTAAAGTATTGTTTTGTCCCAGTATCTTGGCATTTCTCTCACATTTTAAAAATCTCCAGCTTTTCCATTTGATATGTAGTTCAAGCAAGGATTTTTTTGTGGGGGGGGGGGGGAAGGGCCAACCTAGATATG
Source organism: Liasis olivaceus (assembly GCA_030867105.1). Lineage (NCBI taxonomy): Eukaryota > Metazoa > Chordata > Lepidosauria > Squamata > Pythonidae > Liasis > Liasis olivaceus. The sequence goes on from CM061349.1 coordinate 43,366,155, forward strand.
ACATTCACATATTTAGATCAAGGTGGCATTTCCCCCCCCCCCCATTAATAGGTGGCATAGGGACTGTAACATTAAGCATGGAGTTAATTTTTTGCCCCTGCCATTGTCTCCGTTAATTTAGTTCTCTTTTTCCATATATACAATTACTTGCAAAAAAAAAATAAAAATACACATATGGTGTAAACTAAAAATAATAGATTTTTCATGGCCCCAAGGTTAATGTTGGAACAGAAGAGGAAATGAAGGACAAAAATTATTGATGTAAAACATTGTGATCTGATATTTCAAATAAGTAATAGAAATAATAAAGCATAATAAAATTTTAATGTCTTGAGTGAAGAAGCAATTATGGGAAAGGAACTATTTAACTTCTCTGTGCTTGACCTTACTTGGTTAGCATGTCATATTTGTACGCTTTTAACAGTAGCGCTAACTGCTATTATTTGTAACTCATTTGATATGTGCTGATTATTGGAGTGTGACTTACCCATACAAAGGTGTAATTTCCCATTATTAAAACAAAGCAAAGATCCTGCTCTGTCCCCAAGAACTGGAAGGAAATGGCTAGGGTGGGCAGGGGGGAGGGGGAGGGAATATCTACTTACTAAAATAAGAAACTCCACTTAATGTGGTTGCACCAGAAGTGTGGGAAAGAATCATGAGATCATATTGGTAAGAAGCAGAATAATGTGGTTTAGTTTTGATGGGAGGTTTAGAGGTCCAATTTTAGAAGCAGCTACTTTAAATGATAGAGGGCTAATTAGAAGCAGATCATCTATAAAAAGAGTAGAGAGTCAGAGAAAAGGGTTGGGCTCAAAAGTTGGTTTACTTGTTCTAACATAGTCAAATAGAATTTGTTGGAAGGCTCTACATTCCCCCACCCTTCTCAGAAGAAAGAAAATGTTGGTGTATCTCATCATCTGAATCTAAGTTGGCCAATTTATGATGTGTACACAGATGCCTTAGGGCTGTCAATTTAACAATCCATTCTTAGCCAGTCTTGTGTATCCAGGAGAGAGAGCTGTAATCTAGGAAGCAAACACTGTTTACAATACTGAAATGAAATGTTGCTGTTTGTATTTTCTGTTCAAAAAGAGACCTTTTAAAAGTATTCATGATCACAATTTGTTTTAATTTTATCACAAAATTTAATCAAACCCTGGTTCTGCCTTTGGATGTGTGACATTGTATGGATGGTTCCTTTTCATGTGTGCTTATAATTTATGTAGCGATCTAGGTGCAGCATATTCAAGCTGCATCTGACATGGTAAATGCTTGACAATTAATTATATGATCCAGAGTTTGGGTGGGACAAATGGGAATCATCAATTCACTTTCCAAATTAAGTTCCCACACTATTGTCAGAGGTCCTCTAGTCCTATGAGTATTAGAACCTGCATGCTTGTGTTGTTAATTACTCTAACTGCTACTCTACTAGTTAGAAAAGAGTAATTAAGAAATTGTAATAATCAAAGGTAACTAAGAACTTTGTGACCAGTTGAGGGCAATAGTAATTCTTCAGGATGAGTTACTTTTCTCCCCAGGCTTTTGATTGGCCAATGCACAGATTCCTTTCATGAGATTGCCAGCAGGATGGTGATTCATAATTAGATTTGCAATGCCAGATTATGTTCCCTCTGGAAAATTCCATAGTACTTGGAATTTTCCAGAAAATTTATGATAGATGAGCAGCAGTAATCAGAACATTTTATTCTTATAGTTTCTGTAATTTCTCTTACCTGAGATATTTTGCTGAAAACACAGTGGAAATCTAGAGTCAAGCTGCCTGATCTAATGCCCAAGCAAAATATCAGTCAGTAGAATAAACCTGTACAGGCAGCTAGAATATGTGAAGCTAGAATATCTGAAGTTCCATTGTAATAGTAGTGATTAGCAAAAGCAGTGGCTTGGGCCCAGGAATTTATTTATTTATTTATTTATCAAATTTATATAGCTGCCCATTTCACCAGAAGTGAATCTGGGCAGCATACAACAATCAGATAAAACAGCAATATAAAAGCAATCATTATAAAACATTATGAAAATAAAAACAATCATATTAAAAATTAAAAAATCATTAAAAAATTAGAATATACAAACCACAAAACAGAGAAATATAACAACCTCGTATCACCCACAATGAGGGAGCCACCTTAAAATCTCCCCGTTCCCTGGGATCCCCATGCCTGGTTAGAACTAAGAAAATGGTATGTTTGATAGTCTTTCTGGCTGAGGACAAAGAAGGATGATAAAAAAGAAATGTGATATAATTCAGAAAAAAAATGTGGAGGCTCTTTATCAATCAGAATGAAGGCTATACTGGCAACCTGTAGAGTCTCTTTGAATGGAAAAATGTATAACGCTTTTCATTCATCTCAGTTCACTGAATGGCTCAAGCTTTCCTTCGAATCAGAGATTGAGCTGTATTTCAGTGTTTGTTAGATCATGCATAGAAAATGTATTTAACTCTATAGTTACCTTTGTTGTTGTTCAGTCGTTAAGTCGTGTCCGACTCTTCGTGACCCCATGAACCATATTGCGCCAGGCCTTCCTGTCCTTCACTGCCTCCCTGAGTTTGCTCAGTTTCATGCTCATTGCTTCAGTGATGCTATCTAACCATCTCATCCTCTGCCGTCCTCTTCTCCTTTTGCCTTCAATCTTTCCCAGCATCAGGGTCTTTTCCAAAGAATCCTCTCTTCGCATTAGGTGACCAAAGTATCTGAGCTTGAGCTTCATGTAACCACCATATATTAGTGTATTGGAACAATATTGTTCTTCAGCAGATCCAAGGCAGATGTTCACTTCAACTTCAGGTATCTTCCCACTTGACTAGAGTGAGAAAATTTAAAAAATGGCATGATGTGTTTGTATATATAAAATTGAATTAAATTTGCAAACATTGTGTCTTATTCTAAGGAGTGAAGTTTGTCTCTGTTTTAATTATTGCATGTTTGCATTACTTTCTAATGGCTGTGTTGTGTATTCCTCCCATCCTTGAGTGGACAGAAAAATATGTAACATAAATTGTGCTGCCCCACAGATGAGCTTTATTATGTCTTTGTAATAAAGTCAGGAACTGGTGATATCCTTATTTAATTTAGGAGAGTTTCAGGGCACTGGTTGGTAATTTTCCCAGCTTCCTTTCCCCTCCCACCCAGCCTCATTCGCTGGCAGTAAAAACAATCTACTTTGCTGTAATGAAGTTGTGGTGGTGGGGCTCTCTAGGCTCTCATTCCAACTTATCCCATGGCCCCTCTGTGCATCATTAGCCAATCAGAATTTTGGTTTGTTTTGATACAGGATTGTTGATCCTTTGTCAAAAAACTAAAAAACAAAATACCTGTTAATCAGGACAAAGCTTGCATGCTGTTCTGTATCAAAACAGGCAAAACAGATGTGGTCTTGCTAAAGACCAGTACATATTGTAACACAGAGCACTCCTCAAACTTTGGAGGAATGACATAACTCAGTAACTTGGAAGCTTCCAAAGCAAATAGTTTTGCAAAGCCAGTTGTCCTTGTTCTATTGTGACATTGTTAAGTCAAAGTGACACAGTAAATGAGAGAGCAGAAGCATGGTCAGAACCAGGCAGCTAGACTTGGATTCAGATTCTTTGGTGGCATAGTGATCCCCCTCCCTATTTTAGGCCTCTTTTGGTACTCATTTGGGGAAAGCAATCAAGAAGCAAAAGTGGTGGTATGGCTGGCCTTGGGTAGAGGTAGACTAGGTTGCCTTTATGACTCTTAAGACCCCACCACCTAAGGTGTCTCTCTGAGCATCATCTCACCAAACCTAGAGTCATGCTACAGCCTGGCTTCCCCTACCACAATGCTGGTATACCCAGACGCTAGGAGGGCAAAGCGTGATACAAACCCTTGCTGCTCTCATCATCGTAGTTCTAGCTACCATCTTTAGATGATGAAGGGTGATCAGTGGGTCAACTCCTCCTGCCTTTAACCATTAAGCTGAAGCACAGTTGTGCAGTGAATAATATATGATAGCATCTTCAGAAACTAGAAGGACTGTCAGATAAAATAATGCAAAAACATGTTTTCATTGCCTAAGAGGACCACACAAGAGCTGAGGGACTTCAATTACAGGAGGAAAGATTTGGGTTGAACATTAGGAGATACAGTAAGAGGAATCTGATGTAGCAGACCTATTGGCTAGGGTATTTTAAATTTTGTTATGCACATTTTAAAAAAAGGCAGAGAAAAGATAGCCCCATAGGACACAGCTTGTACGTCTCTTATTTTGCCTCAATAACATCCAGATAAAACCAGATTTAAAATAAAAACATACTTAATTTGGGGGCAGAGTGCTTGTTCTAGTGTGACACGAGGTAAAACATGCCAACTCCCTATCCAAATTTTACTTAGATAGCATTTGGTAAGGGTATATTGTGTGTATGGCAAGGTCTATGTGGGGTGAAGAGGGAAAAGTCTACTTTAACAGTGGATCAAGTAAAGAAGACTTTAGACCACGTTAGCAGTGGGCTGGGAATAAGTAGGGGCAATGTCATAAGGATGTGTCCCTTAAAACCTGTTACTGTTTTTTGTACCATAGTAAGTTGGCTAGAGAATGAGCCTTCTGTCTCTGTCTCTCACATACACATTATCTGTGAACTATCTATCTTTATAATATGCACTAGCCAGTTTGCATTTCTGAACTGCTGTTTAAGGAGTGAAGAAGAGTAATATTCTTCTGTCTCTGTTTCAGAACTGAGAAGTCCTGGTCATCATTCATTTCAAGAGCAGTCATTTCTGGGAGGGGTGGAGGTAGCAGAGCTGGAAAAAAAAGATGTGCACTCCTGCCCTTCATAATTATAACATATACAGCCTTCAACAGAATTATTGTACTTCCTATGCCTACCAATTACAGAGGGGGAAAAAAATCCACTGGATGCTTATGCTACCATTGTAAAGCTTAATACAGGATGTGGGACTCAGTGGAACCCCACATACCCTATGCTCAAGAGATTGGACACACAAATGTGGCTAATCAAAGGCCAGTGTCAGTGAGGTTTGGTATCATCCACCTGCTAATGTCAGAAAACATTAAGTCCAATTAGTCTATTTCTCAAGCTGCTGGAAAACTGTGGTACTCACAACTGAAAAAGAGTAGAACAATCACTGAAATAGACTCTGATTTTTTTTTCCATTTCTCAACAATCACAGAGGCTTTAAGTAAAAATAGACTCTTAATAAAATAATTCCCTGAACAGAAGGTAGAGCTGTCAGTCCTAAGTCTGCACTTCCTCTTTCTCTGTTTCTCCTGATCTCCCATTCTCATACCTTTATTTTCCATATATAAAGCATTTAGAGAATTTATGATAAGTTCAAAAAGTTACCAAGTTAGGACAACAAATCACAATATCTAAGGAGAGTCCAAAGTCTCAAGTCCCTCTTACTTCACCTCATTCTGCTTTGCAACTGTGTTGTCTTAGATTTGCACTGAGTGTCTCTGAAATGGTGATATTTGCCTTAGGTTGTCATCCTTTGGTTTCTATAAAAGAAAAAATGTGATCAGTGTGCCTGTTCTGTTGTTCCTTATCCAAAATTCCCAACTTTTTGCATTTCCTTTTTTTAATTTAGGAAAATTTAAATGATGGGGAGGGTACCATAGGGTTACCTGTTAAGTGTAGAACTTTTAAAAAGATTACAGTAGGTATGTAAGTGTGAGGATCTCTATATTGAACAAAGGGATGGTAATACTTGCAAAAATTTTGAGCTTTTGCCCACTGCTGAAGAAATGCTAAAGAGAGTTTATTGCTCAAGTAAAAATATGTATTAATTCATCTGATTTGGGCTTAAGAACAATTTAGAACCTTAAGATCACATAATCTTATTTATGTTGACATCGTGGGATGTGATCAGACTCCATATAATATAATATAATATAATATAATATAATATAATATATTATTATTATTTATTATTATAATTATATATGTACTATAATAATATATATAATATAATATAATAATAAATTCATTAATTTAATACAAGGCACATTTTTAACTTGTCTTAGTGAAGGAAAATAAGCATATTTTTGTTCGCTTGCCTGACAGTGCAATTTCTTCATAGTTCATTTTTGGTTTCCCTTCTCATTAAACACCTCAAACACCAGATTGAAAGGAGAATAAACCACTGTATTTGGGATACTGGCGTCTTCTGATGAAGTCACCAGTTGATTGAAATTGGAGCTCTGGGCAGCAGTGCCCAGACAACCTATTAGCTCACGCTTGAGGTTTGCTGATGGTTATCACAGAGCTCAGACATGGAAATGGAAATTTAAAAAGCCACAGCTGTAATTTCCTGAACTGTCCTAAAGAGATCTGGGGCTGGGGGGGGAGATATAATTTAATAAGTGTTCTTGAGTGGCATAAACACAGACAATTTAACTCTTGACTGCCATCAATGATGATGTAAAGGATTCAGAAACCAGAATATTGACCACACAGGCAGACTTAAAACAGAATCTGAAACAAGTTTACTTCTAATTTCATAATCCTACTGAATTCACTGGGTCTTTTTGCTAATAAGCATGCTTAGATTATAGCATCAGGCTGGGAGAAAAAAATCCCCACTCCCTTTTTTCTAACAGTAGTCTGTTAGAGAGCCAAGCATTATATTTCTGGGGGTCTGCCCAGACTTTGAACTTTCTGGGGGTTTAAACAATTATGGATATATGAATGTATTAAAGTAATTATAGAGTTGTTGGGAGTCAGGTGGTATACAGATTGAATAAAGTAAATAAATAAATATTGAATTAACTATTCATGATAGGATGATATGTAATAAAGAGGAAATAAGGATTGAATTTTTTTTCTTAAACGTTGAAGAAGGTTCATTGGGCAATAAACCAGATAAGAACTATAAATCAACAAAAGATTTGCAGAAATGATTATTTTATTTTAAGGTGAAGTTATGTGATCATGAACTATATCCATTGTTGTTCAAGTGGGTTTCCATTCTCATAATAGGATTTTCTGGATTATATGGTTTCCTCCTTAGCAGGTCATTAGGAAATATATGAATGCAAGAAAGAAATTTTATTGCATATGTGTGGATTTATAGAGTGCACATGATAAAATAAATAGTCTTAAATTGTGGAATGCTTTATGCAACTATGGAAGTGAAGGTTTGTGTAAAGGTGGAGTGAATATGGTAAGAATGGTATGTGCTGGAAGTAAAATATGTAAGAATAAATGTTTAGTTAAATGGTTCAGCACTGAGCAAGGAGTAGACAAGATTGTATGATGTCCCCTTGGTTATTTAATGTATTTATGGGTAAGTGTATAATGAATGCTTGTAGTAACATGAGATCCTCAAAAAAAGAGATGTGAGGATTTTAAAGAACAAAAGCAATGTATGAATTGATGTATGGATGTGGGGGAAGCAAGGATGGTTTTCAAGAAGAAAAAGTGTGGAGAGAGAAAGTGAATGGGGCTCATCTCTTGACTTTATTTTTTCCCATCACTTCTCACATTTTTTCTTTCTATAGTATAATGTTCCTTACTTCAAAGGGAAATAATATGTTGGCTATGCATATATGCAGGAAAGGAAAACTTTCCATCATTTTCCAACTCTAATTCTCACTCTGGGTGTATAATTAGCTCGCAATATGGAAGAAAATATGGGCAGTTGGCACATAGCTGAGATGATCTGTCACTTACAGTTATTATCTTAGTTTAGTTTATCTAGAATTTGATGAATATTAATTTTAACTGAAAACTAGACACAGTATAATGTGTAAGAAAATCTGCTGTAACTCTGCAAGCAAATGACATTTACTGAATTTTATGTGCAGATTCAAAAGAAATCCTGAAAGCTTTTTAGTCAGGTAGCCACGCCTAAAAGTGCTTTGACAGAGCCTTTAGTTACTGCTTCTGAAAAGAAGAGATGCAGGAAGTCCAAAAGGTAGCACTTGGTGTGTTTTGTTAATAACTATGCATTTCATTGTGCCTCTCAAACAGATCTTCAGAGTTTTGACTGGATGAAAAGTAGACACTAGGGGCTTAATAAAGTTCTCTGTGTTAAACTGAGGTGAGCAGAAGTAGAATGCTTGCCAGTCCTAAAACACTATAAAACACAGCTATACCATCCTGGAAAAAAAAAAATCTTGGCTCTGCAAATTGGGCAGTTAGTATTCTCCAGAGTGCTTGCAGTGCCTCCTTTGTGACATGATGTTCTCTAACTGCATAGCATTAGAATTTGGTTGGGAAACTTTGCACAAAAGAATTGGAGCTCTTTGGGTGCTTTGCTTTCATGAACTTGCTTCTTCTCTTGCTTCTGGGCTAATTTGTTTGTAGAGGCTCAGCTGCCTCAAGCAATGTAATCTCAGTGTGAACTGTGGGGTATCCTTGGAGATAAGCAAGATTCTCTCAAGTCTTTTCAGTTCTTAAGCTCTTCAGAGACTGAAACCAACAGGCATTTTATTCCACAGCAACTTTGCTTAGTCTCTCTCCCCTGCTTTCCTCCCTCTTTGTGAAATATGTAAAAGCAGTTTGGGCCTGTTTTGTAAGCAGACAATGTAAAAGGAATGCTTTGAATGCCATAATCTGTCTTGATGCCTTACATTAATTCATAGCCATAAGATGAAAGAAGAGGTGAACCCAAAATGCAACAAACACCTGCCCGTTCTTCATTCCTTTGTTGTTTTCTGTTTCTGGGAAAGCAGTCTCTGCAGTCTTCCTCACTTTCCCCTTGCCATGCATGAGCATACCCCAATAACCTTTTTTTCTACCAGGTTCTCATGACATTGCTCTCAGGCAACTTAAAATCATCCTTAACTATTCCATTTAAATCAATGTTTTTCTTTTCTTCTGGCACGGTTTTTGCCATGGATATGATCCGGCATACTTCATCAACAGTGTGTTGCTGATATGGTCACAGCTGGAATCTGCCCAGCTCTCATGAGCCACTTTACACTGCTGTGGGCATGCGTCCCCACCACTACTGATCATTGAAAGCTGCCTTTCATGTCCATTTGGGCTTGGGCTGCAGGACTGGACATCTGATTTCCACAAAGACATTGTTTGCCTAGTGCTTCCATAGTACTTGTCCAGTCTTATACATGCTCCATATAAATATGGCTTTAATGCTCTTCTGAAGGAGAAGTAGACTGCACTAGGCCTGAAGTTTAGTGGATACTTGAAAGAGCACTAGTCCTGAGTTGCACAGAAAGTCAGTATAAATAAGACAGCCAAATTCTGCCAGGTGTGTGTGGCTAGTTCCGTCACTAGTGTTGCATTGCTGTTTTATTGCTACTTTTGCTAATAAGGGATTTCATGCAGTAGTATTTTTTAACTGTTTTTATTTTATTTATTTTTATTTTTATTTATTTATTCGACTTGTCCCCGCCCATCTCCCCTACAATGGGATTTGTACATTTTATCATTTCTAAGGATTCATGCAAGAACTCTGTAACAATAATCTTCATTGGTCAGTGTTCTCAGGACTAGCATCATGCAGCTAAGGTTTTTATGGCTGTTTTTGTGCAATACACCATGGTTGCTTATGTCCTTTTCGTGGGGGAAAAAGCACCATTTTGCCTACTTCACCCTGACTTTGGTGTCACTCAGATCATGGTGATAACTGTTGAAATTATATGTGAGCTAATCACAATTATTCAGTTTCTGAAGTCTAGCACATGTGTTCTCCATAGTCATCCACCAGCAACTTCTAGATGCTGCTGGTCATGAGATCAGAACTGGACTCCTTAGTTATGTGCCAACAGTGCAAAGAAAAAGCAAAGTGAAGCACAAGGAAGCATCCCCAATGCTCCTTACAATAGGCCCCTTCTGCATCTGGGATGTTTATTTTACTATTTCTCAGCATAGGTCTGCTAATGTTTTCAAAGAGCATAAAACATACATTCAAAGTAGGTTGGCCATCAGATCACAATGGAGTAGAGGTCTTATTCAATATCCACCTGAATTCTTCCATCTAAATTACTTCTACAAAAAGCCAGTAGGGTCAAAGCCATCCAAATCTCAGAAGTTATGCTGTTACAGAAGTTAGGTGCTATAACAAAGAAGGGACTGAAACATGTCCACATACTGTCTGATTTTGTAGGGTAAGCAGAAATAATTGGAGTCAGGTGATCCCACAAATACCCCAGTCGTATGCCACAAAGGGCCTTATAGGTAATAACCAGCACATCGAATTATACCCAGAAGCCAACTGGGAGCCAGTGCAGCTTACAAAGTAGAAGTATTACATGGGTGTTCCAAGATACACCCATAACTACCCATATGGACGTATTCTAGACCAGTTGTAATTTCCAAATGTTCTTCAAGCCCCATTGCCGTAATCCAAATGGGAGGTGGCCAAATCATGAATTACTGCTTCCTGGTCTAGGAAAGGACAAGCAGAAGATGAAACTGTACAAAGACCCTCCTAGCTATGGTTGCCACCTGCTCTTTTAGCAGGAGCTGAAAGTCTAAGAGTACCCATCAAATTGTATACCAGTTCTGACTGTGGAAATGCCAACCCATTCAAAATCAAACATGTTAAGTCCCCAGATCTGAGGGGCTTTCAAAACCCACAACCACTCAGTCTTACCAGGGTTGAGCCAGATCCTATTGTTCCCTATTCACATAAATATCCCCCACAGCTTATTAGAAACAAAAAAACTATTAGGCATCTTCCTTTTGGAAAATTTAAATCAATCAGTCAATCCACACCAAGCTCCCATACCTATTTTATTTCCTTGGTAAGATTTACTGTGCCAGTATTTTCCTCCAAGTTTATTAAAATGCTTTTCCCCAATCTTTTGTGAATTCTTCCTTGATATAGAATAGGTGTATTAAACTTCAGTTTTCTAAATGTAGCTTTAATCTGATCCTGAATGAAACTAGTTCAAATTGAAACCGACTGCTCTTGAATCATTAAGTAATCATATTCTTTAAGTGTGCACATGTCTAAGATTAAAAACAGAGTTGTTCACTTACAGAATCTTGTGTGGAAGGATATAAGACTTTTATTGGAAATAGAAACTAGCTAAACTGATGGCAATGGTGGAATTTGTTGTTTTTATGAAAGTTTTCCTGTCTCGTTGTTTGGTTTTTACCAATCCTTTTATAATATGTTAGGCTATTTATTTTATTTATATTTCAGATTTGTCACCGCCCATCTCAGTGCAGAGCGACTTTCTTGTTTTTAAAAGAAGCACTTTTACTAGAAGCATCAGTTGGCCTGATAGAGTGGTTTCAGTGCAACTTCTTACTCAAAGAAATGCCATTGTAGTCCGTTGTGTTTTTCAGACATGATCCTTATTATCAAATAAAACTGCAGGTAAAGACTACAAGTACCTAAAATTTGAAAGATTCCTTTTTTTCCATTGCTAATTGATTCTGCCTTTTAACTGATAAATGACCTCTCTTGCATGGTTATGAATTTTAAAGAGCTTCAAGCAAAACCTTGTTTTGAAATTAGTTTCCATTGTGCTTTGCAGAAAGAGAGTGGAGCAGCCCTTCTGCTTCACAGGCCCGGTTAATAAGGGTGACTGAGCACATCTTCATTAAACTGTTGGTGTTGCTGTGATGGAGGATTTATTTGGCCCTAGCCTACTTTCAGATCATGACCTTAATGAATCAACAGTAATGCTTGTACTCTGAAAACTTTTTGTTGAGTTGTCATGGATCTGAAAGCAATTAGTAGTTCAGTACCATGTATTTGGAATAGGGGAGGACCCCAGTGCTTTCTTTTTCTTAATAAGGAAGTCTAGCTGTCACATACTTTAAGATTCACTTGTCTGATTGAGCAGCATGTTAGCTCCTTCACCCAAATCAAGATAAAAAGAATGTTTTATTTTAGAATGTTCTACTCAGCTTATGGACTGAGTGCTTAAAAAACAACAACAATGTTTATGCAGCATGCTATTGCAGGCCCCAAAAGATTTCCAGAAGGAAGACCCTGTAGGAATGTCAGGAAAGCTAAAGCTCATAACATGCTATGGTTGGTGATACACACTAACAATAAAAAGGTACTTAGGTGTTTTCAAAATTAAAAGAGAAGAATATAGTATTCAATGAAGATGGCAAAATGTGAACAGGACACAAAAGACATAGGTACTCAACTCATATTTTGGCTCAGTCTTCTCCAGCTAGAGAGTATGTGTTTTGCCAGGCAACTGTGAAGAGCAGAATGAAGGGCCAGGATTATACTTGGGATTCCTAGTCAATGGTCAAGGAATGCCTCTTTACTTTTAATGAGTTTAAATCAGGGCCAGATGAATTGCCTCTGATAGTCCTGAAGGAATTGGTAATGCTGTGCTGCACCTTTAAGTATTACCTTTGGGGAGTTCTGATAAATTGAAGAAGTGTCAGATGAGTAGAGGCATTTAGAGCATCTTCCAAAAGAGGGAAATGGAGGATCTAGGAAACTACAGATCTAGCAATCTATAAACACCTTGAAAACAGTGCAGTAATCATAAGACGTCAATGTAGATATATCAATAATAAATCTTGCAATTACTTTTTTTTTAGCCTTAGTAGATTGTGAAACTGATGTAATTACATTTTGATACATGTGCATAGATGTAATTACATTTTGATTTCTGCAAAGCGTTTGTTAGAATGTCCCACATCATTCTGATTTGCAAACTAGTTAAGCATGTGCAGGGAAATTCATCTTTGAATAGTGTTCTTCAGTGCTTTCTCATCACACTGGAGTGAGATATTGAATGGGGTGCTATAAGGCATAGTCTTGAGCCTTGTACTCTTTAATACTTTTATGAATTACTTGGATGACAAATGCCTGCCAGATTACAGATGAGACAAAATTTCTATCCCTAGAAGATAGAAATATATTTTGAGATTAACCTGATAGATTAGCAAAATGGGCTGAATATTAAAAAAAAGAAGAAGTTTATCAGTGATAGTGGCAACATTCTTCATGTAGAAAAAAGAAATGAAATACATAGCTATAAATTGGAGATAACTGGCTTGAGAATAGTATTTGGAATAATCTTAGAAAAGAACTTGGAATAATAGTTAATTGCAAGCTGACTATGAGTCAGTTATGGGACATTGTTGCAAAAAAAAAAGGCAAATATATTTTATCTATATCAACAGAAGAATAGGGTTTTTTTACTGTTGGCCAGTCTCCCTTCAAGTAATGCATCCAATTCTGGTTACCACACCTAGGAAGGATTCAGAGAAACTGGAACAGGGTCAGTGAAAGGAAACAAGGATGATCAGAGACAGGAAACAAAGTCATATGACTGAAGGCAGCAAGAATGTTTGGTTTTGAGGACAGAAGAGTGAGGAGCGTGTATGATAATCACTCTTTAGGGACTGGAAAGGTTGAGGTCTGCTCTTGGTCATAAAGAGATGGAGCTGAGAGAAAAGTGTAAATTTTGCCCTTTCTAGCTAGAAGACAGGGCTTAAGACTTCTTCCTGCCCTTTGGGGGAAGACCCCTACTTCAGTCGTATGCTCTATCTACTCTATTGTTCCAGAATACAGGATACAGAATAATAGGTTTGTTATTGTTTGCAGGTTCCCATTGAATTTTAGAAAAATGTCTTAATAATAAGAGCAATTCAATTACAATTACCAAGAAAAGTGGTGGGATCCCTTCATTGGATGCATTTAGGCAAATACTAGACAATCATTTATCAGGAACGATTTAATCTGGACTCCTGCACTGACCCAGGATTTGGACTTGATGGTCTAAATGGCCCTTTCTAAATCCATGTTCTTACAGGATGACCAAAATGTATGATGCGTTCATATATAAATATTCTGAATTAATTTATTTAACCATTCCCATACATTTTGTTGCTTTGGACGCAATAAATACATTAAATAAAAAATGAATTTAAAATAATTGCATCATCATTGCAACAATAATATCCTTTAGAGAAGTAGATATCTTTAGTTGATAATGCCATTTTTACTAAATTATATTAGAATGACTAAGATTAATATATCATGTGGACTGAGGCACAATACACATACATACTTTCTGTAAATGGCATCCTTGCCCATAAATCAGAACTTAGTTCAAGTCAATTCTGAATTATAATACTTTCTTTAGCCACAAGGTGGTGTTACCTAATATCAAGTTCATTTTTCTTGAAAAACCACATGTAGTTAGCTTATACTAAATCTGTGTATAGCTGGCTAATACTAAGTAGTGAATATAAACCATCAAGTCTGATACGTTGATCATTTATTGCATATTATTTGACCATACTCAGTGTTGTTTTCATTTCAGCAAGTGGCTTTCCAGGGTTTCCAATTCAGCTGAATTTTTATAGATTAAATGTGGGACCTCCTGCATGGAAAGCAAATCCAGGTAAAAGTTCAGTTTAATGGACCAGTTGGGGAAGGGGATGTTCATTAAATGTGATTGGTTAATAAATAAATAAATACAATTAAAATAAAATAAAATAATTCCTGATTGTCTGACAAAATAGAAAATATGCCATTATGGCAATGTTTGTAATTTGTGTAAGAACATCATTACACAAATGACAAAAAATATGCATATTATTTGATTTGATTTATTTGGGTGATGACATCACACAATGGAGCAGATGATGTCACTTGCATAATAGCCTTATACAAATGATGTAAATCATTGCTGAATGTTGGTCTACTGCATTATATCATTGGCCAACAATCTGAAGTTTCATTGTGTACTATTTTGTATATAGTGTACGCCTGTATGGATGAGAAGGAAATGGAAAAGAACAAAATACTGCAAGCCCAAAAAATTGTCCTTCATGAGGTATCAGGACGTCTTCAGGAGATTCCAAGGAACAATAGGAACTTCCACTTCTGGGTCAACAATTACAGCAGTCTTCTACAACCTGGTGCCTTTTGGATGTGTTGGATTCCTATTCCCATTGTTTCTCATGCTGGGAATTATGGGAGTTTCCCCAATACATCTGGAGGTCATCAGATGAGGGAAGGCTACATTACAAGTTCATTCCTCTTCAGCAAAAGTTTAAACCTGAAAAGTCAACTCTGGGAGTGTTAGCCACTGCCTCGTCTAAGAGGTTTGTTTGACTCACAGAGACTATGAATTTTAAATTCTGATTTTAATGTGAGTTGATTTTTGAGCAAAGGGATGATTGACACTGGTGATATTGTTGTAAATTAAGTTGTTTTAAGATATTCCTCCAAATACTTAGTAGTCAGCATGCTTTTAGCTGAAAATATTTGTTTTTCTCAGATACCTTTCCCTAGATATTGTAATTAAAATATCACCCACTATTGACAAAGTCAGTCGTGGAATATAAGATTGGCAGATCATCAGAACAGGATTTATCATCAGTTTGCATGATCAGAAAACATGCTTGGATTTAATATTAGCTAAGGTAAATAAAATTGGTTCTTTAAGAGTTTGGTTTTTAAAAAACTGAAGTAGTTCTTTATAAAGAACCAACCAAGACTGTTCATCACAGGAACGGGATGATCTCTATCTGTAGTGCACGTTTATTTCATGACAAGGTAACTGTGTCTTTAAGCATTGATTTTTGTTGCTCACAGGCAGTTGTCAAAAAACAGATTATGGCTCCATGCCCTGTCCTTTCCTCCTCCCCCTTCAGGTATCACTTCCTTTCCTCCCCTACAACAGAAATCATTAGCCAGCTCCAAGTCTATGGAGGTTATTATGCTGCCTTTTTTCGCTTAGTCTCTCTCTACTTTCCTTCCTCCCTGGGTGTGCCTTGTTTGATTTGCAAGTAACCTGCTAAGTTCTCTCCCCTGCCCGCCTTCCCCCCACCCTTATGTCCTGCCCACACCAAACGAGCCGGGCTGACTGAGGCAAGCAAGCAGCCACAACTCCTGCTCAAGCATGCATAATGCATACCGCCCCACACCACTCCCACAGCCCCAGTGATGCAAAGGGAAGCCCTGGCTCGGCAGGCATTCGAATAGGAGCTTACTCAACTAACTGACACACAGCACCTTCTCCTGTGAAAAAGCGAGTGCCACAAGGTATTTCTTTCGTTTTTAGCTTTGGGAAGGAGGCTGGCCAGTTTTAAATGGGTAGTAAGGCAAAAACAGAGGCAGATGTTGTGTGGGGCGGGCGGGGGGGCGTTGAGTTGAGCAACGTGTTGCTTGTAATATCTTGGAAACTATGGTGCTGAAGGCTTAACTGAATGTGTAACCTGAGAGCACTAAGGTGGGGTAAGGAGCATGTGCTTTTAACTGGGGATTTGAGCTGGGAGCCTAGTGGGATGAGACCAGCTGCCCTTTGCATGCACATACACCTTGGCAAACCTGCTTCTTTTGGGTCTCACTTTTGTAAAAGTCGGCTCACCAATCTCACTGCACAGAGCATGGATTCTGCAGGGAAGAGTTTCATTTTTCTCCTCCTTTTAGGGAGGAATGCTTATGGTCTTAGCACGCTTGGTGAATGGGGAAGAGGGAGAAGCTTCCTATTTACTTGGGGATAGTCCAGGGTTTCTGCTTGTAATGGTTTTCTTAAAACAAACAATAAAAAATAAAGAGCTCTTTAAGGCATGTCAACATCTAAAAATAATGACAGGTGTATTTCTTTACAGTATTATGGTTTGTTCCACAAGTTTATGTAAAAGAGAACAACAATGAATGGCATTTGCATGAATTAAATCCATTTCTGTAAACCCTCACACTGATTACAATCTTTTTTTTTTTGGGGTGAGAGCTTCATTCCATATCCTGTTCCACCTTTTTTCCAAGTTAGACATTCAAGACTGAAAGGCACTGCTGGGATAACTTGTGGGGGAGGTGAGGTGCTTTGAAGTTAGTGAGACCTCTGAATGACCTGCATTAAAATACACAACTATTATGGTAATATTACTCTAATATTAATCTGTGAGAGAAAAGGGGAGGGGAGGTGTCTGTAAAAAAAAAAAAATCAATTCTGTAGTCTAACAAATGCAGGCTTACATTCAGATCATTGATTGGTATGGCGATGAGACAAACAAATCTTGGCTTTAATAATATTTGGAGAAAATAAAATAGGAAATCACTGCTGTGACCTTAAAGCCAAGGCTTTGATTTTATAAGTCGGTGAGTAAATAATTTGGTTTAATAATTGTTTAGTTAGATATTCTTTTGGGTAGAGTTGCATTTATTTCTTTTTTTCTTTTCTCTTTGGCTAGACTAGTCAGCTCGTGTGTTTAATAATTGGCTTATATCCAATAACGCCACCGCACCCAAAGAATCCTGAGGTTCCTTTCATTTGCCTTTTGAATAGGTCACAATTTATTGCACAAGAAAGCTCTGTGGCATCTTAAAGACTAGTGAAAGTATTGTGCTAGTGCAGAATGCATCTGTGGAAGTTGGACATAGGAAAGCTAATGCTACAATTAGTGATCTTTATAACATACTTCTGTTGGGAAGTCTCTTCCGCAATTTTTTGGACTAGAAGTCTCCTTTTACATCCTGAATGTTTTTGTGGAAATCTTGCAATTCTATAAACTTTATTTTATCCCCTCTCCCCAAACCCAGAAATCATATATATCAAGCACAATCTATTTGCATTCAGTTTTAGAACATATTGAAGTGGAGGGGTACCAAAGGAAAACAGTGATCAGAAGTAACTTTTTTCTCAGCTGTATCTGTGGTAGCCACAAGCCTACTGCTGTATAAAGAGCTATTGGTGGTAGTTTTAGTGAACCTTAGGAGAAAGCAGAAATCGGGTACAAGCTTCACACATGAAAGATTTTGGGATTAAGGCTCAGGTAATGGGAGGGAGCTCTGAGTGCCAAGAAAGAGAGAGTACCATCTAGCACAGTGTTTCTCAGCCTCGACAACTTTAAGATGTGTGGATTTCATCCCCCAGACTTCCCCAGCCAGCATGCAGTTCTACACACATACACACCCCCAAGATTTAAATGGCTCCCATCCTACTGGTGTTTTGAAGGGCTCTTTGATGAGTGTGATTGAAGCCTCCTTTTCTTCTTTTTCTTTGTGCCGATTTGGGATTGTTAATTCTTCCATCTTTGTTCTTTTTTGTTTTGTGTTGTTTTCTTGTTTTAATGTGTGTTTACAATACAAGCTTAAGAGCATTAAGAGACATTAAGAGTAAACATAGTAAGATATTAAGAGCAAATGTCTGGGGATACGATGGTCATTAATATAATTTATGTCTGTGGATATGCAGCACTAGTGCCTTGCTTCCTTTCTATCTCTTCTATAATCATATCGGTAGGATTGGCATATTGGATAGGAGATCCATGACTGACTCCGTAAGTTCCCCTTCTCTTCCTCTAGTTAGTATGGCAATCGCGTCTTCCTTTCTTCAGAAGTTGCCTGATATCACTACAGGGAGAAAGGGGAGAGCACTGGGCATATCCCACTGATGTCAGCAGGCTTGAGGAGGGGAGGGCTCTTGTAAGCAAAGGATACAAGAACCATGCTTATTAAGAGCATCTAAAGACTAGATGCTTAAGACTCCAAAGAACAAGCAATGTTTATTATGGAAGTTACATGCTGTGATAGAAAGCTTGTACTTTTGAGCATTCTCTCATTTTGGTGGGAAAAAGGGAGAAGAGTGAAAGGAATCAGAGCAAAAACAAAGAGGGAGTCCCTTGTGGATTCTTACTACTCTTTTGCCCCTAGTGGTCAATAGGATAAAAGGCCAAAGAATCAATGCTTCTAGAGCTGAATTTTTAACAGTTCAGTCCTCCAGCCATATCCCGTCCTGTGGAATACTTGGTGCTCTCTGAACATGGTTGTTTGCTTGCAGACATTTCATTACCCAACTAGGTAACATTATCAGTGCAAGTAAGTGTGGGGTTTTCTCCCTGTTTATATACAGTAGCTAGCCCTGCCAGTTTTGATGGAGGTGTGATTTTCTCCTTGGTAGTTCCTTGATTAGGGTATTGTTTTCTGCTTGACTGTTTGTCTGGTGTTCATCCCTGTTTATATGGGTGTTGGCTGCTGGAGAGGATGTGTTCTGGTCTTTTTGTTTCCTTCTTAGCTTTTTTAATTGTCTCTTTTGAATGGTGTGTAAATATGGTTTATTTCTATGTGTCTGTTGATGGCTGATTTGTCTGAATGCCAAGTTTCTAGGATTTCCCTAGAATTTTTGGATTTAGCTTGGTCTAGGATGCTCACAATTTCTTAGTTGAAACTATGGTTGAGTCTGTCCATGTGTTGTGAGATTAAGAAGTTTTCATTGTGTCTTCTGACTGCTAGTTGGTGTTCATGGATATGCTCTGCTAGTCTTCTGCCTGTCTGTCCTACATAGTGGCTGTTACAGTCCTTACACTATATGTGGTAGATGACTCCTGTTTCTTCTTCTTGGGCTACTGAGTCTTTTGGTTTACTTAAGATGTTTTGGAGGGCTTTAGTCGGTTTGTGTGCTACTGTGATACCATGTGATTTAATAGTCTGTTGGTTGTTTTTGAGATTAGTGTTATCCTTTTCACAGCTTGTGTTGGTTGTGCTGTAGTAGGTTGAGTGGTCAGGCACTTTTTGATAAAGTTGCATGGGTTGGAAGATGTTGTATAGGCAGTCTGTTTCCTTTTTCTGATGTTCTGGGTTGCTGCAATGTGTTTGTAGTCATTCTATCCCCAACACATTCAGAATGCATTTGAAACTCAGCATGCTATCAGAAATGGAAGCCTGTCTTTTTTCTCACTAGGACAGTGCCCTGGAAATCACAGCTACAGTGTCCTGCCAAAATGTATGGAGCCCTGGTATTTGTGACTGAATTGTAGTTACTCTGTGAAATTAATCATACTATTAAAACATTATTATTAAAAATGGAGAAATAGTGCAGAAAGGTTGCTACATAGTAAATAAATACAGCATATAGTTGGTGAAAAACCAAAAGCTTTCAGTTCTGTGTATGGGAGATGGAGAGCTCCAAGTAGTAATCTTTGGTTGAAAAACTGTGAGTGGTACAGATAGGAAAGTATGTTCCTTTATTTAAAATGTATGAAATGTTGAGAGAAATGTATAACTTAAAATACATAATAATTGCTTGTGATTTTAATGTTTTTGTCTCTTGTTTCTTTCCAGTTGTTTCTCCTATAAGAACTGGTAGGCCAGAATTGTAGAACTGATGCCAGGAAAGCAAAAGGTTAGCTGAAGTTAATGCAGGATAAGAGGAACAAAAAGGGCCTTTTAGAAATTTTCACAATAAAAGGAAAATAAAGAATCAGTATAACAGCTACTCAGTGAAATTAGATAAATGCTAACAATTAGATAAATGCTACAATGAAAAAGCAAACTACTCAGCTCCTATTTTGGTTCAGTCTTATCCAATGACAAAGTATGTATCCACCAGGAAACTGAAGAGCAGGAAGAAGGGCAGGGCTGAAGTTTGAGATTGATAGAAATATGGCTGGGGAATACCTCTTCAATTTAAATGGATTTAAATGTCAAAGATCAGATGAATTGCACTCTAGGCTACTGAAGAAACGTTTTGATTGGCTGAACCCTTATGTATTATCCTTGACAAATCCTGGAGAACTGAAGGGCTAGATGAGTGGAAGGGACCAAATGTCTGTTTTCAGAAAAGGGATATAGGAAAATCCAGCAATTTATACACCAGTCTGACATGATACCTGGAAAGAAGCGAGAGCATTTCATAAAGAGATTGGTCTGTGAACACCCTAGATACCCTGCAGTGATTTCACAGTAGAAATCAATATGGATTTTAACAAGAAGAAATTTTGGCAAACTACATCTTAACTTCATGTTTTGTTCAGATAACTGTTACAATAGATTATGGGGATATTCTAGATGTAATATTTGTTGGCTTTAGCAAATCATTTGATACAGTACCTCACTAATGAGAATCCCAGTTAAGTATGTGCTATATGGCATGATAATTAAATGCACATATAGCTGTCTCAAAAACGGTATTCAGAGTGGCTCATCAATGGTTCCTCATCTATTTGGAGAGAGGAATTGAAGGGAAGCTACAGAGTCCTCTGCTCTGTAGGATTTTTATTAATGACATGGATGAAGAGATGGAGGGATGCTTATCAAACTTGCAAATAAAAGTAACAGAATGAAATTTAACGGAGACAAGTGCAAAGTTCTTTCATTAAGAAAGAGAAACTATATGTATGAATAAAGGATGGGAGATACCTCACTTGACTGTATACTTCTGGAAAAAAAGTTAAATTAGCAATTGTTGATCTCAACAAAAGCAGCAATGTGATGAGGTTGCAAAAATGTCAAATGCAATTTTAAGCTTTATCAAGAGAAGTATAATTTCTAAATCATGGCAATTATTCAACTTTATTCTGCTTATTCTGATCATATCTGACCTCAAGTACTGTGTCCACTTCTGGGCATCACACATTGATTCTGAGAAATTGGAACAGGTACAAGGAAGGGCTATGAGATGGTCAGGCCTTTCTAGAAATTATGAAAAGAGACTGAATGTACTTTGTATGTCTAACACTGAGAAAAGACCACTGAAGGAAGTTATGATAGCATTCTTCAAATATTGCAGTTGTCACACAGAAGAAGGTCAAAACCAGCTCTTCTTGTTCCAGACTGTAGGACATGGAATAATGGATTTAAGTTATAGAAAGGCAGGTTCTGATTAAATGTTAGTTCATCCAGAGAAGTTGTAGGCTCCCCTTCATTAAGTGTATTCAGGCAAAGGTTCAATTTGGATTCCTGCAAAGGGGCTCAGTAGCTTATATGGTCCCTTTTATCTCTGTGATTCTCAACAACAAGAAATCTGCTATTGCTAGGACTCTACCTAGGATAATAATAAAAATACTTGGTGACATCCAGTTAACCCTTCCCTCACTGAAGGAAGATCAATTCCTCTTCTCCCTGAATGCCCTCAAATCTTCTTTGGGGGCTTTGGAGCAAATAAAGGCAGAGGAGAAAGTCAGCACTTTTGTGTATTATTGAATTTTCCCCATTTTTCAGAGCATTTAGAGATATATTTCAGATACCACTAATTAAAGTATAGGCCACCTATCCAAAGACTAAGAGCTTATCAGTCTGGGCTTCAATAGCATTAAGTAACGCTTCCCAGTTTGAGCACTGGGACATTTTGAAATGAAATTAACTCTTGAGGGATGTATTCCTGCAATTCACTCCTGATGTATTAAACCCTGCTTTGAGAAAGACTGACTCTTTGCTTTCTCTCAAACTGGCAAATGTATATGCCTAGAATCAGCCTAGCTCTTCATATCTGCATTTATCTTGTTTATAAAGAGGTTCATACAGCAATGGCATACTGATTGCTATTTCTCTAATACCTTATTCCTCCAAGGAGCTCAAGATAGCTGATGAGAACCCTGAAGGAAACAGATTATCTAGACCCATTTCAGGTTGCAGGCCAAGATTTAGTACTGAGACAGCTTTAGTCATGCTAGTAGATGACCAATAGGGGAGCCAGGATGGAACTGATGCTCCTCGATTTCTCAGCAGCTTTCAATACTGTCAACCACGGTATGGCTTCTGAGCCCCATGAGCTGGGGACTGGGGCACCATTTTAAGGTATTTCTCTTCCTTTTTCTGAGGCCAGTTCCACTCAGTGTTGGTTGCAGGGGAGATATAGGCCCCTAGGCCCCTTCTTTGTTGGGTGCTGCAGGAAACTGCTCTGTCTCTCCTTCTTTTCAACATCTACACAAAACTGCTGGGTGAGGTCATCCACAAGTTTGGGGTTTGGTATGTTGTGATTCCCAATTATATCTTTTGACTCCGGGCCAGCCAAGTCAAAGTTCTGTCCCAGTGCCTGGAGGCTCTGTGGGTTTGAATGGGGAGGAGCCATCTGTGACTCAGTCCTACCAAAATCAAGTGGCTGTGAGTGTGTGGTGGATTGCGGCAGAGAGCAAGGCTGTCAGGAAGGAGGAGGTGCGTTCCAGGAAGGGCAACGAAACAAAAGACAACACAGTCTGGAGGTAGAGCATGGGAAGCATAAGCAGTTCAGGCTAGCCACTCCCTAGAATCTCCCAGGGCATATCCACTGTTGTAGTAGTATAGATTTAGTCTGGCAAGATTCTGTCTATATGATATAAGCAAATAAAGGAACTGAACTCAACTGGACTGTTTCACGATTCTTCTTGGGCTGGGCCTGACAGGGTGTTTGGGCCACCCAGGTCTGGGGATATTCCATCTCTGACTTGGAGGGGTTAGGGTTAGGCACTGTACACATCTCCATCTGATGTGCCAGTTGTGCCCTTTCCTAGATCAGAAGGCCTTCAAAAAGTTACTCATGTCCTGATCACCTTGTAGCTTGACTGCTGCAATGCACTCTACATGGGGCTGCCTTGAAAGCCACCTGGAAACTTGACCTGGTCTAGAATGCAGCACATGGGCAGTGATAGGCATGCCTTGGTATGCCCATATAAAACCTCTGCTTTGTGAGCTACACTGGTTGCCAGTTTGCTTCCAGGTATGTTCAAGGTGCTAGTCATTATCTATAAAGTCCTCCATGGCCTAGGGATTGACTAATTGAGGGATTGTCTCCTATTGTATCTGCCCAGCCAATTTGATTCTGCACTCTGAGCTCCTTCAATTAAACTATGCATTTATCAGGACCATGGAAGTGCACCTTCTCTGTAGCAGCACCTGCCCCCTGGAATGAGCCCCCCCCCTCCTCTGGATCTGGATGGCTTCTACCCTGCTACTGTTTCAAATGGGCTTGAAGACCTGGCTCTTCGCCCAGGCCTTTGGTGAGAATGAGTGAAACCCCTCTTGGATTGTGTGGGTTTGTTTTTTCATTCCTTTCCTTTTTTTTTTTTAATTGTACTTGCCATCTTTTATTCTTCCTTTTTTGTCTATTACTGTATTTTTTCTTGTTTTTAATCTTTTTATTTGTGAACTGCCTAGAGTTGTTGGGAGCCAGGCAGCATATAAATTTAAAAACATACATATGTACTTTGGTTTCATTTTCTTCATACAAAATACTTGACAGGGAGCTTAATCTTAGAGGTAATGACTAGCCCCAAATTAGCCAGTTGGCTTCATAGCAAAGTGAGTATTCAAGCTCTTTCTCCCTGAACCTAGTCTAGTACCCTTAACAACCTCCTTCTCCAACCTGATGCTCTCCAGATATGCTTGACTACAAACGTACTGACTAGAAATTCTGGGATTTACTATCAAACACACCTGGACTGCATCATATTGGGGAAGACTATTTGTTAATTTTCTGCGCTGCATGTAAGCATATGTTCTATAATTACATTCTATTCACTATTCCACATTATGATTTTAATAATCATAGTGACTTGCAGAAACACTTTTACAGTTCAGGTTTTCCAGAAATTTGTAAAATCTATTTTAGCCATCATTTACATCTTCTCCCTAACACATTTAAGAAAGAAGAAATGGTCCAAAATTAGTGTGCTGGCTTAGGTTTTAAAAATATTTGAGAGGCTTAACAGCTTGCTCTAATCTGGTAACTTTAACATCTGTGGAGACAGGGAACTGTAGTCCTAACAAGTTTGAAGAATGTATGGTTGGAAAAAATAAATTTTGTATTTAGGAATAGTGTTTTTTCATATTGATAAGAAAGGATAAGGAAAAATGAGAGCTCACCCAGATCTGATCTGTTGGTGGTAAGGAGGCAGGTGGGGTGGGGGGGAGAGCTGTATGTTCCTTCCCTGTTCCTTTGCCACCATCATTGTCCTGAGAATGTACACTTGCCAGAGTCACTTCTTGTGAGATAGGCAGCCGTATAAATTTGATAACTAAATATATAAAAATAAAATAAAAGGCTGGAGTGAACTTTGAATGTGCGTTCCTGTGGTTTTCTGAAGACAAATAGTCTTACTCATGCCTGTTGTTTATGTAAGTTTTAGTTTGAATCCTCATTTCTCATCCTCTGATGTTGATGAATTACATTACTCATCTCATGCAGTCTTGCTCTTCTGATTTTTCTGAGAAATAATTTTGTAGAGAAAACATGAGAGGCTCTGGGTCTGGGTGTACGTATGTGCGTGTGTACGTGAATAGATAGATGTGAAACTACTTAGATGTGGATAGTTATAGATTGGCTCAATATTTATGGATATATTTTTAAACTATCAGTGAATGTATGTATATTTATTTGTTGAATGTATGTATGTATATTGTATGTATATTTATTTATTAAACACTGTGTCTTTTTATCAACAACAAACATGAAAGGTTCATTCACATAATTATGGTGTGATGAAATTGCCAGAGATACACTGAAATTGAAATTGCACCTTGAAAACTTCAGAATAGGGGTTGAGCCAAAGAGGGATTAATTGTAACCATATTCATAAAGAAATAGTGGGAAATCCTTCCAAAAAGTGAGTTGATGTTGTCTTCATAAATTTACCATCATGTTAAAGAGGCTATCAGATCTAACTCTAACTATGGCTCTTAGGTTTCAGAGTTATTCTGTTTCGGTAAACCAGTCATATGAGCTGCTTGTGCACGATCCAGCCATAGAACTGGCACCCTACCAGGCAGTCAGATCATTTACATGTCGCTCTAGTCCAGTGAAAATAGGTTGCCGAAAAGCAACTTCCTATACTTCCATGGAAATGTTTAATGGTCCTCTTGCTGAGAAAATGCACATTATGATGGGGCAGTTGTATGAAATGCAAAGTATGTGTGTTAGTAATGGAAACCCAAAATATTTTAACAACAATTCATGTGCCAACGTTGTTATTTATACAATGTTTTCCTTGTTCTTTCTTTGTTCTCTGCTGGAACAGATAACTGAAGGCTCTGTAAGCCAGACTGGCCCTACATTGGTTATTTGTTGAAAATAAGAAGTATCCTTTCTTCCTACTAATAATGACAACCCAGAACTTAGATGATCCAATTTGTTGCTGTTGTTGTTCATATCTGGGTGCTTCCACAAAACAAGATGCTTGTCCATGCTAAAATGTGATACTTGACTCCAGGAGCCTTGCAAAAGGGGAAAGGATTTATTTCATTCATACAGGTGAAACTCGAAAAATTAGAATATCGTGCAAATGTTCATTTATGTCAGTATGGCAACTCAAAAGGTGAAACCAATATATGAGATTACATGCAAAGCGAGATATGTCAAGCCTTACTTTGGTATAATTGTGATGATTATGGCGTACAGCTTATGAAAACCCCAAATTCACAATCTCAGAAAATTAGAATAGTGTGAAAAGGTTCAATATTCTAGGCTCAAAGTGTCCCACTCTAATCAGCTAATGAATCCATAACACCTGCAAAGGGTTCCTGAGCCTTTAAAGGGTTTCTCAGGCTGGTTCAGTAGGAATCACAAGCATGGGAAAGACTGCTGACCTGACAGTTGTGCAGAAAACCATCATTGACACCCTCCATAAGGAGGGAAAGCCCCAAAAGGGAATTGCAAAAGAAGTTGGATGTTCCCAAAGTGCTGTATCAAAGCACATCAATAGAAGGTTATGTGGAAGGGAAACGTGTGGTAGAAAAAGGTGCACAAGCAGCAGGGATGACCGCAGCCTGGAGAGGATTGTCAGGAAAAGGCCATTCCAAAGTGTTGGGGACTTTCACAAGGAGTGGACTGAGGCTGGAGTTAGTGCATCAAGAGCCACCACACACAGACAGATCCCGGACATGGGCTTCAAATGTCGTATTCCTCTTGTCAAGCCGCTCCTGAACAACAAACAACGTCAGAAGCGTCTTACCTGGGCTACAGAAAAAAAGAACTGGTCTGTTGCCCAGTGGTCCAAAGTCCTCTTTTCTGATGAGAGCAACTTTTGCATCTCATTTGGGAACCAAGGACCCAGGGTCTGGAGGAAGAATGGAGAGGCACACAATGCACGATACTTGAAGTCCAGTGTGAAGTTTCCACAGTCTGTGTTGATTTGGGGAGCCATGTCATTTGCTGGTGTTGGTCCACTGCGCTTCATTAAGTCCAGGGTCAACGCAGCCGTCTACCAGGAGATTTTGGAGCACTTCATGCTTCCTTCCACAGACGAGCTTTATGGGGATGCTGACTTCATTTTCCAGCAGGACTTGGCACCTGCCCACACTGCCAAAAGTACCAAAACCTGCTTCAATGACCATGGGATTACTGTGCTTGATTGGCCAGCAAACTCGCCTGACCTGAACCCCATAGAGAATCTGTGGGGCATTGCCAAGAGAAAGATGAGGGACATGAGACCGAACAATGCAGCGGAGCTGAAGGCCGCTATTGAAGCATCCTGGTCTTCCATAACACCTCAGCAGTGCCACAGGCTGATAGCATCCATGCCACGCCGCATTGCGGCAGTCGTTGCTGCCAAAGGGGCCCAAACCAAGTACTGAGTACATATGCATGCTTCTACTTTGCAGAGGTCCGATATTGTTCTATTTCCAATCCTTGTGTTATTGATGTCATGTAATATTCTAATTTTCTGAGATTGTGAATTTGGGGTTTTCATAAGCTGTACGCCATAACCATCACAATTATACCAAAGTAAAGCTTGACATATCTCGCTTTGCATGTAATGCCTCTATCTCATATATTGGTTTCACCTTTTGAGTTGCCATACTGACATAAATGAACATTTGCACGATATTCTAATTTTTCAAGTTTCACCTGTATTCCCTTGTTTGTTTTGCAGCCATTTTATAGCCTACAGGGTCCAGTCCTGGCCAGACACATAAAGATTAAATATTCTCAGGAATGCTGATTTAACAGATTTTCTGTTCTGACTTGAAGCATTGGAACACTTACAAAGAAAGACTAGCCCAGGCATTCCAGACTTTTGGAATTTGCACTTAGCAAATTGAACAAAAATTGAGTAGAATATATACAATATTTTATTTAGAAATTATTTTACCATCTGTAGAAACATTTTTTTTGCAATAGATAGCAGTAACGGCAATTAGAAATGGCATATTCTATCCTAGTTTATTTATTTTTCTAAAAATTAAACTACTTTTATAGGGTAAAAAAGGAGACAAAAAACTAAAATCCACTTCTATTGTAAAGAACTCTGCTAGTGAAAAGCTGACTTGTTTGGAACCCAGTTTAGTTCTGAAATTTGGGTGCAAATGGAATAGTATACAAGCTCAGTCAGAACTACCCATCTCCTAATCCATGGTAGAAAAGGAGATAGTATTCCACTCACACTGCAACACCAATCTTTAGTTGTGACTTTTTGCTGGGTTGTGTGCCTAGCTGTTTAAGTTACTTAGAAAGAAATACTATTGATGATTCTTCACTGAATTTACATCTTTAACTTTGTGTCCAATGGTAGAGTTGAAGAAAAGTCTCAAATTTACTCATCATAGTCTCTGTGCACCTCGGATATGAGTATATCCATATTACCTGAAGCCTCTTCAGGGTGTGCTATATTTGTGCTGTTTTTTGGTGGCCCCAGAGAGACTATTCTCACCTACTGTGTGAAGGTAGGGTGAGAATATTTTAATAATCAATTGGTGTATAATTCATAAATTGCCCTCCACAAATCTTTCTTTAGTTCAAGCCACATCATCAGTCATGGTCCCTTCTTCAGTACTGTTTTACATCATTTACTTTGGTAGTGGCATTATCCTTGATACAGATTCCTTCAATATCTGATATTAAAAGCTATGAATCTTTGAATATAAGGTGAAGAATCATAAGAGCACAAGACTATATTCTTATGGTGCTACCTAAGAAGAAATGTATACATGGATTGAAGCCTGGCATTTTCTTGTTATCACCAGAACCTCTCCTTATTGAGTTGTTGGATTAACCCATCTTATAACTTCTTTCTATTGACATTACATCTGATATCAAGGGTGTCTCTAGTTCCTGTGCTTCCACACTGGATTGAGACTTATTTATCGATCTGCCTGTCTTCTATAAGTATGCACAGGCATCCATGCCTAATCATGATGATGCAAAAATGATGAAATGTGCATTGTAACTCAAGATGCAAATGCCACCCTTTCATACTGCATCACAACATCTCACACAAATACATAAGGGCTGGAGTTTGCATCACAACATTGCAACACATGTTTTGTCACTTGCAGCACCTTGCACCTCTTCTCTGGACACCCATATAGGTATGCAGAACTTTTAAAGTTTCTCCTGCCATTGCTTGGTCACTTTTATTAACCATGCAGAAAACAATCCATTTTATCCTATCTGACATTTTTGAGATTACAAAAAGAAGCAAGAGCTATTCAATAAATAAACATCAGTCTATTAACTACTCCCAAATGGTATCTTATGAGGTCAACATGACTCTAGAATCATAGGAATCATGTCTCATATTTATATGGACTCTAAAAGTCTATGTCATTTGACTGAGATCAAAAGCTGTAACACTACTGTAACACTTTCTATCTAGTATACAGCAGAATCTTGGTTACTTGCTACTGAGTATTACATTTACTTTCTACTTTCCAGACTATTTGAACAAGTAAAGTCCACTATTAAGGGGTATTTTTGTGTTTAATTAATATTTTCTTTTCACTATGTGATTGAAATCGTCCTCATTTCTAATTTGACTATAAAGATTTCTGCATGTGACAAGGCAGTCTTGCAGAAAAGAAAAAACAAAAACAACCC
Organism: Liasis olivaceus; assembly: GCA_030867105.1. Classification (NCBI taxonomy): domain Eukaryota; kingdom Metazoa; phylum Chordata; class Lepidosauria; order Squamata; family Pythonidae; genus Liasis; species Liasis olivaceus. The sequence goes on from CM061349.1 coordinate 43,395,576, forward strand.
AAGGAGGTGCACAGTTACCCCATGTTAACCTCTTGTTGTCTTTCAGCTGCAGCTGTTGAAATCTACACATAGGAAGAGGATATCCTGCTGCAAGAAATAGCTCTTCTGTTCTTTGTTGTTAACAATGAAACAAATCTAATTTTCATATAAATTGGCACTAAGGGAGTATCAGGACAATGTGCAAATTTAATACATTTCTATATTTGAATCTAATAAACTGTGAAGTACTCCCAATGGGAAATACTTAAACATTTCTCTTTTTCCTCCTCTGCAGCGTTTCATCAAAGGGTTAACCACACACAGGGCTGCTTCATTAAGAGACACCTTGTGTTGGACAGAGATTGGGGACTGATTGGCTCATAGAACAAATGGCAGATTCTGCCATTGATTTCTGTTTGCTCTGCTGCTATAGCAACAGGTGGAGTTTGTTTTTTTTCTTCTTCTGAAGTAGATCAGAAGTTCTTTTTTATGGATGGCTGTATTATCTGTGGTTTTCAGTTAAGCATATTCTTCATGAATATAAAAAAGCTAAAGCAAAATAGAGGGGGGATGTCAGATGGAGGTGTTGTGCTGTAACACTTTTAATATATACTAGACAACCCATGACCCATTGGGTCATCGTTTCAGAGGTATTTCCTTACTGAAACAGAGAAACAGAATGACTAAGGGCGAAAAAGCAGTGGGAATGGGAGCGACTTATGACTTGCTGCTGGCTTCCCCATTGACTTTGCTCATGGGAAGCTGGCAGGGAGCATCAGAAATCTTCCTCCCTCTCTCCTTTCATTTCCACATATAATATAGGCTTGCACCATTTGCCCTCCCCTCACAACCCTCATGAGAGCCCATGAAGCCTCCTCATCTTCAGCTGATCAGCAGAACTACCTGCCACTTTGCTGGGGGGAGGTAGAACAAAGGGAGCTGCAGACCATGAGAAAAACCGCACCCCCACTCCCCATTCTGGCATGTCCTCAAGGGAGGAAGAAGGCTGACCTATTGCCCACTGGTGCCCCCCAGCCAGCCCTACCTCACCAGCAGGCATCCATATCTCTCACTCCTCAATGCCCACAGCTGTTAAGAGATTTCAAATTTGTGCCTTGTTTCCAAAGCAGCCAATCACCACTCATCCATCAGTCCTGTGACCTGGGCTGACCACGGTGGTATAGCAGTGTTGAAGCAGCCACAAGTTTCTCAAATTTCAATCCCACAGGAGTAATGGGTCCTGGATTTTGGACACATTCTGTAAGTTAACCCATTTGAGGTATCTTGGTTCAAAAATCATTGCCCTACAATGCACTGTTTTGCCCAGTCGAAGGTTACAGACATGAGAGTTTTAGTAGTATATAGATTAGCTGGAAGAGAATCTTCTTGGGATAAAGATAAGGTTTCTCTAGAGTTATATGGCAGTTTAGTTAAGCAGATTGTTCAAGTCACCATTTGCAGTCAGGTGAGCCTACCTTAGCCCAAATATCTGTTTTGAAAGCTTGTTCTCTGCATAATTACTTGGGAAGGTAGCTTGGGAAGGTAAATTGGTTGCTAACAGCATTAGAGCTCTGACTGCATGGTTACTGAATTCCCTTCCCTATCAAACCTCTTTACTGATTACACATTTTTATTTTGCAAGCTCTTTTGGAATTGACCTTATCTTCCCTGTAGACATTTTACTACAGTGTCTATTTTTTATTTCCATTGTTGTGGTCTTTTTAAAGTTTACTCTCTGTCATTTCTCTGAACCTCTGTGGAAGAATGTATATATTCTTAAAGGCAGTATTTAATAGGCAGATTCAGTTCCCCAAAGAGTGCTTTAGAGTATGTGGGGACCTGTCTGCAACTCTTTAAAGCAGTCACACCTTTTCCCAAGATGACACCATACTGGGGCAGCCCTAATCAATAAGTGATTAAAATAAAATCATAATGCAGACCGACATGGATGGATTGTTAATGAGAAGACATAATGACTGTTTTCATAGAGTAATGTATGATCCAAGCCATATCAGGCTGAATTCTTATATACTTGGCAGCAGAAGCCTATATTAGGTTTAATACATCATCTAGCTCTTGGTGGTGAAGCTTCTACATTTCCTGTGAGACCAAACTAAGTTTTGTTTTGTTTTTTTTAGCTTATTAAGGTGTTGTTGTTTTTTAATACTCTTTGTATGCTGTCTTGAGTCGCTTGGGAGATTCTGAGGTCTTATAAATCAAACAGATAAATAAATGTGTGTGCTCGCAAATCCTAACAGCATGAATAAAACACCCTGGGATATACTTCCTATGGAAAAGATCACATTATGAGTCAGTGGTTGCAATCACAATCTTACAAATGTTCTAGAGCATGACAAAGAATAAGATATTTAAAATGGCCAGAAGTGTTTGGGGCAGTTCGTATACACCGTTTGTTGTGCAGATTTGTCTGCCCTGTAGATTTGCATGCATGAATTGTGCCTGAAATGATTAAGGAAAAAGTTGATTGGAATGTTCAGTTGTAGCATTTCAGCACTTTGAGCAGCTTACTCACAAAAGTTTTACTGATAAGGATAAAGGATTTTGCCACCAAAAAACACTTACCTGCAAAACAAAAAACAAAAAAACAACTGAAAGCCCATGTGTTAGGTAGGATTATAACTCAAGAAACAAGATATCCCTAGTTCTCAAAGATACTTTTTGGAATTTTTTTGGTACTTTTTGGGATATGAAATGGAATGCAGTCCCAAAATAATTATTAGATTTTGTTATCATACCATATACTGCTCACTGTTGACCACATACTTCTCTCACTGGTTAGCCTTCTGAAATTGTAACCTTGATGCCCATTTTGGACTTAATAGAGTTCCTGCTGTCCCTGAGTGGCAAATAGGAGGTGATGAGTGTGAAAAGTTGTAGAGAGGAAACGGTGCCCTGGCCTATTAGCTAATTCCGTTTTCTGGGTTTCTGTGATGTGACCCCTGGTAACCCCATGGATTTTGCTGGTTTCATGTCTGCATATATGCAAGAGAACCAATAGAAAAGAAAGGACATCTGAAAGATAACAAAGCAATATTGGCTTCGGTTAATTTCCTGCAATTGTTTGTAGTTGTGTTAGCAGCTGAAGCTTTATTATGAAGGGTTGTTTATCTCCTTGACCGGAGTATCTGTCACTGAGTGATCTCAAAGAGAAAAGAAAGTCCCCTTTACTCCAGAGATGAAGGTCACTGTATGAATAGTGTTCTTGTTAAGGGAACTGCACCATGAACCCACAAGTCCTTTGCTTTTGTTTGGAGCCTTGATGTCTGGCCTAAAAAAGATCTAAATAACTACAAAAAAGATTGCAGTGCTTGTGGAATCCCCAGGGTCACCCATTTCTGAAGAAGGGGAATATGGACTGCACTTAAGTAGCATGGGTTGCTTCATTATCCATAAATTGGAATGCCATCAAGCTGTTATTCTGGTCAGAGAGGGGTGAAGAAAAATAGAACTAAAGTCTTATTTTCTGCCAGATTTGCTTCCAGGTTGCCACAGTGGTTTATTTTTGGTTCAGTGTTAGTTGAATGGTCCTCCTTAAATTCCAGCTATTCTAGATAATACCTCAGACACCTGAGTTTTGTCTGCCTCTACCACAAGATTATGGTTAACCATGACTGAGAAAAGCATAACGTTTATTAACTCAAAAGATCTTGTGCAGGTAGTTTTCCTCACCATCTGCAATTTCTTCTTCATGCAGCGCTAACTGCATTGTATAATCTGGGGGGGGGGGGGGGGTTGGGGGGAGGCACTTTCCAGAGTGAAAGAACATGCTGTTATTTTGAAACTACAGGACTATCTTGGAGAAAACTGTATTGTTTCCATGCAGTAAATAAGTAACAGCTGAGCATCTTATCATGCATCTCTCTGTGAAAGAAACACCGACAGACACATCATGTAGAAGGCCCTTGTGTCCAGGATATTCATTCATACGTCATGGCAAGCCATCAAGTAGTGTTAACTAGGCTTAGCATATTTTGTAACCTAGTTGTTTATATGTTACAATTTATGCTTTAGTGTTATATATGAGCCCAGCCATTGGGATTTATTCAACTGTAGTAAAACAGACATGGGTTAATTTGATGTGTGAACCCAGCCACTGTCTGTATTGTGTAACATGAAAGCCAGATGCATATTTTATATGCTTTGTATGTAAAAGTCTCTGGCCTCAATCTTTTGCATCCGTTAATGCTGCTAGGAAAGTCTCCCATCCCATGCTTTGAAGAGCAGTTTCCAGTCACCCTATTTATGATATGACTCAGCATAAAGCTCTTATAAATTAGGTATATTGTTTTTAGAATTTATAACCTGTTAATAAAGACAAAGTGTGTTACAAGCAATCCATTCCAATATTTAATAAAGCTTATCTAATTTACTTCTATTACATATGGGATGTGTTTTTGTGTAAGAGAGAGAGAAAAAATTAAATATAAAATAAAAAACCAGAGTAGACTAAAAAACAAATTTCATTAAAACTTCCATTTCACTCATGCTTCATCAAAAAAGAGAAAGAGCTGCTTAAAAAATATTTAAGTTTATTTTTATAGGAAGGAATAATTGCTGTATTTTAAATAAAAAGCCAGTAGAGAGGGGTAAAACTGTGACTAGATGGATTGTACCCTTACCTTTAATCTGCTATACAGATGCATAGCAGATTATTTATAGAGTATTTCAAGGTCCCTATTTTTGCTTTTTATGATCAAATTGGGTTTGGATTAGAAAACTCTTCAAACTGAGGACACTTAAAATGCTTACTGTTGTTTATAAGAAAGATTTATAATTTCATAACCCAACCTTTAAAAAAAAGTTCATCGGCTGATAATACCAATATGATTCCATAGTCTGGTCCTGCAGCATTCCAGACACAATTATTTGGCTAAGAGGCATTAATAATAATTGTATTAAAAATGACAAATTTAAATTCTTGTCATTTTTTCATCTCTGTTTTACTATTGCAAGCCAATTAGGTGTAGTCGTTAAGGCACCAGGTTAGACACCATGAAACTGAGAGTTCTAATCCCATTTTAGGCATAAAGCCAACTGGATGACTTTGGGCCAGTCATTCTCTCTCAGCCCTGGGAAGCAAGCAATGCCACACCACTTCCAAAAATGACTTGTCCAGGCAATCAGCAAGAGTCAAGACTAACTTGAAGGCACACACACACAAAAAGTTTTACTATCTGAATTGTGTAATATATGACATGCCTGCCTCATTCTTCATTTTAGGGCTGAAAAAAAAAAAAAATTGGGTGGAAAATTCTACCCTTCACTTGGGCAGGAAACTGACTATATAGCAACTGATGAAAATAATAATTTCATGTTACATGACACGGAGAGAGTATCACTCTAGACATTGCCTTCTGCTATGAAATAATAGATTTTATTTCTCCTGCTCTCGTTTGTTATAATTCACCATTCTTAGTTCAGTATCTGAGTATATTTAGGTACATAGGAAATCGCCTTTCAGTGTAAGACAATTACCTTAATATTATCTTGCATCTTATCTGCCTCTGGTGGATCTGTAGTATCCCTCTTGTTACCACTTGAATCCAAACTTCATGCCTATTGTTATGCCAACTACAATATGATAGGAAGAAATGGATGAATATATCTTCCTTGGCACTGGCAAAACAGGTGAAAATCTCATTCGTTGTGCTTTTCTTGGTAAGATTTTAAGGTGAATGCACTACACTATTTATCAGAAGTAGAACAAGAAAGAAGCATCGTACAAAAGGCTGCCTGTCTAAACTTGCTTTCACTTGGAGCCTTTAATAAAAGGTGGATAACATCTTCTGTATGCTTTTCCTTTGTTCCTGTCATTCCATTCCTGGAAAATAACTATTTCTAGAAATAGCCTTAACAATAATGCATTATTAAGGATCCCAGACATAAAAACAGCTGAATATCTTGAAGAGACATACTTAATGTGGTTTTTTGTTTGTTTGTTTGTTTGTTTGTTTGTTTTTTAGTTCTGTGGAAATATCTGGCTGGTCATATGCTGATGGAGTATTGACTGCAGCAGTAAATCTCTTATGTATACCCATCTCTGATAAGATTCTATTAGCATGCAGATATTAAATTATATAAGGATATGAAATAAGTCAGTGTAACTGGCAGCATGTCTCTGAAGGATGGCTAGAGAGTTAGTGTCCAGCAATATCTTGAAGGCCACAAGTTCCCATGCTCTGAAATAGGCATATTCACTGAATGATTACTTGTTATTATGGTTATTAGCAATTTCCAGGCTCAGAGGCAATTTGTCTCTGAGTGCCAATAATATAGGAGCCAAAATACGGGGTCTCAGCCTTTAGGCTTCTTGGGAGGTATCCTGGAAGCATCTGCTTTGTCAATGTAGAAATAGGAGGCTTAACTAGATGGCGTTCAGTCTGGTTTGATTTAGCAGGGCTCTCTTTGTGTTCTTCTTTCTGTTGCAGAGATCTCTGATGCTTTTGGAATTGTTGTCTCACTCATAGTCATAACTTCTAAGATAGTGTTGTTTTTCTTGTGGCGGAACTAGGTTATATGGGATTCTGATGCTGATTCAGATTTTGTGGCTGGGGGAGATTTTGAGCATATCTCCTATTCTTAATTCTCTCAAGTCATACTGTGTTTGCACTAAGCTTTATTCCCTCTACTCTGTTCCTGGCCAAATAAATAATTACACTGTTAGGAAACCTATCAAATACAGTATCACAGCCTAAGAGTCAAAAATTTATTATGTCAGGTTAACAAAACTCCAGATTATATTTGTTCCTAATCCCCAGGTAGGTTTAGAATCCTACAAATGATGGCTCAAACCCCCACCCCAAAAAATCACCAACAACACAATAAAAATATTTCAAGCAAAGCAACATCAGTGCTCATCCCTGAGACCTTTGTATAAGGGCATGCTGCAAGTATGAACTAGGCTAAAACCTACCACTAAGGTGTCTCTTACACATACAAACACAGCATTTTCAAGGTGTCATTTTGTGAATAATGAAGGAGAGGCCATCTAGATACTGATTAAAATAATCTATTCTCTAGACAATACAATGTAGATAAAAAGAAGCTTATTTCCTATTTGTTCCTCATCTTACGAATTCTCATCAGTTCTGCTCTTCACCAGCACCTCCCTCATTGAAACATTTTGCAGCCCATGCAGCCTGCAGTAGCCATGAAATTGTTTCTCTTGTATATTCTGCAGCTTATCACACTAAGATTGAAGTTCTTGTGGTTGGGAGATACATTCATTCCCAGGCACAGGATATTTTGATTTCTGTATTACAATCAGTTCAAGGTCATATATGTAAGTGTTGAAGGTATTATACATGCAGATATGCATAGGTGTTTAGGGTGTATCTATCTGTTTAAAAGTAGAAATATCTTTTCAGGAAATATTTCGTATTTCCTTACATTACAGTTTGGATCCAAAACAGAGATGTTGAAAACTGTTATCAAAAAACATAAATGTACAGTAAATATGCATTTGAATGGTTAATTTAAACCTTTTTTTTTCTAATGGAACAATAGTAACTGTTTTCCTAGATACACGGTATAATCATATCAGGAAAACATTTGCATTGGAAGAATAAAGGAAGGTGCTGGGCCCTGCAAAGGACAACACTGGTGATGCTGGTAGATGTCATTCTTTGATTTCATAAATAAGAGCCAAAAGATTGTTCTTCTGTGGATACCATTTCAGTATTTTCCAGGCTGCTCCTTTCTGGGCAGAAATTCTGGCACTAGTTTATCTTCATAATATGTTCCATTTATGTTAGATTCTTTTTTATCTTTAAATAGTGGGGTACTAATCATTATTCTTAAGATTGTGCTGTTAGGCTCTTCAGTGATTATCTATGTCAGTGTTGTCCAAACTTGGCCACTTTAAGATGAGTGGACTTCAACTCCCAGAATTCCCCAGCCAGCCATGCTGGCTGGGGAATTCTGGGAGTTGAAGTCCACTCATCTTAAAGTGGCTAAGTTTGGACAACACTGATCTATGTGATCAGGCCTTGGGGTCCCAGGGGACCGGGGAGATTTTGCGATGGCTCCCTTATTAATTTTATCCCCTCCTGTTTTGTGTGCTTTTATAGTTTTTTATTTGTAATTGTTTTTATGTATTTATTCTTTTTAATTGTTGTACACCTCCCAGAGTCACTTGTGTGAGATGGGTGGCTATATAAATATGATAAATAAATAAATAAAATGTTCAGGCAGAAGTAATTTCTTTGCATTTAATAGTGCTTTTGTGTGCGTGTGTGTGCACGCATGCGTGTGTCTTTGAGTCAGTGTTGACTCCAGGTGATTGCCTGGGCAAGTCCCTGCAGTTTTCTTGGTAAGATTTTCAGAAATGGTTTGCCATTGCCTGCTTCCCAGGGCTGAGAGAGAGTGACTGGCCCAAGGTCACCCAGCTGGCTTCGAGCCCAAGGCAGGATTAGAACTCATGGTCTCTGGGTTTCTAGCCTGGTGCCTTAACCACTACACCAAAGTGGCTCTCTTAGTAATGCTTACTTCCTGTCAAATAAATATAAGATTAAAATAGATATAAGATTAAATGTGAACTTTTTAATTTAGAATTTCAGTGATTGACTGATTATGTGCTGTCAACTTGGTGTCCACTCTTAGCAACCACATAGATTTTCTCCTTGAAGAATTTGAGTACATTTCTTGATCTGTATAACCTGAGTTATCAGTTCACATGCATTTGATAAAATACAGCTCCATAAATATTGAAAATGCTGCTGAATATTATGTAGCATTGCATGTCAACAAAAAATGCCTTCTAATATTTTCAAATGCTGATTTATTTGGTACAGTGTCCTGTGCCTGGCCCATTTTTTTTTCTTTTTTTATCCCCTTGCAGGGCAGAGAGATTGCTTAAACAAGCTATCTCTTCCTGAGCTGCTTTTCTCTGCAGCCCAGGGCTTCCCTAAAAAGTGTTAACTGCAAGTTAACAAAGCTCAGCTTTGTGACCTTAATTAGTTGATTAGAATCCTCCAGCTGTTGTGCTGCTGCCTGAAACTTACCAGACATTAATCAGTTTGACACTGAAGGCTTTTGCTGCCAGGCACATGAAATTTGGTCATAAATGCATGCATTGGTCAGAAAATTATTTTTTTTATTATTGTTTATTACTGTCATATTTGTGAATAGTCGCTAACCTAGGTAGTCACTTAAACGAGGATTGGCTGTATTTATTTTATGTGGATTTAATTAGCTGATAAGATTCTAAGGCAGAAAGGGTCTGGTTGAGGTCTCACAGTCATAACACAAGGAAATGGGTGCACACATAACTGGCATGCAGAGATTTCTAAGAATCCAAGATAGTTGCAGTGCTTATGCCGTTCCTGTTTCCTTCCTTTCCTGTTAATGTGCAGTCAGAGTGATGAGACATTAGGAAGGTTTGGAGCCTTGTGCAGGCCTGAAAAACTTGCACTTATGGAGAACTTGAGGATAGAGCCATTATATACAAACCTCTACTTATGTTCTTTTGTATACTTGTGCATGTTCCTATGCATACCTATAGAGAAGTATTAAATAAGGATCTTTAAAGAGATAGAAATAGAAATAGACATAGACAGTCACACACACACACACACTGCGTTATTTTAATAGCATATATAATGTGGTAGGCTCTGTAACAGACTTGTGTATACTTGGCAATAATATTTTACCTCATAGTGACCTTTTCTCTGGCAAAACAAATGTTCATGCAGTAAATATACTGAATTTTAATATTAAAGATATGTTAGGTAAATTAAAGATGAATTAAAACAATATTAAAATATTTCAATTTTAATAATCTCAAAACCAACAAAAATCTTGTAATACAGTCTGGTTTTATGGCACCATCTTCTGGTCATTCTATTAATTTTTTTTATTATTATTTAACAAAATTCATGGTTTTGGAGGTCTAATGAGGATTGACCACATGGTTCAGAATTCTCATGCAGCTTTTTTTTTTTTTAATCTGCTTAACAGTCATTACTGACCCTGCAGTGACCGCCCCCTAGCGGTTTTCAAGGCAATTGCATCTTTCTAGTTTCGGAATTAGACTTTGCCAGAGCCTAATTCCTAGAGCGTCAGCCCAGCTGGCAGCACAGGAGGCGGGATTTCCGTTGCTTCGCGCCCCTTTTTCGGACGAGCGCGGTTTTTCGCGCTTTTACCGGCAACTTGTCCCGTCTCTCTGTTGAGCCGTTGCCAGCATTTTTCCTCCCACCGGGGTGAGAGTCCTCATTTATCTACTCACGTACGTTTTCGATCTGCTGAGTTGGCAGAAGCTGCGGGTATAGAAACAAGAGCTCACCTTGTTAACGCGAGGCTGGACTCGAACCGCTGAAGCTTTCAGCCATTTCTGGCCGGCACTTTCAGCGTCATTAAGCCACTGCGCCACCGCGTCCCCTCTCATGCAGCTACTAGTTACTCTTTGCTTATTTGCTCTTTATTTTATTTAGAATTATATCCTGACTACCCTTCAGAGAACTGTAGATATTCAGTGTTATAGCTACACTGTTGATCAATAATCCAATTCTTAAGCTGAGGTTTTTACAGTAGGGAAGAACTTACTATCACTTATTCTGGAAAATCCAATGTTAACATATTTCATCACCTACTGAGATAAGGATAAAATCACTTGCCTTCATGGTACCATGAATGTTGTTTTTGATAAGAGTACATTCTGTGTCATTTAGTCTAATTTTGTAGGATCAATTCTTAGTTTTGAGGCTTGAGGATAGACTGGAGGCCAGATGCTCATACCTGTCCAGCCTTTCACGTGGTCTCTTGATCTCAGTCAAGTACTTACATACAAACAATAAAATGCTTTACCGCTACATGTGCCACAATTTGTTGTGGTTGTTGAATAAACTTCACCCCAGTCCTATATACTCTCTGATATATTGATCCAACTATTATGTCTACAGAAGTTGTTACTTTGGTTTACCCTTATATATCAAAATAGGTGTATCTGTCTCTTTAATATAAGCAAGAAATGGAACGCAGGCTGGAGTTATGTAGATGAAAAAGCAGAGCTATTCAAATCTGAACAGCAATATAAAAAAGAATCCTATCTGCAATAGGGGAAAGGATCTATTTAATACATCATCCTGTTTCCCATATTGGTTTCCCATATTCCTCTTCTGTAGGAAATCCACAAGCAGAATAGAATAGTTTTCTGCTATTGTTCCTTAACAACCAGTGCTTCTTTTCCTGGAGATAGCCTTCATGACTAGTAATCAAGACATATCACAGTAGCCTTCACCACATCTTGTGATTGTAGCTTGTATTCATAGTAAATACAAGTACCAGTTTTCTGTCTTGAATTTCTCACCATTCAACTTCACTGAATGATCCTAAAAGATATATATGAAAGATTTTTCTCACTTTCTACTTTTTAATACCATGCATAATGTTTTAAGGAACATAGCTTATTTTCATGGGACTGTTGCTCTAGTTATTTTGGGGTACATTTTTCTACTCCTATTGCAACTATATATTATCATCATTGAGATGTAGCAACCAAACTGTACACATAATTTGTACTGTGGCTGCACCATAGATCTCTGTAGGTATTACAGTAGGGCAATTTTATTTCTGATCACTGTCCAAATTCTGTCCAACATGGAATTTGTATTTTTCATAGCTGCCACACACTAGGTCAATGTTTTTCCTGAACTCTCCATCATAATTCCAAATTCTTCTTTCTGATAGATCAACATGAGCTCAGATCTCTTCAATATATGCAAAATGGAGTTTTAAAAATAAAATTATGTGATTGATTTCCTGCTTTGTATATTAATTTATAGCATAAATTAAACTGCATTTATCATTTTATTGACCATTCACCCAAGTTAGAGGAATCCATCTAGAGATCTTCAACTCTCTTTTGTTTTTATTAGCCTGTAAATAAATATAACATTGGTCACTATGGTGCTCACTTCTAATGCCAGATCACTTATAAAAAAGCAGCAATCCCAAAGCAGTTCTTTTATGAATCTTAACTTTTTGCATTCCTCACTGTGGAAACAATTATTACTCCTTTCTCCTTCTTCTTATTTAATTGGATATTCATCTATAGGAGATACTAGGCCTATCCTGTCAGATATTTCTTGGTTTTGTAGATGTCTAACAGCTCTTATTACAAGTGAGCAAGGTATAGTTGGTGAGACTGTTGAAAGAAGAATTAAAGTTGGTTGTTCAAGAAACTGAGTTTGGGTGGCATATATAAATTTGAAAAATAAATAAACAAACAAACAAAGAGAGCCAGAGTGGTATAATGATAAAGATTTTGGATTTATGTCAGGGAGATTCAGGGAGAATGGAACTCACTGGTAACTTTGAGGCCCAACCCACATTACAGTGTTGTTTGGATAAAATTAGGGGCAATTCCCATGTATCCCACCTTGAGCTCTCAGAGAAAGGTTGGATATAAATGCAAAAAAATTAGTAACATCTAAGGGAATGGTTGTCACTCCAGGCAGAAAATATTGCACTTTGGGCTGTCATAGTGAAGAAAAAATCTACAGCTCTATAACAGGCAAAAAATCAGGAGTCTGGTAGCATCTTTTCAGACTAAAAAAAGTATGAAAAGGCATAAGCGTTTGTGACTGCAACTCACTTTATGAGATGCATAATGGGTGTTTCTGTTTTCAGAACATCCTGAAGCTCAGATTCTCTAGCCCTTATATTGTCTTTGTAAGAGACAGGCTTTTCCCTCTCTACTATCATTTTATCTTTCCATCCTAAAACAGGCTTTTGACATTGCAATAAATATGCAGTCATACAGGTGTAACAACATGAAGTGTTATCTTTAATCAAATATGTGCTCTATTTTAAACATACATAAGAGCTAGGACAGCCTGACAAGGAGGGGAAAAAAGCATTATATAATGTTCCTCCATAAACCTATCTGCTCTTATTTTCTGTAGCAGAAATGTATGCTTATAGATATTTATTTATGTTTTAGATTTTTATTTATTAGATTTATATCCTGCCTTTATTTGGTACACTCAAGGTGGCACAAATAATGCTCCCTCCTCCTATTTTCCATACAACCACCACCTTGGGAGGTGTGTTGGGCTGAAAGAAACTGGCCCCAAGTCATCCATCTGGCTTCCCTATCTAAAGAAGGACTAGAATTTATATTAATTACTATACCAAACTGGCTCTCAAAAACACTATTTTCTATCAGAAGTTGGGTAGATATGTTTAATACAGACATATTTAGAAATCATTTTATGGCAAAAATTATTTCTATTTATTTCTGGAAAAAGATGCTGAAGTAAGATGTACAAAGGAGTTTCAAATGTATGTTGGAAATGTAACCAGTGTGAAGGTACCTTGTATCACCTATGGTGGACTTGTGAGAAAGCTAAGAAATATTGGGATATGATATGTATTTTGATTAAAAAAAAAATTAAAATGGATGTACAGTTGAAACCAGAGACTTTTCTTTTAGGTATGATGGATAAACATGTGGAAAGAAAACATGGAAATTTGTTTCTTTATATGATAACTGCAGCGATACTTTTATAGGTGCAAAAATGGAAAGATTTACAAATACCTACAGCTGAAGAATAGATATTGAAACTAATGGAACTGGAGGAGATGGCGAAACTGACTACTTTGATTAAAGAAAGGACATTGTTGGGCTTTGTTTCTGTTTGGAAACCACTCTTGGACTTTTTACTTGAGACTCAAAAAAGTGAAAATTTGATCTTGGGATTTGATGACTGATTTATTATATAACGATAGCAATACTTTGTACTGATTTTTTAATACTTTTTGTTGATATAAACTCATTTGTAATTTGTAATGTTTTTAAATATGAGTAAGAGAGATCTAATATGTAATTCTTTTAAACAGCTGAATGTATTTTATATCTATATCTATACCAAAGAAAGTCGGAAGTTGCTTTTTCTTTTCTGTATTTTTTCTGCTTTTCTATTTTTTTTTCTTTTTCTATATTTTATTTCTTACTGAAACTTAATAACATTCTTTTTTAAAAAAGAAAAAGATGTAGAGTCCTTGGGGTTCTCTGAGCTTGGTTCTTTTCTTGCAAACATTTCATTACCCAGCTGGGTAACATCTTCAGTGCTAAAATGGGATGGGGTTTGCTCTCTATTTATCTGCTGTGGCCTGCTTTGCCGGGGTGTGTGTGTGTGTGTGTGTGTGGGGGGGGGTGTTCTGTTTTGCTCTTCTGGTAGTTCATTGATTAGCGTATGTTGACTGCTTGATTGTGTGCCTGGTGGTGACCTTTGCTTATCTGGATGATGATTGCTGGAGATGATTGCTGGTGATTGAATGCTGGTGAGGTGATCTTCTGGTCTTTTCTCTTTTTAATAGTATGTAGATGCTGTTTATCTCTATGTGTCTGTTAATTGCTGTCTTGTCTGAATACCAGGCTTCCAAGAATTCTCTTGCATATTTGGATTTGGCTTGGTCTAAAATGCTGACAGTTTCCCAGCTAAAACTATGGTTGAGTCTGTCCATGTGTTGTGAGATTAAGGAATTTTCATCATGTCTTCTGACTGCTAGTTGGTGCTCCTGGATGTGCTCTACTAGTCTTCTGCCTGTCTGTCCTACATAGTGTTTGTTACAGTCTTTACACTGTATGTTGTAGATGACTCCTGCTTTTTCTTCTTGGGCTACTGGTCTTTTGGTTTACTTAGGGTATTTTGGAGTGATTTTGTTGGTTTGTGTGCTACAGAGATGCCATATGGCTGTAATAGTCTGTCGGTGGTTTCTGAGACGTTTCTGATGTATGGTAGTGTGATCCTTTTCATAGCTTGTATAGGTTGTGTTGTGGTAGATTGAATGGTCGGGCACTTTTTGATAAAATTACGTAGATATCCATTTTGTTAGAAGATGTTGTATAGGTGATCTTTTTCCTTTTTCTGCTGTTCTGGGTTGCTGCAGTGTGTTTGTGCTCGCTTGAATAGTGTTCTTACACAGCTCCTCTTGTGGGAGGTTGGGTTGTTACTTTGGTAATGGAGTACTTGATTGGTGTGGGTTGTCTTCCGATGAACTTGGGTTTCTAATTTCCTGTTCTTTCCTCTGCTCATGAGGATATCCAGGAAGGGTAGCATGTTGTTGTTTTCTTCCTCTCTGGTGAATTTTATTCCTTTGAAGATGTTGATGCTGATGCTTTAAGAGTTGCAATAAAGACCCCCTGTTTTAATTATTCAGTTCATTAAAGCAACAGCAACTTTTTTCAAGCTCACAGAGAAGCCTGTAAAAAGGCATATGTTCTAATAGCAGAGATGCTGTGCTTGTGCAACATCTGAAGCACAAACATGTTTTGAAGCACACTCAACCCTAGTTCTCTTATACAGTTGTGTCTTATTTAACTAAAATGCTTTGTTTTGTTTAACACCAGTTTTATTGGAGTGTTTTTAAAAAATGGTTTAATAGAATTCTTACTCCAAGAACATGACTGTGGTCTAATACAGACCAACAATTAATAATAAAACCAGAACAGAAAGCAACAAAAGGTCAGTATACAAAAGGTGGTTTTTAGAAAGGTGGTTTATTTCTGCTAAGATTTTATTAATAGTTCTCCTATTTAAATGAGATAAAAGTGGGACAGTTAATATAGCTTGTTCCCCCCACAGAAAACCTTGTGAGCCTACTGGAACATTTTCATTCCTGCATTACTTTGTAATCAATATGTGTACAACATAATAATACAATACAATACAATATGTATATAATAAAAATATGGCATTAATTGTGATAACCAGAAGTTTTACATTATAGTAATGATGTTCTTTTTTTCCTTCTGTCAGACAATTCCTCATCCCTTCTTGAAGATGAAGAGCTAGGTATGGAGGCCACCAGCTGGCAGCTGAACAACACATCCATTAATGGCCACAGTGAAACTGCAACCACAGCCCGTTTTCCCAGCTGGGTGACTTTTGATGACAATGAAGTTAGTTCCATTTCTCCAATAACTGTATCTCCTGTGAAACAAGAATCCTCATCATTAGCAGAAGCAGCAACAACAGCAACCACACAGGTCACAGATGTGAACTCTAGTACCCCCTTATCCTTTAAAAAAAGGGAACGCCCCAGGAGCACCTTGAGTGATCCCTCTAAAGTTCAGAAGCTAGATCTTTCTTCCATAACCTGGTTGCCATCAGTTGGTGGAACACCCCCTTGGAGTGCTACTAATCCTTTCCTTGATGTATCACTGAGGGATGTTCAACCTTCTCCTATCAATCCATTCAGTTCTTTCTTTGAGGAAAGGGATAGGCGTTCCCAAGGCAACTCTATCTCTGGAATCCCTAGTAAAAACCAGAGAGATTCTTTTCTTATCCTTCATCAAGAACCTGATTCCATTAGCTTCAATGAGCCAAGTAAACACCTCAGACATAGAGATGCTATTGAGCAACTCAAGCAACTCCATATTGGGGATCCAGATCAGCGGAACATCCTCAGTTTGCCAGATGATGACCCCACAGTCTCTACTGAGCTGGATAGTACCTTGTCTACTTTGGGGCCACCTCAGCAAAAAGATGGTTGGCCAATGATGTTGAGGATACCAGAAAAGAAGAATATAATGTCTTCTAGGCACTGGGGTCCAATATATGTCAAACTGACAGATAGCAAATATTTACAGCTCTTCTATGAAAAGGGACTGGAAAAGCCTTTTAAGGAGTTCAAGCTTGAAATAAATCATGAGATTTCAGAACCCAAGCTTCAAAACTATGATGAAAATGGAAGGATACACACTGTGAGAATAGACCGTGTCACCTACAAGGAAAAAAAGAAATACCAACCAAAGGCAGCTGTTTCTCACATAGCAGAAAAGGAACAGGTCATTAAGCTAGGAACCACCAATTATGATGATTTCCTTAGCTTTATCAGGGCAGTTCAGGATTCATTGATGGATTTGCCTGCTTCCTCAACAGACTTAAGTACAGTGGGACTGAACTACCAAGAGGAGGAAATCACTATTGATGTAAAGGATGAATTCTATGGAATTTTGGCCAAAGGAGACAACAGGATCTTACAGCACAATGTATTGACACGAGTGCATGTGCTCAGTTTTCTTTCTGGACTGGCAGAATGTAGGCTGGGCCTCAATGACATCCTTGTTAAAGGGAACGAAATTGTTTTGCGGCAGGACATCATGCCCACTACCACTACCAAGTGGATTCAATTGAATGATTGCCATTTCCATTCATGTGTGGATGAGGAGGCATTTGCCAGTGCCCGTGTCATTATGTTTAACCCTTTGGATGCTTGCCGATTTGAACTAATGCGCTTTAGGAGTGTGTTTTCTGAGAAGACGTTGCCTTTTACTTTAAGGGTTGCAGCTAGTGTCAATGGTGCTGAGGTGGAGCTTCAGAGCTGGCTGATGATGTCACCAGGGTTCTCATCCAACAGAGATCCTCTAACTCAAGTCCCCTGTGAAAATGTGATGGTCCGTTATCCTGTGCCACATGAGTGGGTGAAAAACCTCCGGAGAGACAGTGTCCTTGGGGAGAAGTCCTTGAAAGCAAAGGTGAACAAAACTGCTAGCTTTGGATCCACCAGCGTGTCTGGTTCTGAGCCAGCAATGAGGGTAACACTAGGAACTGCCAAATACGAGCATGCTTTCAATTCCATTGTGTGGAGGATAAATCACCTGCCTGATAAAAATTCTGGTGGGTACTGCTGCATGAATTAGATTACCTTGTAGGAAATTGCAATTTAGGTGCTGTAGGCACATTAGAATAATTTTCAGTATTCTTTCCAAAAATTCAAAATCAGTTCTTGTGTGAAATGAAGTTGTTACATTTTCTGAAAGTATGAATATGTAGCAGTGACAATAACAACAACAATAATAATATCTGTGCAGTGCTTCACCTTTCATTCAAAAAAGGTGCTTTGGGGTGGATGAAGGGTAGATGTAGCCAATGACTGAACTCTTAAAAGTGGCTACATCTTTTGCACTAACATAGTTGCTTTAAGGAATTGCAGGCAGGTGCTATATTACTGCCCTGTGCACTCTGAAGAACCTCTATCTCTTTCCATCTTTCCAACCACCCCCCGCTTCCAACAGGTCCATACATTGCTTTATCCATTCTCTTTTCTTCTTGAACTTCTCAACTCTTTCTTTTTGAGGGTCTCATAAACTCCATTGAAACACAATTACTGTGCCTTCCCTTTTCTCTCAGTCCATTCATTCCTTCAAATATTTCTTTTGCTGTCCAAGTATTATTTGTTCTCTCTATATGACTAAGCTGTGTCAACATATTTCTTTGGTACAGATCACTCTATTATATTCAGTCCATATTCATTTAGCACTAATTCATTCTTGATCCTCTTCTTGTTTTATCAAATACACTTCTTAAGTAATCCATTCCTACTGCATTCAACTTACTTTTATGTTTCTCCTGATACACTCTCAATTCCATATAACAAAATGGCCAGAAGCATCTTCTTTATTTTCTTTTGACAAACATCCATTTTTTGCAATGGACCACAGATTTCCTACTGCCTTCTACCAGCATTTGTACATCTTAAAATTTCTCCATAGATTTTTAAATCTTTGGTAAACATTCTGCCAAAATACACAAATTCATCCACTTGCTTTAGGCCATTTACGTATACCTTGCAATTTTTCACTTCATTTTCCCTGTCAGTCGCAACTATCTTAGACTTTAGTACTTTAATTTTCAGATCCATACTCTATATTACATCATACCATCTTACATTTACTTTAGGCCACTATAATTAATACTGTATCATCCAGTATACAAAAATACATACATATTCACATTCTCAACCAACATATCTCTAATGTTACCAACACCATTCCTTATATATTTATCTATGAATACATTGAACAACAAACGGGACATCATAATTGTTGTCTTACTCACTGCACAGTGTTCAGCCATTCAGTAAGCATTTCATTTATTTCACATGCTTTATTTCCATTGTAAACCAGTCTTTTGCATTTAGCAACCAACTTTCAGTTCCATATTCACCTAAAACCGATAGTCAAAATCTATTCATTTTATTTTATGCTTTTTCTAAATCAACAGATGTATAACAAATCTTTTTCCTCCCACTCATATACATCTCTAAATGATTTGCTCTCATCCCCTCTTAATCAGAATTCTACCAAATGACTTCAAGGCACAGTATACAGATTAATCCCCTCGTTGCATACACTGTTGATACTGTCTTTCAGTCAAACACAGACGCAGTCTTCATGTATGTGTAAAGCAAACTGCACAGCTACTCTAGAGGTAAACCACATCCATGTTTTCACATTTCCCCAGTTACATCATTTACACCTGCAGCCTTACCATCTTTTTCAACATTCTCACAGCATTTGTACATTTCATCATTTTTTCTTGGTTACTAACATTCATTTCTACTCTGTATAATTCCCATAAAATTCCGCTTCCAGCTTTCCCTCACTCCAGTTTCTTCCCAAATGATTTCATCACTTTATTAAAATAAAATTCCATTTACTCCAGTAGAAGCCCCGTTTAGCCCTTTTCACCCATTTCCAAAACAATTTTTATTTCTCTCAAAATTGTTCTGCATTTTCTCTATTCTTTTCATACTGGAGATTTCTTGCTTTGGTTACATTTAAAACAATATATGGAATAAATACAGGAAGGCCTCTCAAAATATAAATGAACCTTGCAATTATATTTATCTTAATCACAGTTATATTACCCCAAATATCCAAAAGAAATTCTTGATAATCTGTCTAGATCTTTCATGTGTATCAAAATAGATGTCAGCCCTTCAAGGTAGACCTGACTAGGAAGCCAAAGTCATGCAGGCTAATACTACTTTTATCATAAAGTTATAGTAACAGAATCCTGCAAGTCTGAATGTGCTTCCCCACTCCCTCCCCATACCTTCATGAGAACTAGGGAGAATCTTGTCTGAGATGTTTTCTTAAGTTACAGTTCTGCCCTAGACTCAGGTTTCTTTGATCTGACCATTGTCTTGGTTGAGACTCTTCCTCCTGTTCTTCAAGGTTATTCTCACACCCATTACAGCCCATTACATTAGGGGATAACTTCAGATTGCCAGTGGAGAAGGACTCCTGGATGTTCCAATGCCAAATTGAAGTAAAAATATAAATTAAATCCCTATTCCTTTGCACTTTCTAGTGTTACTGTTACCCAATGGCATTGAGTCTGATTTATACTACTTTATAGAATAACCAGAAAGCATTTCAAACTAATGTATTAATGAAATAGCATTAGAGATTTCTGATCTATCTATAAAGTATAAAATATCAGCATACAATATAATCAAGCCCTGCTCCCTCCACCTATCAATTCAACTGATATTTTCAAAAGTCTAAGTGTACAGGCAAGGGATTCTAAAATAGATTAAGAAAAAAAGAAAGCAGCGTTAAATTAAGCCAGACACACCATCACAGTTAACCATGATTTAAGGGCTGAATAAATCATATAAATCCAAAATATAAACCTGAGAAAAAGCAAAAAAAGATTAAAATTCAAAATTGGCAGTAAACCGTATCAATTTTTTTTTCAGCATCCAAATAAATCATATTTGGTGTTTCTTATATATTTTGATTTAAAGAAAGAACTTCAGTTAAAAATCTAATATTGTCAGAAACTTGATGGCCCTCTATAAAATCAGTCTGAGCTTGGTACACTATAACTGGAAGAATACCATGTAATCTGTAGCCTAAGTAGCTGTTAAAATCTTAGCATCCACATTATCAATGAAACAGTTCTATAGTTTGGAACATGTAGTAGACTCCATGCGCAACAGCCAGATAACTTTCAACCTCCACATGAATAATATCAGGACAAAGATAGCCATGTTATTAACCATTTTTATTTTGTTGTAAAATCAAGGAAAAACCTAATACAAGGCTTTTTCCGTATTCAGTTTCAACCACCAAGCAGGCCTCCTTCAGGATTTTATTCCTCATGGCAAATCTCACAAGGCTTATTAGCTGTACAAAAAGGAGAAGCTGTAACACAGTGAGCCTTCTGAATATGTAGTTGATAATCTGCCAGCAAAAACCATTACTTTCTGAATTAAAACTTCAGTGAAAGGAACCAGCTGGCCTTTCTCACATGCAGAGTAGTTCAGCAAGTGTGAGATTCCAGAGTTGTTCTTTTGTTCTGAATCTTTAGTAAATAGATTATTAATGTATTCACTGGCTTCTCATGATCTTCCACCTAAGATACTCTGTTCTCAGCTGCACTCTTGAAGTTTTTAGTACTAACAGTGTCTTTTATTGGTTTAACTCTTCTCTAATCTTGAGAACAACTACCACATCTTTCACAGCAGCAGCCAACACTCTGGCTTCATTAAAGGAATTTCAGAGACTGCTGATAACTGCCTGACTACAACACCATCTTGTCTGGACATGCCTGATCTCCTGGCATGTCACAAGCAGGCCCCTATTGAGCGCAGAGTCAGTTCCTTTCAGTTCCATTCCAGTGCCATTCAGTTTGTGGCTGTAACATACAAAAAGACTAGACTGCTTGGCCCAGGCAATTGAGGGTTTAGGATGTTTTTCAATTGAAAGTCCGTGAGCATCATTTGTAAAATTGGACAGTGAACATGAAATTTATTGAAACATTGCTACTTCCTTGGTTAACAAAACAAAACTTTTCTCTGTCCCATTGTTGTCAGTGAATCACAGCTAGCTCTAATTAACACATGAACATATTAAAAATTATTAACAAAACTATTTTTCTCATATTGGAAAGCATTCCTGTTTGCATCAGACAAGAAACAAACATGAAACAAAGTCAGGAATAATCAGATGAACAGCAGCAGAGGTGTCAGGTAATAGAGGAGTGTTATAAGAAAGGAAGACAAGATTATGTTCCAAAATTGATATATTTTGAAAAAATTTTCCAAGACAGTATTAGCAGTGATAAACAGCATTTGATGAAACTGAACATTTCTGAAATGTAGTTAAGATCTCGGAAAATGAAAGGGGTTGAGGCATGTTAGAAAATAGAATCTGAGTTCCTCTGTTCAGCGTAATGGTCTTTCCTGATTCCAGAAATCCAGTCACCTACCTTTATTGTACCTTTTTTATAATCAAAAGTCATAGCAAAAATTTCTAAAAATGAAAACCTAATCATTAGAAAGGGCATAACTTGCATAGACAACACTTATATATGTTTTCAAAAAAATGTATATCCCACTTAACAATATTAAAGCTTCCAAATATTGAAATACTATTCACATTTATATGTATTATATTTATATCTTTTCAAAATCAGAAATGACTTTCAGTGATTAACATAATACAGACAAAATTAAAACATCTGTGATAAAAATAAAAATTAGAAACAAACTCAAGCCCTATTAGACTAGCCTAAATTGGGATTGAGTAGTCTATGGATCAATGTGTTGTAGGATCTAAAGCATTGGTTCATTGTGATTTACTCGTTTAAACATAGCATGTTTTAAGAATATAGCAATTATGTTTGCCAGCCCAGATTTGGGGGTTAGGATTTTGGGGAAGCCAAATCCTGTCAAAACCTAGTCACAAACTATCTTCAAAAGCAATAAACATAGCCATAAAAACAGATTCATTGGTTTAAAAAATATAAGGATATAAGGAAAAATATAAGGAAAATAGAGACAAAATAGAAATACCAATAAAAGTATTTTGAAAAGTTAGTGAAAACAGTTAGAGCAACAGACTTTAGAGAATCCAGTGATTTCTGACCAAGAAAAAAGTTCCAATGTTGGGTGGATATGTTTTGCTTTCAGGTGTCTTGAAAAGCAAAAGCAAATATTAGAATCACCCTGCCAAATCACAGAGAACACTTTATATAGGTTTTTACATTTTTGCTTAGTTCTGATTCCTCAGCAGGTGGCAACACCTTGAGTGGTTTAAAAACAGCAAACCATAATTAGACTTGGGTAGTAATCAGATGGAAAACAGCTATGAAATCCTGAGGTGTGGACTAGACTGGGAGGTTGAAAAAGCATCATGAAAAAAGATAATAGGAAACTACTTTCAAATTGTTGCTAAGAAAACACTATGAATCTAATCAGCGGGAGTCTACCTTGAATTGAGGGAGACTATACTTTTTAGATCTCAGTGAGGTGAACCTGTGTCTGATTACAGATGGAAGCTCATAATTAAAAGAATTGACATCCAAGAAAGCTCCAGATATAGAAAACTAGATGGACTGTGTTGGGTTTTTTAAACAGAAAAGTATTCAGTCACAGCTACCTCTGTCAACAAGTTGAAATGATTCAACCCAGTTACAGGTTTTTGTTACCTTAATGTGGGTAACATTAGGGTTCTTGGCACTAAAAGTATTTACTTACTTACTTACCTATTTATAATATTTATTCTTTCCGTCCTTATCTATTTATAATGTTTATTAACTATCTCTATCCAGAGGCCCTAGGTAACTGCACCAACTTACAGACTGGATTCCCATATGATTCTAAACCAATGAAAGCAGTCACAATATAATCCACTGCATGTATACTCTAGAACAGTGTTTCTCAACCTCAGCTGGCTGGGGAGTTCTGGGAGTTGAAATCCATACATCTTGAAGTTGCTGCAGTTGAGAAACAGTGCTCTAGAACTGTTGCATATAAATAATAGGGCCATTGTAATCAATGGATGTTCATATGACCTTGGCATAACTAAATTTTACTTCTAGCTTGGGCCTTGGTAAACTGATTTTGTGATGCATGGAAATACCCATTGTCCTTCCTGAATACAAGGCAAGTGTTGTAACAGTGCAGCTGTCTTTTGTTGTGTTTGAGGAGCAGCTGTTCTGATGTCATAATACTGATCTTTTTTTAAAAAAAATGTTGGGCCAGTTTGAAGCTGTAAGATCAAAACAGCTAAGCTGAATTCCATTGAAGAGCATTGCTTTTACAGTATTGTTCCAACAGCAGCTTAGTAACTTCTGTTGTGTGTTTCTCCATAAACAACTTGTTGATGCTGGCTGATAAATAATGAGTCTTATTCACAGGCTGTGAGAAGTCTCAGTCCCAACTGCATATGATTCATCGCTTCAGCACAAGAGGGTGTTTTTAGTTAGCCAGCATCAAGCAGAATGAAGAGTGTTAAGAAAATATTGATTCATGGAGTGTTTTTCTGCCTAGCCTGAAAACAGGCCAGCACATATTGGATAAGAACAGACTTAGATCACAGCTTTGGATCTGTACACTGTAGAAAACTAGTATTTAATCATACATCCCTTTCTCAATATGCATTGTATGAAAAGTGCTAGTTTTAAAATAAATCACCTGTGAATCTCATATGGATTATACATGTGTGCACAACCAGCAAACAAGCTTTGATCTTGTGTCACACTGACTCGTTATAACTTTGGTTTGGGGCTTTGCATATTGCTTGAACCTAGCCAGAATGGTTTGTAAACTGTAGTTTATGATGCAGTGTGTTTTGAGAACCAAGTCAATTGTAGCTTATTCAGTAATTCATAGATAAACAAACCATGGCTTTTACTGCAATTTGTGATCCCAGTTACAGAGAAAGACAAAAAGAGACACTCATAAATTAGGCACCTTCCCTCAAATAATATCCTGAATGGAGTGAACAATTTTGATTCCATATCACAGATGCCCTCCAGAACACTGGATAACATTTGCTCCTCAAACATTCTTCACTCCTACTCTAAATGGTGGTAAGTGAGACTATGGCAATGTCTTTTAAACAATGATAAAAAAAATTATTCTGATTCTGCTTCTAAAGCAGAGATGATCAAACGTTTTGTTATTGAGTGCTTCAAGGCATTCAGAATAATCTGAGGCTGCATACCACTCATCTGTTGGCTGAAGCAAATAGTGAGCAGGCCAAGAGCCAAAAACAGGTAGGATTCATCATTTTGTCATTCTGTCCTCCCCTTCGTCCTTCTCTCTCTCCTCTCTTTTGACACTCTCTTGTGTCTCTTTCTATCCAGCAAACTGTTGCCAGACAGACTGACTGTTCATGCCAGAAGTCTGAACTAATTGCTTACAGAGAACTTTTGAAATTACAAAAGAGCCATACTACTGCCCTTCTGTATTTTAAATAAACATCTGCTTAATCTATATTATGAAACACCCAAATGTCAAAGAAGAAAAAGAAAACTTCTACTTGCATGTATGTATTAGCTATCATAGTTAGATTCAGCTTGGTGGTACATGTCATTTCATTGGTGTCTTACACAAAAGGCAAAATAATATCCATGGGAAAAATTCAAAAAGCTAATCTTGGTGTATGTCATCTGTACCATTTCAGTCTCTATAATGTGGAACAGGAATCAGGGCAGAGGTGGAAACTAGGTCATCACTTCACATGATATACTGATGGAATTATTCCTATAATACAGACAGGGAGATTGGGGCTCAGATAATGATTGCCCAAGGTCATTCGGTAAATTCATGGCTGTGGCAAAATTTGAATGAGAGTCTTCCAAATACAGAACTCATATATTTAAGCACAATGCTACACTAGCTTTAGTATATCTGAGGTTCCTGTCATCGGTGATTCCTGTGACATTGTAAGAGGGCACACTTAGATTCAGGTATCTGGAACAAAAGGTTGCCCAACCATGTTTGAAACTGTTCATTGTTGTCTAATATCCAGTGTCACAACTTTGCTTTAGAATTGATATCTCTCAGCCTAATTATATCTTTAATAAATTACATGAATAAAACATTTCTGAATGGGAGCAAACTAGGTATGCATCTGGAGCTTCACAAGGAGAAGAGCAGCTGAGGAATATATTTAGTAAAAAAAAAGTAGATGGGGAAAAAGTTAAGTACAATTTATTTCCCCTTTTTATTTTTGGCTTTTCATTAAGAAATATGTCCTTGATATTTTCTTATAAACAATAACATGTAATAAATCAGAACTTTTTTTACACCTTGCACAAGTATATACCAAAGATTTGCTTTGCAGCCCTAGAAAAAATTAGGTGATATATTTGTTCCGGAACATTTCACATGAAGATAGTACGTGGTTCAAAATGATTATCAGTGGTCATCAGCCAAGAACAATGAGATATGCCAATTTCTCTATATAATTATGCCTCAGTCTCCTATATTTTAAAGGGAACTGGGCTTTCCTTACTTCCTCTGGATTGGGCATTTTAAAGGATCATGCTTGTCTCTGTATGCATTGGATTATTCTTTTCTAAATTGACATGGGTCTGCCAGCCCACTGTAAACATTTGTGGCATACATCAGCCTTAACTTCTATCATATATGATGTCAAATGATAATTCTGCATGAAAGAAGAGTCATCCAATTTTTAGCCAGCATTTGCTGACAGTTTTTCAAGCATTTTTCCAGGATTCATAGTGATGTATTCATACTCAAAAATTTGCAAGGAATGGCAGAAGGAACCTTTGAGAGTTGTGTACCAATATTCTAAAACAAATGTGGGCAGTGTGGCTTTCCAGCTCCCTTCAGTTAACTAATTTTGCCAATGGTAATGGATTATAGGAGCTGCAGTTCAATTCTGTCTAGAGAGGTTCTAGAATTAGACCAAGTATTTGAAACCAGTTAATATTCTAGTGAAGCTTTATTTAATGTCTCTGTATCTGTCAAGTTTAATTGATTTAAAAAAAAATAAGTTGAGTGTCTCCATATCTTATGTCAGAAATGTTGACAACAGAATTCTAACATAACCGTTCGAGTAATTCAGTGGCTTTCTTTTGGTATTCTGTTTTTAAAAGGTCTTAGCCTTTTCCTTCTAAGATTCCATGTTGGTGTTTTCAGTTGCCATATTCTTCCATTTCTTTTTAGCTGCAGGTCATCCTCATTGCTTCTTTTGCCACCTGGAGCTTGGCTCAGACCAGGAAGTGCCTTCTCGTTTTGTCCGCTATGTGGATGTAGACTTTGATATGCCAACCAGTTCAGCATCCAAGGCTGCCATTCGGTCCATCTCTGTGGAAGGCAAGACGGATGTGAGGAAGTGGGTGAATTATGCAGCACATTACAGTTATAAGGTATGGTTGAACAACTGATAACCACACACACACACACTTTTTTTCTTCCAGAGTTGGAGTGGCTTGGAGGAGCTTGTGGGTTTGCTTATTTTTGCATACAAATAAAACTTTTCATAGCATGCCTTCTAGTAGAATCACTAATGTATGAACAGTCAGATCTTTTATGCTATCTCATGTAAGTTGCCTGTAGTAAATTAATGGTGCATTCTCCAGCTTTTTGGTAAAACATACATTGTGTGAAAAGGCCCCAGGCTCAGACCCTGACATCTCAAATTAAATGATCTCATATAATAAGAGTCAGAAGGATTTTTTTCCTGGGCCCCAGGAAAAGCACTTTGAATTACAATGGGACAACATTCTGTGTAATACTTAGCTTTTCAGTATGGACTCTTAGATTATTATAGAATTATATTATTATTAATAATATAATTAATAATTGGATTATCATAGAATGGGAAGGAACCTCAGAGGTTCTGTAATCCAACTCACTTGTCAGAACAGGATCTATTGAATTGTTCACTCATATGGGTTATAACACCTACGCAGAACCACTTTTCGACACATGTAGTCATATAACATTATTTGGGAAAGGCCCTACTTCCCTGTGCAGTTATACATGACTCCTGCTGAACCCCTTCTGTTTGTTTTGGTTTGTTTTGAATTGTCATAGTGTTTAGCATGTTCATGCTTGATCTGATCATGCTTCTGCTTTATCAAATACTTTCTTATTTTTTCCTTCATAATTTTTAAAAACATTATTTAATATTCTCTCAATTCTTTCTCAAAACTCCTTAGAGTTTTTTCTCTAAAACATCTTGTCCTCCTTTCTGATTTAATTTCCTATAGTTAAACTTCAGTTTTTAACCTTGAACCTTTCTCTGTACTTACCAATATCTTTTTTTGTCCAAACACTAAACCACTCCTGTTCTTACTTCCTCCTTGAATATTTTGTTAGCCCTTCTTGACTCTTTTATTGATTTACAGGTAACCTAGACTTTTATTAACTTTAACCCCTCCCCCACTTTCCCCCAAGTCACTTGTTTTGTTTCTTCCAGTTGCTTCTTTCAAGCATCTGGGCTGAAGTCATTTGCTCACAGTAGGACAACAACAGTTCATCTCCTCCTACAATGCCATTCTTTTCTTGAGCCTTCACCTTTCTCCTAATGACCTCTGTGGAACTCCCATGTGGGTGAACACAGAAATCTTGCCTGCCTTCTTCTCCAAACCTTCCTAGATTTTGCTCAGCTGTTTTCCAGCTCTTCCTTTCTCTGTTCCTGGCAGCTGTTAGGATTCTTGACTCTACATAACAAAGTGTTGAGGGAAATGACAGGACTGCACACACACACACCCATGACTTCTTTTTAAGGTCAGCTTTGCCTGGAATTCTGAGGTGTTCAGTCTGCTGGATTACTGATTATAGCTTCTCAGCTCCTGTCTTGCCTACACACACCCATAGCTCCAACTGCAGTCTCCCTTCCTCAGCTCACCACTTCATCCTCTTTCTCCTTGGAGGTCTTCTAAGTCTTGAAGTACTTAATTTCTGTCGGTTTTGTGATTTCTGGTCTCCTTTTCTCCTTTTTTTGTCCTCTCCAGTTTGCCATTGTAAAGTTCCCATGAACACCAATCTCTTCTCTGATCAACAGCTCTCCTCCAACTAGTTCTCAACTGTCCCTGTTTAATACTGTTGAGCTCTACCTCCCTATTTCCAGAAGAGTGCTTGCCTATGTACTGCAGGACATGAATTTCTGTGGGAGACACTTAACTGGTGGCTTAATGACCTTGGTGAGAAGCAAGTAGATCTGCCATCTCATAACCATCTCAACTGTGGGTTTTTTTTTTTAGTTCTTCTGGCTTTGGGATATTGATTGCTTTCATCTTTCCCATTTGTAGAAGGGATGTGGCTCATATTTATAGATTGGCAGAATGTATACTTTCATGTCTCTAGAAGATCTTGCTATTGCCACTTTCACTTGTTAGTAGTTGTACTCATTTACTAATTTTAGTGTTTAATTATTTGGCCTCTCTGTGGCTCTATCGATTTTTTGTATATGTATGTTATGTCATACCCTCCACCTCCAAGGTATATAATTTCATTCCATTATCTAAATTACTGATTCCTACTTACATATTCCCATGTCAAGCTTTTTCATGACATAGTTCAAGTGCTTCTACATCTTGTTCTCTGGATCAGTTATAAGAAGTCTCCAAATCAAGGAGCAACAATGGATACCACCAGAGGAGCCACTACCTTATCACTGCCATGACTCCATATGTTTCAGGTGCTTGAACACAAGTTTTTCTCTATAAAAAAAGTCAGAGCTCTTGTTTTTCCCCAACTACTGGATCATATTAAATTACAATTTCAGTTGTTTGCTTCACCAAACTAGCCTTGTTCCTCTGTTTGTTCATTTGAACATTAAGAGGCTCTTTTCCTTTTTTCCATTCTGTATTAAAGAATTCCCTCCACTGGTAGCAGAGAGCAGAAATCTCACTGGAGACATTCCTTTTGTGCATCCTTTGGCAATGCATGTCCTCACCATTATCCATATCTGGATGGGTAGCCCATCTCTAGGGTTTCTGTATCCTAGGTGCTTGGCTTCATGACACATCAACAGACTCAAGGTTCTTGCAGTTTGGAAGGCACTGGAACTGTCTCCATGGTCATATTGTTCATATTTTATTGGACCATTCTGCAATAATCTAATTCATAAACAAAAATGTAGCACAAAGTTTCCCCCTCTTTTAAATCGTAAATTAAAGTTTGGATGGGTTTTTTTTCCAAAACAAAAATAGTTTTTATTAATCCATTTTCAAACAAATATACATAAAATAATATAAAATAAAAATGAACAATTTACCATACACAAAAACAAGAGGAAAGAAGAGCATTACACAATAAGAAAGTACATAAAAAGAACAACAAAAACAAAAACACCCTGTAATTACAACTGTATCCTAAGTACACCAGATGTTGTTAGTCTTTAAAAGGAAAAACTAAACGTTCAATGTTGCAAGTCTGTCCAATTTTTTTTCCCAAAGGGAGAGATAATGTGACATTTTCTGATTAACCAAATGTATAATTTTTTTTCAAAAATTGCTGAATCACACATCTCTGAAATCCAGTCCTTTGTATCTGGAATTACAGAATGTTTCCATCTTATAAAGATTATTCTTTTTGCTATTGATAGAACATGAAAAATTCATTTTTGTTCTGAATATGTTAAATTCCAAATCGTTGGCATATAATTCAGAACAATATACATGTCTTTAAAAACTAGTTTTCTCAATAATTCTATCAATGTATTATAAAACATTACTCCAAAAGGTGTGTAAAGATTGGTCACCCCATCTTCATCCAAGTAATCCATACACCTGAATGCTACAACATCCTTGTCAACCAACTCAAAGAAATCAGAAAAACCACCCACAAATAGAAACTGTATCCATTGGCAATGGCTCTCATCAAATTCCCTTGAGCTAACTCCAAAGCCAGTTGGTTTGCATCACAGGACAACTGGCACCAACCTGCTTGCATCACTGAACAGCTGACAGTGCCTGTTATTTTGCAACAGAATGGGATAGATCCCCATTCTCTTGCTGAAGCCTTCTACTTTTCTAGGAATGGACTCAGGTTTTACATGTGCATATTTTATAGCCCATCACTTTGTTCACCGGAGTCCAGAAAAATATCAACATGGATTTAACCAAATGCTTTCTTGGTGGCCTTTGCAATAATGGCTGTGCTATTGTTCTGCCTTGTCTGTCAGTTGTGCCTTCTGGACTTACCCAGTTCTTCTCCATCCATCAGGGACAAGTCTTCCATGCTGATCTCAATTCCCTCTGCATTGCAACTTGGAAAATTCCATCCCACCACCCCTTTAGACAAGATAGAGCAGGTTAGGTTAATTTCTCAGAAGCTTCTTACAAAGTAGTTCTCCTAGATCCACAGCTCTTGCAAAGCCCTTCATGGCATAGGGCCTAGCTTTCTGAGGAATTCCTCTCTGCTATTGTTTCTGTTTCTGGTAAGATTGAACAGAGTGGGTGTGCTTCAGGTCTGATCTATTAAGCAATGCCATCCGATGGAACCTAGTATAGAGAGCCATGGAATGGCCTTGAATGGAATTTTCAGAAGCTGTTACAGAAACAAGGACAGAAGCATTCCTTGAATCCTGGAAAGGAGATACTGTTAGGGAGAGACTCAAGCTGGCTCCTCCCCAAATCAACAGGTTATAAGAGGGAGGGAAGCACAAGCAGACCTGCAAGATTCTCTTACTGTATCCTATATCAACAAAGTGTAGTTCTAATTTTCTCGTGGAGTCAGTTTCCTGACCTGGTCTACCTCATAGGACTGACACCTAGAAGGTGTCCTTTCTCTGTTGTGCCACCTGTCCACTGGAATAGTATTCCTTTGGAGGTTCAAACAGCCCTGACCCTCCACCTTCCTCCATCACTATAGTTTGGCCCTATTCCCACAGAAATGTAATCTTTGAAAGGGTCTCATCTTTTCTTTGGTCAACTTGCTATCCTTTAAATGAACCTTGAAGACTTGGCTGTTTCTCCAGCCTCTGGGTTAGGTTGAGTATGCATCAGCCTGAAAAGGTTATATTCAGTGTTCGTGCTATGTCTGTTTCCCCTGGCTATGTATTTCTTTGTTGAATTAATATATTGGATTTTGTTTTTAATCTGTACCCTTCTGTGAGTTGGCTGTCCTTATAGATTTAAATTATAAATAAATAAAAATAAATACATGTTGGCCTTTCTTTTATATTTGAAACTGCTAGCTTTAGTTCTCTCTTCATTAAAGAGAGTCATATCATTATTTTTCCTTCCTCAGGCAGTACTTCTCTTTCTAGTCTGCTAATGAAGCATTTTATGAGCAGTCCGGTATATTTCCATCCAACATTCCTACCACTTTTGGCCTATAGTCTTGCCCTTGTTCTCTCTGTATTTTAACATTTAAATCCTTTCAGCTTGTGTCTCCTGTCCCAGTTCATTTCCTCTCATGGAAGATAGTCTTTCTGGTAGCCAAGAAATTGGCTCATTGGCTGAAGAACTGTGTCCCTTATATCTTCCCTTCTTTATTTGTATAGGAATGAAGTAGCCTGCCCAGATATTTCCTTTCTTCCAAAATCAGTCTCAGCCTTCCATTTGGAATCATATTGCCTACCTTTTTCCCCAAACCCCAAAACACCACTGAAAACATGGCAGCATTCTTTAAATGTTCATTGCACTTTTGTTTTTTTATCTGAATTATACAGGACCATTTCACAAGAATCAATGTTTATTCTTGACCATCCAAGGTCCATCTAAAGAGCTTGGTTCCGCCCCCCGACACTTCAACTCTCCAGCCCCCAGAATTTATCCTAAGGAATAATAGCAACTATCAAGTTTTGCCACAAGTTGGCCAAATAGCAGGATTCCCTTCTGATCATATGCTTAGTTCACAAGAGCAACAGCAGCATTGGAGCCTCCCTCTGGGGTTTTCCCATACTGGAGTTATGTCAAGCAGCCATGTGGGTTGTCCTCCACCTTCATCCATCACTATAGGTTGGATCCACTGCCGTAGAGATATAATTTTTGGAAGGATCATCTTTTCATTGGTCATCTTGTGAACCAGACATCTGCTAGTTAAGAAGTTTGTTGCTTACCCAGGTGAATCACAGAGATCGTGGTGAAGAAAAAATAGTTACCTGCCTATCACTGCAATTCTTGAGTGGTTATCTGTGAATTCACACAGCCCACCCTCCCACTAGCTTGGTCTCAAGTGACCTTATTGTTCTTTCAGATCCACTATATTGGTCTTAGGAACTGAGGGGGTTTGAGAGGAGCCATGCTTGCTTGTACAGTATGCATAGAGGGTGAGATTCCACTCAATAATTAGCACAATTATGTAAACTGTAGAAGATTCTAGATGGGGTTCTGTGCATTTATCATCTGATTGGAGTCACAAATCACCAAAGAACTGAAGCTACAGATAAATATGCCTCATTCAGTATAATTTTATATGTGCATAAATCTGATGGAGAGAAAGAAAAAGTATATTATGTATACCAGGTATTTTTTTCCTTGTTCCCCCACTTGCTTTATATAGGGTTTGGGGAATCCCTCCCCCTCAAATTTATATATCCAAGTTTGGAGGACTTTTCCATCCTCCAGTGGACCACCATGGCACTACTTCAGTGCTTCTGATGTCAGCAGTGTGGGAGGAGCCTGCTTTGCTGGAGTCTGTTCTGCACACCAGTCTGTCAGGTGGACCAGAGGAGTACTGCCCATCCTTGCTTTGGAGCAAGTTGTTCTTGAGTGAAACACTACAAAACAGAAATTAGGTAGCCTTCCACTGTTTTCCACAAAACTTCCAGCTTCCTTTTCTTTTCAGGTGGAAATAGAGAGGAAAAAAAGCTTGAATCCTGATATCTTGGGAGAAGACACTGACAGTGCCAAGGAATGTGCTGTACAGTGAAAGAAAGAAGTAGCTGTTGTTTGAAAACAATAAATGCAACAGGATTTGAAGAAAAGGAACACTGTGCCTCACTTCTGCAGCCAGAAGAACCAGGAAGTATTTGGAATGTCATATCTCTCTTACCATACTGAAAAAAATTCTTTTGAGATTTGTTTGCAGCAGCTTAGTATTTGGGTAGAATTACACTAAGTATATAGGCTTGTGGTGGACTCAAGCCTGTCTTCATCTGTTCCAGTATTCTTTCTATAGCAAATAACTATACAGGTAGCCCTTGATTTACAACTACAATTGAGGCCAGCACTTCCATTGCTAAGAGATGTGGTTGTTAAGTGAGTCGTGCTGGATTTTACAACCTTTTTGCCATGGTCGTTAAGCGAATCATGTCATTAAGCAAGTCTGGCTTCCTCCATTGACTTTACTTGTCGGAAGCCCCCGGAAAGATCATAAATGGCAATCATGTGCTCCCAGGACATTGCAACTGTCATAAATACATGCCAGTTGCCAAGTGCCCAAATTTTGATTATGTGATTGCAGGGATGCTGAGACGGTTGTAAATGCGAAGACCAGTCATAAGTCACTTTTTTCAGCACCATAACTTCGAACAGTTGTTAAACAAATGGTTGTAAGTCGAGGACTACCTATATTTTGTCAGCTATAGCTATCACAATCCTAGTCTTGTTAAGTGTTTTCCAGCCATACACTTGACATTTCCTGATAACTGGTAATTCAGTCCTCAGTAGAGTTCTTCTAGGTGGTCTACAACAGCCCTGGGGGGTGGGGATGGAGGTATAGAAGTTGTTCCCTGTTTTCTATCATGCCTATGGCTCACAATGAGAAATTGTAAACAACCTTTCCTCTCAGTTAGGTAGACAGAGCCATTGGGAATTTGAAATGAAAGACACATGAACTAACTGTTCCTATATGCCATCTTTAAGGCAGAATATTTAAATAGTGTATACTTCCCTTGAGTAATCAGAAATCTTTTATGCATTAATTAGGTGCCAGGGTTATTCTTTAGACATGATTTAGTTATAATTACCAGTTGGAAGGGACTAGGTTACTTTTGGATCATTCTTTCCTGGGAAGATAGGGAAAACAGATTTAATCTCCGCTAGATGTTTAGCTAGACTGGTTATCATTTGTCACTACTCCTTTAATATACTACAGTTTAAGTTTCGAAGGGGTTGGTGGAAAGTTGCTTAATTTTTTGTAAATGCTGACAGTGTTACTTTCAAATTCTGTCCCAACATTTTATTTCAGAAATACTGCAAAATAATAATTTTCCATGTTGCTAGGCAATTAATATTATTACTTTATACAAAGTAGACATAGTGACAGTGCAGAGAAGGTTGTTATGAATTCTTGAGTCCAACACAATCTTTTTCATAGAGATGAAAACTTCTTGAGAATCTCAACTTATAATTGTTTTTTAAGAATCAAGTTTCTAGTCCACAGGGTTCTGGGAATATTCTTAAATAATGTCTGGGCATATCTCTGAAGAACAGTCAATGACTAGATATTGGGGCT
The DNA here is from genome assembly GCA_030867105.1 of Liasis olivaceus. Taxonomy (NCBI): domain Eukaryota; kingdom Metazoa; phylum Chordata; class Lepidosauria; order Squamata; family Pythonidae; genus Liasis; species Liasis olivaceus. Next base: position 43,430,487 of record CM061349.1, read on the forward strand.
TCAGTACTCTGCATATCCTTTTTTATCCTCCCTATGGTCAAAAAAGTAAAGTTACCAGTTGCTATAGGATTTGTAGTCCAACATCCTGGAGAAGCACCACATTAGTGAACAGCAAATATAATCTATAATCAGGCTTTTTCTCAAGCAGAATTTGGATTACTTTTGAATGGGTGTTGATATGTCTGTATGAGTACAGACAATCCTGTTGGGCATATTGCCTATGAAGATGCCAGCCACAGTTGCTGGTGAAACATCAGGAAATCTGTTGTTTAGACCACAGTCACTCAACGCTGAAGCCCAACACTGCTCGACAGATACTGGCCATGAAAGCCTATACACAGAATCCTGTCTAAAACATTGCAATACCAGAAGTCCCAGCTTTAAGTCAATTATTAGGGCTAAACTAGATGCAAATGAAGTTTCACATATCTTGTCTTATAGAACATATTATTCAGAAAAATGGGGTTTAACACCTCTTCCCCTGGAATTCTGTGGTTATGATGAAATCACTGTCCAAGATTGTTACTTGTATAAGGAGGGGAAGCTGTCATTGGTACTAATGGCAGATTTACTCATGGGCAATTTCAATAGAAGAGAATATATGTAGCTCAGGATTGAACTTTGGAGTCCTTGGTGCTCTCTGAGCTTGGTTGTTTGCTTGCAGACATTTCATTACCCAACTAGGTAAATTATCAGTACGAATAAGTGTGGGGTTTGCTCCCTGTTTATATATAGTAGCTTGCTCCACCAGTTTTGGTGGGGGTGTGGTTTTCTCCCTGGTAATTCTTTGATTACGGTAATGTTTTCTGCTTTATTGTTTGCCTGGTGTTAATCCCTGCTTATCTGGGTATTGGCTGCTGGAGAGGATGTGTTGTGGTCTTTTTGTTTCCTTCTTAGCTTTTTTATTGTCTCTTTTGAATGGTACATAAATATGGTTTATTTCTATGTATTGATGGCTGATTTGTCTGAATGCCAAGCTTCTGGAATTCCCTAATGTTTTGGGATTTAGCTCAGTCTAGGATGCTCACGGTTTCCCAGTTGAAACTATGGTTGAGTCTGTCCATGTGTTGTGAGATTAAGGAGTTTTTATCAAGTCTTCTGACTGCTAGTTGGTGTTCATGGATGACTCACTGTATGTTGGAGAAAACCACACACACCCCCAAAACTGGCAGGGCAAGCTATTGTATATAAACAGGGAGAAAACGCCACACTTAACTCTCACTGATAATTTACCTAGCTGGGTAATGGAATGTCTGCAAGCAAACAACCAAGCTCAGAGAGCAGCAAGGACTCCACAACAGCAATTTCTATAAAGCAGACTTTATCAAAGCAACCCTTTAAAAATCCATCCTCCCTCCCTCCCTCCCTCCCTCCCTCCTTCCCCCCTCTTTCTTTCCTTCTTTCTTTCTTTCCTTCCTTCCTTCCTTCCTTCCTTCCTTCCTTCCTTCCTTCCTTCCTTCCTTCCTTCCTTCCTTCCTTCCTTCTTTCTCTCTTTCTTTCTCTCTTTCTTTCTTTCTTTCTTTCTTTCTTTCTTTCTTTCTTTCTTTCTTTCTTTCTTTCTTTCTTTCTTTCTTTCTTTCTTCCCCCTCCCTCCCACCCCCATAGGAATGAACCACTTAGGCAATCTCACAAGAAATTCAGATAAGTAGTTTTTACTGAAGAAAGTACAAAGCCATAATCAAATTTTTGCAACTGCTTTGATTCAAGAACTAACTTTTTTACAATCTGTTTAGCTTTTCTTCTTGATTTATATACCAGACTATTTAGTCCTCTCTTTTGAGTTGCCTGGCTTGTTTCCGTCCGTCCTTTCTTTTTACAATGGTCAGGTTTGCTATTATCTTAATTTTCACTGACTGTGTGAGAAGTAATTCTCACAATGCCAATAATGCCCCTGCCTTTGTAATGATATAACTTTTTATCATCTGGGTATTTGGTAGGGCAAAAGGGTACAATGGGTTTTGATTGGCACATTTCTGTCCTTTTCTCACTGCATATCATCTAGATAAGCCTCCCAAACATCTGCCTATGTCTCCTAGCTGCATTGAACCAAATGTTGTTCACAGGAGTTGGTTTGCACATTTAGTTGCAAATCATAATATTTATATAAAGTATTTAAATATTATGCAAGCTTTTCTGAATCAGCCCTTCATTCAAAAGCTGTTTCAAAAAATTCTGAATGCCTTTTTCAGTGAATGCTAAAGCAGGAGGTTAAATAGAAATCTTTAAAAATGCTTATTTTACATGTCCTGACATATGGGTGTGGTAGAATATTCAAGAAGCCACTTTTCACCTAATCTCAGAGAAAATCATTTGGGGAAGAAGAATGGACATGGGGAAGATTATCTCTCTCTAATATAGATCATGGCCCATTGGAGAGTTTAAAATGTAAATATTTGCATATTTTGAATGGTACCCAGAAGATATTTATCCCTTGGCAACCAAGTTTAATGTGCTCTGAGCAATTAGTCCCCTTCAGGATATATCCTTATGAAGACTGCACTAACAACAATTAAGGTATAAGGGAATGTATGATGATTAGCAAATAGCAGCCACATCCTGTACTAATGACTTAACAAGAGAGAGGGGACTGTAGAATTGAGGGGAAGCTGAGACTCCTGGCTGATATTTGTGCCCTCACAAATGAACCATCACTGTTGATTAATAACATCTGCCTTATGTAGATTCACTTTCAACTGACTTGTTGATATGCAGTCCATTGTTCCAGTGAATTGCAGATTGTAACATACCATCTAATTTAAGTCCTCCATATGGGCAAAATCTTTCTATGGTGTTGCCAGCTTTGTAATGGGAATCCCATTAATTTATTGTTAAAATAAATGTTACCTAACATAAAGCAACCCCAAAGCCCTTAAAGACTTGTGAGGATAAATAAAAGGGCTTGTATTGCAATTATGTCGTTGTTCAGTGCCTCCATACAGATAAGTCATAACCTCTTGCACTAATGTGATTGTTGTTTTTTACATACTTTGTAATAGGTTTCTACTTTTTAATGTACTTCGAAAAAGTCTATACACTGGCTAATTCTTTTTAAAATTATTGTGACACTCCTCCATCCCATCAGAGAAATGCCATTTTGGAGTTTGGGAGGGACTGTTGAATAAACACAAATGAAATTCCGCATTCACAGCAGTCATGTCTTCATTTTTACATTGTTGTTACTGTTGTTTTCCTTTATATTCTTTATATAGTTTAAAAGGAAATGTCATAATATATATTATGACTTCTCTTCAGAGAATGAAGAGAAGTCATAATATATGAATGATTAAAAGATGAATGAGTCAGAGTTTCAAGGTGCGTGTAAAAAGGTGACTACTTGGGTGTAACCTTGGCAACATACAGAAGTGGTTTATCCTTGTCTTGTTCTGGATGTCCTTTTAACTTTCCAGTTTGGTCTTTGGCCCTTGGATTTCCTAATGATTCAAATCCTAACCAGGTCCAGCCCTTCTCTGGAAAGCTTTACTACAGGGAATTCCTATGGAAATTATCCAACAACCTGCATAAAATAGAATGCAGTATATTGGATGGCAGCTTAAAATAACAATAACAATAACAACAACTATATGGGACTTTCTCATAATTTTCCAACCAACAAGTACTGAAAGTATAGGTAAAGGCACTGGCTTCATTTTCTTAATGATGTTATAATTTTTGCTATGCATTTTTAAAATGTAGTGCATAGTCAGAGTTGATGGGTCATTTAATCCCAGGTTATCTTGAACTGATCATTTTTCGGAATATGGAGTACTAATGTCTTGTCATTAGGGAAAAAGGGGGATTTAATATCAGTCTTCATTGATGCTATTCACTTGCCTTGCATAAGTCCTGAAGGAAGAACACTATCAGACCAACATTTTGGTCTGTTTACCATGGCAAAGTTGTTTTTTGCCCATATTTATTAGGCAATCTGTATTTTTAGATCACAACTCCCACCACTCAAGTATTGTGGTCCAAACTACTAGTAAAGTGTTAGACTGCCTATCCCTCTGATCCAGAATATGTTCAATATCTGAGGGTAGAAAGAACACAGGAACTTCAAAAACTCTTCAGCTATGATTGGGAATCTTCCCCACTTTGTTCCTACATCCTCCTGCCCTGGATGCTGACTGAAAATGCCAGTAAAGATTGATGCAATCCAGCAGTGCCAAATAGAAGCTCTCCACACACCATTGTGTATTACAGGTCCACCTGTCCTTTTGCCCATGTCAAAGCAAAGCAAGTTTCCTGTAGGAAGCTTGCAGGCTGGATAAAAAAATTCCCTGGGCAATATTTGCCTGTCCATCACAAGAGGTTCCCTACACCAGGTCTGGAGAGCTGCTGCCAGTCAGTGTTTATAACACTGAAATAGACAGACTACATTGCCTGACCTAGTACTCTAGTACTAACTTTGCTCTGCATCCCTGTAGCAATTTATTTTTTATAAATGGGACATATTCTACTAATGAATAAAATTATATGCCAGAAGGAGAACATTTTACTATATGGGATGAGAAAAGCAGCTCTGATCAAGTACGTGCAATACCTGATAAGTGTAACATGAGAACAAAGATTGAAATTCATTATATATCTACTTGCACATAGGCATCAATTAATGAGAAAAAAAAAACTAATGCAGTTGAATTTAGAAATGTGTTTGTTTCTAGAATATACATAAGTAAAATATAGTACACCAATTATAGATTTTATTTTCTGTAATGTCCAGTTCTTTATACTTTGGTAACAATTTGGCACAAGAGTGGTGCTAAAAAAAGAAAAGAAAGAAAATTAATATGTACATATAGATTCTGATTGAAAAGATACATCATTTCATCTTTTTAAATAGATTTTATTATTGTTACCCCACCAACATTAGAATTTCACAACATTTGACACTTTCTTGAGCTGCTTTGGTTTAATTCCAAAATGAAGTGACACTGAGATATAACTTCCCCTCTTCTTATTTAATTTTCCCCCTTTGAGAAACTTTGTTGCCATCTTGTGGTTTGATGTTGGTAATGTAATTCAAATACTGGGGGAAAAAAATCTAGCAACACAAGTCCGATTGTAATAAAAATACAAAATCTGAATATTTGTATAATATAAGAGGATGCACGGAGATTTTTTAAAAATATTATTTAATTACAAACAAAATATATCGGTGTATTTCATACACAGCCAGATAACAATCTGGAGAGTAGAAAATTCAAAAATGAGTAAAATCAATAAAAGCAGGATTTGTGATCAGTTACAAAATACATCTTCATCAGGAAATGGATCAAAACAAATCTCAGCTATCTACATACATTCTGCACAGATGATTATTTCTGCAAAACATATGAAAAAAATAGCATGCCACCACTGGCATCAATGTCTTAAGAAGCCAATATCCATTATCAGTAATATGCAAACATTGATAGAAACTTGTTTAATAATCCTTTCTGTTGCATTGTTGTAAATTAGGAAAGCATGATTATACACTATACAGATAATTTCAAATCTGTTTCTAGTCTTTTGTCCTTTGATATTTTTCTCTTTTTAGGATGCAATTCAGTGTGACTCAGCGTGCTTTTATTGTCTAATATGAACTCTAACCCTTTCCACAAACAAAAAAAACTTTGGTTGCCCTGCAATGACTGTTCATCAAAGCAATTGAGAAAAAACGGGGGAAACCTAACCGGGGGTGGGGGTGGGGGGTGGGGAACAAGTGACTTTCTAGAGCTGTTAGATTCTGACTCCCTCCATGCCCAAGTATTGCCCATGCTGACTGGGACCAAGTGGAGGTGGTATTCAACAATATTTGCAGAGGTACAAGTTTCCACACATGGTCTAGTACCAGCTCTAAAGCAAGTTGGTAGCTTTGGTTGGGTGACGAGAATAACAGAAAGAATTGTAGTGTAGGTGAGCAGTTCAGAGGAGAAAATATTGACATAGTTTATGGTGATGATGGCAAGGCATTGGTATCAGGCATGCCATTAAGGCTGCAGGAAATCTAAAGTCTATGAGTGATTTTTTAAGGCTTGATTTAATCAACTTATTTGAGGTCCCATTGATGCTATGAGAAAGATTTAAATATGACCAATGAAATTTCACATACAGGTAGTCCTTGCTTAACAACCACAATTGGGACTGGAATTTAGGTCACTAAGTGTTGTAGTTGTTAAGTGAATCATCACATGACTGCTTCAGTTAGCGACCGTAATCCTGGCATTCCCAGCTGCCATCATTAAGTGAGAATTGTGGGTCATTAAGCGGACAGAGTCCCAGGTAAGGAGTACGGGGGTGCCTCAGGGGGGTGGGGGAGGCCCCGGGAGGCTCAGAGCAGGCCTCACACAAGTGGCAGCCACCCCTGGAAGCCTCAGCCACCCCAGCCCAGCTCAGCAGCACTTATGAGTGCAGGGTCGCTGCAAGTGCCTCCACCCGCCCATCTCCACCCACATCTATGCCCTTTTGACCGACCTGCATAGCGGCACTTAGCACCGGTAGTGGAAGTACTGGGGCTGAAGTACAGACTAGAGACCTTCAGCAGTCTCAGCCAGCTGCAACTGCCCCCGGGCCTCAACTTCAGCCCCAGTGTTGCCGCTGCCACTGAGAAATGCTGCCTCAGGCCTGTCATGAACCACAATTCAGAGCCTGACTCTGAATCTGATTCTGACTATGTTGCTCCAGCTGAGCCTGTGGAATGTCATCCTCAGGAATCATTAAACCATGATGCATCTGAGGCTGATCAGCCTACAGGCGTCTCCCAATCAGCTGGAGCAGTCAGATGATGAGGCACGACCCCCAAGTCCCAGTTCCAGACACACACATCAATCAAGGAGACTCCTCACAATGCAAAGGGTGAGGCCTGAATAATTGCAACCAGCTGCCAGCAGAGAGATTTATGTAGCTTGCTTTGCCTTCACTCTCTGTTGGAAAACAACTCTTTGAAAACCTAGTTCATGTCTTGTGTGTATCCTGTTCTCGAATTCCTGACTTTTGGACTGTCTGACTACTCAGTTTGGCTTCATGACTTTTGGCAATGTAACTAGACTACACTCTTTCACTTCTCTGACTGCAAACAGTATTTTACTTTGCTAAGTCTTTGATTTACAACTTGTCTGCTGTTACCTGCTTCTGCTCCTTGGCAACTGTGTCTGCTACCTTGAAAAAGAACAAAGCCCCACACCACTGGCCTTCACCACTTCCCACCATTCCCCAAGCCGCACCTCTCATTCCTTCCCCAAGCCGTGCATCCCATATCTTTTGCAAGCCGGCGTCCCATTCCTTCCCTCCTCTTGTTCCTTCTGCAAACCGGTGTCTGATTCTCGCAAGACTTCGGGAAGAGCAGAAGGTTTCTGAAGGATCACAAGAATGGGACACCAGCTTGCAGAAGGTATGGGACACGCGCCTTGGGGAAGGAACAGGACTTTGGCTTGGGGAAGGAATGAGAGGTGCGGCTTGGGGATGGAATGGAACACTGGATTGCAGAAAGTATGGGGGATGCGCAACTTGGGAAACAGTGCGAGGCGGCGAAGGCCAGCAGTGTGGGGCTTGAGGCAACATTTCTCAGTGGCAGCAGTGGCACTGGGGCTGCAGTCAAGGCCTGGGGATGGTGGCAGCTGGCTGAGACTGCTGAAGGCTTTGGGCGTCTACTTCAGCCCCAGTCCCAGCACTTCCGCCGATGAGTTCCACTGTGCAGGGCAGCCAAAATGGCATAGATGGGGGGGGGAGTTGCAGCGCCCCTGTGGTCGTAAGTGCAGGCAGGCTGCCAAGCACTTGAATTTTGATCATGTGACCGCGGGGGCATTGCAACAGCCGTAACCTCGGGGACCAGTCATAAGTCTATTTTTTCAGCGCCATCATAATTTTGAATGGTCACTGAATGAATGGTCATTAAGCGAGGACTATCTGTATCTGTATCTCTGGTGACTCTTAATGGATTTTTGCTGACATCAGGACTAAAATGATGTGACTTTATGGATTTGCTTATAGATAAGAGAGAGGATATGGGAAGAAGAGGTCGTTTGTTGTATTTTAAGAGAAGGTGCTAAGTTACTAAAATTGTTTATACTTGTGATGAAGATGGGAAGTCACTTCTTTACATATTTCTCTTCTTTTTCTCTACTATATTATTTTTTCTTTCTTTTCTCTTTCTCTTTTGTTCTTTTGTTCTTTCTTTTCTGCACCTTCTATTTTTTCTTTTTATTCTATTTTTAGATTGTATTATTTTTTACTGTTTTAATTGTAATCTTTAATAAAATTACTATATAAAAAAGAGATTTCACATCTCTAGATCAAGCTTTTGAAAATTTAGAAAAAATGTTGTAAATATAAATAAAAATTGGCATCTCTGTGTCACTTCATATTGTTTTACAATATAAAAAGCTAACATAACAAAGTATTTGACTTTGTAGGCTACAATTTAAGTTTTATTCAATCCAAAACAGATACTTTATGTAAGTTCAAACTACAGGTAGTCCTCAACTTATGGCCACAATTGGGACTGGGACTTCCATTGTAAAGCAATGTGGCTGAGTCCCGCCCAATTTTACAACCTTTTTTGCCATAGTCATTAAGTAAATCCCATGGTTGTTAGGCGAATCACACAGTCATTAAGTGAACCCAGCTTCCCCCATTGACTTTGCTTGTCAAAATCCCCCTGGAAAGGGCACAAATGGTGAACATATGCCCCCAGGACACTGCAACCATTTTAAATATATGCCAGTTGCCAAATGCCCGAATTTTGATCATGTGACTGCAGGGACGCTGTGAAGGTCTTAAGTGCAAGGACCAGTCATAAGTCACTTTTTTCAGTGCCACTGTAACTTCAAACAGTTGTTAAACAAATAGTCGTAAGTCGAGGACTACCTGTATTACTGTTCATTTCATAATAACAAAACCTTTAACATTATCTAGTTTGTCATGTGTCTTCCAATTTGTATTCAATTTTTTATAGAATCATAGAATTGGAAATTATTTTAGAGATGATCTAGTCAAACCCTCTCCCCTGTGTAGGAATCCACTACATTTTTTTTCAGTTATTTTTAAAATAGTGAAATCATCACCATCATCACCCACTACTAGATCATCTACCATCTTCCAAGGCAGTTGGTTCCATCACTGAACAGCTCTCATCATTAGGATCTTATTTCTTGATAATCACCCAAAACCTATTTTCTTGTAATTTAAACTCACCTTTTTTGCCCAGTCTTCTGGAACAACTCTGAGCAATTGCCACATCATTTATGTAACAATCATTCAGATTCTTGAAAATAATTGTCAGATCTTCCTGCAGTCTTCTCTTCTCTAGGCTAAAGATATCCAATACCTCCAAACAGTTTTTTGCTCCAAGCCCCTTAGCACCTTGACTGCTCTCCTCTGGACATGCTCCAGTTGACTATGTCTTTCCTAAAATTCAGTGCCCAGAATGCAACCCAATATTCTATGGACAGTCTGACCAATGCAGAAGACAGGAATAATGGCTATGTTGTCGATATAACCTAGGATTGTGTTTGCTTTTATGCAGCTGCATCCCACTGTTTACTTATATTCAGCTTGTGATCCACCAAGACACCCAGATCCCTTTTTCATGTATCACTGCCCACTTTGGACCCTCCCATTATGTAGTCATGCCTTTGATTTTTTGATACCCAAATGTAGGATTATGCTCTTCTTCATGTTGAAATGTATCTGCTGGTTCCAGCTTGTCAAGATCCTCATGAATCCCAATATTCTCTAAGGTGTTTGAAATCAGAAAGAGTCTGATGGCATTTTTTCTGATTAACAACTTTGGGAGAAGGGGAAGGCAGGTTGGTTATGCAGATGAAGATGACATGTGAGGCAGATTACAAGTAGCTTATCAATTAGGAACTGCAATGTGTCATCATCTGCCAGCAGTGCCCCTCTCATTCTACACAGGACAACCAAGAGAAACTCTGTGCAAAAGAATTAATGGACCCAACTTTGATATCAGGACTTAAAACAAGGACAAATCAATATCAGAGCATTTTAATTGCCCAGGACACTGTGCTCCAGATCTCAAAGTGACCAATGGGGGGGGGGGGGGGGAGAATGGCATGATTGAGTGGAAGATTATTGAAAGATTTCAAACTATCTCAAAAGATGTCAACAAACACAATTGTTAATTGTAATTATCATAGAATTAACAATTAGAATAGTCTTTTTTCATTTGGTGCCCTCCAAATGCATTGGAATTGGCTGATAATTGTCAGAGCTGAAGTGCTAACACATATGGAGGACACCTGATAGTGAATCAGCCTTCTCTGAATAATATGAGCAAGGGTCACAATTACAAAACACATAAAAATATGATAAATAAATTAAACGTTTGTCTTCCATTATGCATGTTTTTTTCTCACATTATTTTGAATTTAGAGAGACTTAGTTCCAATTAAGTAAACTGGGTGCAGCCCTAAGTATACATTTCCAGAGTCTAAGGAATGGGATACTGAAGATGCCAAGGGTTCAATATTAATTTTATAGAATAGGTCATTCTAAATTCAAATGCAATGTTATTTGAGGGACCACCTCTTCCCCATTACATCTCCCCATCCCATTAGATCGAGTAGAATAGGTATGTGGTGGGTCCCATCTGCTAAAATGCTATATCTGGTGGAACCCCAGAGATGCGTTTTTTCTGCTGTGGTGCCCGCCTTCTGGAACGTCATCCCCCCACCCCTGGGCTCCATTCCTGTTAATTTTTCACAAGTCCCTCAAGACTCGTCTATGTCATCAGGCTTGGGGGCCCCAAGGGAATGGCCAGTTGTTGAGGTGGCTCACTGTTGCTAATACCGGTCGCTCTCTCCTTGCCTTTTTTTTGGTAGTATTAATTTTTAAACTGTTGTTTTTTATATTATTGTTTTTTAATTTTTTTATTGTGCGCCACCCAGAGTCACATTTTGTGAGATGGGTGGTTATATAAATATGATCAAATAAATAAATAAATCTTACTAGTAGGTTTTAATACAGATGTGCTCTACAATGTTTTTAATAACTGAACCACTCCATAGCAAGGAACACTATACTATACATATTAATAGCAGATAAAATCCATGATTTTGGGGAAGGGGAAATCAAATTATTTTTAGTTAAATTAGATTTTTAATTTAAATCAGATTTTAAAATTTTCTTATGGTGTTACATTAAAATTTAAAAAAAGATATACTCATAGCTACAACATGAGAGACAAGTTAAAAGACATGGAAGCTTACCTTTTTCTTTGGTCCCATGCCCACAACACAACTCACTAGAAGGAGTCAGCATATGACTGAGTTTGTTTCCAGTTAAATTTAAAAACTGACTGCATCAATTTTGGCTATCCCCAGGAGCTGTGGGAAGAGAGAAATGGGGTCCTGGAAGGAAGGCTTTGAAAACCCCTCTTGGGAATCAGAGGGAGCCCAAGGTACCACATCTCATGCATGCGTGCACAGCCCCATGACATGATTGTATTACTTGAGTGATGCATTTTGCAACAACAGAATCCAGTGAAACTGTCAATGGTGACTGTCAGCATTTTGTAAAATTCATTAGCATTAATAATAATGTAAGAGCTGGTATGACAAATGTACTTCTTAAAAAATGGAAGATATTTGAATTGCCATAGCTAATATGAGAGGGAAGGGCTATAGAAATAGTGCCAGCCTGGAAGAACAGAGAAGGCACTGATCTGAGAGATTCTCACATTGTTTTCCTCCATGCAGTTCTCATTCATTGAATTGGTGATCAATGATGCTACATCAGCTTCTAGTGAGACTGCTGATTTTTAAAATATAATTCAAAGCATCTATGTGTTTTCTATTCACTGACTTATCAGTGACACATTTTGAAGCAGCATCTGGGAAATCATTCCTGATACAGACACCACTGAGTGCCACACAATTTGAAAGTCAGGTAGAGGCAATAAAGCCTATCAAACACCAAACTGTAGATAGATAATGCCATAGTTGCCATTTTGGAGGCTAATTCTCTAACATGATTTGTTAATGGGAAAACAATAGCGGGCAAAATAGGACCACTAGAAATATACTGGGTTTCACATTTCTGTAGGGATTACGTTGTAGCATGGCTACAATTACCATACAGTATGTCCTTTATTATAAAGGACAGTCCTTTATCTCAGAAAGCTATCCTTTAGATTTATTTATTTTTCAAAAACTCACTTTTCTTCTTTATTTTGGTCATTTAACTTTTACTATACAAATGGTACCACTTAATGCACAGTCTTTCACATTCACATGAAAAATATGGAAATTAAATTGTCTTTTTAAAGTAAATTTACATACATACTGTTTGATTTTAGATATTTTTATTAGAATATGAATTTTTGTAAAGTTTTTCTTGGTTTTGCTCTTGAATTTTCCTTTGTAAAGCAAATTAATAAACATACTGTAAACTTTTTTTTTTTATCCTTATGAACCTCTTTCAGATTTGCCCCTTCTTCAGGTTTGTCCTTTATTTTTTCCAAGAAAATATGGTCACCGTAAGGATGGCCTACTGTTTAAATAAATGTTGTAAGCAAGAGACTCCGAGGTGTTGACCTGGTATATCTGGAACAATGAAACATCTGGACAAAGCAAAGTCATACCTTTATTTGGGATGTTATATGATATTCCAAAACTCCTCACTATATCTGAAAAAGACCTACACCAACACTGCAGGGCACTAGAGTCAGTGTTGATAGATGATGACATATGCAATATTGATGCAAGTGATTTAGAAAGCCCTTTGGAGATGCATTTCAGCAGGATCAACTCCAATGGCTATTCTGAAATATATACGCACAAGTAAAATGACTACACTCTTTCCAAATGTTTTTGTTGTTCTCTGATTGCCTCCAACATTTCCTGTAACAGTTGCCAGCAGACAACGTAGCTTCCCTTATATAAAATGAATAAAAACACATCTGTGCTCAACACTAACACAAAAGAGATTGGTTGGCATTTTCAAAACAACCAAGAAAGCAGAGAAAATGCCACCGGATTATTCAAACAGATAAAATTCCCAGTGTTTCCTATTCAGACAAGAAAGTTATATTTGCTGGCTGCTCGGGCGTTTGAAAGGTACTTAACAGTTTTGAACAAGGCATTTTTACTGTTAGTTCCCCTCTACTGAGATAGGTAACAGGACATAACAGGAGGAGGACATACTCTGGTTTGACTTCAGATTGTATAATTTTTTTTACCTTTTCCTGAAGGCAGAGAAAAGGAATTGCACAGAATTGAGACTTTTCAACGTTTTGGGTTAAGCAAGGGGGCTTTGACGGACATTTAAGCTCCCTGCTTTAGAGGCCAAAATATTATGTGTGGGCTGGCTAAACAATACTCCATAAAAGAGATCCCCATTTGGGAATATGATAACGAAGTTCCTATATTGTGGGTAGGATAGTACACACATAACATGCAAAAGATATGGCAAAGAAATACAACATTTGGTCGCCTATATAAAACATTATAATGAGAACTTCTGCCTTGAAGGTGCTGAAAGGAATGTGCCAGGATAACCTGAAGCATCTATAGGTTAATAAACATTCCTATGTTATTATACTCTTTTTTTTCCCCCTTAAGGACTATATGTATTCTATGGTTGTAGATTTTGGACGTTCTCGTGTTTGAACAAAGACAATTGTTTTAATATTATGGTAATGCAAAGCAATTAAAGACAGACATCCTTAAAATCACCATTCCATTTACTGGTGAAAATTAATCTGAACATATTTTAGCTAAATAATTGCTTCATATGGCATGTAGCTTCTAAAATGAAATCCGTACCTCTTTCCAAGTACTGCAATATTTATCCTGATTACATCAAACAAGAATGAACTTTTACTAAAAATGATGATAGAACCTTCCTGAAGAGTGAATAAATTATGATTAAACTGAATCTTACTGATTAGCATTTTGATGTTTTTGATTCTGGCCATTATGTCCACTGCAACTGGATGGAAGGAAAGAAATAGTTTTGAGCAAGGGAAGAATCACTTTGGCATACCTCAGAAAACAGCTATGCAAACTTGTACTTCCAGTAGCTTTTCACTGGAGATGATCACTTCCTATTATTTCTTTCTGGTAGGCAAAAATATTCCAGTCACTAAACCAGGCCCAGCTTACCTGTATAGGCTTACACTGCCTGGGGTTTGAATGATAACAGATAAGAATCAGTTGCCACCACCAATGGAGACTCACCCACATAGAAGAGAGAACAATCAACATTTTCTGCAATACAGTAGAACAAAAAGCCCTTTGTGGGGACCTGTCATTACTGGAAATAAATATGCCTCTAGAAGTTGGTGCTTTGCCTTGCATCATGCCAGCTTTTTAAAAATTTATTTACTTAATATTTTTTAAAAGTCAAGAGAGGTAGGGTGCCTGGTGGGCACCATGTGGTCTAACCATGCACTAATCTTTGGTAGGAGTTTCCAGCCAGGAAACCTGCTGCTGTTGTTATGCTTGTAAAGGTCCTGCACATAAGCACAAAAGACTACCTGACCTGGGGCTTTAAGCCTTCTGTTGTTTGGAACTACTCACCAGGGAGTGGTACACATTCACTTGGATTACACTGACTACACTGCATGAGCTGTGTAATCAGGCTGCAGCAGAAAAAGACAGGTGGGAAGCAAGATAATTTCACTGTTGTTTTGGAGCCAGATCTGGTCAACCTGTGATTTTTCAGAACTGTTCCCATTCCAGATGGTCATTATGAGAACTATCATATCACTTTATTAGCTGGTATCTCACTTCTCTTCCTTCTCCATCCCCTTTTCCCTTTTGAGGTATCTAGAGTCTCTGCCTGTAATTTCAAACTTTTGAAATTCATTGTATGTACGTTTTTAACAGTCTTTTTGACAGAGTAACTTGAAAACAAGCTTAACCGTAGATTAATACACATACAAAAGATTGTGGAAACATGTAGCTTTAGAAAATAAAAATTGTGACAGCAGTTCCTTCTAGAACACAGCTTCATGGGTGCTCCCAAGTCTCAATTTCTGAATTAAGTTTTACTTTAAAACTAAACAGTGGCTGGTGCTGAAGCAATCTGAATGAACTGACATCTTAGATCTTAAAGTAGAGTATACTGCTGGAGAAAGGAAGCATTCAGCAAAACAAGAGGATATACGTGGGACAGAATTGCAGAAATCTGCTGTGGCACTGAGAGAATTTTATGGATGCTATTAGAAAGGAGGTAATGAAGAGAGAAATGCAGATACACTTGTGGGTAGAAAAATAGAAAAAGGGGAACATCTTATTCTGCACTTCCTTCCCACAGCCTTTTCTTCTGTATTATGTTTTAAATAAAACTAGCTGTTTTTGATGATTCTGTGAGCTACTTTAAATTAAATGTAAATTAAATGCACAAATGTTTTAAATAGATATTTAAAATAGCGTTTATATAAAAGTCTGTCAAATAATTTATTTTACATTTAATTTGATTAAAGGAAGAAGTAACCACACTGGGATTTTTTTTAGCTGCGAAAGACAAAAAATACTATTGTGGTATTTTAGAGACAAATTTACTACTGTTTAAGCTGTTGTATATAACAGCCCACTTCATCAGGTGCAACTGATGATGCATTTACTGTAATGCTGTGGACTGCCTCCAGAAAGGTTACACAATAATAAATAGGTCAGCAGTTTTGTTGTTGTTGTTTATTAAAACAACTGATGTATGTTATATATCCAAGCACCTTTAACTTTTACAGTGGGGATAGGCCATCTTTTAGTGATTAGGGGTCACAGTATTATTGACTGAGGGCCATGTTGAACAGGGAGTGGGGTCACACTATGACAGTGGGTAAGACCATGATATAAAAGCAAGTGGGATTCTAACATAAAACCTGGTGGGCAAAGGTGAAAAACTCAAAGAAAAAATTGAAAGACAAAAGAAAACAAAACATTTCAGCATTTCAAACTACCAGTTACCAGATTTTTGTTACCACACATATGACAGCATGGGAGCTGCGTGCAGCCTATGGGTTGGGGACAGCCTACCCATGCTTTAAGAGAGAGTACTGTAGACCATTCCCATGACATTATCAGATAAAGCAAGTCAGGTTTGAGGTACCCTTCTCTTTCAGCATCACATGTGACAGGAAGTGCCAGAAGATTGCTCTCATTTGGGCTTATTCTTTGTTCATTTGCTTTTTTGTTATTATCCAAAGTCAGCATCTATATGATGCTTAATACTCACTGACTTGTTTGCTGTCCCTCCTAGGTTACCCCTTTCCCCGTTGTTCATTTTTGTTTAACTTTTATACTTCTTATATAAGGGCAGGGCTATTTGCATATATAATATACTGTGATTCAATAAAAATATTTTTCCTATGGTTAATACTATTGTCTAACCCTGTGAAATGAATATAATGTAAAATGGAATTTAGGGATAAATTAAATGTACATCTCTGGCTTAGCACTTTACATTCAAATGGCACATAGATTTCAACAAGGTTAACACTGATCCAATGATTCTGTGTCCATATTTAGCACACTAATAAAACACCCTGTCCCTTCTGCTTAAAAAAGTGATTGATACAGGGTGATTATGAATGTCTATGTACAAAAGTGATGAATATCACAGCCAACCAACTGCCAGGTTTCTATGAGCTTAAGTAAATGTGAAAACAGTAACATCTGCAAAAATGTGAAACTAAAGAAACAGTACAAGAGCAAGGGCATGTAATGCGATCTACTGAAAGCAGTGCATGTTAACACATTTTAGAATGCTATGTCTTAACACTTGCTTTGCATTTAAGGGAATCAATGTTACACATGCAGTTAGTTTTATAAGAACCAAGATTACAAGCTATTGGCAAGGGAAAAGCAGATTTCTTATTCCATGCAAATACTGATTGATGTTACAGGTTTCAGTTGGTTCTACTCACAAAATTTCAAGAAAAGTAATAGAACTTACTTCTGAATAGATCTGCTAAGGTGGTACATTTTTCATTTTGATCAGTTGTATTTGTCTATTTTAAAAAGATGGCTATTTTCATTAAGAGATAGAAATTTTGTAGATAACAGTTTGATTCATAAATTACCATGTTGCTTGGATTGTGAAAAACATAATTTCATTTTCACTGGTCCTCAGTACTGGAAAAATACTGAATTCATGACAGTACACGTTTTACTGGTTTTACTAGTACTGGCTTGTCAATCCTAAACCCAAAAGAATGTCCAAAGCGCTAGAAGTGCATCATTTGAACTATCCAAAGAGGTTCAGGAAAGGGCAAGGGAGATATCCAGCTTGCCTTCCAAACTCCTGCGATTTCCATCAGGTCAGAAACCTACATGAAAGCATGAAACGAATCTGAACTCAGGTTCCCGAGTTCCAGCCCCAAACTGAGTTGCTCCTTCCAAGCAAAAATCCTTTCCCGTTTCATCCACGACTTCCTTCACTGTAGTATGTAATCGAGAAATTATTGGTGGAGAATCATTTGGCTGGAACTATTGTTAAGTTATGGAGAGTCAAAAACTCTGTCTCATCTACTGCAATTCCTCAAAAGCGGAGATTGCCATCTGCCTTCTGCGCATCCCGAGATTTAGCCCTTGTTAAATCCAATTCCTTTCCCTTCATTTAATTTCAGCAGAGCAGAGATTATGAAACCGTTAGGTTTTCTGTCTGCGCACGAGAGGCAATCAAGAGCAAGCTAACACGCATTGCTCTACAGATCACGGATTTTTTAATCATTTTTCCCGCCCCGCGAACACGGAAACCGGAAACAAGCTTTATAATTTGTATTTTCCATCTCTATGGCGGAAATCGCTGAACCACCTCTAGATAGCGGGGTAACATTGCTGGGGGGGGGCATCTCTGTTTGCACTGAGGGCACCTTCCTCGGTATCGGCACCGCTGCATTTGAAGCGAAAAAAGGGACATCTCCCGGCCAGGACTGTTGCGCAGTCTCTATGGCGGCCGGCGGCCGCGTAACTTAGCCCCACCCCTGCGCGTCCTGGCGCCAGGAAGGCGGAAGAAGTTCGACGGGAGGCGGAGGAAGACGATCTCTCGCTCCTTCTCGCGGCGCTTCCCTCCTTCTCCCCTCCGCGGCCTCCCCCTTTCTCTGGCCGCTCGCGCAGCTGCTCGGCACTCGCTATATAAAGGGCGAAACAAGCGGAGCAGACGGCTGGCGGCTGCAGCCCAAGGGCCGCCGTGTGAGGCAGGGCCGCGGGGGAGAGCGAGAGGGTGGCTTCTTCCGCGCGGGCGGGTTAGCCGGGCTGAGGAGGACGCTCCTGAGGCGAGACAGGGCGGAGGAGGCGGACAACGGCAGCAGCAGCGGCGGGAAAGGGGCCCTAGCTCGCCTCAGCTTGCTCTTGTCCGGAGGGGGGTGTCGGGGGCGCCTCAGCCGCTCTGCCTCGGGGTGTGTGTCCTGCCCGGGGGTGGTGCGGGACATGGCGAGCTCGACTAACACAAACCCCGTGGTAAGGTCCAGGGTCGCGCAAGGGACTCTGAAAGGGAGGGCGGCGGGTGGGTGCGCGGGCGGGTGTTCGGCTTGGGGAGGCAAGGATGGCGGGGGCACGGGCGAGACGGCGGCGGCGGGAGCAGCAGCAGCGACAGCCCCGGATCCGCGGCCCTCCGTCCACTCCTCCTGGGGGAAAGGGGTGGGGGAGCGAGCGAGCGTTGGGCGCTGCTTCGGGGGAGTCGCGGAAGAGGCGCCGCGGGGTCTGGGGGAGCCCGCTTCGCCCTGCGAGTGGGGGCGGGGAGGGAGTCGGGGGCGCTTGGGCTCGGGAGTGAGGTGGCGGTTTTTTCCGCCTTGGGGGAAAGGCCGGGGGGAGCGCGCGCGGGGATGAGGGTTCGCCCCCAAGCATTTAGCCTGCTACCGTGGTGGTTGAAACCGCCTCTTTCCTAGAATATAGGCATTGGTAACGAATGGTTGAAAAGCACTTTTAATTCCTAGTCCGGCAGAAAACGTATCTTTTTCCTTCCCTTCTCTCAGGGATGTGTGTGTGTGTGTGTGTGTGTGTGTGTATATATATATATATATATATGTACACACACACACACGAATATATATGGGAAAAGGCTCTTTTGATCCGTCTGTTTTTCAGGAAGCGCTTTTATTAATAGCCTCTCTTCTTTCCCGCCTCCTTTTCTATGCTTCTCCCTTCAGCTCTTAGAGGACAGGCTCAGTTTCTGGGTCTCGGTTTCACATCGGTATACAATAAGCAGTCACACGGAAAAAAAGCCCTCCTGGCCCCTTTCATCACTATTACCTAGTTCACTAAAAAAAAAAAAGCAATGCAAATCAAATGCACTCAAAAATAAGCACCCCACCGGCCAAAAATAAACCCCTGCTGACCAACCGGAGTCCTGATGGCTCCTGTGCTGATTTGGCGGCTCTCATTTTGTGCTCTCAGATCCATCATGGCTTCCCCTTGCTTTTCTCTCTCCCTGCTCCTTGTGTTCCTCCTCCCTGTGGCTGCCCTGTTTATATAGAGCCATTGCCGCTCTCTAATATAGACTCTGCCAGGATGGGAAGGTGCTTTCCAGCCCCACGTCACCGCCTCTCCATTTAAACACCACATCAGCCTTTAAATACGGAGAGAGCTGTGGAAAGCAGGCTGGGAGGTGCCTGCACTACATAGGCACAGACCAAAAAGCGCTCTCTTTGTTGCTTAGAAGCTGTCACTAGGTCTTTTCAATTTCTTTTTAGTGGGACTGTCATGTGATAAATAGCTGCTGTTTCTTTTTTTCTGCATAAGGTTATTTTTTTTTAATTTTGTAAAATACAGAAGAGTTTTTCTCCCCTCTTTAAAAAGTTATTTGGGATGACTAGCTGACTTCAGTGGGATTTACTAGATGAACTTAGAATTAGTTTTTAATAGGAAACCAAAACAGTACATACTGTATTTTGTAATAATATGCAACATGTAATTATTTTTCTTACTCTTAAATGTCCTTTTTTCCTTTAGAGTGTAGTAAAATATTCATGGATATTATTGAACTGTTCTAGATCTTGCTACCTCAGTTTAACCTGGTTGAGAATTGAGGCTCGACTCCCATTGTTGTCAGTGTGACTACATTGCACGACAGCAAAATAATTTGATTTAGCCATCAAAGATGAGCATTTGGATGCTCTGTAATATATAGTTGCAGTAGTCTTAATCTTGTTCTTTTTAAAAAATATTTTAAAATACAAGTTTTAAAAAGTAAATGTAGGCATCTCTGCTAGAAAACTTGGGTTTATCAGTGGAATTTTTAATTTTAATTAATTTAGGTTGTTTTCAGTTTAAAAAAACTTCAGGGTTTTGAAACATTGCAAGTGTATGTAAACATTTTCAAGTCATTTTTATTTGTGACTTTTTAAAGCCTAAATTGTATAGGTCTGTGATTGAAGATGTCATTAATGATGTCCGAGAAGTCTTTCTCGATGCAAGTGTGGATGAGCAAGTCCTTGTGGAACTGAAAACAGTAAGTTATGGTATAACTTCACATATCTCAAATAACTCTTACCTTTTAGCAGGTAAGGGCTATAAACATGGTCATGAAAATGCTCTGAGCATGTGAAGAACAGTCCCACCTGAATCATTCCATCAGTAAATTGTGGTGTAACCAAACTAGACTTGATATGCTTCAAATATTTCTCTATAGGTATTAATAGGAATTCAAAGGAAGCTTTTATTCCCTCATTTTTCATGCAAGAGCCACAAGAATAGATTAGATAGTGGCCCATGCTACATATCAACTACATTCTAACCTACCCAAAATTGGCCAAGGAAGTAATTATTTTTTAATATACTGCTACTGATGAATTGTTTCCAATGTTACATTTTAAGAATGTGTAAGTATATATTTCAGTAAAAAGAAACACATCCTAAAGTTTGTTTATAACTTATGTTATTTACCCACCAGTAAATATGCTTTTTAATAAACACAGCTATGGGAAAACAAATTGCTGCAGTCCAAAGCTGTCGATGGATTTCATTCAGAGGAACAGCAACTTTTATTGCAAGTGCAGCAGCAGCAGCAGCAGCAGCAGCATACCCATCATCACCACCACCCGCAGCCACAGCAAACAGTTCAGCAACAGTCCCAGACCCAGCAAGTCCTTATTCCTGCAACACAGCAAAGTAAGGCCCTTTCTGAATCTTTAGAGCGTTGCTGCCAGTGTTCCAATCTTGTAATCAGGAGACTGCTGGTGCTCTATGTTTGTGCTACAGGTCCTTGTGTGGTCACCAAAATCAATTTTTAAAAAATCAATGTGGTCACAATTGCCCAGTATATAATTTGAAGTCTAATGAGATTTTGCAGTTCTTACCCTTGATCTTGAAACATTTCCTTGTAAGATTTACATTTTGACTGTCTTTTAAAGAATTGTAATAAGAATTGTAACTTATTTTTATTTAATTTGGGAATCTTGTGAATGCTTTGGGGAGGACCAAGTCATCATAAGCCCTGAGTTAAGTGGTAGCCTTCAAATGCTTTCGAGAATGTGCTTTTTGTAAAGAAGTTAGGAACCGTAGTTGTGTGATTTTTTGATTCCCCCCTCTTCAACTCAACTCAAGGCAACATGCATACCCAAGGTTCCTGCCTCTTATTTTCCCCACACTAACAATCCTGTGAGATAGGTTGGCCTGGGAGAGAGTGACTGGCCCAAAGTCAGTACTGCATAAGATTCCTATAAAACTCAGTTGATATTTTATTTTTATTTGGCACTGTAGCATCAGTTTTTCCCAGCTGTTGTTACCCATCTTGGATTATGAATTGTTCATAAAATGTTTCCTGAAAGCAAAATATGCTTGTGTAGTACACAGGAAAGTTGATGCTAAAAAATAGCTTTCTTCCATTTTTTAAAAAATTTGGGTACCTTTAGACGAAACTGTAACTCATGGGTGAGCACCTTTTTTTCAGGGGCCATTCTTTTTAAAATTATCTTTTTGTTCCTCAGGGGTGATGGCTGATATTTTCAGTGACAAAATTATGTCGTTTATCTGTTCCTTTTTCAGGCTTTGGGTGGATTAAATGTTGAAATAAGAGTTCAGACAAAAAATTGTGTTGCCAAAAATTGGTAGTGTAATCTGAGAGAGGTCTAGGCAGGCTGATTCTTTGAACAAGATGCTCTTTTATGTTTATTCAACTTGCATTTAATAGGCATTTTTAAAACAAAATGAGACAAAATTAAGACGAAGGGCTGGACACATTGCCCACTCTCCAATATGCACACGGACACCAGTGAATAAGGCTTCAGGGAAGTCATGCTCCACCTCCTGAGCTAAATCTCTGATTTGACTTTCTCTGTGCTTCCTCTTGCAGGGAAGTGTGGGATTCCAGGATAGGGAGATGATGGAGCCGAGAAAGATGTGTCTGGCCAGCCAAATGTGGAGTTTTCATGACTGAATTATACCTCTGGGCTAGGGTTTCAACTATGAAAATAATTTCATGAAACGGCCATTTTAACCTTGAAGTAGCATGTGCTCCAAATTCAAAATATTTTGCGCACCACTACAATAACAGTTATAAATTAATCATGTAGACTTTTGGGATTTCTGAGTTTGTTGGGGACTGCTTTATATATTTGATAAAAGTATATATTTGATATCAGAGTTTACAATATATTTAAATGAAAACCTTGTTTGGAAAGGAAGCATAGTACTTTCTAATTAATAAGCCTTGTAAAGTGTTTTATGATGACCACAGCAATGATTGCTTTTTTTATTCCAGCACCTCAGCCTCAAGTTATTATGCCAGATTCCAAACTGATACAACACATGAATGCATCAACCATGGTAAGAATATGTAACGTACAATGTTTTAACCATGCATAATGAAGATCAGATGAGGGAAGATACTTTGTGTGCTGACCTGTTATACAATGTGTTTTCTTCCTACATTCACTATTTTAGACAGTTTCAAGACTTGAGCTCAGTGTATCAGGGATTAGTTTTAACAAAACATAATTTAGTTAGAATCACATATTGTCTTCACATACATGTTCTCTAAACAAAGGCATCCATCTTGTGTCAGTAGTTCACTCCCATTAAAATTGGTCTCTTCTTCTTTAATTGCTCTTAATAGTGGAGGAATTTATTTTACTGTTAACTGGGAAAATGTCCTGAATTATTTAAAGATGCTTCATTGACCAAAAACAAAGGAAAAGTATGGCTTAAAGAAAATAGAATGGTTGCAAAATTTAAGAAGATGCCCAGGTTTTAAACTGTCAATTTTTTTCTATTTCTTAAGCACTCTGCACCAGGTTTGTCCTACTGGTGATAATTACAACCAGTTTTGCGTATCTATTTTCATCTAGCTAGAATAAGTTTTAATTTTACAAGCAGAATAATTTTTTAAAGAAAATGACAGATAAACATTAAAAAAACAAGTCTGTCTTTGCATACAGATAAGTTAGACCATGTTAAAAACAACTTAATACACTTGACACCACTTAGGATTGCATTTAAACTTGAGAAGTTCTTAGCTTTAATACTTTATGAATCACATCAATGAAGTACACTAATTGGGAGCTCTGGCCTCTAAATTTTTACAGATCATTTCATTTGTCTATCATCTAAATTATGCTTAAAGTAGATGAAATTATTGGGTGTGTAATCATGATTAAAATCTCACTGGCTTCTACAAGCTGTTTTTTAAGCATGGCCAAAATTGGGTCATACCCAACAATTAGAGGTGTTGGGGTTTCTTTTTTTGCTGTATTATGCATAGTTAACAACAGCGTTCATAGCCAACTTAACTTGTGCAGAATCATTAAATAATGTTCAGTCTCATTTGGATTTAAATCTATGAACAACAAACTGAATCAACCTCAGTTTGATTCATGAATTTGAAGAGAATACAGGCAGTCCTCGCTTAACTACCAGAATAGGGTCTGGAAAATTGGTCATTAAGCAAGTCAGCACATGATCAGACCCGATTTTACGACCATTTTTATGATGGTTGTTAAGCGAATCCAGCTTCCCCATGGATTTTTTTGCTGGAATTTGCTTAATGACCATGTGATTCACTTAATGACTGTGGTGAGTCACTTAACAACCGTCATAAAGGTTGCAAATCACAATCACAGGGAGTGGTGTGATGATTTGCGAAGGTCATAAGTGTGAGTACAGGTCATAAAGCACTTTTTTCAAAGTTGTAATTTTGAACCGTTGCTAAACAAATGGTCGTTAAGTTTGGACTACCTGTAAAAACATTGTTTCACCTGTCTAAAATCCACATTTTTGTACAAATGTATTTATTTACAGAATTTATACAGAGATTTATGTAATGCTCTATTTCTGATGAGTCAAATTATTTCGTTAAAATTAAAAATAGAAAATAATTACCTTTTTAAATGGAAAGTGGAGGTATAAGACCATGTATGATGTTGAATGTGGTTTAAGCAGGAGTAAAATTATGAGAGTAAAAAGCAGGCAGCTGGCATGTAATAATCTTTCAGTCTTGATGTGTTTTGCTGTACCTCAAGTCTGGCCTTTTAATTTAAATAATATTTTGTACTTTATTGTTGAACCACTTATCTTTCAGAGTGCTGCTGCTACAGCAGCTACCTTGGCTTTGCCTGCTGGAGTTACTCCTGTTCAGCAGATAATCACAAATTCAGGTATTTCTTTTTTATGTAATTTTTCAACTCAAATATTTGTGTAGTACTTCTCATTAAAATCTCAATGTGCTTGCAACAAATATGAAAATCCTATTTTAAGACAAAGTCCATTTAAACAAACCAATATTAGTAGATGTGGAAGGACAACATAAACATGTATCAGCCCAGCCGCTGTTAGCTGATCTTAGTTGCTAGAGATATTTCAAGGTAGAATTTTCTCAGCCTGAATCAATCCACTGCAAGATAGAGGTTTTATTGAAAGTTAGGGACTGCAGTCTACTATGCTGGTCCCGTATAACTTGGTAGATAGATGTTTTTCAACTTCCTAGCCTATGACTGAGAAAGAACTCACCCAAAGTCACCCAGCTAGCTTTTGTGCCCAAGGGAAGACTATACAGGTAGTTCTCAGCTTACAACCATTCATTCAGCAACCATCTGAAGTTGCCAAAGTTACAACATTGCTGAAAAAATTGACTTATGACTGGTCTCTGAAGTTATGGCCATTGCAGCACTCCTGTAGACACGTGATCAAAATTCAGGTGTTTGGCAGCCTGCCTGCACATATGACCACAGGGTGCTTCAGCTCCCCCCACCTGCCTATCTCCCCCCCCATCTCTGCCCTTTTGGCTGCCCTTTTGGCTGCCTTGTGGGGTGGCAAGTAGCCCCAGAATTATGCAGCTCTGGGTCTGTTTGCCATGCTGCAGTTTGGGCTTCTTGGCACACCGCAGGTCTGGGGCTTCAAGAAGCCCCTGAGTCACAGCGCAAAGCCTCAGCCGCCCCTGGAAGCCTCACCTGCCCCTGCAAGCACCAGCAAGCATTCATGTGCCCAGCTGCTGCCTCTCCCAGTTCCCCACACTGACCTTTAACCTTTTGTGCCCAGCGGCCAAAGCAGAAGCACCTTGCTGCCTTTTCAGACCCGCAGCCACCATGATACCCTGTGTGAATGCTTCCTACATGTGGCTGCCCGGCCCAGCAGTGCGGTGCAAATAAGAATGCAAACCAGTGGGGAAGGCTGGAAGCAGTTTCGCCCAATGGGAAAGCGCCAGGAGTTGGCTCAGCTTCTCTGCCACTTTCCCATTGGGGAAACCCCATTCTTTCCCATTAGGCAAAACTGCTTCCTGCCTTCCCCATTGGCTGGCATTCTTATTTGCACTGCATTGCTGGGCAATAATAATTATTATTATTATTACTGCAAGCTGGCAAAAGCAAGGGGCTTGCTTTTGCCAGCTTGCAATAATAATAATAATTACTGTGTTTTTGCTGGAACAAAGAGGCTTGGTTTTGCCGGCTTGCAATAACAATTATTACCATGTTTTCATTTAGAATAGTAGTAAGAAAAAAAGGATCACTGCTTCCAGCATGCCTTGCATGGGTGCAGATGCCCCCATCAATATGTATCCAAGACTGAAAAAATACCTTGCTTTTCAAGTTCCTCAAAATAGCCATTAGAGGCATGATTCTCTGGGAAAGCAGCAACCGTCTCCCAACAAGTAAAGGAAATGGTCCTATCCATCAGAGATACTCAGTAATGTCTAAAGGAAATGCTGAGTTTTTTCCCCGTTCTACTTCAAAGTGCTATTAAGGGAAAGTAAGGACAGAACTTTACAAAATCCAGGATTGCCGTCTTTAAGCGATGTGGTCACGTGACATCTTTTTACAACCACATTGCTTAGTGACAGAAATTCCAGTCCTAATTGTGGTCATAAATCAAGGACTACCTGTAATCTATGTTTCCTGCTCCTAATCCAGCACCTTCACACCACTACACCATATGGGAAAAATGTAAACAGATTTTCAAAACATAGTTCAATAATGCTAAAAAAAAAAGATGTAAAAATATAAATAAATCAATAAAACCCATAATCAATAAAATTTTCTTAAACTTCAGTTCCAGAAAGCATGCCTGGAAAAAGTATGCACAGATAAAATGCTTAGGGAGAACATTCCAAAGAACACTACTTTAAAAAGTATTCTATAATGCAAGCTTTTTTCCATTATTTTTTCACTAACAGACCTTACATCTCAGCTAAAAGGAGGAAATATTTCATTGAAAAAAATGTTTTGTGAGATAATTATGTCCCCTCCTAATCTTAAACAATGTATTGGATCTTTCCAGCAGAGAAACTGATAGATATAAATATCCCAGGATATAACCTGAAAACCTGGATATGTTTGCTCAGTGGTTAAAATGATGTTGAAGTGTAGTTGCATAACTGATCCAAATTACAGATAGGTAGTTTTTGTAATCATGCTATTCAGGGAAAGCAGTAAAATAGACATGTTAGAGTAAAAGAAAACTGATCATTTAGTTTGGCTTACTACTAGGGTAGCAGTGTTTTTGTAGCCAGGAGCTATACTTTTTAACATTTTATTTGGTTTTGTTCTTACACATCCAGAAGGTGGTGCTGGAAGTCTACTATATAGTATATATATATGTGTGTGTGTATGTGTGTGTGTGTGTGTGTAATATGCCACAGACCTTTGTGACTCCAAAGGTTCTGTCTTAACACTGTTCCTTACACTATTGAACATCTATATGAAACCATTGTGGGAGGTCATTTGGAGCTTTGGAGTAAGATACCATTAGTACGCAGATGGCACGCAGCTTTACTTCTCCTTACCATCTAATTCCAAGGAAGCAACTGGTAACTTTTAAAAGTTGCATAATTTTGTTAATGGACTAGATGCGAGAGAATGTGAAGTTAAATCTAGACAAGGTGGAGGTGCTGTTACTGAAGTGAAAACAGCACTTGGGTATTAAGGTGAAGCCTATTTTAGATGGAGTTGCATTAAAAGAGCTAGTCTGCATTCTGGGAGTACTCTTTGATCCTCACTGTCTTTAGATTCACACTTTGGATTCTCAGATAGCTACTGTAGTAAGGAGAGTGCCTGCACAATTAAGGCTACTGCACCAGCTGTGACTTCATGAGGAGATCACACTTCCTGAGCTGTGACTTTCTGAGGCAATTACCACTTACCAAGGTGGTTATCTACACTTTGGTAACATCACATGTTTATTAGTACAGCATGATTTTACATAGGGCTACCCTTAAAAGAGTTTGGAACATGCAGTTAGTGCAAAATGCTGCGAGTGGGATGCTAACCAATATAAGGTTCAAGATAACCCTTAGGCATGAAAGCTGGCTGGGTGACTTTGGGTGAGTCACTATCTCTCAGTCCATCCCACCTCACAGGGTTGTTGTGAAAAATAGGAAGGAATACTAGGTATGTTCGCGGCCTTGAGTTATATCTAAAAAAAGGTGAGGATAAAAATATAACAGTGAGGCACTACCTTGATATGGTTATGGGGCTTGCATGCTTTGAGGAAGATGAGAGCTATGCTAGAGGTTCAACCATACTGGACAGGTCTCATTAGAGGAGCCAGATGAAGAATGTCTCTCCTATAAAGAGTATGGTGAGATATAACTTACAGAAACCTACACTGGATCAGTCATCACCCTGGTCAACAAGGACCACGCTAGATGTTGGAGTTCCAGGACATATGGTGACAAGTGAGCTACAGGACTGTTGGCTAAGCAATCAGGGCCAGTAGCTATAGGACTACTGGAAGAAAAGTTGCTTGCTTGTTGCAAATATACGAAGACTAAAAACAAAGAAATAGTGATTTGCCATTACAAATTAAGTCCAACAAGAAGAGGATATCTGAAAAGAATCACCAGTTCTGGAGAGAACAGCATCCAGAATCAGAAATAACAGAATAGAGGCTAGCAGGTCAGCATCGATTTATAATACGAAATAAAGTATTCACAGAAATAGAATTGGAGGAACTGCAAAGGTCTACCCAGGACAAAGTCTCTCCATTGATGGTTAGTAGATACAAATCAGGGGAAGTTGGTAGTAGAGGAAGCCAGCATTGCTATTGAACCATTTTCATTCCCAAACCAGGCACCGTTTCCTCTACCTTCTCCTCAGAAAGAACAAAGTCCTCTAACTGAAAAACAAGAGGAACTGAAATGAAGAATAACTGAATATCTATAACAGCACAAAAACAACAAGGTTATAACTGAAGATCTTGGATGCAAAATCAACAAACAACAAAAGCCAAACAGTACACCACCAAAATGGAGGATTGTGTTGGAAAATAAGATCAGCATGCTAATATCACATGCATGCAAGCTAGAACAGATGAAAAAAAAAGTTGAACAAGAAGACCAAAGAATACTTGATCAAGAAATATCACCTAGAGACAAAGAAGATCAAGGAAGCACTGGAATAATAAAGCAGCGAATAACAGCCATGAGCCAAGAAAATCAGATACAAACCTTGAATTGCACATTACAGGCAGAACCTCTAATTTCAGTCGAATTAGAAGCATTTCTACCAATCTTTCAATGGAGAGACTGCAGTAAACCAGCAACACCTAACAAATCGAAGCCTTGCAGCTATGGGACAACCCAAAGAAATGCAGCAGGAATGCAACTTGGATAAAGGAGGTGGAGAAGGAAAAAAAGCTGAAATGAAAGAACTTATAACAGCAGAAATGTTAGAGAAAAGGGCAAGGAAGGTCAAGAATTGGTCAGCCACAGATGAAGATGAAGTGCATGGTTTTTGGTTGAAACATTTGACTGCTCTGCACCCACTCATTGCCAAGCAGTTTAACAACATACTGCAAGGAGGTGCAATTGAAGATTGGTTAACATCTGGCAAAACCTACCTGATAATGAAAGCTCCAACAAAAGGGGCAGCACCAGGCAACTACAGGCCAATTACCTGCTTACCACAACTTACAAATTGTTAACTGGTGTGGTACCTGATGCAGTTAGAAAACATCTAGCTGAAAACAAACTTTCCATCTGAGCAGAAAGGAAACCAGCCAAACAGCAAAGGGACAAAAGATCAGCTCCTAATTGACAAGATGATTTTGGAAAACTGTAAGAGAAAGAAGACCAACCTGAATGTAGTTTGGATTGATTACAAGAAGGCATTCGACTCCCTGCCACGTGATTGGATAATCAAGTGCCTAGAAACAACAGGAATCAATAGAAACATCAGAAACTTTGTGCAAAGATCAATGGCACAGTGAAAGATACAGTTGCTGGTCAATGGTGATAGACTGGGAGAGGTTAATGTCAAGAGAGGAATCTTTCAAGGAGACTCACTATCACTACTGTTTGTCATTGCATTGATTCCTCTGTCAACAATGCTGAACAAGTCAAGCCATGGTTTTTTTTTTGGTCTGCTCTCAGTCATTACTGACCCTGAAGTGACCGCCCCCTAGCGGTTTTCAAGGCAATTGTATCTTTTTGTTTTTCGGAAGTAGTCTTTGCCAGAGCCTACTTCCTAGAGCATAGCCCAGCTGGCAAGCGCAGGAGGTGGGATTTCCGTTGCTTCGCGCCCCGTTTTTCGGGCGAGCGCGGTTTCGCGCTTTACCGGCCACTGGTCCCGTCTCTCTGTGCAAGGCGCTGCCAGCATTTTTCCTCCCACCGGAGTGAGAGTACCCATTTATCTACTCACGTAAGTTTTCGATCTGTTGGGTTGACAGAAGCTGCGGGTGGAGAAACGAGAGCTCACCTTGTTTAACGCGAGAGGCTGGACTCGAACCGCTGAAGTTTTCAGCCATTTCTGGCTGGCAACTTTCAGCGTCATTAAGCCGCTGCGCCACCGCGTCCCGCTCAAGCCATGGTTATCGAACACCAAAAACATCTGCCAGGCTATCCCTTTACATGGATGATCTGAAGCTACATAGAAAAACACCATCTGAAATAAAATTGCTGCTCAACACTGTCCAAATATACAGCCAAGATATTGCAGTGGAGTTTGGACTGGACACATGTGCCACCCTTATCATGAACAGGAGAAAAATAGGAGCATCACTTGAAGACCATTGGCACTGACAAAATCACCATCAGTTGATTGCAAAAGGCAGCTTTGCTTGGAACAGCTTATATCCTGTGACAATACGTTTAACGCCATCAGACAACAACATCTGCCTATCCCAGGTACTTGGGAAGGACTCGAGAGGTGGATAAAAATGCCAAATCCAGTCTAAACTGGCTGAGTGTGCGACCAACCATAATAATAACAATAACAGTAACAAGATCCCTACACTACAGGATCTGAGCTGGCTGCCACTTGCCTACTGGTCAGAATTTAAAGTGTTGGGGCTGGTTTTTAAGCCCTAAAGTCTAAGCCTAAGATATTCCTACTTCTATGAAGCTATCCAGTCACTTAAATCAATAGGAAGAGTTCTTTTGAAGATGCCCAACACTGCCAAGGGCTCATCTGTGTGGTACATGAGAGAGGCCCTTCTGTGTAGCCCCAAGTGGTGGAATGTTCTCTGTAGGAAGATGCATTTGGCTCCCTCTCTCCCAATGCATACAAAAATTCAGCCAAGTTTTTGAAAGCAATTGGATGTTTTGAATCTAACTATATGCAGAGTTTCTTTCCTTAGTAGTTAATAAAGACATTGCTAAGAATCTCAGATAACTGTTGACCACCTGGATGTACGCAGTTTGAAAGTACTCTAAGGTACATTATATTAATAGAAGAGCTCTGACAGATATTCTTAGAAGTTGAAAAAAGAGTCAAGAACATCTAAGACAAACTTAGGGATGAAATTGCATATATGTGGGAGTATAAGTACTACTGAACAGAACTTAATCTGGTAATAGTGTTTTAGGTACGAGATAAGGATGAGTAAGCATGAGGAGCACAAAATTGAAAGAGTGAAAGTGGGAGGCAATCATAAGATCTCAGAAAAGAGCTAAACAGCCATCTCAGATAAAATAAACGAAGCTCACCTTGGGAGCAAGTCCCAGTTATTTCTGGGAAGAATAGGTTTTTAATAACATGCAAGTTTGAGATGTAGCTAAACAATGGACAGAGTAAAAAAAAGTTGGGAACAGGATGTCTCAGAAAAAGCCTAAATAAACTTGCCTGATCTCTGTAATCATTTTCTGGCCTTGTCACTCACACCAATAGGCAAGGCTAAAAGATTTGTAATGATTGCTCAAGTGGGAGAGAACAATATCTATCCTCCAATAACATTTCAGACCATCTCTTGTATTTAGGATTTTGTAAAGTTCTGTCCTTATTTCTGTCCTCTAATGGCTGCTGTTTTGAGGAACCTGAAAAGCAAGATATTTTTCCAGCCTTGGATGCATGTCAATGGGGGCATCTGTATTTGTTCTGCATTATTCTGGATCATCACTTGAGCTATTTTTGTTTCTCAAGGATCCTTCAAGTTATATATGTAAAGCTACTACATGGGCTTCTGTGTCATTTGTTAAGAAAATTCCTAAAGTTCTTCAGACTTCTGTACCTCATGCTCCTGCTTTGATAGGCCTCAGTTTTCAGGATATACACTTCCCCTGTAGGAAAATTGAATACAGACTTATTGCGAAGGTTATTTTTCTACAATGAATGGAAGGTATCCCTCCCCCTCGTGAAGTCATGGTTGTTCATGGAAGAGGTTATTTTCTTACTATATTTTTTCCTATCTTTTTTCCCCCCTCTTGAATGTTCTTTGGAGTTCATTTTGCTTTTTTGATCTTGTAACTAGAAGGGAGGTGGTGCTTTTCTTATTCCAGACGTAGTTGCGGATTTTTTACAACCTACTACAGCAAGTGGAAAGAGCAATCGTGGTTTCAGGCTGTCCTCCATTATTTTACAACCCTTCTTGGCAAGTCTGATGTTCCATTCTCAGAGGCCCTCTTGGTTATGTTATTCATATAGCAGCTAGAAATAAGATTTCTCTGTTGTGTTGCCCAGTCTCTGGAATATCTTCCTCCATAGATGAAGTATATACTAACTTGCTTTTTATTCAACTTTCTGTTTAAAACTTACGATTATTTTATATTATATGAAGCCTTTGGTTTTGGCTCCTATAGATACCCAGTATGCATTCATTTAGCTAAGTCAATAACTTAAATATTCAACTAGATTCCTTTTATTACAGGCCAACTCTTACAGGTGGTTAGAACTGCCAGCGGTGCTCAATACATTATTCAGCCTCAGCAGCAAGTAGTTCTACAGCAGCAGGTTATACCACAAATGCAACCTGGTGGAGTTCAGTCTCCTGTTATTCAACAAGTAAGACTGCTGTTAAATACAGATTTCCAAGCTTCTTTATTGTATGTCATGATCTATCTGGATTTTAAAAATTGCTTAATTGCAAAGTAGGGAACGCTGAATTAGTTTCCAAGCTATAGTTCTGGGACTGCTTTCTGCTCTCCTCTCCTCCATCCCATCCCCTATTTTCACACTGACCCAGTTGTATTTATGTGTACCTAAGTGCATAAACATGCTTCTCTCCTCAACTGACATACACATAACAATGGTATATCAAAGTATGGATATTTTACAGTGAAAATGGGAGAGTAGAAAGGGGAAAGGGGAAAGGAATCTAGAATTTTGGAATATAGTGAACATTGTGAAGAACATAGCAAATTGATTTGATTTCAGTGAAGTTAAAGTAAGTTCCCTTCAAAGTCCATTGATTGATTAGAAATACTTTTGTGCTGCTGTAGACACTCAACACCAGGTCAAGTTAAAGAACATATGACAACTTTCATATCAATAATAGCAAATCACAATAATTGCACTGTACTATACTAATATCCATCTGTGAAACATCTCTTGTCATGCCTCAGTCTCTAAATATTAGTATAAGAAGTATTTATTAACAGCATCCTGACTATCGGGAGTGAGAATACAGATCTTGTTCTTGGTGGTAAACCATTATAGAAGAGGAGGTCTAGCAGAGAATGTATCCTTTTGAGTCCCCTCCTACCTCACATCATGTGAGGTGAAGACTTCTAACATACATGCTCTTCCTGTACACATTTGGTGGACAGATTTTCTTTGGAGTAAGCTAACTTGCAAATTACCAGGTCCCAGTGATGTAGGACTTTAAAAGTTACCACCAGTATTTTGAACTGCACCCAGAAACCAACCAGTTCCTCTAGTACCAGTATTTAATAGGCTGTTCTCATTAGAATGCTTGCCACTGCATTTGGCCCACTTACTGAAATTTCTGGAAGGTCAACAAAGGTAATTCCATGCCATTGATATAACAGGAATGCAGGTAACTATTGCTAGTACCTCCTGTCCTAAGAATGGGTACAATTCTACTCTGTGAGTTATTTTATCTGCTGACATCTCACATTGTCCTGTTGACAGTTCTTCTGGTCTATCCTTCCTAAGAGTATCCAGGTCACTTTAAAAGGGTCAGGTGTATAATAACAGCAGAGAAGTAATTTTCTCTTTGCTGCAGTTACTGCCACAGTTTAGGCCTGAACTTGGGCTTGTTGACTCTTCATCTTTTGCCAGCTTGGTGAAGATTATAAGGTAAAGGAACAAGCAAGACTGACTTGTAATTTAATTACAGTTTTATATAGATTTTGTCTATATAAGCAAGTCATATTTCAGCATAATGAATGTTGAATTCATTATGAATTATGATTAGAGTGAACAGATCTATTGCACTGAGGTCTATAGGCATACAAATGGAAAGTCAGTGAAAGTAGCATGCTGTACTAGTTAGCCTTTATGGTGGATCATTGTAGGGGAAATTATATATTTTTTACCATGCTGTACTTAAATATAGTCTTTAGACTGCAGGATGTGAGAAAGAGTATGGCTTAGGACAGGTGCTAAGGCTGCATGCCTGCAGTAGTAGAGCAAAGCTTGATACTTGGACAAAAATAGATTCCTCTCCTATTTACATCATTCTGTTTTGGGCTAGGGTCACATCTGGAATTTTGAGAGCTTGTTGTGGTTGCAAATACCGAATGGCTGCCAAGAGATGCCTAGCCAGTTAGGAAACATTTGCCAGTAGGCAATACTCTGTTCTGTGTGGGACCCAATGGCATTGTTGGAACTAAATATGCTAGAGACCACTTTGCTTTGCAGCATACCAGTTTCCTATTTTTATTATTAAAAGTGTCTTTTCAAAAAGAGGGGCAGGCAGCACAGTGGGAATCTGGAGATAACCAAGTTGCCTATCCCTGTCATAGTTAGTTCCTTTCAGCTATTGCCACTACATGAAATGTTAAAATGAGAGAAGAATTGGTAACCTTCCCTCATGACAATGTCATCTTACATCAATTTATATCAAATTAGGCTGCATTCAGAACAGTTAAACAGCTATGAAATTCTGAAATGTAAGCACTATTATTTGTGCTAACTCATGAAAATGATATATATGTATTTTTAGAGATTAAAATTCTGAAAATAACTATACCTTGGGATGTACAAACTATTTCTTGCTCAGAACACCTCATTTCAGGTGATCCATACCTGACTGAAACAAATGTATGGGTAAAATGTGATTGTTCCATGCTGAAGTGGCTTGTGGGGGAGTGGGAGTAAGAGCAGGAGAAAACCAAGGACATAGGGAAGGAGCTGGGAAGATTAGGCTGGTGGAGATAGTGGGATATTTTGATTGGAGACATCAGTGGTGGTCGTGGCTGAGGGAAAGAAGGGAGAGCACTGGGAAGATGAGTACAGGTGGGCTAATAATTCATATGAAAGGAAGGAGAAGTTTGGGGAGAGAGACAGGGTGGTGGGATGGGCCCCTTTCAGATCCTGTTTCTTATTGCTGATACCATCACAAAAAGGAACAGAGGTCCAGACCAGTATATTGGGAACTGTTCAGGAAAGGGAAGGAAGCAAAGACAATGGCCTGGCCTAGACTGGTGGCTGGAAGTCAGTGAGTGGGAGAGGAGTGATGTGGAACAGCCTTAGCCTAGTGACACCATTAAATCACTCTGGGACCCCTCTAATTTTTTTTTTCTTCAGCTAGAACTATCAAAATATTCCTGGATTTGTTTCTGCTGAATTATGGCCAATCTGAAAGCAGTGTGATGATTTGTTCTGGGTTTGAAACAAAACATATTTTTCCATTTCATGTACAGCCATACTCATAAGTATTATTCATTAATTATTCATTGTTTTTTTACCAGGTTTTGGCCCCAATCCCTGGAGGGATCTCTCAACAGACTGGAGTGATTATTCAACCTCAGCAGATCTTATTTACAGGAAACAAAGCCCAAGTAATACCTACAACAGTGGCTGCACCTACACCAGCACAAGCTCAGATTTCTGCAGCTGGTCAGCAACAACCTCAGCAACAACCAGCACAACCACAGGCACCTTTAATGCTGCAGGTAGATGGAGTGGGTGATACATCATCTGAAGATGAAGTAGAGAAGGAAGAGTATGAGCCGGCACAATCACAGGCACTTTTAGTGCTGCAGGTGGATGGAGCAGGTGATACATCATCTGAAGAAGATGAGGAGGAGGAGGAGGATTATGATGAAGATGAAGAGGAGGACAAAGAAAAGGATGGAGGTGAAGATGGCCAGGTTGAGGAGGTAAATTTTGATAACATTTGTTTCAAGTTGTCTTGTGTTATAACCTATAGGTGTGTTTTTAAGATGCATATTGTGGCTGAGTGAGTAGTAGTTGCTGTTGTGAATCAGTCATAAATAATTATGTCAATTGTTTGCTTATTATGCTATCAAAAACTACCCTTACATGTCAGGGAGGTATCAGCATGTTTAGGGATATCCCAGATTTGCAACCGTTATTTAGAGTTTTAAGAGGACGAGTCATTACTACTGAATGATTCAGTGAAGAGTGGAGGTGGAATTAAATGGATTGCCTGGAAACCCAAATAGGAGAAGTCCAAGTATAGCATTTTGGTTTGCATCTGCCATCATCTCTAATTGGAGAAGGAGCTAAATGGTGAAAGGAAAAATCAAGCAACTAAAGTTTTTGTAATTAAAAAAACTACGTCTATTACATCTAAAATGCTATGTTCATATTATGCAGGAATTGTTTTGAATTTTATTGATTCATGAGATTAATCTCTTCTAGGAACCTCTCAATAGTGAAGATGATGTTAGTGACGAAGAAGGACAGGAATTATTTGACACCGAGAATGTTGTAGTGTGCCAGTATGACAAGGTAATATATAAAACCAAATGCCTTTGTCTGTTTTATGTGTCTGTCCATATACTTGTTTACTAGCAAAGTATTTCCTGATAATTAGAAATTATTTTAGTTATCTAGCAGTAAGCTGTTAGATGAATTTATTTTGAAAATATTTATCAACCAAAAACATCCTTAATTAATTGAATGACAAGTGTTTAAAAACTTTGGGATCCATCCAGTACTATGTGAATATAATTTTGTTAGCACAGTGATGAAAATGTAGGAGAGGGCCACCTTAACAGATGCATCCAGATCTTGGTGCCGCTTCCAAAGGGCCTCTTTAGACTCCTCATTATTAACTTTCTGCTTCAGGCAGACTTTTGGCATACTGTATTGGTAATTTGAAAATGTTTACAAAGGTTTTGGACTTCAGCTAGATATTGTTTAGAAATATTGTTTTACTTTTCTAATTTAAAACATAGTTTTATTGTATTTCTATTTTAATTGAAAATTAAATAGTTAATAATAAATTAAATAATTAATTGTATTTCTATTTTATTTGACATAGTAGGTATGGAATATAGAAGGGATTAATATCTATTCATATACATTGATGTCTTCCTCTGGAATGAACTTGTTTTGGAATATTTATAGTGTCTATAAAGGTTTTGGAGCAAGAAACAGATAGACAACAGTGCCACTCTGTTCACAAAAGAAAAAAAAATCCTACCAGTCTATCCACAACATACTGATTGTTGAACTAACAAGGGTAAGATCTTTCTCGTTTTTGTGTCCCATCTTCCCAGATACATA
The DNA here is from genome assembly GCA_030867105.1 of Liasis olivaceus. Classification (NCBI taxonomy): domain Eukaryota; kingdom Metazoa; phylum Chordata; class Lepidosauria; order Squamata; family Pythonidae; genus Liasis; species Liasis olivaceus. Next base: position 43,467,733 of record CM061349.1, read on the forward strand.
GAAGTAAGAATAAGTGGAAGTTTCACCTCAAAGATGGAATCATGAATCTTAATGGCAGAGATTATGTATTTTCCAAAGCCATTGGAGATGCAGAATGGTGAATACAGAAAATAAACTCAAAGCTAAAGCAAGAAAGGTTGAGACTTGGACAGTACACTTCAACAGAAATCTCTCTCTGCAGACCATAAAGAAACAATAGAACTGAGGCTACTAGGACAGAGGAATAGCATGGCAATGTTGACACTACTTCAAATGGGAAAATTGAGGCATTGGTGCAGCTAGCTCTGTCTGACAGCTGGTTTTATATGAATACCTTAATTAACCACTTCTACCTATAGATAAAGGTAACTAGCATGTGATGCTTAATCTCCCCTTCCACTGATTTGAAGGAACTCTTCTTTTTGGTAACAGTACTATGGAAAAGGCTTAGTGTGTTTTTGTGCATAAATTGTGCTGAAACACTCCCTTGGGGAGTGGGATTGGTGAGAATCTTGCTCAAAATTGTGTGCAGGTTTTTAGCCAATTGATGAGGACTGAGGTGTTGAGTTCTAAGTATCTACTTTGAGTAAACTATTTTTAAATCTCTTGTGCTGGGCCATGTATAATTTTATTGACAGTTTTAGGCCTTTTATATAAATTTTGATCCTGGTACCAAAAGATCTCATTTGTATTTTAAATTTAATAACGCTGAACATTTTATTTAAAAGGATGTTATGCTTTAAAGTAGCCTATGGATGGAAGTCATGAGAATCTCCATCTCCCTTTGCTCTCTTAAAAAAGATTCTTAAATATCCTTAGAGATTGAGCAAGTTAGTAATTTGTTTGCTGAATAGCTAATTAGAAATCTTCTAAAAATAATTTCACTTGTGAACTTAATGTGTATTCCCAAGGCCAAGTGAATGTGCACTGCAAGTGATGAGAGCAGAAATTATAGGTGACTATGCACTTTGGAAAGGGGTCTGAAGCATTGAAAGAGCTTCCATTTCTCAAATCATAATTGGAGAACAGAATCACACTTATTCTAATAATTAAGTAATAATTTAACTTAATATCAAAAGATTGTTGAAGATAAATTTCTCAGTTGTAGCAATAGTCTTTGGGAATCAGGTTTTCAGCAATGCAGGCCTTCATAATGAGGAGCAAAGGGGCTGAACATCAACCATATTAAGGAAGCTACACACTTCCAAATGGTTCATCGTTGCAAGATTTATATTACACATGGTAGCCAACTGTAAAGCAATGGAAAAAAAAAAAAACCAGGGAATGGTAAGTAAAGAGATAAGTGTGTGATAGTAGGAATGCCATCTTGCTTCAATACTAATATTTTTGTTCTTACAAAAATGAAACATTTTGAATACTAAACAAAATTGCCAGTGCATTTAATCACCACTAACTACTAGGATTTCTCTTCTGTTCCCAAATTAATTTCTTTGCATTTCAATGTAAATCTATCAATTATTTCTGCTTGCAGGAAATCCATAATATATTGCAATGAGCAATTCAATTTTTCTATTCCCAGGCTGTTTCTAAAGCTGGCCAAATATGTTAATTCTGTTGTATAATAACATTTGTAAGGCATTTGCATTTTTATACCACATAAATGTAATTGAAGGTTTCATTTTCTGGCCATATTGATTGTTCACTGAACCTGAATTTCTCTTGGGTACAGTGGAAGTTTGGCTTTGGACTTGTAGATATCTTCAAGTAGCTTATTCCCACTGTGTAAAATAAACAGACATACCACTACCTTACATAGCAACTTTTTGATTACATTGAAATCAGTTGCCATTTCCCATTAAATCCTTATGTATCTTGTGGCCACAGTATATCCTAGTCTTTTACCCTGGTTTAATATAGGCTTAAAAACAATCCAGAAAATACAGCACTGTGAAACTCAAAATAGGCTATAGTTTTCTCTTCGTTACTGAAACCATATACTGTACAAATGAGTTAACATTCTATACATCATGGACACTGAATAGCTGCTTGTCTCCAGCCTTTTTATTTATTTTAAAATGATACCACAGCTTTAAAAGTGGCTTATAAATAGGTCTATATGGAAACAGGCTTGATGTTTTGCAAATTTATTATGGGTATGCTTTGGTTGATGAGGGTGTTAGTAAAAGGACCTGTGAAATTCTTCTGGAAGCCAGTCATATACCAAACTTGTGCTCTTACTTGCTTCATCAAGTGTTCCTTTTTAAAAATCAAATGGCGTGCTTTTTAAGTTTCATTTTATTGTAGCAGCTTCCTGTAGGACTATAGTTTGCTTACAAGTATTATTGTACTTGAATTTTAATCATGGTTTTAACAACGTAATTAAGCAGACCATTTTGTTAGGTTTCCACTAAAATTATCATTCCTTTGGGGGAGCGGGAGGGCAGAGAATCCCATGATTAATCCTTAAGCATTTGTAAACTTGATTTTTGTTTTTGTTCTTGTTCAGCTTAGACTTGGAATTAGTTACCATAGGAATAGTTCAGTACCTCTGCTTTTGAAGCAATTAACGGTTTGCAAGAAGGGCTTTATTTTTAGATTTGCACAGAGAACAGGAGCACCTTTTAACTTAAAAATGGTAAAATAGAGAAAGCAAATACTTTGGTTAAGGCTAATACGAAGATTTATAGTGTAATTACACAAAGGATGAGAGTCTTGTGCCTTTGCAATCTTCAAATACTCCTGCTTTACATTGACGTGATTTTAGGACCATGGGTTTCTTTTAGTAATAAATATCCTACAACGCTTCAATTGTAACCTAATATTTTGAGTCTAATCTTACTGGCTTTCTAGAATGTGCAATCATCTGAAACATCTGCATTAAACATTGTCTTTTTAGAAGGTTTTAGATCATCACAAATAACTTTATATTGGAGTATTTAAATTTAATGTGTAAAGTATTTTCCCCCTCTAGTGGCAGTCCAAGTTTCTCTCTTACTTGTTTCTATATCACAACTTGTTTTTTGTTCTCAGTCATCTCCACGGAAATGGATCATGATTTTACAAATATTTTGCTACCCTTTTTTCAAGGGAGATTAAAATTGTGATTGAAGAACAGTTGCTGGGAAAAGCAGAAAATTTGTAGTGATTGTTACAACCAGATTTGCAGAGATGCCATTTTAAAAATAATGTTAACACAACTATGTTTTTATTCTCTGAACACATCAAACAGCAATAACATCTGAATCAAATTACTGCTGGATAAACTGTGTAGTTCCATTACAGGAAAAAAAAGTTTTTATTTGTTCACAATGAATTATTTGCTCTTCTACTTTAAAAAGTCTTCTTTTGTTTTGATTTTTGCAAAAATCAGCAAGTGTGATTTAGAATGGATTTAGTTTTAAAGAGTCTCATTGTTTAGAAAATGCTAGAACAGCTTTCTTCCTGAACTGTCCTTCCGTCTGGAGGACATTGAATGGAGAAATCTGTATTAGAATCTCTTTTGTATTGTATATTCTTAAATTACTTAAGAGATTCTAAGAAATCAAGCATTTTGAGTCAGTGGGTTAAGAATTTTTGCTGAACTATTCTTGATTTGTGTTTTAGGGAGACAAAAGTTTTTTTGTTTTTTTTTCTTTTCTTTTAAAGTGGAAGAATAATTGCAGGCTAGCTGCATGTGAGAACATCACATACTCACTCTTGTGTGCCTAGGGTACCAAAACAATTTAAGGGAGTGAGAAATATCCTTAGTTGCTGTTCTGAGCTACTACTGTCAACTGCTGTTGTACATATACTGTTATGTGTAAGGGGGTAAATATATTTATTATGTTTGTAAAATTAAATCTGTACAATTAAAGATCAAGGATGTTCTTCCTAAGATGTACAGGATGTGTTTCAAAGGCCATGCTTGGAATACGATTAGAAAACTTAGTATTTTGATGTACTAAGACCTATTTTAAGTTTAATATTTTGCCTTTGCAAAAAAATTAAAGATGTTATTTAAAATAAGCTTGCCACTTTATTTACTATTTTGTGTATTAAAATACTTTAATGTGTATATAGCTGTGTTCACTTTATTCTAACAATTACATAAATGTGACAAAATTGTTAAGCAGTGAATGGCTCAAAATTGATCAAATGCAGAGAAAAGGAGTACAGATTATTTTTAACCAGGTACATATTGAGCTGAGACTATGTTTTATTACAGTTAAACAGAGCTTAGAGGTGATACTGTAGGCCTTTCGTGGACCCCTCATTTTTTGTGCACAATCTTATTTCCATAGGGGCTTCTGGTTTGCGCAGCTTTGGCTTAATCCCTAAAATTACTCATTTGCTGCTGAGACAAAACTGAAAGCATGATTTGTATCTCTTCATTTGGGGGTTAAAATAAGTAAAACATGCACAGACCAAGTAGCCAGATCTTGTGGCCTTGTGCATGTAATCTCCAATGGAATGTAATCTGCACATATATGTTACATGCATGTTGGCTTCCTATGATTTCAAACTCTATTACAGGGGTTGTGCATGATTTGAAGGTAGAAATGCGGTGTGGGGTTGTATGTAAATTCTGTCAAGAAAAAAAGCTTCTAAAATTTGGCAGATGTCACATAAATGAGCCTTAGCTGATGGCTTTCAAAATAAAATTTCATACTTGTACCTGCTGTCTTCCTTAGGTGGTGGCAGCAACAGTGCAAACAAAAAGTATTGTAAAGGAATGTTAAAAGTAAAGGAGATAACCTATTGTTTGTTAGCTTTATAGCCTTCCCCTTTTCCAGAAACAGACAGCAATGGACATGGGTGCCATAAAATTTGAAGTCTGCTATTTCCTATGATCACAATTTAAAAGTTTTTACCTCAGTACAGTTATTGAAGTAATTACTTTAAATATTTGTGACTTTCAGGACAAGAGAGTTCAAGTTGCTGTTTCTTATGAGAAGAAGCATTTTCTAGTAGTACTGTAATTCATAACTTTAATGTACAATATTTTCATTAGTGCAGCCATAATTTCCATACTTACAAATTAGTAGTATTCTTGAAGCAAGAGCTTTTACAAAGAAGTGGCCACTTTATAGAATATCCTTTCATTGTTGTTTTTTCCTTGCTACCAAGAAAGAAAACTGAATTTTAATTGTATCATTTTTAAGTCTTGTGGTTTTAGTATCATTTTACTTCTTCCTTTAATGAATTTTTATGAACTTTCCTACATTGAATGACTCAGTTAACACTGATCATAATGAAAAATACACTGTTGTTCAAACTGGTCAAGCATGGTTAACTTAATCATGGTGTACCCAATGCAGTTTTCTTGGATCACATAAATTTGACCATGCCACATGATGAGCTTGGCTAAAGTGTGGTTGGCTAGTTTTTGATTCAGTGTCTTGTGTACACAGAATCTTTGAATTGGCCAATGAGTCCTAAGGACTTAAAGCACCATAACAATAACTTTTTTCTACCTGCAAAGCAATTGCAGTTATTAGCTTGAATAAAGGATAAGAATATTAAGAGTTTACCTTCACAACTTTGGGTGTACTAATGATGACACAAACTTTCATAGCTCTCTACTAAATTTTGTTTAAAGAATTAGCAAGAGAATTGAGGAATCTGGATCTCTTTTTTGTTCATGTCCTAGGCAAACCCTTTTCATAAAACCAAGATTGGGGGGGGGGGGAGTCCACAAAGAAGCTAGTCTGTTCTTAGCATGTATTTCGGTGAAGTTCTTGAGTACAGCTTTTCTCAGTAGGAGCACCAGAAAGATCCACGTTCATTTCTGCTTTGAGTGATATGCCAGAAAGGGCTCCAAGATGGTGGTGGTGGTATGATCTGGTATAGGTTTCTGTAAATTATGTCTTGCCATATTGTTTATGGGAGAGAGACACTTCATCTGGCTCCTCTGATGAGACCTGTCCAGTATTGTTGAACCTCTGGCATAGCTCTCGTCCTCGGAGCACGCAAGCCCCACAACCACATCAAAGTAGTGCCTCACTGGGGTGTGTGTGTTATTTTACCCCAGCTTTGTATTTGGTCAATGCAAGGCTGTGAACGTATCTAATACTCCTGCCTTCTATTTTCCAATTTTGCATAGTTTGCCAATGTGTAACATTGTCCCATTTTTGTATATAGATCCAATAGTACTTTCCATCTTACCTTTTTTCTTTCTTTTGCCTCATTCTGTAGATCAAAAAAATACATTTTTGCTCTCATGATACAGCCCATCTGTTGTTATCCTTAATTGAGCAAACATGATGTATTTACATAATCTACACCTCAGTGTGTTGCTAATTTCTCTGTATTAGTATAAAAGATACATTGTTCTTGAGGTTGGGAACAGGAGTTGGAACTTCATGGTTTGTCTAGGGCATCAGTTGCTGGCAGTTAGTCAACGGCCACCACTTATCATACATATGAATATATGTGTGTTCCCTTTTTTACATGACGGGGTAAATTATGGTGCATCTACATTTCAAAGTAAAAAATGTTTTGGATACAGTTTTTATAAAACAGAACTATAAATGATACTGTTTCATACATCATGGAAGTGGGAATGTAGAATCCCAGGATTCCAGAGGCAAGGATTCCAGATTTTTTTGGGGGGGGGGGCAATCTTTATAAATATTTGGAATGAATTGAAGTTACAGAAACAAGCACATAAATACCACTGCTTGTATTCGTATAACATAGTATAGTATACTGTGTATTTATCATAATGGAGTTTTTAAGCAATTATATCCCAGTCTTGAGATGTAAGCTGAGTTTTCTTTAGAGGAAAATACTCTGCATCTTCTTTATTAATGTTACTAAATTATCCTGTTAAAATGATCAGTATGATTAAAATGCTTTAATTTTGGCTTGCTTTTGCCTTTAATTTTAAAACAGGGCTCTTTATTTGTAACATTAAAATCTCATCATTTGACAAGTTCATCAAGAGACTCTTTCACTTCAATAGAAATAAAGCAAACAGTAACTGAAAATAGGCAGTAAATAGCATATTCAGAAATAAGCATATCTACACATAGTAGAATCAGTATACAGAATAGTTGCTATGGTTGTAACTAGTCCTGAAGTCAAGCATAATGCGAGGTACTAGGGACAAATGTCAAGGAGAGCTGTTGCCATTGTGTGCCCTACTGCTAAATTTCCCTGGGTGGCAATTGTTGCAAACAGCCTACTAATCTACTGGCTCCTTGGTCTGAATCCAGGAGGGCTCTTAGTATGTTAAGTGCCCTGAATCTACCTACCTTAGGCAGTTCTGTTCTCTCCAGCCTCTAAGTCAGCACAATAGTCTAACTTCCCAGGCGCACCAACACAACATTTTAATTGCAATGGCTGGAATTCAGTGGCAGCTTTTATCTTGAAGCTATTTCACGCTGATACTGAGCCTCTGATCTAATAATGTTAAAAGAGTCTTTAGGGTTGTGAAACCACTTGACCACTCACTGTTCCAGGATGATGATGATGATGATGATGATGATGATGATGGTTCTTCAAGTGATCTTTTGGGAGTAGACCATGCATGGCATGTTCATTAAAAATAATGGCATGATGTTGCTATCGCATACAGAGATGCCAGTCACTGGAGAGTGTACCCACTTGAATTTGAATGGCACTAAAGCAGCTGGACATTGGCTGTCTTTGGAGGGGGGGGGGATCCCTACGCAAAGGTACACGAAGGAACAGAATCTAGCCTAGTGTACTGAAAAGTTACAAACTAAATGCCCCATCTGTCACAAAATTCCACTTAAAGCTTAAAGAATCAACTACATAGGTAATCTGATGGAGGCAAACTCTATGCATGCTATCTTTATGTCTGTTAAGCAGGAGAGAGAGAAGGAAGTACACAGATCTGCATAGCATTTATGTATGTAGTTTATCTGTATAACGGCACAAATAAGAATAATTCCTATTTCATTCCCTCCTCTCTTTTTTCCAGAATGTAAGCAGAAAACAATTATTTTCCCAAGTGAATGATTCTGTTCAGCTGTATACATATTGTTTATTGTTTAATTTTCCTTTAATAATAGAAAAATACTTTTTCATAGACCAAAAGTTCATGAACATTAGTTAAAACAACACAATTTTTGTCAAAGTATGTTTGTTAGTGATTTCTAATAAACAAGTTTTAGCTGGTAAGCACAAATAAGGTAAATGTATTGTTTAAAATAAATCATTTTTCCTGCTGGCTTTATTCTTAACAATTAAGAACAAAAATACTGTGACATGTTTAGGGAACTCCTAGAGAACACCTGAATTTATTTCATTTCATGTGAGATTTTTTTTTAAAAAAAATGTGATGCAGACAAATCAAGAAAATGTTTTAAAAACATGGATTTAATTGGAGTAGATTTTACCTCCCTAAAAGTAGGGTTTTTTGGGGGGTGGGGGGTGGGCATATAGTTGCTCTTTTTATTAGTACCAGTTTATTTCACTTGCATATTTATCTCATTATTTTAAAGTTGAAATAAGAATTATAAAATGTACATTTTAAAATATGTCTTTTTGGTTGTAGTTTTAGGAACATAATCATGCTGAATGTTGGTCTTCTCTTTTTCTAGATACATAAAATTCTGTAAGCTCTATATTGCTTTATTTCATAGCACCCTTGACAAAGGCATTGTCTGAAATGCACTAAACTCCTATATTACACTCTGTCCCCTTTTACAGTTTATATAGAAATACATCTCATTTAGTAGCAAAGATTGAGGTGACCCAGGGTCCTGCCTAGATAGCTGGCCCAGTGCTGCTGTTGATCCCCAAGCCCTGCTTCATTAAACTGGCAGCCTTTCATCCAGAGCATCACCTTCTGACAGCCTTTAGAATACAGAACCATGTAAAGGAGGCATAGCTACGACCCTTTCCTAAACTGTTTTTTAGAATCTGATCATGGGATTATGGAATATTTTTTTCCAATATACAGGAACTGAACTTGAAAGCAAGCCAACAAAATAGGTAGAAAGAGTGTATGAATTTCATTCATTGGATTTTAATGATACTTCTGCTCTTTTCATTCTGCTGCCTCTTGGACATGCAAGCAGTTGTTTTGTTGCAGTGCAGCATATTTGTTTCTGGCCAATTCCATGAGATAGTTCCATGAATTGCTGTATAGCAGCGTTTTAAATCAGGGCTCTTCAAAGTACCCAGAATTCTTGCTTGCTGCCTCTCAGACACAAACGGAAGGATGAGTCATTGCATGAGCACAAACCATCCCTGGAAATTGGGCCTCCTGAAGGATATCTGGTAAGCACAGCTCTTTCCGTTGTACCTTAGAAAAATGGCTATGGACACTTCTGGCTGCATTCAAGTGAACTTTTTTGTTTTGTTTTGCCCTTTGCTGCTTCTGGAACCCTAGGATTCCATGGAACAAAACTTGGAAAATCCTGGTTGAGACAACAGACAGCTCCTGAATTCATGCAGTGTGGGAGAATATTGCACTGGCTCAGCACACCTCCAGCATAGAAGCTGTTGTACAATCTAGGGCCTTCTATAGAAAATAACAGAGAAACCTTCTACGCTGCGTGAAAATAAAGCAGTAAGGCATTGCTCCAGATGCCATAACTATAGGACAGTTTCTCAACCTCAGTACCTTTAAGATGTGTGAACTCCAAGTCCCAGCGTATGGCTGGGGGAATTCTGGGAGCTGAAGTCCACACATCTTAAAGTTGCTGAGGCTGAGAAACACTGCTCTAGGTACTACTGAAAGTCTCCTCCATTAGCAGTTAGGCTGTCCAATTTGTGGTATTTGTTGCAGAATCCTAATCAAGATCAGGCAATTGGCAAAAATATCTCTTCTGCCAAGCCTTGCTGATTCTTTCCCCCATAATTACTATATACTGTGTTAAATAAATTCTGATTAACTTATCAGTTTTACTTTTCTGATGCTTTGGAATATTTGACTGCTAAATGTACAATAGTGGCTTGAAAATTGCAGCCTGCCTCTTCAGCAAAAAAATAGCCTTTTTATTAAATACATAGGCAAACCGTTTTGCACGGAGGCCATTAGCAGTTGAGCTGGGAAAGGAGATACACTTTACTGAACAGACGACTGCATGTTTTTTTAAGCCAGCGAACCGTGATCTGGTCTGGAGAACATAAAAGAGAAACCTCTGCTGATTTTGAATATAAAGGAAAGCAGCTAGTCATCTCTTTTGTTAAGGGAATAGAGAGAGAGAGCAAGCTGCAAAAAGAAGAAGTAGAAAATTTTAAAAAAGACAGCAAAACTACTTATAGCAAAAGTACATTACAGTTAAAGTCCATTAAATGAACAAAGGTAGAACTATTATCCTCTGAACATTGTAAAAAGTTAAAGGCAGAAATATGCCATAGTAAGCTAAAAACAAGGGCAACAGATAAGCCAACAGATGATTATGAGTCAGATATTTACCATCTTACCACAAAGGAAAATAATATCTACAACTGAAATGTAGAGATTTAAATAACTTTCTAAAAATTATCCATAGAATTTTATCAGATTGCTCAAGGTACATGTTTTAGGCAGAAATAACAGCCATAAGGTCAGTTAAACAATTATTTTTAAAAAAACTATTTTATTTAGAACAAAGGGATGTTCCATGGTATTTGATGTTTGATTTAGCTTGAACTTTCTAAGCCTGTCATGTGGGAAAAGGGGATGTACAGTACTGTGCAAAAGTTTTAGGCAGGTGTGAAAAAATGCTGTAAAGTAAGAAAGCTTTCAAAAATATATATTGTAATTGTTTATGTTTATCAATTTACAAAATGGAAAGTGAGCAAACAGAAGAAAAACCCAAATCAAATCAATATTTGGTGTGACCACCCTTTGCCTTCAAAACAGCATCAATTCTTCTAAGTACACTTGCACATAGTTTTTGAAGGAACTCAGCAGGTAGGTTGTTCCAAACATCTTGGAGAACTAACCACAGATCTCCTGTGGATGTAGGCTGCCTCAGATCCTTCTGTCTCTTCATGTAATCCCAGACAGACTCAATGATGTTGAGATCAGGGCTCTGTGCGGGCCAAACCATCACTTCCAGGACTCCTTGTTCTTTACGCTGAAGATCATTCTTAATGACATTGGCTGTATGTTTGGGGTCATTGTCCTGCTGCAGAATAAATTTGGGGCCAATCACATGCCTCCCTGATGATATGGCATGATGGATAAGGATCTGCCTGTATTTCTCAGCATTGAAGACACCATTGATCCTGAGCAAATCTCCAACTCCATTTGTAGAAATGCAGCCCCAAACTTGCAAGGAACCTCCACCATGCTTCACTGTTGCCTGCAGACACTCATCATTGTACCATTCTCCAGCTCTTCAGCGAACAAACTGCCTCCTGCTACAGCCAAATCTTTCAAACTTGGACTCATCAGTCCAGAGCACCTGCTGCCATTTTTCTGCACCCCAGTTCCTATGTTTTCATGCATAGTTGAGTCGCTTAGCCTTCTTTCCACATCAGAGGTATGGCTTTTTGGCCACAATTCTTCCATGAAGACCACTTCTGGCCAGACCAGTAGATGGGTGTACCTGGGTCCCACTGGTTTCTGCCAGTTCTTGCTGGTGGCACTGCTGGGCATCTTCCAATGTCAAAGGGAAGTAAGCATGATGTGTCTTCCATCTGCTGCATTAAGTTTCCTTGGCCAACCACTGTGTCTACGGTCCTCAACATTGCCCGTTTCTTTGTGCTTCTTCAAAAGAGCTTGAACAGCACATCTTGAAACTCCAGTCTGCTTTGAAATGTTTCCCTGGGAGAGACCTTGCTGGTGCAGTCTAACTACCTTGTGTCTTGTTGCTGTGCTCAGTCTTGCCATGGTGTATGACCTGTGACATGAAACTGTCTTCCACAACCTCACCTTAGTAGCAGAGTTTGGCTGTTCCTCACCCAGTTTTAAGCCTCCTACACAGCTGTTTCTGTTTCAGTTAATGACTGTTTCAATCTACATATGAAATTGATGATCATTAGCACCTGCTTGGTATAATTGGTTAATTATGCACCTGACTCTAATTCTACAAGATCCCTGACTTTGTGCAAGTGTACAAAGTGGGCAAGTGTAAGAATTGATGCTGGTTTGAAGGCAAAGGGTAGTCACACCAAATATTGATTTGGAGTTTTCTTCTGTTTGCTCACTTTGCATTTTGTAAATTGATAAACATAAACAATTACAATATATATTTTTGAAAGCATTCTTACTTTACAGCATTTTTTCACACCTGCCTAAAACTTTTGCACAGTACTGTAGTTCAAAATGCATATTTAGTCATTTCAAAAGAGTTCAAGTAAGCATCTGTATGATCTTTTAAAAGTGGCAATCCGTTGCTGACAGGAGTAAAATTTAGGATGTTTTTCTTTCCTCTACAATTACAAACTTTATGAAAAGTAGGGAAAGAGTAATTCATTTTTGTAATTATTTAATTGTATTAACTTGCAACTGAACCTTCCAGTAAAATATATAAAAATTGATTTGAAAGTAAATGGTATTTTTCATCCAATGATTACAAGGACCTGATGTCATCTCTCAATGCAGATGGAAGGAGATAATTGTTTATTATATATCTGGGTTAACAGACTGAGTAGGCAATCATTTAGGGCTAGGGTTGCATTCTGAGAGATTGTGAAGGGCATACTTACAAAATGGTTGCAATGGCTCGCCTGCTCATAAGTAGTTGGCATGTCCACTTACAAGACACTCATTTGCTACAAGGAGAACTAACTCTTTCCTACCCAGGATGTTCTCTATCATCCCAGTAGGACCTTTGTGGGACCCAAAGATATTCCTGCAAATATATATGATACTAGAGACTAATGCTTTGATTTTTTAACATGCCACCTTCCTATTTAAGTCAGGAGAGGTATGCAGCCTGGTGGGCACCAAAAGAGGTGTCTAAAGATGATATAAACAAGGCAACCCTACCAAAATCTGTCTTGAATTTTGTCATAAATGATCTGAAGTCTCATGAACATTGACCTGGTCAAGTTTGCTCATGACATCGACTTATTCAAAGCAGTAAAATGAAAAGACGGAGTTCTCCAAGAGATCTAAGCTTGGAGAACAGGTATTAAAACAGCAAATCTTGTTGTATATAAGCAAGAGAAATGGAATAAAAAATAACAACAAAAACCCTTGATCATGTATTCACATTCATAGTGACGGGATCTTCTGAGTCTCATGTCTGATCTGGAAATGAATCTTGTGGTGATGAATAGCTTCATGAAAATGTTGCCCTGCTGTGTTGCTGCTGCAAAAAGATGCAAGCGCCATGTGGGACATTATTAGGAAAGAAATTGATAAAAATAAATCTGCTAATTACATGATATATTTATACAAGATGATAGAGTGAACGTATCTAAAGCACTGCATAATTGATCACTACATCTTCAGAATGACTGGAAAATATATTGGGAAGACAATGAAAATGATTAAGAAGCTGGAGCAACTCTTCTGAGAGGAAGGATTAAAAACGAATGGGGAGGCTTTCTCCTTTCATAGTACATTCCAGGATCATCTAATGAAGCTACATTATTCACAGCAATAATAATAATAAAAAAAGGCACTTTGTCCTACAATGCAAGAACTTCACCTCTACAAATTGTACTGAAGACTGCCAAGTTGATGGTCTTAATATATTAGTGAAATTTATGAATGATAAGGCTATAATTAGCTGCTGGTTAACATAACTATATATTACACTTCCAGTATATTTCTTAATATACATTCCTGGCGAGCAGAATGTTTGTTTAGGGATATATTGTCCTCATCCTTGTGGATTTTCTATACTAAATGCATGGCACTGTGCAAACAGACAGTTGAACCCAACAAGTGCTTGGTCTGATCCACTAGAACATTTCAGATATTCTTAAAGTTACAATTTTAGATAAATGGCTCACAAGAAAGCAGAGTACATCTTAAAAATGCCTATCAACATGAAAAGAAACCGTGCCCTTTATAATATAGATTTCTAATCCAGATATCATTTAAGCAGTGATGTGCTACAATATAGTCAGCTTACTATCTTCCATGGTTTCTTGAATATGCAGTATCATTGTAGAGTGGTAGCTTCTAAGTACACCATGAGGGTGACTTTGATGGCTAGAGAGATTCTGGACAATTCCACGGTTGCCCCTCTGACTGCCAGAGCCACTGCTGTTCTTGGGGGAGACTGTTTGGCCCCTGTAGAGTTGAGCCTGATGTTCACATAACCCAAATTTGCTAAGCAAGATGAAGATATCTCTTCGGAATGCTTTGGTAAAGATAGCATAAAGGAATGGGTTAGCACAAGAGTTGAGTGGATAGAACAAGACCAGCAGAATTTTTGAGTTACTAACTGTTATCAAGGGTTTGTTTATAACAGCAGATAAGGCATAGAACGAGATTGGTGCCATACACAAGAAGTCAGTAAAAATTAGCACAGCCATCCTTTTTGCAATGACTGTGTCTTTGTCCCCTGACTTGTACTGGGGATTCTGTACTGTAATATAAATTTTAATATAGCAAGCACAAATGATTATGAAAGCAACAATGTTTAACAGCAAAATAATTATAATGTAAGCTTGATCTAAAGGTGTTTCGGTGTCCATGGGAAGACAGATGCTAACTTTTCCATAACTACTGACTCCAATCAATGGTAAAAGGGCAAGAAGGAAACATACCAGCCAACCACCCAACATAATAAAAGATGCATGCCAAAGGCGGATTTTTTTATCCAGGCGCATGGCAAATGTGATAGCATACCAACGCTCCAGGGTGATTGTAGTCAAAGTAAAGACTGATAGCTCACTAGCAAAGACAGTAAAAAAGCCAGCTGTGCTACATCCAGGCCCAGTTTGCCAATCAATGGCATAGTTATAGTACTCTGATCTAGTATAAAGATCCACTGAAGCAATCAAGAGAAGATATAATCCCATGCAAAGATCAGCAAAGGCCAAATTACACATCAGGAACCGTGGAACAGTCAACTTGTAATGGCTAGTGAGTAAGATAAAGAGAACAAAAACATTGCCCACAATGGCCAGCAAATTCACAAACCATACTACTATCCTTAAAAATCTGTACCCCATTACATCTTCACAGGGGTTGAACTCATCAGGCCCTGGGGTGCAACTAATCTCATCATTACCTGCACAGATAATGTAGTCATAGTGACTGTCAAAAGTCATAATATTCTCTTGGGGGTTCTTGAGCTCTTGACCAAATCCATGTTCTCTATTGTTATGTTCTTCAAAGAAGACATAATAATGGGAATTTCCATGAAGATCTCTAAATTTGGAATTTTCATCATAAACAGCATCTGTATGATCTGAATAATCTTCTGCATAATCTTGATAAAAGGGAGCCCTGAAGGTACTGGAAGATCTTCTTTTGCGAATGCTGAGATTGTTAGTTTGATTGCACAGCAAAAACTCCAAGATTCTAAGGAGCAACAGAAAGCACCATTAATAAAATATGTAGCTTATCTAGATCAAGCGAATGAATCAGTGGGGAATATTTATTGTGATCTAAGGCAACACTGTTTCGCAAAAAGTACAGAATTCTGCCTTTGGAATAAAGCCACAATTCTAAGCTTTCTCTAATTATGATAATAACATTTTGATTGGACAAGTCTTCCTTTAAGAAAGCTATTACACATTTAATTATATTTCAGTGGTATTATACTGTATTTGGTTTCATTTCTATTTATTGTAACAAATTGCTATGCTGCCTTTCCTCTGTAAAAGTCATCAAGACAGTTTACAATAAACATCATACTTCAGAACAAATGCAATCTAAATCTAACCTTATTAAATTGGAGCAGCCATAGAATATAAAATCTACTTTAAAGGAGTTCAAGCAATATTTAAAAATGATGACAATTTAGACCAAGGTGAAGAGGTGGACTTCATTGGGCACTTAAATAAACACCAGGTAGACTTTCTGTAGATAGAATTTGAGAGTCTGAGTGCCATTACAAATGTTCTCTCTCTCGTTTGCCTCACTGCTGATGTGGAGAAAGGTTGAAGAGGTTTCTGAAAATACTTTTTCTATTGTTGGGCAGGTTCATGAGCCAGAGTAAGATTCCTTAAATGGCTGTGCTATTTAGAATTTAATATAGATCGTAAAATTTACCCCTTAGCTTTCTTCCAGTTCTTGAAAGCACAACAGTGACTTGGATATGACAGAGCAGCATAAGTTAGATAAGGAAAAGTTTTTACTGGGGGGAATTTCTTTAATGTCCAGGTATTTTGAGCCATCAGTTCTTTCAGGTTTTCTAATCCTCTTGCTGGAAGTGTAGTGATACACGTCTGGGAGACATCACTGAAGATATACACAGAGGAAAAAATTAAGGACAATGAATAATGTCAGATTCCCATAAAACACTTCATGAATCTTTATATTTATTTAATTTATATACCATACAACTGTGAAATGCCCTTAGAAGAACTAACAAACACAGAAACTAAGAGCAATGTAGAATCAAAGCCTTTTGTTTACAGCTGAAGCAGCTTCTTCCTAAATACTAGATTCTGGACAAAGGATAATCCATTTCTAGCCTCCTGTACTAGCCTGTCTGGACTTTAGGATTTGCCTTTCTCTCCATACCATCATCATTAATTGTTAGCACTTCCTTCACAATCCATCACTTTGACATGTCATCACTCTGTTGCCTTGTGTTGCTTGACTCCCTCTTTGTCCATCTTTTAGATAGAAATTCACTGGGTTTTCAGGCCAAGAGGCAGCTGACATCCAGTACTGTGGTTGTTTTTAAGTGGCAAAATATTTGAAACTTTTGCTTGAGTTACTATTTCGGCCTTTGGTCTGTTGATGTACAATTTGAAAAGTTTAAACTTCAAAATAACATTATAACACAGCTAAGAAAAAACAGGAGAACCTCCCCCCTCCCCCCACCCCCAGTTTAAAGAAATTCAAAGTTAATACATTCCAAATAATTTACAAGCCATACAGAACAATTTCAAGAACAACAATCCAATTCAGCTGAAAGTAAATCGAAGTCACTCTAAAAGTGCAAAATATGTCTTTTTTCACAGTGAAAAGAACAACTCAGATGTCTTCACATTTGTTAGTTCACGCCTGCCCCTATGCCTGTTTTTTCAGCATCTTTGGTATTTCATTATTGAAATTGGAAAGAATAATTGTTCAAGGCATTATGTAAGATAGTGTCAGGGGAAAAACCTCGTTAAACACGGGAGACAGACACACCAGAACATAAGTCACTTCAAAGTTCTAAAAGCTTTATTAAATGTTAGTTCAATAAGCAAGTAAAATTCAACCAATAGCACACAAGGTACTTACTTAGATTCACATTGCAATGAGGACCAGCATGAGCAAGGGGTCAGGTAAGACAGCTTGGCCGAGTGGCCCCGACCCCCTTGTTGCAATCCTTTTTATCCTCAAAAACCGCAAACCACAAACATGACTCCCAGGATTTGCAACTGAATCATAACGTCCTTGGTGCTAATTTTACCACACTTCCCTGTTCCATTGCTCCTGTCACACTCCTTCTATCAGCACTCTATTTTCCAGCTTCCTGTCCATGACTGAAAACTTTAGTCCACATAGCAATTTTATTTATTGCTCTGTAATTTTATTTATTGCTCTTTTTCCCCTCACAATAGTAATATTTTTAGCAATGTATATTTTGTACTATATTAAATCTGCATATTTTAAAAAGCTATTTCTAGTGCTATTACGTAAACTATTTTTTTAATGACTTTTTAAAATTCAGCTGTCATCATACATTACCACCAAGAGCTCCAGGTAGTATACATAGTACTTGCTCCTCAAATTTTACCACATAACCATAACCTTATATGGTAGATCAGGCCAAGGGTTTCTATGGCAGAAGATGCAAATGAACCTGAGTCCATCCCAGTCACAGTTCAGCAACTCGTATCTATCCCAGAACATCTCAACTGTATGATCAGCCCACTCAATTTTGCAAGAAAAAGATGCAGATTCCTTCATGAGGAGGATATAGGACCCTGAAGCTTGTTTTCATCTATTACCAAAGACAGACTTGAAAAAAAACTTAATTGAACTGAAACAGAACGTAATTATCCTGCAACAGGTATTAAACAAGAATTATATTTGAAGATATGAAAGAGAATGACAAATGGAATACAGTGAAGAATGTGGTGACCAAATTATTATTTGCAATTTGAATTCAGTAAATTATATTTTTAATGCAAGTGAACATATAGGAATTGTATTACAGGAGTCGTGTGGGGGTTGTTATTTTACCATTTTGGCTTCACCTCCTCAGTGGCTGGCTAAGTGGAAACTTAAGGATTTATACTTCTGAGCTCCTATTGTTTTAATCTGTATGCAGGTCCCCATTACGTATATAATAGGCCCTCTCTGCTCAGACCCTAACCCAGTGTTTCTCAACCTTGGCAACTTTAAGATGGGTGGACTTCAAGTTCCAGAATTCTCCAGCCAGCCATGCTGGCTAGGGAATTCTGGGAGTTGAAGTCCATGCATCTTAAAGTTGCTAAGGTTGAGAAACACTGCCCTAACCTAATGAAACAATCAAGTGCTCATCTAGAATTTGTCAGTCCACCGCTTCGATTAGAGGAGATGCTATGTCTTGATTGCTACCTCATTTTGTGAAACAAAGTGGTAACACTAATGCTGGAGATCTCTATCCACAATGTGCTGCAGTATTCCCATCTTCTTTGACATATTTACTGCTGTTAATTCTGAACTTCTATTATTGCTTTTAACAATCTGCTGTTCTGTCATTTTTGTGATTTTTTTCTTTTATTCTGTCTTTGCAAACTGCTCTATAATCCCATGAAAAGCAACATATACATTTACAAATAAACAGCTGTAGAATTCTGTGTATGAAGAGCCAACAAGAAGCTCTTAAATAAGACTTTGCTTAACTAATCACACTGGCATTCTTTAAGGTTCAGAAGGATCCAAAGTTCTCAAGTCAGTTTTCTTAGGTGCTCCCATGTACAAACCAGTACAATAATAACCCTGCTAAAATTAATAGTTAGATGAGCAAAACAGATGCTTAGTATGTATTGGATGCATTCTGTTCCCAAGTATATTTTACACAGGCTGTAAGGGGCTTCTAATATAAGTTACTCTTTTCATATTCCATGATTTCATGGTGGTGGAATGTGAAGAGGTGCACCTTCCAGAATATTAGTCTTCGGTATAAACATTAATACTCTCATCTGATGTTTACACTGTTTAAAAACACAACCAGAATAGTGGTTTGAATGTACAGTGCTGAAGCCACTCTGACCATCCCAATTTAAAAAACAAAACAAAATTGATTAAACCATAGGGATTTGCGTAGACAACATGGATAGATGTAAAATTTGCATGGTTAAGTACAGCCTGAAAATTGGCGTAGTCATAAAAGCTGCAATTTGTAGGTCACAAGGATGTTGGGAGGGTTGCATGAGTTCCTTTGGCAGGATACAACTTTTGATCCCTGCTCCAGGGTAATCTAATGGAAATTTCATTTGGAAAGACATAACTGCCCAAGAATTCAGTTTCTCTTCTAATCAGGTTCTGAGACTGACCCAGCCTTTGTTTGATCCTTGTTGCTTTTCTAAGTTGCTTTGGCATCTCTGTTCTAGTGGTGCCCACTAACAGTGCCTGGTCTAAACCTTTTGGAACCAACTTCTCATCCAGAGAAAAAGAGAGAAAACCTTGAACTCAGGAGACTTCTCACATGTGTTTCAAGATTGAATCAGTACAGATGTCCCTTGTTATCTGGGGTTCCACTAGCTATGGTTTCATATTTCCATGATTGCTAAAAAGAGACCAGATCTGAATATTTGAGGCACAGGTTTTTATATATCTGTATTTTTTGACATTGTTCATGCAGAAAATGGTGGAAAGGCTTTTGCACATACATAAAGTACCGTATTTTTCCGACTATAAGACGATACTTTTTTCTAAAATCCTTACCCTAAAAATTGAAGGGCATCTTATTCAAGGAAGTCAGCCGAAAATCGCGCGGTTGCAAAACTGCCCTTACTTTGTCTCTGCAGGCAGGCTTCCTCCTATTGCTAGCCTCCAATCACGAGTGAAATAGCTTGTCTCCCAAACAGACTTCCTCCAATCAGGAGCCTTATGTAACTGACATCAGCTGATGCTGAACAAACCAATTAGAGGAAGTCTGCAGAGACGAGCTATCGGCAGTTTCACTCGTGCTTGAATGTAATCAGTTATGCAAAAGAGCATGGAAATAGAGCTGCAGAGAGACGGTTTGGACCTCCTCCCACCGAGTGTATCAGGTAAATGTTAACTAATTACTAAATAAAAATGTGTTCTGCACTATCTTTAAAATATTGATTTCTTAATTTGGGGTTGGAAAAATGGGGGTCGTCTTGTACATGGGGGCGTCTTATTGTCGGAAAAATATGGTACATTTTTCCAAGGTCTTGTTATCCATAGTTTCTAGACTGGAATGTAACCCTCACAGACAATAAGGGACCTTTATCTGGTTTCTTTAAATTGGGATGCAAAGTAACATGTCAAGAATATAGAGTCTAGGCTAGGTTTTATCCTGTGCAACATATCAACTGCACTTTAAAAAATTATCAGAATCCCAGAAAAAATATGTTTGTAACTCTACTCTCTTTTTCTGGAACTCCTGTACCTACACACTTTTCCACATCTTTTCTATATGTTCCAATGTTTACTCTGTTTCTCTAGGAGTCTATCAATTTTGCCTCAAGTTTCCTCCTTTTAACTGGTTCCTGTAATCATTTAGCTGTCTAGTTCCTGACATTTTCCTGGCAACATTTTCCTTGCCATAGCTGATAAATGATGTTTTCCCTTTTCTCTTTATTTTTGTAATTTAAATATTTAGAAGTAGAGAACCAATCCACATGCTAGAAACAAACATGTTAATCACATAATTTTTCCTTTCTGTGATTGAATAATTGCTCCTGCTCTGATTATACAATCAAGAATACTTACTGAGTTAAATATATTCTCCATCTGAGTTTGTATGCTAATTCCCAAATAAATTAGTATTTGTGTGTGAATGTTCAATAAATTATTTCCATTTTGATGAAAAAGTGTGAGTCACCATGAAATATGCCAATCTGCTGATGTTGGAGAGTTATTTAACATGTCATAAATGTGGGCTATTTGAATTCATGTATACATGAGGTTTATAAGTTTAAATAAAATGTGTTTATATAATTACAGAGAAACAAATCCATCAAATCCAAAATGAAATTTTATAAAGGCTTCAGTCTAATACACAAATTAGAATTTGATTCTTAAAATGTTGTGTTCTCTCTTGTGTTTTCTTATATAATGCTCCCTTGTTTGCTATTACATTATTTTTATTAATTTATGCCCTGTTTATATGACTAAGAGATAATTCTAAAGTCCTCAGGGGGGTTTCCTAAGTACCACAAAATTTGGTAGATATTCTATTTTGTGAGCAGAAAAGCATAGAAACAGAACATTTATGTTGAAAGGGGACATTTAGGCCATTAAGTCGACTGCCTGCTCCATGCAAAAATCCAAATTAAAGCATTCTTACTGGTACCTTGTACAGCCCATCCAATGAAAGTGAGCTCACTAATCTTGGTAACTGGTTCCACTGCTAAATTCATACTTGGAAATTTCCTTCTAACCTCATAAAAAGATCTTGGTACTATTGCTCCTTCACTGTGCTTTCATGACAGTGAGAAGAAAAAGGGTTTCCAGAAATGGATTTGGAGAGGCTTGGGATACGCTGGATCCCAATCCTGCCATTTAGAGGTGATGCAGTATACTGCAGATCTGAATCAAATATTTCTATTAAATTCTTTCATAGGACTATCAGCTTCCTAGAAGGTTGATGGTCCTATCAGAAGAAGCACACAATAAATAATAAAAGTTAAGGCTTCAACCCTCAGCCCCACCTTGGCACTCGTTCAGAAGAGTTGGTAGTGCTTGATTCTCTTTCCAGTTGGTGACACTGAAGGGGAAACGACAGCCCTGAGACTACCCCACATTAAACTGTGTGAGGACAACAACTCATGGCTGAGGTGTGGTAAAGGTAGGCTGGGAGGACAGCACAATTTATGTTGATATGCTTTCCTCCCAGCTCAAGTATGGGAGGAAGCCACATTAATGTGGTTGTCAGGAAGAGATCTTAATCCAACAGTCAGTATGATGAACCAATGCTGCTATTCAGCAAATCAATGAAGGTCATTGATAAAAGAATGGTTAGGTTGACTAAACAAACAAACACCAAAGGAGAGTTAGTACCTTAGGATAAGGAGGAAAAGAGGAACTAAAGAGGCTGCTTCCTAAAATTAGACAAAAATAATGGAAAAGTCTCAAAAAAGTGCAAGAATGGTGGAAATTGCTCTGAAAGCAATGCTGGCTAGCATATTTTTCTCCAGGGACTGAAAGTGGTAAAACTTCAATAATTCCAGCTGGGCAGACAGCTGATGGAGTTACAGGTATTTCCTGCCTTGTTAGAAAAAAGAGAAAACAAGAGAAAAACAATGACACTAAGAAAACTGAACCAGAACTGGCTGCCAGTAACGGTGGTTATGCTGCCCTCAGTGGAAATAAAGTTGAAGAGAAAGGGAAGAAATTAGGGGAAAGAAAAGCAACAGAAGCAGCTATGAATATAGAAGATAAACCATCAGTGGGAAGAATAATGTGATTGCCAATGCTTTATCAAAACAAGAAATATTACAAGATTTTTTAAAAGTAACAAATCAGGAAGAAACAGCTGTTTTGTTTCATCCTTAGCAGTACTAAGCTTGAAGGAGAAGGTTGGAGAATGTGTGGTGAAATGGTAATTTGTTGTTGTGTTACAGTGCAAGAAAACAAACAATTCCTTCCTTATAAGGAAAGCAGCCAGAAAGCTATGGCTATGAGAACTTGGGGTGTGTGTGTGGGTGTGTGTGTGTTTGTGTGTGGGAGACAGGATTAAGAAAAGAAGCAACTGAAAGTTGAACAGAGTAAAAAGGGAAAGGAAAGGAAGAGGAAAATAAGTTGAGTAGTACAGGTAGTCCTCCTTTAGCAATTGACTTGTTTAATGACCATTCACAGTTATGATGGTGACAAAAAAGTAACTTTGTGACCAGTCCTCACATTTTCAATTTTTGCAGGTCTGTAAAGCAAAGTAAAGCTAAAGTAAAATTGTGATGTTTCACTTAGCAATTGCTTCACTTAACAAGTGAGTTGCCAGTCCCAATTGTGGTTGTTAAATGAGGACTACTTGTACATATAAAAACACCCTCAGGATGAGCTGTAATTAGTCTGTAATTAAGCACGTACCTGTTTAAACAGAAACAACTTATAACAACTATGTTATCTGTTAATAATGATGTTACTGTTAAATAAAGTTTTCATTGTTCACAATCAACTGATCCTCTAAGTCAGTGAAAGAGGGAATCAAAGATTGCCCTACCAGAGAAAGAACTGAGAGGAGAGGGTCATTCAACCCTCAGTGTTTATCACCTTGAGGAGAAAGTAGCAAGTTTTTAAATAGTTTGTATTTATCCCCAGAATAAATGTCAGAACCTGCATCACCCATCTGTTGTTGTTTGCCATTGAATTGCAGTCGTTGGGAGCTAGAGTGAATTGGTTCTGCCACTAGTAACTAAAGGGGGGGGGGGTTCTGTTAATGGTTGTAATGGGAGCTGGGAAGCACCTTAACCATATATGGGCAAGTTCGCCTGGCTTGATTGCCGGCAAGGCAGCTGGGGCCCCAAAGAGCCAGGAAGAGGCTCGGGGAGGAGGGGGGAGGAAGGAAAAAGGTCACCACCCGGTGGAGAAGACTCAAGACGCCAGGCAATCAAGGGAGGGGGATAAATAGAGGGAAGTTTAACCAAGGCTTTAGTTTTAGCAATGTTCTGTTTACAAGCTACCTGTACCACTCAATAAAGAGTATTTTTCTGAACCAAGCCTGGTTGCATGAGAATACTTCGGAATTGGGAGTCAGACAGGGAGGACGTGACAATAAATTTGGAACCAGTTATGGCACTTCAGTTGAAATCAACCCCAAGTTCATCAACTCTGGTAGAAGGGAAGTGAGATATGAATTTCAGAAGGAAGATCTAATCTGATTGAAAGGCCTGGAGGAAAATGAAGGCAGGAATCAGGGGAATGAAAAGTCTGAGAGACAATGTACTTTAAAAAGGTCCAAAGAAAACTAGAAATAACAGAGGAAGTACATAAAAATATCGACACAGAAAACACACCCATACACACACAAGCCAGCTGCCAGACTATGGAAAAGGCATTGCTCAGAAAACAAGTCTAACAAAAAGAGCTAATTTCTCTTTAAAAAAATATCACACAATTAGATACTAAGCATTTAGATATTAAACAGTTAGGATACAGAAAATAGCTATAAAGTAAAGAATTTAAACAGCAAATAAGCAAATGCAGTATACCACATTTTCCCAGTCAAAATATCAGTAAATCCAAAAAGAACCACCCAGAGTATTTCTCCAAACTGTTTACAGCTATCCTCAGGATGAAAATGAAGCCTCTTTAGGGAAGGCAGGTTTAGAACTGGAACAAATGCTTCATTTGTGCTCGTAATATCACAGATAAATTTGGAACAGTATGTGCCACACAATATGATCAAGTCATTAAACTCATTTTGTTTTTGCTGAATTTGTCCAGATCTTGAACTCTTTGTTGAGAGCTGAGGCAGCAGTGGTGGCTGACACAATAAAGTAGCACTCCTGGGCCTCAGAATTTGCACCAAGTTCTATTGCAAAGGGGAGCGAAGTCATGATCTTTCTTCAAATGTGTGATAGAGTTGTTGATTTCAGTTCCCTCTGCTGCACTGCTTGCTTGTGTTTGAGGATAAAGCATCATGACTGGAGAAGGAGAAGAGGAATAGCTGATGGCATCATAAAAGTGGCTGCACCAATAGGTGGCGTGACCAGTGCAACCTCTGTTCTGAAAGTAACAGTTAATTGATTCAAATGGATAAGCTAGAATGAGATTGGTCTGGTTTTGGCTTAGTAGGAAGTGATCTGGATTTGAATCTGATCCCCGATTTTATAACTATCCTCAGAATATAAACTGCATCTACAATGGTTCAGGTCATTCTATTACTTCATCTACTGTTCTATTGTTCCCTTTTAGGAGATTTTTTTCCTATTCTGTCTGTTCTACAGCCCTTCTCTAAAAGAGCTTCTAAGTGGTATCCTATGGATTACAACTGAGGGCTTATATCTGGTTGGGACAGGGAGGAAGATAAAGGAGTTATAAGGAGAGCAGATCATCAACCATCTCCTGCTTGCTTCCATCTTTCTGCTTCTATGCTAAGAAAAATTCAGAAGCATTTCATAAATGTGAGTTTCTTATATGGAGAAAATCTACATTTAGGAAAAGAAATATAAACAGTTACATATTTTCCTGCTAATACATAGACTATGCTGCCACTGACTGGGTTGATTTTATTGTCCTGCTGAGCAAATCAAGTTTGTCTTGGATTAAGACACTTATTTAGAAACTGAAACAAGTATGTAAAAGTTCTCACAAGAACGAACATAAACACCAGTCTATTATTCATGATGGTAGTCTCCACCTTCTGAACTATATATTATTTCTTCTTCCATGAGCCAACAGCAGGTGGCAGGACTTAGCCAACCTTTAGTAAACTCAAACTGTTTTGTTAAAACCCTGGTATGTACTTTGGTGTGCTATCTCTAGGAAGTGTCAGGGCTTTAGGGTGGGCAGGGGAAAACAAAAAACACACCTCCCCAAAAATGGCAAGGGCAACCCACTTTTATAATTGTTTTCAAGAAAACAACATGGACATGCCATTCTAACAAGGAGACTATCACTGGGAAGACTCTATGAAGCCTTCGGTGCAGTCCATAATTGTGAATGATACATAACATGATAGATGGTAGATAGATAAACAGACCTGAGCAGCAGAAAAACCAACAACGATAGGACTAACCAGGCCTCCTAAGATAAAAATTCTACAGTCTGTAGGCCTTGTATCATGTCCTAGCCAACTTCCAGCAAGAACATGATCCCAGATGAGTGCATGAGTGGTCACGCTCATGCCTTTAGCATTATAATTATTAAGATAATCAGAAACCTGAGAATCATTACCCAATACTTATATTACCTTTGTATAACAGTATATATCCTTCCCCCAATACTCACAGTAGGCTTGGACCACTTTGAACACCCAAAAATGCATCTTCATCAATAACTTTTAGATATTTGTTCTTATGCAGGTACCTGCAGAGAAACAGTAACACTAATTATTTGTCTTTCATGTATGATTATGTTAAATCAGAAACTTTACTCTAGTCAAGATGAATCCTTAAACACAACAATTGTTTGCCCAATGCAGGCCAAAGAAGTCATACACACTAACACACACACACACACACACACACACACACACACACACACTGTACACTCATTCATTCCAGTGTCTAAACTATAGGCTTCTTCCTCTTATCCTTCAGAAGTAACAGATATCTAGCCATCATTTGGGGCCTTGGGAAGCAGTTGAGATGTATTGATGTAATGGCTCTCTCTAGCTTGGAAACCGCTGGTTTACACCTCACTAGCTTCAGCCCTTACACCCTCAGTTTTTATAGTTAATTATGTTATGCTAGCTATTATTATCACTTTCTTCATATCAATAACTTGTTCCACGCAATCCACGCAATTTTGGGCAACATTTCAATAACCATAATCATGAGCTATGTGTTCAGTATTAAACATCATCCAAATAATCTCATGGATGTTATAAAAACTTTCCATTTCAATTTATCACCTGCCAAGAACTGATCACTTACCTGTAACTGTAGTTTTTTGGTAAGTTGTCTATGAATATACACATGGGTTATACACATCCAAAGAGTTTAGTAGGTTTAGAATCCTGAATAGTTTACAAAATTTTTTAGTGAAGAGCCCTGCACACTTACCACACAACATAGCACAGTTTCCACCATACCTCATTGATTCCTAAAACTAATTTAGTGGATCTGAAAGAACAATCACATCACCTACAATCAAGCAAGGAAGTACGAATGTGAATTCACTGATGATAACTTGAAGAACTGCATGTATAGTTTATTTCTGGGAAGTCTGGAAAGATTTGGCAGGATAGAAGTCATAAGTTACCAGTTCTGCTTACCGTGGTTTCTGTGTTACATATATATGGGTGAATAGAAAGCTTCTTAGCTGGAGAAAGATCTGGTCATCATATAGTGATGGAGGAGAGGACAGCCTGTCCAAAACTTGAATCTCTCTACAACAGAGCTTCAGTCTATAGGAATATATGAAGATGGAGGGCTAAGCCCACACAGATGCCTGGCATAACTCCAAAGAAAAATATCCTGCAGGAAAGCTGCTGATGCTGTTGTTATTCATGAGGAGTGAGCATGGCACAGAAGGGGGTGCCAATTTGTTTGCTTCAATAGTTGAGGCCCTCCAAAGAAGAGCTGAATGCTTGAAACTCCAGCCAGAACATTGGGCCAAGGGAGATGTTAAATAGCCTGAGGAGACATCAGAGGCATAATTGTCAGGATCAAGGAAATAAGCACCTCTCCACTAAAGGATAAATGGTACAGGTCAATGCAATGGACAAAATCTGAGGCTGAGCGGCCTCCACAAGATTTAATTGACTTAGGTGATCTTTGGGCAAGAGGCTGTACTGGCTAGGTATTGAGATGTGAGATTGTCTGTAAGGAAAATCAAGGAAGATAGAAGGGACCTGGGGATGTTAATAAGTTATTATACTTATTGTCATGCCCAAGGTATGGTTAGGTAGCAGAAATCAAGATCATGGAGTAGAAGACCAGAATATGCAATGTTTTTGGCTGTTTCTGAGAGTATGGGTTCACTGACTGGGATTTTAAAAGGTCTGATACCAAGAGGTCCAAATTATTCCCTCTAGAAAAATGGGGCAACATGGAATCAATCAAAATCAGTGAGATGTGCCTTTCAGAAGTAGAATGGGCATGAGGTGACCAGCTATGATCTCAGTGATCATAAGTTGGTCAAAAGGGAGGGTCTAAGGTTTGACTATCCTGATGGATAAGATGATGTTACAGAGGAATAGATCATAAACATGATCCCAAAACCTCCCTTCTAAAATCATCTTCCCTGCCTGAAGATGAGCTGATGGAGACTGGACCATAGACACTGGAGGCTGTTTGGAAAAGATTGTTGTGGAGAAAAACTCAAGGCTCTTGGAGCTGCAGTTGTTGGCACTAGACCCTCATCTCCTCTTGTTTTTATCCTTTTCAGAATTAGGAGGGGCAGGAGTCTTAAAAGGTTTTCCATCCTTAATGGGCTATTTTGTTTTTGCCAATGTTGCTACAACAGAAACATCAGGATCCTGTATGGGCAGTGGATAACTTGATTGTTCTCTCAAAGACATAATGAAGCTACTGACAATTTTGAGGACATGACAGGATGCTTGGAGAAAGCCACCGGGATCATAGCTCGATCTGCCACCCTGAATGCTTGCTCCCAGAAAGTGGCTCACAAATAAGAACAATTGTAATGATTGCTTTTTACAAGTGTTTACTGCATAACTTTCACCAAAGCAAAAGAGAGAGTTTATGCCCATCCAAGAGGAGAACTTTTATCCCTCAAGCCTATTATTTGCAAAATAGGGGCCTTAGACCAGATGCCTGAAACAAGGTATCCTTATGTCGGTTTAAAGAAGAATTGAGAGATGTCTAAAAATTAGTAAAAGTTAAGGATAAAATAAAGAATGTTGATAAAGCAGAATGATTATCAGCTTAAAGACAAGCATGCTCACGTTCTAAACACTTTTGGATTTATAATTATTCTAAAGTTAAAAGAGGTCTCCCAAGCAACAAGTTCGGAACACTACCTGGTGAGTAAAACTTCATCCCAAAATATAGGAAAAACTAATTAACAGCTTAAAGAATTCTTTAAAAAATCAAATCTTGAAGGACTAAAAAAATGGTTTCCCCAACTGCCACCCCGATTTACATTCTGTGTCTCTATCTAAAGACTGATTTATTAATGTTTTAGGGTAAGGATTTTTTTTTTCTTTTAATCTTGTGGAACTTAAATGGTGCCAAAGATCCATTTATATAAAGAAGAAAGTTGGGCTTGTAGCAAATAGTGATTTCTGGTTTATTTGTATGGCATCAATTTCTAAGAGCTAAGGCATGATCAGTCTGAATGTTTTACTTAAAAACTTACATAATGCTATGCAGCTGGCAATGTGTTCAGGTTTAAGTCATAGGAGTGACCAAGCCCTAAATATTCTGTTAACAGAGATTATTCTTTGTTTCTACAGGTGTTAGAAAAGAACAACCTTGGAAAAATGTTACCTCCTTTTTGGAAACACAAGTAACACAAGGTTAAAACCATGAGACATGAATGAAAAAAATCCAGGTGACCATTAGACTGAAGAAAAGAGATATAGAAAACTCTTTGTTGCCATCTAATGGTCATCTGGGGTTCTGAATCCCCAAATTAGTTGCTTACAGATGGCATAGTCAGATTTTCAAATGAAGTATGGCAATTTTGTTTTAAATAGTGTGGAATACAGTTCCAAATGCTTAATTCTAAGAGCACTTCAAAATACCTGAATAACTTTAGTAGGAAATAACCACAATAATATTGTATACAGCAATGCTTTTACATTTCTATCATTGAACAACGGTAATGTAATTCTGAAATTATTAAATATGGCAACTGTCATAGACTATATTTATATTATAATACTCATTAGACTGCATGTTCCTTTCTCAGAATAAATAACAATTTAGGGTTAGGTTGTTGCTGTTTGAAAGCCAGAAGGTGGGACCTTTTTTTTTTTTTTTTTGCTTATTATTTGATGGAAAATGAAATTTGCCCTTTTATAAGGGCAAGTTCCTAAAAAGTTGAAAAATATACATTATATAGTGACCCCAATTTCTCAGTTAAGTGGCCTTCAATTTCATCAAAGCCATGGTTTGATAAGGATTGTGTTGAAGCTAAGAAAGCCCTTACCTCAGCTTATCATCTTCATAAATCTGAGACAAGGGACAATAACACAATGACCCTTGAATATCTTGTCACCCTCAGAAAACAATATAAGCAACTAGTGGCCTCTAAGAAGAAGAAAGATATAAGGACCCCCTGGAACAACTTATTCAAGCAGCAAAGGAACAGAACTAAACTCTTTTCTGGCACCTAATATCTTACCAAGTTTCTAGAGCTTCTACCCCATTGGATTCTTATATTCCTCCTGAAGCTTGGGAAGTACATTTCCAGAGGATGTATGAAAATCCCTCTAGTGAGTCCCCAGTACAAAAGATAGAGGTCTTACCTGAGTGGCTCCCAGTATCTGTGTCTGAAATTAAGTATCTTATTGGTCAACTCAGGAGGGGAAAGGCCCCTGGTGTTGACTTTATTCCTCCAGAACTATTGAAGAATAACTTAGAGTGGTGGGCTCCAATCCTGGCTTTGCTCTTCACCTATATTGATACCACTGGATGTATCCCCAAGAACTGGGGCTTGGCAATTATAGTTCCAATCTTTAAGAAGGGAAAGAGAAATGACCCTGCTAACTACAGGCCAGTTAGCTGCTTAACATAATCAGCAAACTTTACGCTAAGCATCTCCATGATAAACTTAAAGACTGGCTGGATCAGCAAAATCTGATAGCGGAAGAGCAGGCTGGCTTTAGAGAAGGCAGAAGCACCATTGATCAATGTTTGGTCCTACAGCACTTGATTGAAAAATATTCAACCAACAATGTGGTATCATTGCATGCTACCTTTATAGATCTTAAGGCAGCCTTTGATTCTGTATCTAGGACCAAATAATGGGAGAAGCTGGAAGCCTCATCCATCAACAGTAGGCTTCTCTATTTAATCTGAGCCCTACACATTAATATAACTCTTAAGGTCAGATACAATATATAAGGGTTTCTCTCAAAGCTGGTTAAAACTCAAAAGGGAGTAAAACAGGGATGCATTTTGGTCCCCCCAGCTCTTCAATTTTTATATCAATGGTATGGTGAGATGTCTAAACAATCCAAATTTCCATCCCCTTAAACTAGGGGATTGCAGCATTGCCCTGCTGCTTTATGCAGACAACACTGTAGCTCTTTCCAGAACATCAATAGGCCTTAAAAGAGTTCTAAGAACTCTGGTCCAATACTGCGACAATGATCATCTAGAAATAAACTACCAGAAAACCAAGATTATGGCATTTGCCAAAAGGCCAAAGCTTCATTCATGCAGCATTAATGGTCATAGAACAGAACAAGTGACCTGCTTTAAGTATTTGAGAGGAGTCATGCATGGCACTGGCTCAAGGAAAGCCCACTATGAATATGCTGCTGCTACTGGACAAAGATCTGCCAGTGCCATCCAGCTGCACTTAAGCTTTTTTAGGCTAAGCCACTTGCCCAGCTCCTTTATGGGACCTTGGTTGGCCCCTAAGCTTCTTGTTTCACCTCCTTGGAGAGAGTACAATCTAAATTCATCAGAGCAGCCCTTCAGATATCTTGCTGGGTCTTCAATGTGCATTTATGACTGGAGACAGGTATGATACAGATTGAGTCAAGAGTGTGTCTATCTTCTATAAACCTTTGGTTAAAGCTTAACTTTTATCCTCAAGGCCTGGCACCATTGTCCAGGACAATTTTCAATCCACATGGATCAAGGCTGTTGAATCCAAACTTTTAAATTTAGGTTACTCTCCCTCCTCAGTTCTTAAGATGAAATATGATCAGGCGAAACAAACCCTGAAGCAAAGGATAAAGGATATGGAGCAGCAAGTAGATCTAGGGAAGGCTCTAGCCTTCCTGTTACCAGTACACAACAGATATATTGTCATTGCTGCCAGCTATCTTACACAGCTAGAAACACCCAGCCATCGGAAAACTTTCTCTCTTGCCTGATGTCATGCTCTCCCCTCTGCAGTATTGGATGGTAAATATAAAAAAGTACCATTGGCTGAAAGGCTCTGCCTTGTGATTCCAGAGAGGTGAAAACTACAGAACATGTTCTTCTTTGTTGCTCCTTTTATGGAAACATTCAAACCAGATACCTTTGATTAGTAGATATTCTGGTCACCCAAACTCAGCCTACACCCAGATTCTGCTCATAGACAAACTGTCTTCTGTTGCAGTGCAAGTAGCTAGGTTTTCTGCAGCAGCATGGAAGATCCACTGGACCCTGATGGGCCAATTTTTCACTAGCTAAATGCACTCTATGTAACTGAAATTCACTTAAATTTGAGATATTATCACTTTTTTGTAATTTTAGATGTTATTATATTTTATATAATTTTAGTGTCTATTTTATAATTTAAATATAGACTGTATCCTGGACCTCACTCATTGATGCTAGTTAGGTTGTGTTATAAATGTATTTTAACTTTAACTTTGTCTTAAATTTTATTTTGTTTATTATCTATTAAGATAATGTACTGGTCTACGATTATAATAAATAAACTGATTGATACATTATATAGTTAAGAGTTTTCAGGAGCACAACTGATACATGGCACTGATTAGCTTTCCATCAAAATATTTTTTCAAACACAACAGTGGGGGCACAATTTATTTGTATCTATGTTTTATGAACTGTGTTATGGTTTATATCATTATGTTATATAAACCATACAGGGGTTGCATAACACATATGTTCATTTCAATTCAGATAATTTACAATGAAATATTTTACATAAAATAAAATTTTTAAATGTTCCAAAAGTAGTTCAGAACCATTGTTTAAATTCCCGTAACACAGAGTGGAACAAAAAGAGTACCAATAGCAAACAGAAGGAGAAGTAGCACAAATTTAAAAGTCTTATGAGATCTTGAAAGGTAATGCAGATATCATTGTAAACACTTTTGTGGATCATAATCCACTTCATCAGATGCATTCAATAAAGTTCAGTGAAGATCTGGGACAGTAGTGATATTTCCAGTTAATGCAGAAAGTTTATACAGCTTGGAGTCAATTGTTACTGAATAAATTCTCTGTCCTTGAAGATGGAGCTGACAGGAAAGGGTTAACTCCACTTCAGTCAGTCAGAAGACCAAGCTAAGGTTTGCCTCCAACAGAGGGAACCTCCTCCCTCCTCAGTCTTAGCTCTGCCTTCTGGTGAAGAAGAAGGTCTTTTTCTTCTCAGCTCCATCTGAGCCAAGAAATACATTTATTGCATTTGAACTAACAGAATAAAATAAACTTAATGGGACTGAAAAAGAGGTTGGAGTGAATAGAAGATTGTGAGAACATGGAGCAAGGAGGTGGCTGTCTTTTCCTCCAGCCAGAAATTTTTCCCCACCCATTTTTTTTGGATAGTCAGGGATCCGTAAGTTCCTACGTGCAGAATTGTAGAGGTAGCTGGGAGGCCACTTTAGCCAAATCAGACTGCATGGTGGATAGGAAGCAGTGAAAGAGGTGATACACAAAATGTGCTGCCTCATGGAGTGGATTTTTCCCCCTGCTTGTCTGCATATTCCTTTTTTTTCTTTGTTTTGGAATATTCCAGTACTTGTTCTGGGAGGAGGTAGTAAAAGAGATAAGTGACCCAGGCTAAGGAATATGGAGAATCAAAATACAGAAAACCATTCTCAGGATAAGGGGTATGGCAATGAGAGGACTTCTTCTTCCCCTTCTTCAGTATTCATTATACTTAAAGTTAATAGGACTGAACCAGCATTCCAGCTGAGCAGATGGACAGGGCAGTCTTACCCTGTCTTACTGTCCCATTCTTTGGCCATCTTGACTTGGATCAGGGTCAGATATCAACTGAAAAATTTGAAAAGACTGGCAGTAGCTTTTTGAGAATATTTAACACTGACCTTGTTAAGAGAAAATTATTGACAGTGATTAATTTGAATTTGGTTTCCTTTACTACCATAGACTATGAAGCTCAAAGAATGCAGTTCAAATGAAGTTTTCTATTCTACAGCCAGTCTTCCACAATTATTCACAGAAGTTATCAAGAACGAGTCGGACTGAGTAAATATGAGCCTCCAACTCTGGTTAATCGATCATCTCTTCTCCTCCAGGAGCCCATGGAATAGCTTAAGACACCTTCTATTGATGAATTCATCAACTGGTATCCGACCAACAAGGTAGACCAGACTAAGAAACCTAGTGGCTTTGTAGCTGCTAGAGCTATATTAATTTGGGTGTGTAAGTGGAGGATTTGCTTTCAGGTGAGATTTGCATCTTAAAGATGTATTCACCAACTTTGCCAAAATAGTTGAGTAGTTGCTGATACAACCTTAGACAGTCTTCAGTTTGCAGCCTGGCCTTTGGCAGTCAGAGTGGCAGCATGTCATGGTTTATGCTTAGAAATTGGAAAGTCAAGAATTAATCTAGCACCCAAGCATTTTGTGAGGCAAAAGTTATTTGGGAAACCTACTGATGCAATGCTGGTGGAGAGTAAAAATAAAATGAAGTGCTTACCATCAGCAATACAGAGTACCTAAGATCACATCATATAACTGGCTTTGTTATATGATGTGATCTTAGAGCATCAAAGCAGTCAAGGAAGTGGGTGCTGGGAGCTTCAGGATAAAGTCCTAGGATAAAACAATCCTTATAATTTCTCAGGTTGCCAGATGACCTCAAAGATTTTGGAACACCTGGGAATGGACTTGCAAGAACAGGTGGGTGCTGGAAAAAGATAGCAATATGGTCTGGAATACTTTTTTGTGACCTCCCAATGTGCATTGGTAGTGCATTAGATTTTTTTATATATCCAAAATCAAAACTAACCTATTTTTAAACCTATTTCTAACAAGTGCTAACACATTAACAAGTTATCATGCCTGAAATGAAATGCAGAAGGTTGCTATGTCCAGCATACATCTTTCTGCATATATTAATTCTTATCATCTGTAAGGAATAAAAGGAGAATAATATATCCTTTTCATTGATCTTAAAGATGTTATTAATTTTCATCCAAGGTTACATTATATGCTATCCCTGTTACTAGGCTAAATTAAATGAACCATCTGCTTCTAAAAAGAATGAACTCACAGTACTGATTGGACATACGTAACTCTTTAGTAATGTATTTCAATTGTATATGAAGAGTTTTACCAGTATTAGAGGCCAAAAAGATACCTTTTTACCTTGAAAACATTGCTAGGAACAAAATTTTACCCAGAGGCTTTGGTATTCACAAAATTTACATCAACATCATCCTGGAAATGGAATTCATATGCTTTTTCAATTTTTATGTGTCTTGATTACTTTCAGATAAAGTGAAGAAATTATATTTCACCCAACTAAATTCACAAAGAAATTTTCAGCAGTTTGCTTCTTTGTGGAAGATGATTTAATACAGGTAGTCCTCACTTAATGACCACAATTGGGACCAGCAACTCCATTGCTAAGCAATGTGGTTGTTAAGTGAGATATCACATGACCATGATTTGTGATTTTACTGCTGGCTTCTCCATTGATTCTGCTTGTTGGAAGCAGGCTGTGAAGTGCTCAAATGGTGGTCACAGGACCGTTGGATGCTGCAACGGTTGTAAGTGTGAGGACCGGTCATAAAGTTACTTTTTCAGCACTGTCATAACTCTGAAAGGTCACTAAACAGGGCAGTCGTTAAGTGAGAACTACCTGTATTCTGGTTCAGAGAATAAGAATTCAGAAACTCCCCAGCTTGAATCTCACTTTTGCCATGAACCTGTTGATGACATCCTCAGTCCTCACATTTAACATAAAGAATTAACACTGACTTACCTTTCAGCCTTGTAAGGTTTACACTTAGAGAATATTTGTGAGTACTTATTTTGAGCTGTTAAAGTACAATGCAAATGCTATCTTATATTATTTACTTACACAGAATCTAACTTAGTTCCATTGAATGCATGGGCTTCTACCACTGTGAAACCATTATTGTAGAGTTTTCTGTTAATTAAAAAAAATGCATTATTATTGGGTTATATGATGAAACGGGTTTTGTGCTTCTACGCATATTTTGTCCCAAGTTATTTTAAATTCAAAATGACAAAAGCCAATCAGTACTCAGCACTATCTTCTATGATTATGTACACATAAACATCTGATGTATCCCTCTGTCCTGCAATTCTAGACAAAATAAAATAAAATAAATAAAATGTAACTATGTTGTAAGAACCATCATGTGATGGTCAAGAGCCCATAATCACTTCCACTGCTATTCAACATATCTCCTTAAGTTTTCAGAATGACAAGGATGCCATAGACTTTAAATCATAGCTATGAAATTACCCTTTGCTATTAATATTTTTATTAATATATCAACCTTGTTATTGTTATTTGCTGCTGCTGCTGCTGCTACCACCAATTCTACAAAGGTTCTCTATATAATTTTATGAATGCAGTACAATAAATACTTGATTTAGCAGAGAGCAGTGGGGGGGGGGGCTGTCCATCAAAATGTGACGAGGAATTTTTAAAGCTAAAACCACCCTTGTACAGGACATTTACTTTACTGATAGTAATGATAATTACAGTAAAGCCCCAGAGATTTAGAGTGATGTATTGGTTAAGGTGTTGGACTAAGAGTGGAGAGACCCAGATTCTAATCCATCCTAAGCCACAGAAGCATACTGAGCAATTTTGGGCCAGTCGCTCCATCTTAGGCCAGCATATCTCACATGGTTGCTGTTGTGGGGACAGACAGGAGAATGGAGCACTATGTACCCTGCTATGAACTCCTGTACAAAAAGTGGAAAATGAACCTAATAAATAAATAAATAAATAAATAAATAAATAAATAAATAAATAAATAAATAAATAAATAGTTATGATAGATAGCAGTGAGCCACAATATATTATTCTAAGTTAGGGAAGGTGCTTAATTTTGGATGACAGACTGGTTTGTAGGAATGTTGGATCCAGTTGCTTAGATCCAGCAGATTTTGTCCATTAAATCAGAAGTCTGCTAAACTGAGGTCCCTAAAACTGAAGGAACACTGTACTGCAAAGGAAAATGATTAATACAGTGAAAGTACTTAAGGATTGTATATAATCATCAAGTTATATTTGCATGAAATGCTACTATGAACTTGAACATGAAAAAAGAGTATAAATGCCAGTGAGCAGCAAAAGCCACCATTTAAATTTTTACAAAACACCTCATAGTGTTGCACAGAAGCACTATAGGAAATTAAATGGCACTTACTAAAATGGCAGCATAGATAAATAGGAAAAGATAATGCTAAAAAAGTTTCAAATTATAGGTATATGGAAACCTGAATGTTTATATTAGCTCATTAAGTTTTTATTCTTAACTTGATATCTATCTACAGTATCCATGTTTAAATGTTATTTAAAGCCATTACCTTAGCAGTTAATTATCTCCTTAGTAGT
The DNA here is from genome assembly GCA_030867105.1 of Liasis olivaceus. NCBI lineage: Eukaryota > Metazoa > Chordata > Lepidosauria > Squamata > Pythonidae > Liasis > Liasis olivaceus. The sequence goes on from CM061349.1 coordinate 43,504,921, forward strand.
TAAGTGAGAAGCAGAGCTTAATCAGGTAGCCTAGCTCTGCCCAAACAGGGGCAAATATATCACTTAGTCCATGGGTATATGACATGTGAAGCTCCAGCCATTGCTGAACTACCTCTTCCTTGCTGGTAAGCATCTTTCTCGGTTATTTCTGCTGGGAATATTCAGAGTTGTGGCTCTGCAACATCTGAAATATTCTGGTACGGGAACACTGTACGATGCAGATAACAACTAGCATTAATCCTTTGTTCAGATGATGTCAGAGCTTCACCCAGGGCATACCAATAAGTCTAGAAAATGAACCACCATTGAGGAGTGAGCAGTGGAAGGGTCAAAAACAAGACCCAGATAGATAGGTTGCTCTTATGTTAGACACAAGAAGCTGTTACAATGAAGAAAATTAACTACTATAGTATCTAGCAATCCAGCCCACTATCTATGATAGTCTTAGGGTTTAATATGGCCAGGAGGGCTTTTGCACAGCTCCGGGTTGTGCGCCAGTTATGCCCTTTCCTGGATCGGGATGCCCTTTGAACGGTCACTCATGCCCTTGTTATCTCCCAGATAGACTACTGCAATGCGCTCTACATGGGGCTACCCTTGAAGAGTATCCGGAAGCTTCAGCTGGTTCAGAATGCAGCTGCGCGAGCTATTTTTGGGGTCTGAAGAAGGACCCATATAACACCATTGCTCCATGAGCTGCATTGGGTACTGGTTTGCTTCCGGGTCCAATTCAAGGTGTTGGTTATCACCTTTAAAGCCCTACATGGCACGGGGCCAGGCTACCTGAGGGACCACCTCTCCCCCACGATTTCAACCCGTCCCACCCGATCACACAGAGAGGACATGCTCCAGATCCCCTCGGGAAAAGAACTCCGACTAGCGGGATCCAGAAGGCGGGCCTTCTCTGCTGTAGCCCCCGCCCTTTGGAACATCTTACCCCAGAGGTGAGACAGGCCCCCTCACTCCCGGCCTTTCGGCGGGATTTGAAGACCTGGCTCTGCCATTTGGCCTGGGGTGGGGAGGGAGGTCATCAGATATGGGGTTGGCGAGCCCCCTAGAGGCCTGGTGTTGCTTCCATCAGCCTCCTGGATTTTTCCTCTTCCTTCTACTCTGTGTAAATGTGTTTTTTAAAATAAATTTTAACTATGTATTTATTTATTGTTTTAATCTGTTGTAAGCTGCCCAGAGTCCCCCATTGGGGGGAGATGGGTGGGGATAAGTTTGATAGATAAACAAACAAATAAATAAATAAATAAATAAATAAATAAATAAATTTTTCTCCCAGCCTTATGTGGCAATAGGCTTCTTCTTGCTTTGAATATGTCAGACACCTGCACATTTTTTGGGTAAAGCCTCTAGCTTTGACAGTTTCAGTCCTCACACTCTCTTCCTGTTTTCTTTTCCCCTTGGACCAGGAAGTATCAAGGCCACTTTCCCCTTTCTTTCCCTTGTTTGAAAAAGGATCTTTCCATTTATTTCCATCTGTTAATCAACTGGAGCTGTCAAAGATTTTCCCTTTCAGAGATCCTTCTTCCTGCTCATAGATCTCAGGAGGAGGAATTTCCTTTTCTTCTTCAGTGGAGGTCAGAGATGTTTCTCTGCTTTCTGGAGTTTTGATCCTCCCTTCTTCTGTTAACAGATTGTTCATATCTTCACTTTCTATCAGCAATTCCCCTTAATCCAAGCTGTTCCCTTGATCCAGAGTGATCGCCAGCTTCAAGGGAAGATCTCTTCCCCCCACCCAATCTTTCTCATATTGGACATATAACTGCCCGTCCCCAAACTAGCCCCCCTTCTTTTGAGTCAGAACAGAAACACACTGATACAGAAAAAAATAGCAAAATGAGAAAACATTGTATATCCTTGAAAGTTCCAGGCTATTTTTCCTCCCCCACAAATAGAATAGACTAATCTTTGGCAAGGTCCATCTGGACTCTTTCTAAGAAAATACAATAGCCAAGTCAAGGCAAATTTCTCTAGCTTAAAATAAATGTGTTTCTGAAGTTGTAGAACTGCTGTTGAGTAGGGATAGAAAGAATCTTGAAGTTGATCAACAAATCATTCAAAGAAACCATTAAAAATTATCCAACAGCTAATAAAAATATGGTTAATAAATCTCATGAAAATGTGAGGACTTCCAGAGAATCCAAACTTCAATAACTGATACCAAAGTCTATTAAACATTCATGACTGTAATTAGATTGTAATTGTAATTGTAAGTAGATTGTAAGCTCCTCTGAGATTCCACTTGGTTAAAATGTGTGTTTCCTGCAGTTCTAAACATTTGGAGATGAGGAAGAAAATGGTTGCAGTGTTTAGGAGCTTGTAATCATGAACCGCACATAAAGAGCCATCCTATTTTTTAATGGAGAAAACAGGAGCCCTGGCAGAGGAGGACAAAGAAAGGGTGGATGAAACCCTTTTGCAAGTTATTATCAATAAATATTCTTAGACTATTTCTGATATGGGGTAGCAGTGCTTTGCAGGAAAGTAAGCCACAGGAATAAGGTTTATGGTATAAACCTGTACTCCCCCTCCCCTCGCCCCATGCATAACCCTGCATAGTCAGCCTACTTCTGCTGTGCTGTGCTGAGTGTGGTGGGATGGGCTTGAGACCCTGAAGGCAGTTTTATATGCCTGAAAGTAAAATGAAATGCTTTATCAGGACCAATGATTGTGTGGGTTGAGAGCTTGAAGTTAATCCATTCTACAAATTATAGAAAATGCAATGGGGAAGCCAAATCAAGTTGCAGTTCCTGTTGGTGATCACAGTTTGTAAGTAGGAGAAAGCCCTTAAACAGTGGGATACGTTCTGAGCATTGGAGACAACCATAAATAGTTTCTACTCTCACAAGAGGTTTGATTGCTGTGGGGTATTTGCATCAGACTGAAGATTCTATAAAGTTGCCCTTGATGCCAGAATCCACCATGGTCTACAGTTGTATTCCAGGGCCAGGCTGGGTTTACACAACTTAATGCCAGTGCATAGTATTGCATCTCTGGGCTCCACTTAATTTCTGGTTGTCCTCACTGTGTCCTTTGAGGTTGGGACTGATTCAGTTTCCAACAAACCAGATCTGAAATGTTTTGGGTACCTGCTTTCAACTTACTCACTACCAAAATTAGAATACTTTAGTGATGTTTCAAATGGGCACTCTTCTATCCTGCAGGCTACTCCTAGGTGAAGTGGCCAGCTTTTGTGTACACTGGCACAACTTTTCTTAGGCAGACAATGGTGTCTACCACCTCCCAGCTAGAGAGTCAGTTTGGTGTAGTGGTTACAGCATCAGGTTAGGAGACCATGAGTTCTAGTTCTGCCTTAGGAATAAAGTCAATTGAGTGACTTCTGGGCCAGTCACTCTTTCTCAGCCTTAGGAAGGAGGCAATGGCAAAACAATTCTGAAATTGCAGTTGCTAGGAGTCAACACTGACTTGAAGGCACAAAAAAAAGGGGGGGGGGGAGAAGGTCCCAGCTGCATGGGCTCAACATCTGAAGCTTCTGAGATGTACAAGTCATATTAAGCAAGAAAGCTGAGGAGTTTGTGAGGATTTTCATTATATCTGACAAGAAAGGAAGTGCTTGATATTGGAAAACTGCTGCTGCTGCTGCTGCTGCTAGATCCTGGGTGGTGTTGGGGTAATCAGCACACCTAGTGAAGGTAATTTTTGTCCCACTTGCTGGACTGTTGATCAATAAACTGGTTTAACTGGTCCAGCTGGGTCATCATCTGCTTCCCATATGGGACCAAAGTGTCGGCAACTTGATCAACAGATTTGCAAGAGGTTCAACAGCCATGGTTTAATTCTGGAGACTTGAGTGTTTTGGCCTTCCATGAGATTGGGATAGAATGATTTTGCTACCAGAACTTTACCCACAATGCAAATCTGAGGTCTCTGTCTCTGTCTCTGTCTTATGTGATTACAGACTTCTTGTTTCTTGGCCCTGGATGTGCAAAGTACCTGAACCACGTTTTGATAACAGTTCCGTCTGGTCTCAGACTCTTTGCTGTCAGCCCCACAGTTGATATACAAAATCATGAATTGGCCTTTTACAAATAAATTATAGCAACTAAATGTTTGAGATCAGCATAGGTTAATATTTCAACATCTTTGTCAAGTTTTCTACTTAAACTATTTTCTGATATCACCATTTCAGAATGATGAAACAAAATAAAGCAAAGCAAAGCAAAAACAAAACAAAAAGGTATTACGGAAGGATAACATACAGTATAAGGGAGTCATTACATAATCCATGGAATGCATTTGAAGGCAATGAACTCAGGTATGGATTATCAGAAATTTCCCTGTGAAAAAAGACAAAAAAGCTTTAGCATTACAAAAAATGCAGTTAATATTGCTATAACTCATGTGTGTGTGTGTGTGTGTGTAGCATTTGTTTTATTTTTTTATAGTTCTGCCAGTTGTCATTATATAACCTTCATTGCTGTTGTCTTTGTGACTAAATTAAAAGTGTCAGTTTGGATGAACAAAATCTTTAGTAATGCCTAACAAGAAAATCTGGTGGCCAATGTTTTACTGTGATCTTCTAAAACTGAGAAAGCTTCTGCATAAGCTAAAGCACATATTTCACTCCTCCAAACTCAAAACCTCAATAAATGAAAAATAGGTCTGAACATTTCATTCTAGACTACTCTGGGCAGCATGGCTTTGGGGCCCACTGGTCACTTGCAGGCCATTGATTACCAGCTCCTGAATTAGAGAATCCAGGAGATACAGAGTGTCTCTCTGGAAAACTCTAGCTGAAACTGGTCATTACGGTAGATGTAAAGCTGCCAACAAAAATAACCATACATTCTCTACTCCTCTCTCTTCCATTCTGTTTAATAAAATAGCGAAGAAGGTATGCTGTCATTGGACATGTTTCCCTGTCTCAGAATAATTTGCAAAACAGTAACCATGTCTTGAGCACTATACATTTACCATGGCCTAAGGATCTTACAAGCCAGAATATATTTCAATAATCTTAATATTGAGAGTATGATTGTATTGTCATTTGTGCTTTGTGAATGGTCACTGTTAATAAAATAATTGTCACTGTCTGTACTTTTGGGGTTTTGTTTCTTTCCGACTTCACTGTTTAGGTTCCCACATGATCTCTGTAAATACCAACAACTTAGAATGACATTTTATGAGTGTAGTGAAGTGGATTTCAGTTCAAAAAAAGTTATCCAAAATAACTGCATTAGTTTTTAAGGTGTTGTGGTTCTTGGGATTCTATCACACACTTCCAGTCACTGACTGGATCACTTCATGGGTTAATCATTCAGCCTTGCTTTCTTCTGACCTCTAGCTACTTAATGAAGTTCTGCAGAGGGAGCTAGTTGATCTCCCTTTTCCTTGGTAGGGGGAAGGGGGCTAGGAGTGCACCCTCTTTCTCCCTTATTCACAGGTTAGCCTCTTATGACTTACCTACAAATAAGACTGCCTTTAATATTATATTACTTTAGATTTCCATGGAGAAGATTAGAACAGGTACAAGGCTTTTGTTTTCAATAGCAGCCTCACATTTCATAGTGTAGAGTTTGACCTCCCTCTTTGGAAGATTCCCAGATCTTAAAAGTTAAGACTAATTTTTTATAACAGACTTCAAGAGATTAAAGCATTTCTCTGTTTCTTATATTTTCTATATCATATGCATTTTAAAATATAAATTGTTCATCTTGAGAACTTCTGATGAAATAAAAAACTTAGAATGTTTATTTTTATTAATTTAATTAATACAATTACTACTTCAGGAGACAAAGGAATCAATCTTCATCCCCCCCGCCCCCCAATTTTCATTTTAAATGGGCCACTATTGACTGCTGCTTGATCCTATTACCCTATTACTTTGGGTGATACATACTTACAGCAAAAAGTTCATATTTACTGAATTAATTTTGGTGAGGTCAGGAAAAACACCAAGTCCAGTATTCAAGATCACACTAAAATAAATAATAAAAAACAGATGGCAGGAGAACTCAGTAATGTGCTTAATACAGAAAACAATTAATTTATTGCACTATAGCCTCAGCACTCTTTGTATTAATAGCTCCTAGAAAAAATCGGGAATGTATATATGAACACTTTTGTAGATCATCTGTCAGACTGATAATTAGGCAGACAAGCAGGATATAGAATATTTTAGAATAGTTTAAAATAAATTTACTAATCTAAATCTTACATTTTTTAATATACAAATAGTGTTTAGTACTTCCCAGAATAAAATGCTACATGGAGCTATTGTCTAACTTCTGAATGGTGCTTTCTCCTGTGTATTCTTGGAATCAACAGACTGATTTGAGAAGTATTCCTTGAAAGCTTCTCCTTAAAAGGAATCCAGTCTGAGATTGAGAATATGTAATTTCTGCAATAAAAGTGCAAGAATTGAGTCCTTGCAAAAATAAACAACTTGATCTTATTTCTCCATTGTGATATTAGAAATTGATTTTCTCTGGGATGAATTATTTAAAGCTAATTCTAAATGGAAGTGTCCCTATTCTAGCTATTTTGACAAATACTAATAATACCGATAACACAATTAAGTTTTGAGGAAAATGGAGTTTCTATTTTCAATAAGGTTGATTATACTGTAGTCCATAATTTATTCCAGTGTTCTAATTAAGCTAATGATCTGGACTTTGGAATATTAATATTCAAGGCAACCAAGTACAGTAGGTTGCAGAAAAGAAAAACCTAAAAAAAACAGGTGTTGCTTCATTGTTTTCATTTATCTCTTTTAAAGTATAACAAAAATCAAAATAGTAAAATGTCTGCTTTTTTAGACTTATAGTCTGCCTTCAGGATGATTCCCAGAGCTTTGTGCTAAACTGGTTAAAATTAGATAAGTAGTTAAACACCATGTGTTTCTCATTCAAACACAAGTACTACAACAATCAAAACTGGGATAAAATTAAAGGGCAAATTATCTGGTACTAGGTTAGTTAATTTGCCCTTTAATTTTATCCCAGTTTTGATGTGTACCTTTTCAAGTAATATTTACATGTCCTGAAAGGAAAACTATTATCAGTGCAAAAATGAAGTATTTTATCAAGTTAAGCTTGACTCACGGGGACTTCTTGGACCCATCCTTGTGGTTTGCCTTTGTCTTCTTCTTCAATGTTCTTTGACTTCCTGGCCCAAACTAAAGCCCTGTAATTCCCTGGTAGTCTCCTATCCAAGTACTAACCAAACCCAGCCCTGCTTAAATTCCATTCCCAGGCAAGGTCAAGCAGATGCTTCCAGATTCCCTTATATTTGCAGACTGATATATTCTAATTCCCTTGTATGTTGTTGATGTAGTCTCATCTTTACATTCACGATTTGGTCTGATTAGGAATATAAAACAGATGATACAGATAATAAAACTATTTTTTTCTGACAGTTTTAGAGGAACCTCACTGTGTAATGCATAAAATAGGAAAGTGGCCTTTGATCAGAATTAATTTTAACTCAAGACTGTTGTATTACTCTAGTAAGTATAATATTATTCTTAATTTCTGTAACTATTGCTGCGAGATAGTATTATTTGCTGACTCATTTCATTTTTAAAATTTGCTAATAGATTAGCATAAAAGTAATTGAGTGAAGATTATATTAATAAAATTCATTATATGGATGGCTTTCTCCATCAAATTACATTAGATGGATTTCATGCACTAGAGTTTAATTTTCCAATGCACTGATGATACACGTAGTCAAACTGAATTAGATGTTTTATAGAGAATGTAATGCCCTGTTTAATTTACAATTCAAGATTGAATACTTCTTTTCCAAGTGAACCGTTAATTTTCTTAATAAGTATATTGCATTCTGCTTTTATGCCTGGCAATACATAAAGGTCACTATAAATATATTTTAATAGGTAATAGGTTTTATCCTTGGAGAGGCTGAGTTGACTCTTTGGTCCTTATTATTTCAAGATAATCCTTCATAATCATATATTTGTGAAGTTGATCTTTTGTGGCCTGTTCTTCCATCTAAGGTGATTTTTCTGATAATTTTGCTGGAAGATACTAATCAGTAGTATATTGATAGTATTGTAATATTTTGGTGACTGTTAGTAAAATAAGTAAGTAATTAAGTAAATTAATTTCTTCACTGCATAGCTCTTGTAATTTGATTTTTAAATTATGATTTATTATTTTATTTTTAAAATGTATATCATTGATTCCTCAGGTCTCTCATCTGTTTACAGTAAAACATAAAACCAATTACATATATATTAAAAACTATTTAAAACAATTAAAATAAATGATTAAACCCTATTTAAAATGAATCACTGGGCATTGGGCTATGTACAAATAATAATAATAATAATAATAATAATTATTATTATTATTATTATTATTATTATTATTTCAGAGCCCATTTCTTATGATGAAAAAGGTAGGTCCCTCAACTCAGCATTGCACAAGCCTTCAAATGGCCTTTATATCATACCTTAACAGATTTGAATCAAATATTTTTCCATCTATTCTCTAGCCATTTATCTTGCTGCTTGAGGTCCTATAGTTCATACATCAACAAACTATGGGGCCTTTTTTCTACTAAGTCAGAAAGGCCACTGAGAAGCAATTGTGTCAACTGACCTAGCAGGTTAATCCCCTGAATTAATAGAATCACTGGTAGGACCTATCATAAATTCTTCCATGATCTCTTGGAAACCAACTGGATCCTGTAGTCTTTTCGGACAACTTGTCCTAATTGTTTTATTGTCCCTACAGAAGTACAATATTGGCACTAATTTAAATTAAACTAATAGTCATTTCATGACAATAGAGAGATCAGAGGCATCCCCATCCATGGAACTTCTTCTTGGTCAGAACAAAAGATTAAACTGAGTATCTCATCTGCCTTAACTTTAACAAATGGGGATAGACCAATGGCTTTCATGGTGTTAGAATTCCTCCACCACTTGGACCAGCCCCAAAGTGGATACTGAAATCATAGTGAATCAGAGTCAGGGATTCTGTTTCACCAGCTCAAAGACCACCAGTCCAGTCAGATTCCACTGGCATTCACTAGCAATGTGCAATGTTTGGAAAGGTGTCCAGAGCTATTGCTTTGCCCACCATACTAGTCGGTGGCTCCTTAAAGAAGTCACATTCTCTTAAAAATGAAGTCTATGCAAATTAAGATCTCTAATTTAGAGATTACTTTGCAAAGTAACAAACTGTTGCCTAAAGTCCATCAACTGGAAGGTACATGTAGTACACTGACATACACTCAGGATGCGCTTGGACAATGATTTCCTAGGATTTTGTTTAAAATACTTACAGATATTTTAGCAGTGGAAGATTCATAAAGGCTTGATTATCTATGTATCTCAGATTTTTAGCATTTCGAATTTCTCTGTTGAGAACATAAACACAGTTCCAGAAAAAATATTAATGTTTATATTCTTGTTTATTTCTGAATTAAACATGTACACAAAATATAACAATAGATTCCGGAAAACATAACCCTTTCAGGATTTATGGCTTATTAGGGAATGTTTTGTGCAAAAGATATAAAACAATTTGGCTTCAGTATTTCAGGTTTATTATCTGAGTAAGACTAATTTTGGTTCCCTAGGTCAATCATATTGCAGAAAATTAACAAGACTTTGATTTGCTTATTGAAGTAGATATTGGCCCTTGTGATAAAAATCCAACTGTAGTTACTGAAATTAATTAAGATTACACCACAAAAGTATTCAATCAGCATAATGCACCCTCATTAATCTGATAAATAGATGATCCACAGGGTTTTAGCTATAATTATGGGTTCAAGGGAAAGAAATACTATATTCGTTAATAATTAAAACATTAAGCAAGAGTTTATTTAGTATTGCTCTATAGTTGGATTCCCTTTGACTTGCTTATAATGGTATTACCCACGCAGAGACAGCCAACGCTACATAACAAAAATGAATAATTATATCTGACTACCAGACAGTCGAAAACTAATAATGGGAGATGGCTCTTTTTCTTTTAAACTCCTTGATGAATTTGGTTATCTATAATTTGGAGTAATATGTTGGACTTAATAGTTTTTCCACTATTTCTTAAAGCCAGAACACTTCAATCTAACCTTCTATGAGAAACAAGTTCTCCAACTTTTATACCTTGATATACCTTAAAAATAAATGTTAAATCTAAATTTTAAAATAAAAGCTATATAGTTTTCTGTTGTTTGATTCCGCCCACCCTAAACTGTTTAAGGTTATCAAAATCAATCTTTAAGTAAACTAGGATGATAACTGTAAATATTATTTTTAGAAGTCAGACTTCCAAAATATTATGCAACATAAAGGATGCAATTATCCCCCAAGAAATCTTACATTCTAGGGAATAATTACAAAGACGCCAACAGATTTGAACTAGCAGGAATGATTTCAGAAATTATGAAGCAAACTCAAAAAAGGTGAACCATTTCTAACATCCTTCCATCATAGAACCACACCAAGGTTTCTACCATGCCAGTCAAACTTTTTAACATTTTACCTGTTAAAGTTAATATTTCATTACTCCCAGTATTAACTGACTAAAACTTTGGTTGAATGAACATGTTCTTATGGGTTCATATTCTTGGTCAACAGCAAAATATAGCAATTGTGGAAAAAAATGAAAGAAAATCAGCAGTATTATGGCACTTTATTAATGATATAGACCAGCATTTGTGTTCATATAATGTAGATTTCCCTTCATTAGAATAAAAAGTTTAAATATGTACTATGCTATAATTCACCATGAAATGTGTTCTTAAATAGTCTTTGAAAAAAAAAATAACTTTCCCTGCAAAAATTTTAGGGATTGTTTACTGGAAAATAAAATTTTGTTCTTAAATAGCACACATGCACAAAATTCTCACTGCAAGTAAATCTTATATGCAGTGATTAAAAGATGGGTCTAGAAAGACAATGGTACAGAAAATGATAACAAATAAATATGTATATTGGATGTGCTCAGTTTTGGAGAAACAGGTCTCACTGAACTCAGAGGAACTTCCTTTTAAGTACATACATGTAAGATTGCCAATTACAGCTTTAAGGACACAGTTCCCAAGATGAACTGTAGCACTTTTAAAGTTCACCTTCAGAACTGATATACAGTAGCCAGTTCACACAACCAATGTGATTCATGATATATGCATATATTTATATATGTTATATTTTAGAGCCATTTTACTGAAAAGGATTATCTCCGATGTGCCCAGAACAGAGGACCAGTACTTTGGATGGTTGCCATACCAGAAATGATTGTGCAGATGTTCTTCCTCAACCTGAATTGCACTGAGAGATAGTTGGTATGAATCAGATTTCACAACCTGGGCTAATGTGAACAAACACATCTTATCTATGGTTCCAGCAGCAGCCTTCCATGTCCCACTGAAATGGTCTCATCAACTGACTCATGCCCAGAGATAGCTACAGAGTGAAACAGAAGGGCATGAGAAAATTACAGAACACTCAAGTAATTTCTAAAGAGAAGAGAAGAGAAGAGAAGAGAAGAGAAGAGAAGAGAAGAGAAGAGAAGAGAAGAGAAGAGAAGAGAAGAGAAGAGAAGAGAAGATTACTGCCCAAGACCTGGAAGGATGTATTTTCATCTACTTACATGTGAGTGACTTTGTTTAAGTTGTTGAAAGAATAAGCCTCCAAAACCTGCAGCACTGTATCTATGGTGATATAGCTACATATAAGAAAGAGACAGAGAAAAAAAGGTTCACATATCAAAACAGATGGCAAGCCAAGAGAAGAATTCATTATATATGGGCAAAGTGACCAGGCCATTATTTGGAACACAAGTGAAAGACAAAAAAACAAAACAAAACAAAACGATTCTTCCTTTAGATCTTGGCATTGGGAACCTAAACGGTAGAAGAGTTGACTTAGATCCCATCTGAACTCCTAAACAAATGTCTATCTTATTTTTTTTCTTTTAACATGAAAGACCTATTTCATTCTTACTGGAAGAATAGAAGTGGCATACATTGCAGTGGAGGGAAAACCCATACCCCACTCCAGGCACTAAAGAATCAGCTGTCTGAGATAATATAAGGAAGGGAACAGTGTCTCCCTTTCTCTCTTGAAGGACCCCTCAAGGTTGTATGGATGAGGCAAAATGACTTCCTACGAGAAGCAGGGTTCAGAAAAATCAAAAGTACCAGAGTACACTTATTCACTGCACAGCTTGCTATATAAAGTACATTCCTGGGAAGTACATCTCTACAGCATACACGCCAATGTTCGCACTGAGTAGAGTTGAAGTGCATCTAAAACACTTCACTCAACATCTATTTCATTGCTTTTATTTCTTTCTTGTGTAAAGTAATTGCATCAAAATTAGTATTACTTATTCTTGGTTGCATTCAACAACATTTCTTTATACTGGCAGAACTGATAGGGCTAGTAAATAATATTCTACCTCCAGACTATAGCCTCCCTCCCCCTATAAACCAGGAGGATTGGGGAAGCCGTGGGACCAGATTTTGGTGCATGCAGACTTAGTTTCAGCGTAAAGAGAGAAGGAGAATTTTACAAGCAGCTTGTAAAACACTAGAAACACTCTGTTCAAATTATTTTTAGACTTACATATTTTAATTTCCTCAATATTTTTATGTCAGCATCCAAAAGCAGTGATGGGAAATTAACATTCTCAAAAACTCTCAGTGCAGTACTAATGTCTTGATCATAAATATCAGTACTCAGTTTATAAGTGCAATGGATCTTGGTTTCAACTTCACAGTATAGTATAAAAAAGCCTTTGATCTCATGACTCTTAGTCCATTATCTCTTGTGTAAATATTATGGATGATTTCTTTTTATTTAAAATCAATTCAGAAAATACATCTATAACTGTCCAGGGCCTACCAAAAGAAGGTGATGATATACAGATTAGCTTTCAGTTACACTGGAATCAAAGTGCCAGATAAAATGTTACAGTAAAACATTACATCAGATTTAACTTCAAGGTGCATAACTAAAACTCCTCAGCTAATCTCTGTGAAAAAGTAGTTACCAAGTAATTTGTTGAGTAAAAATATATCCCATAATAAATGTGCTAATAAATTCAAATAAATCAATAAATACCAGACTTTTGCTCTTTTCATTGTTAATTTATAATTATTTAATAATTATTTATTACATTTATTTTAATTATTACATTATTTGTCAAATTATTTAATAATTATTCATTAAATGAATAAATACTAATTTATTATGTTTGTGTGTGAGATTTATATCCCATCTTTCTTCTAGGAGCTCAAGTTGCTTATATGAGTATCCCCTTTCATTTTGTTCCCACAACAAAATTCCAGTAAGTTGGCTGAGTTTCATTTAAAATGTTATTCTGCATTTCTATTGAAAAGCATGCAAAGCAGCTAACAGAAGCAAAAAGATTCAACATACTGTATGTCCTTAAAATATCATTTCTGAAAGGTTAAAACCAAATAGAGAAAAACTCAAAAATCTTGGGAAAAAGCCAGTTCTTCATTGTAGATCTGAACATGGAAAAATATGAGTGTGGGTGAACCTCAGGTGGTAAAGTCTTTCACAGAGTGGACGCCAATTACCATGAAGGCCTTTTGCCATCAGGTCACTAGTCTGGCTTTGGTAAGGAGGACTGGAAGAGGAGAAGCCTCTCAAGTTTTTCTTAAAGGCTGTGAGATGAACGCAGGAGGAACTGGTCTTTGGGGTATTCTTTAGGATTTTAAGGCCAATAAACAACACCCTGAAGTATGTTCAGAAATAACTAAAGCAGTCACCTTATAACTTCTGTTTTAAAGAGTTCAAGGACAGCTCAATGCAGAAAGCATTATAACAATCTACAAGTGCTGAAAATGTATTTCATGTTTAGCTGGTATTTTTCAAAAGATGATATTCCATTTCTTGGTAACTGTGTGGCAATGACATTGTAAATGGCATCAAATATTTGATAGTTAAGTGGGTTGGTGCTGCATACTGAAACAGCTTGCACCAGAGACAGTGTAATATAAAACACAGAAATGAATGAAAAGGTTCTACAAAGGAAGTGAAAGTAAAGCAAGACTAGGACTAGGAACTTTACAGTCACCCATGTTAGTATGCATAGCTAACAAAATATGGTTAGCTGAGCTAAAAACAAGTCTGGTTGATGCAGAAATATGCAGTTCTCAGGTTTGCTGCTACTTGGCCACTGATCCAGGTCACCAGACCACATGTTTCAAGCCTCACCCCTTTTTAAAACATGCATCAAGTTACTTTGAGTTGCTTTACTCTTCCTCCCACCCCACCCTGCCCATCTATGGAGAACCCTGTAGTCAGTAAATTTCCAAGGTAGGGCACTGGGGGGATTCTTTGTCACCGAGATGAATAGCTTACTGTTGTTGTTCTGTTCATGTGCCTGTACGCTGTTTCCTAATGATATAAGTGAAGCTGAAAGAAGTTCGTAACTAGAGATTGGATGCTGTCTTATTGAATATCCCAGAAAGGAGGGAAAATACCCTACCTGAAGGCTTTGCAATAGCCTTGGCTAAAATAAATTCAGAGATTCTCCTTTGGATTCTTTCAGATCTACAGCCCAATTTCATAAATATTTTGAACAGGGGAATTTCAACAGCATAATCTTTTAAATATGTATGTAAATGTGTGTGTGTGTGTGTGTGTGTGTGTGTTTACTTCCAGGATGTGGAAAGTCAAGGTCAAGTGGTCCCAGTGGTGGTAGGAGAACTCAGGGCTGTGACTCCTAAGCTGAGGGAGTGGCTTCAACAGATCCCAGGAACAAGATCAGAGCTCTCTGTCCAGAAAAGAGCAGTGCTAGGAACAGCTAAGATACTGTGTGTGTGTGTGTGTACATACACATACATACATACACAGTTGAATGGCAAACATCCAATTCAAAAGTAAATGTCAAAACAATAGGACACACCCAATAGGAGTATAATATAATAATAATATAAGAGATTGGTAATAAAATAATCAGTCAGGATGTCCATTCACTCTCAGACTCCCTCAAAGTCCCAAAAATGCCCCCCTCAAAAACATGGCTGAAATTGTTTGAACAGATTTGTTGAAGTTCCTTTGAACTCTATGTATATATTGACATGACTCAGAAAATACAGGAAATCTGAGGCAAGATAATTTATTTTCCTATCACTTCACCAAGCTCCTGCAAGTCTCTGAAATTTTCTTGGCAGCATTTTCAGAAGTGGCTTGCCACTGCTTTCTTCCTAGGACTGTGAGAGAGCGACTAGCCCATGCTTAAGGTGGGACTAGAACTCATGGTCTCCGGTTCCTAGCCTGATGCCTTAACCACTACACCAAACTGGCTCTCAATCCTTGCTGTTTAGCCTGCAGCATTACATAGCATCAAACAAGCAAGTGAGCAAATACTGTTTATTTTAAGAAAACAGTTGGGGTAAAAACTTACATCCTGGAGATGTTGGGGAGACTGGAGAATGCTTCGCTAGGAATTCTTCCCAGATATGTATCCATAAACCTCCTGTAGAAACAAAGCTTAATAAATTAATATATTTTCAAGATAATTATGCTGTTCAAATTCTTTACAGTAATGGTTTGTAAATCAGAATGGGAATAACAGCAGTGGAAAACACTGATTATATGACAGATGGACAGTTCATTAAGTTTGTTTACTTTCATCAGCCTTTTTATTTGCACTGAATACTCAGTAGAAATAGACTTTTCCTGGAGGCTCATACAATGAGTGATACTACAAGCATAAGAACATTAACTTCTTGCTATTGTTGGTCTGTCAGTGAAGTGCCCAATCACTGTCCTTAAACAAAGAGGAGATACTGATAAATTTCAACCTAGGCATCAGATTGAAATGACTGAAAAAAAAATATAGAATTTTGAAAGAAAAATCATACAGCATAATATAAATGGTTAAGATAAGAGCTTTTACCTTTTCCTTTAACATATATTTATAAAAGTGGTTTTGTAGGATTTACTACTGCCAAGACTAAATATCAAAATAGGTAGAATATTATGCCAATTCTAAGACTTTCTTTAACAAATTTCACTCCAGATATTGATGAAAAATTATATCCAAGCTCTTACATCTGATTAAGGTTTACAGCTGATATAGTAAATTTAAGAGAAAATTACATATTATTGAAACAAGCATTATTTCAATATTATGTATTACAGTATAAATGTCCATAAAGGTGTACTATTTGTTCTATGGGCAATCCTTCCTGGAATTTTCATTATTTTTATTTGAAGGTAGATGCAAACTCTCCTAAATTTAAGTATTTCCCTTTCACTGTTTTATTAATCTAAATCATAACTCAGTCATCCTACTGCTGTTTTTTTTTTTGTTAAGTTCAGGTGGTGATTGGAAAAAAGACATGAGATGTCTACTAGGGCTGTTGCTGTAATCATACTTGAAGCTCATCCCAACTTCTAGAAATCACAGATCTCTCATATAAAATAGAGCCCTGAAGTACTGACATATATTAAATGAATGTCAGTAATGATTTAATGGAGTATATTGGAGTATATCTTTGCACATTATTGCATATCACACGAACACACACATCATATGGAATTCATTCTTTGAGTAATAAAATGTAACTAAAACAGCACCATCCATACACCAAACAGGGAGAGCAGATCATGGAAATCTGATGGGGGATAGGTGGGGAACAGAGAAAAACCTGAACAATAATAAGAGGGAATCAGATATCTTAGAAGAGAGTTATCTGCAATTTTTTTTTTGCAGCTTTGACTTTCAGTTACTGCAAACACAATTCTATACATTCTCTAAATCCATTCAAATAACAGCTGAAGCCTGTGTCTATTAATTTTTCTTTTCCCTTTAAAAATGTTGTTTACAATGCTTCATATTACAGCTGTCAGGGTATTTCTCCTGTTGTGTCAGTCTCTATGGATATTCCAGGTCTCTGGAATGAATTCAGCAAAAGACACTCAGCCCACTAGGATTAGCAGAGAATGAAGAATGAGTTTCAGGCAGAATCATATTAATTTTACACTTGCAAAATAAGGAGTAAAAGCTTTTACTGTCTTTCAAAAAGTCTTCCCAGAGTATCTTGGTAAAAAAATGGATGAGGTCTAAAAATCAATTGCTTTAAAGAGATGCATTCTATTTATTCTTAAATTTTTCATGACAACCATTAATAATGTAGTGGATTTCTATACTAGCTCTTCACAAACAGGATTAACTTACCAGGTTATTTAAGTCAAATATTCCAGTTCTAGCATTCCTTGTGCCAAAATTGGAGGTAGATAATAGAAGATTTTATTTTTTAAATTTATATATCAAATTTGTCACCGCCCATCTAGTTAAAAAGCTATTCTGGGCGGTTTACAGAAAAGATAAAATCAATTAAAATACAATGTAAAAGAAGTCTTAAAGAATAGATTTCAAGTATCGGTGGAATTGGCGAGTAGCTCAGGGAGTGTCATCAGGGTGCCAGCCACCCCCAGGATTGATCAGAGCTCCCATCACCCCATGCAAGCTGGCAGAGCCAGGTCTTTAGCCCTTTCTGGAAAGCCAGGAGTGTAGGGGCCTACCGCACCTCTGGGGAGAGAATATTCCAAAGGGTGGGAGCAATGGCAGAGAAGGCTCTCCTCCTGGGCCCTGCCTGCTGACATTCTCTTGCTGATGGGGTACACAACATGCCCTCTCTGTCTGACTGAGTGGTTGATGTAATGGGGGTGAGACAGTCCCTCAGGTAGCCTGAACCCGTGCCATGTAGGGCTTTAAAGGTGATCACCAACACCTTGAATTGGACCCAGAAGCAAACTGGCACCCAATGCAGCTCCCGCAGTAAAGGTGTTATATGTGCCACCCTTGGGGCACCCAAGATTATCCATGTGGCCACATTTTGAACCAGCTGTAGCTTCCGGATACTCTTCAAGGGT
The DNA here is from genome assembly GCA_030867105.1 of Liasis olivaceus. Classification (NCBI taxonomy): domain Eukaryota; kingdom Metazoa; phylum Chordata; class Lepidosauria; order Squamata; family Pythonidae; genus Liasis; species Liasis olivaceus. The sequence goes on from CM061349.1 coordinate 43,522,787, forward strand.
AGCCCCATGTGGAGTGCACTGCAGTAATCTAACTGAGAGATGACCAGGGCATGAGTGACTGTCCAGAGAGCCTCCTGATCCAGGAAAGAGCATAACTGGCACATTACATGAAGGTGGGCAATGGCCCTCCTGGCCACAACTGCCACCTGCTCCTCGAGCAGGAGTCATGAGTCCAGGAGGACCCCCAGATTACACACCGGGCCTGTCTGGGGCAGTGCCACCCCATCCAAAACCAAAGATAGTAAATTCTTGGATACAGAGGGGCTTCCAATCCACAGCCACCCTGTCCTACCAGGTTACAGCTGAAGCCTGTTGCACCCCATCCAGACCCCCACAGCCTCCAGGTACTGTGGAAGGGTGGTTATGGCATCACTCAAGTCACCCAGGATGGAGATATATAACTAGGTATAATCTGCATATTGATGATACCTCATTCCATGATGGTGGATGATCTCACCCAGTGATTTCATGTAGATGTTAAAAAGGAATGGAGAGAGTATCAGCTAATAAATTAAAGTGCTAATAGCATATAAATAATGGAACATCAGTCATCCTTCCCTGCTTACAGTTTATAAGCAAATTTAATTGGAATAAATAATAAAGCTATAGTCCTGCCTCAAAGTTTCTAAGATACTGTAGACATCCCTCTCAGTAGGCAGAGAAGGGAAGAAGAAAGAAAATTCTTTGTTGCAGCTGGAGAAATTTCTATTCCTAGAAGTTCTCTAGGATTTGCCCTTTCCTTTCCTTTCCTTTCCTTTCCTTTCCTTTCCTTTCCTTTCCTTTCCTTTCCTTTCCTTTCCTTTCCTTTCCTTTCCTTTCCTTTCCTTTCCTTTCCTTTCCTTTCCTTTCCTCCCCTCCCCTCCCCTCCCCTCCCCTCCCCTCCCCTCCCCTTCTTCTTTCCTTTCCTCTGAGGCTGGGTGGGGATGTGAGAGAAGAAGGGAAAAGTTGGAGAGCTAGAACAGCTTTTCCAGCTTACTGCAGGTATGGAATAGTTTGGGATGAATATAAGCATACAACATCTTTCCAGGGAAAATTTGACTAAAATATTTGATAGTGATTTCTTTCTATCTCTAAACAATTTATGAACAGAAATGTTCATTCATGAAGAATCCATGAAATATCCCACCCACTTGAAACATTTCTGTCTTCCACAAACATTATCAAATCATCTCAATTAGAACAGGATTACATACAGAGCTTCAGAAATGAATAGTGGCTAAGTATTGCTTAACAAACTGGCTTACTTGTATGTCATTTCCCCCCTACATATTGCAATTCTTTAGCGTTCACTGGGAATAAGTAGACTGAATTCAGTGAGGATGCATTTGAGTGGAAGTGTGTGTTATAAGGCTGAAATACTAGCTATGCATCTATACATAATTTCCAACAAATTCTGTAGAAAAGACTTCTGAGTAACAAAAAATGCAGAGAATTAATCTGTACATCTTTTGGAAAGATATTGTTCCTCAAATCCCTGTTAAATATATTTGCATTTACGTTGTGTAGTTTAGTTCACATTTTACCAAACCTACCTGACATAACTATTGCTATTTTGATCTCATCTTACTTTGCACTATCCTAACCAAATAAATAATCTTGTTATCAGAAGAAGACTGTAGTTCTTTTTTGTCCCCCACATCTTTTTAAAGCCTTTTCTTGTGGAATTTCTTCTTAACTTGACACAAGAGATTCCTGCCAAAATACCACTTTACACAACTGATTGAATATTAACAGATTTCATATTAAATCCAGATATTTTTTGCTTTTCAGAACTGAAAAGCAAAAGTAATACAGTAGCATCCTTAAAATACATTGGGGGTTTGCAGAATAGGATTACTTAATAAAGTGGTGTAGATAATGCAGTATAAATGGTTCAAGGGGCCACGTTCCTCCTGGGAATTATATTCCAGCGATGGACTTGGGTTACCACACCCTCTCTCATAGGCACACAATACCCATTAAATGTACATATATACCCAGTATATACCCCAAAATTCACACACTTTCTTCCCTTCATATCATCTTTTCCCCAATCCCCTCTTTCTGCCCCTCTCTGGTACCTTTTACCCACTAAAGACAATGGGATGCTTTTCAAGCTAAGGAGAAAGTCATGTCTGTGGGAATAGTTGCAGGTGGATTAACTCCTTCTTCCCTAGCTGATATTGGTATGAAAATTATAGCAGGTTGGGATAGGAAAATAGAAGAACCAGCTTCTAAAGAAGCTTTCTTGGGAGAAGCAGGGAGGGATGCACAACTGGAGAGGAAAAGCATTGGATCAGATGGAAAGGCCAGGCATGCTGGATCATGCCTGGGGTCACTAGTTCTCCACCTATGCAATAAATAAGTCAGATACTAAGCAAATATGCTTACATCAAGGGCTTTTCCCTCACAGAAATTTGCAATGAAAAAGAGGAATTTTCATATACATATAGTGTAAGATTAATTTCCATGACACTACCTAGTGAACCATTTTTAGATTTGCTCAGTATGCATTTTATAGATCATTTGTGTATGTAAGAAGTTTTGGAAGGACTGGAAGGAGCTGGCCACATGACCAACAGAGTTTATCATTTCAAGCTTTCAATACAGGGCTCCCTCTCATGTCCTCTGAGTTTCTGGAAGCCATAATTTTACTTTACCCAAGCTGATCTTTCCATCAGCTCAGAAGGAAAAGAAAAATCCAGGGAAATCAGTAGGGTGACCTCACAAAGAACTAGAACTGAAGGGACTATATGCAGTCTGCAATAATCAACGGTAATTTATTTTTTTAAGTGGGAGTACCACTGGACTTGAATACCCAATTCAAGAAATAGGTGGAGGACAGGAATCATTTTGCTTTGAGGAATAGCTAAAATTTAGTTTAAAGGATTTGTGTGGATAATAATAGAAATGTTTTTGTTATGCACCAGTGTGACACAAAGTAAGTATCAGATAGACAATTCCATAAACTGGGCATCACCATTGAGAAGGCTTTTCTCGGTTACATCTAACCGGAGATGTTATTCATATAAGTTCCACCTATGCATGTGGAAAGACAAAGGGAAAGTCACAATTCACAGCTCCCTGGATTTTATCACAGAGTGTTAATCAGATGATTCATTAAAACAGGATGAAAGAGATAAAAAAGAGAACTAATAGATACATCGTCTATTTAAATAGAATGTATCACCCCATTGAATATGTACAAAATACAATCATTAGAAAAATAACAAACATTCCAGTTTGTTTCTTTTGCTTGAAAGCAGCCAAGTGGAATAATTCGTTCAGGCATCACTTCTTTTGACTCTCTGTGGCATTTCATGATCTCAAGAATGCCAGCATGGTGACCATTTAGATAACACTAACAAAGAGAACAAGAGGGTATACTTTTCTCCTTAAAATTCTACATGTTGATTTTTATGTCAACAAATAAAGTCAGATTCAGGACCTTATTATAATAAAGGCAGCATAGAAGTACATGTAAGTTCAAATATTTTTTTAAAAATCAGTATACCTCACCACTGTAGGGAAGACTGTGCCCTGTATACATGGTTGGGGGGACTCTTCACGTCACTTATAGCTTGACTGGCTATGAAGTATATTGTACACAGTGCAGAATATTATACATAAAGAAGACTAGATATGACTGCATACACAGCAATAAATACTAAAAACTTGGTGTCTGCCGAACTGAGCTTTTAGCTAGGGGGAATGGAATCTTGACAAATCACTCCAACCTCACCTCCCTATCTCGTGAGCCTTGACTAATTTTGAAACCAGAAAAACAATTGAAAGAGATTTATTCTACTTGCTTGATCCAACCAAGTATTGGAAATTTATGCCAGATTAGTTTCCTCATCTAGAATCAAGTCTTGGATATTATCTTATTATTAATCTTTCACATATTAGCAAGTAAAACCTTCAAGCTCAAGGAGTAACTAACATGACTACCAAGCTTCCAAGCAGTGATGACTAGTGTATGATAGACAGGACAGCTAATGCAGGTGGAATCAGAGATCCCAATAAGTGCAGCCAATCAAAGGTGAAGCCAAGAGTCATAAGAGGGCAAAGCAAAGGTGTGTGATCTCTGATTGATGCAGAAGAACAAAGACACTCCTACAAGCCTGCATTTCTGTGATTCAGTCTCCAGCAACAACCTATCCCACAAAGATGGCAAGCTAAGGCAGGTAACTTCAAACCCATGAAGCTACAAGCATGGAAATCAATACAGCAACACAAAGGTTTTTGTTTTACAGCAAGCAACAAACAATAACAAGACACTGCAAAATAGAATAGAAAGTACACAGAAAATGGTAGTGCATTACATTTTAACAGAATGAGGAAGACTGATCAACGGTGACCAGTATGCCAGCTCAATCTGTTATCTAGGGAGTGTTGACTCTGAATGGCACTTTATTATTAAAAGAGATGGAGAATAGGGCTGTCTGAAAATTTCAAAGTGGTGCTTCACTTCAGTGCTGATTCAAATGAAGCACCTCCTTGAAGCTGCTTGCTTTTAAGAGTGAAGAAATCTTCTTCCTGCAGAGCTGGCCAAAGTGCTTCCAGACTGGACAGTTCTATGAACACTGTAGGATTGTCCAGTGTGTGTGAAAGGCAGACAGGCTGAAGTCTCCTCTGGATCATTCACTGAAGGTCTTCCAGGCTAGATGGCTCTGGTGCTCTCAAAACAGCCAGACTGGACCCAACCAGTCTGCACCTTAGTAGCTTTGGCATATATTGTGAGCCACCCATCATAGATGCTCTTTGGCTAGAGTTGGTGGAGAAAGCCTTCTCTCTCACAGCCTTGGCCCAAAGCAGCCAAAACTGCTTCACTGAGGTAAATCGTGTTGCCTCCATAGTGTGACTCACACTGTCCAAGTGAATCTAGGTAATATCATACTCTGTATGGCTATTGGATAGCCTTTCCAACAGAAGACTGCTTTTCAAAATGGGGCATTCAGGTTGGCAGCTGGCTCCATTCATAAACTGAAAGGAGGTTTTCACAGAACACTTTTATCTGATTGCCATTTTAAGTTGCTACAGGATATTGTAGAAAATTAAAATAGTAACTAGTCTCACTTGCGTAGTGCTACTTAGAAATGCGAGCCAGAATAAAAGAAGACCCAGTGATCAATCAAATGCTGGTAGTGGTTTTGGTCTCATATTAATTCATCGCTGTACAACACACTGATATACTATGTGGTTAGAAGTAACTAGAAATAGCTTAAAAAGATAATACAGTTGAGCTACAGTATATATCAAATTTGAAGAACCAGCTCCTATTGCAAAAATAGGAAAAGATATGCATTTTATCATTATATCCATGAAACATCATTAAAAATAAAGATTCTAAGAGAGAAAGGCTAATTAAAATATGAAGTAGCTGGATTTTTTTAAAAAAGAAGAAAAACTCTTACCCATTCCTAAAGTAATCCCAGCCAGCTTGAAGAGGGACTAATTTATACTGGAGTTTTCAATGGATAACGTTATCTTTGTGCATTATTGAACTCCATAATAACTTGTAAAATTGTTTTGCAGGCCCTGGCAACTACAATTAGGAGGACCTGAATGATCTTGGGTTTAGAGTTTTGTTGTTATTAGAAAAGCATTCACTATGGCTCAGTTCAAAGCCTGTGGCTAAAACAACATCAAAGCAAAATTAAGAATATTAGTTTGCTCCTACTCCTCATCACTTTCTCTATGTGCTTACATTTCAGAAATAAAAATTTGAGAATTAAAAAAAAAAGTATAGTAAGGAAGGAAAAAGATTGATATTTACAGTCACATCCATTCTTGGTTTAGTTTGTAGAACTAAATGAAAGAACATCTCAAATTTTTGCCCATGTTGAGACCATTGTAATCGGAAATGGGATTGGGGGGAGGATCAGCCTTTTTTTTTTTTTTTTAAATGCATGCTTAAACATACTTCATCATAAAGGGTGAAAAATCAGTTGTATTGAAAATAAGTCAAAGTCCATAGTGAGGCAGTATATTTATAAAACTGAATTTTTTCTGAAATTTTAAAAAATAATTGCAAGCTTCCATTTTTTCAAGAACTCCACCTGTTGGGAAGCGGCCTCTCAGCCAGTTCACATTCCCACAACTAGCCAGCATCTGAACCTGAATACATATTCACATGGGTGAAACCTGGGTTTTGGCACACAGGCGCAGAGAAGTCTCCCCCCACCTTGAAAAGAAAAAGGCTGCTTTCTTTTAAACTAGAGACAGAAGCTGCTGGACTGAGGCAGGAAATAAATGCCACGGTCTCAGCATTAACTGATTGGAATTTCCAGGGAAAAAGGGAAATCTAAACAAAAAGAAACAAAGGGAATATTTATTTCAAAAGCCTTGTTTATTTCTGTAGAAATACATACATGTTTTTAGTCAGAATTCTGTTAGGCTTTTGATTTATTTTGCTGTGCATGCGTTAGAAGCCTTCTCTCAGGTTCCTATTTCTCTGCACACTTAAGGCCTTTGGGTAAGGTTCCTTTGAGTTCAAGATTTACCTTTTCTCTGTGAAGTTCTTGGCAGCTGGTATATACCTTGAAAGTATGTTTTTAATTGTAGAGTGCTTTTTCATGGTTAGTTTTTTTATGATGCATTTTTATTCTACGCCACCCAGAGTCATGCTCTGTGAGATGGGCAGCTATATAAATGTGAGGAAGGAAGGAAGGAAGGAAGGAAGGAAGGAAGGAAGGAAGGAAGGAAGGAAGGAAGGAAGGAAGGAAGGAAGGAAGGAAGGTCTCTAATGAGGTCATTAATTATAGTGATCTGTCAAAAATCCTATCTGTCCCAAACATCAATGTGAAGGGGAGGATGTCAGATGAGGCACTCCAAGGAAGAGAATGGATAGCAATAATTGTGAAGCAGCTGAAGCAAGGCAGGAAGGCAGGGCTGGAAGGGCTTCAGGAAGAGGAGATTTGAGACCTCTAGAAGCCATGTTCTACATACAGAGAGAGCCAGAGTACATTGTGCTCATACATTCCTTTCTTGTTTTTTTGTTCTGCATATATGAGGGGAAATAAAAATATTTGTGGTTTGCAATAAGCGTATTTCTCAATTTCATCTGAAGTTGAATTCACAGTCTTCGAGCTGTGAAGTAAGTGGTTTTTAGTGCAAATTTTTCAGGCTGTGGAACCTGTCAGCTAAAAAACAAACAAACACCGTCCCACCCCTATGGGAGGTATGTGTCTTCTCCAATCTTGGATCCTCTACCAGAGGCCTGGGACTTTGAGGGTTCTGCGTAGTATCTTAGCTGTTCCTAGCACTACACTTCTGGACAGAGAGCTCTGATGTCGTTCCTGGGATCTGCTGGAGCCACTCTGCCAGCTTAGGAATCACAGCACCAAGTGCTTCTATCACCACTGGGACCACTTTCCCCTTTACTTTCTACATCTTCTGTAGTTCCTCCTTCAGGTTCTGGTACTTCTCCAGCTTCTCATACTCCTTCTTCCTGATGATGCTGTCACTTGGGACTGCTACATCTGTCACCACCGCTGTCTTCTGGTCCTTGTCTACTACCATGATGTCTGGTTGATTGACCAGTACTTGCCTGTCCATCTGGATGTGGAAGTCCCACAGAATCTTAGCCCTGTTATTCTCCACAACCATATGTGGAATCTCCTGTCTGGGCTTGGGAGGGTTTATCCCATAAATGTTCCTGTACACAATGCCAACTACTTGGTTGTGCTGTTCAGTGTACGCTGTTCCTGCCTGCATCTTACACCCTGCCACTATGTGTTGGACTGTCTCTGAGGCCTCTTTGCACAATCTGCACCTTGGGTCCTGTCTAGTGTGGTAGACCCCTGCTTCTATGGATCTGGTGCTTAGTGCCTGTTCTTGTGCTGCTATGATCAGTGCCTCAGTGCTGTTTTTTAGTCCGGCCCTTTCCAGCCACTAGTAGGATTTCCTAATGTCAGCCACCTCAGCTATCTGTCAATGGTACATCCCATGCAGGGTCTTGTCTCACCATGGCACTTCCTCTGCTTGAATTTCCTCCCATATCCACTGCTGCTTCAGGCATTCTCTCAGCAGCTCATCTTTGGGTGCCATCTTACTGATGTATTCCTGGATGCTCTGGGTTTCATTCAGGACAGTGGGTCTGACATTCACCAGACCCCACCTGCCCTCTTTCCGATTGGTGTACAGTCTCTGGATGTTGGACTTGGAGTGGAAACCTCCATACATTGTGAGGAGCTTCTGGGTCTTCACATCAGCAGCCTCCATGTCCTCCTTTTGCCAGCTCACTATACTGGCAGGGTATCTGATGACTGGCAGTTGTATGTGTTGATGGCACGGATCTTGTTCTTCCCATTAAGCTGGCTCTTCAGGACCTGTCTTATCCTTTGGTGGTACTTGGATATTGTTGTCTTCCTTGCCTCCTCATCGTGGTTCCCATATTACTGTGGGATACCAAGATACTTGTAGCTGATCTCTATGTCTCCTATGTGGCCTGCTGGTAGTTCCACCCCATCAGTCTTAACTACTTTCCCTCTCTTTACTACCATCCGGCCACACTTCTCCAGTCCGAATGACATCCCAGTGTCCTCACTGTAGATCCGTGTCAGGTGGATCAGCAAGTCAATGTCTCATTCACTCTTAGCATACAGCTTGATGTCATCCATGTAGAGGTGGTGGCTGATGGTAGTTCCACTCTTGAACTTGTACCCATATCCAGTCCTTGTGATTATCTGGCTGAGGGGATTCAAGCCTATGCAGAACAGCAGTGGGGACAGTGCATCACCTTGGTATATACCTCACTTGATGGCCATTTGTGTGAGCTGTCTTGAGTTGACTTCCAGTGTTGTCTTTCACAATCCCATCAAGTTATTGAGGAAGGTCCTTAGTATCCTGTTGACTTTGTATAATGCCAGGCATTCACAGATCCATGTGTGTGGCATTGTGTCACAGGCTTTTCTGTTGTCAATCCAGGTTGTGTTCAGATTGGTTTGTCTAGACCTTGAGTCTTGGGCAACTGCTCTATCTATCAGCGACTGGTGTTTTGAGCCGCTGGTGTTGTTCCCAATGACCTTCTGAGCTGGCTCATGTACTGGCCCATATGGTCCTGTAGCTGGGCAGCTATGATGCCTGCTAGAACTTTCCATGTTGTGGGGAGGCAGGTTATTGGATGGTAGTTGGATGGTGCTGTTCCCTTGTGGGGGTCATTCATGATCAGCACTGTCCTTCCTTGTGTTAGCCAGTCTGGGTGGGAGCCTGCTGCTAGCAGCGGGTTCATCTCAGCTGCTAGGCATTCATGCACTGCTGTTAGTTTTTTAGCCAGTAGGTGTGGATCATGTCTGGGCCAGGTGCTATCCTGCTTTTCATATTCTTGACCCGCTGTTGGATGTCTGCTACTGTAATGATGACTGGTTCCTGTTTTGGGAGACTGCTGGGGTCTGTTTTCAGGTCCTGCAGCCACTTTGCACTGGTGTTATGTGTCTTCTCTTTCTCCCATATGTTCTTCCAACACTGTTCAGTTTTTGCTGTTGGTGGCTCTGCTGTTGCTGTGTTGTTGCACTGCAGTTGGGAGTACACCTTGGATGGTTCTTTGGAGAACAGGGCATTTATCTTCTTGGTCTTTGCTTCTCTAGTATATCTCCTTAGCTGGTAGCCAGTGCTGTGAGCCTTTGTTTAGCAGTCTCTAAGGCTTCAGATGGAGTCAGACGGTTGTATTTTTTCAGTAGCCAAGTCTTATCCTTAATCTCCACCCTTCTGTAGTTCCACCAGCTGACTAACTTCTCTCCGAGTTATGTTGATCTTAGCCTCTAACCTCATTTTCCAGGGGGGTTACGTATGCTGTTCTTCTTGATCATGTAGCCAAGCATCTCCAGGATTACAATAGCTGTAGCATATACTGGTTCATTGGTTTCAGTTATGGTGGTAGTAGGGATTGTCGTGAGGGCTCTGTTGGCATCCTCTAGCATACTATCTGATGGTACTTCTCCACTGAGACTTGGTAATTGGTCTTGTGGGTTGATTGTAGCTAGTTTATCCATGATCTTATGCCTCATATCAGCTGCTGTGCTCTGTAATGGAGGGGGTGGCAGCGACGTTCAGTTTCAGGTGTTGGCTGCACATCCAGTTGTTCTTCCAGGACTTCTTGGGTCCGGGATGTAATGTGTAGTTAGTCTATCTCAACTTGTGAGAGCAGTTTCCTCTTTACTATGTTGAAGTTTTGGGTAACTAGCTGTTTCTCAGTTAGTGTGGATGCAGGTCTTTTGTCCATCCATAGTTCCCTCATGTTTCACATATCCCCTCTCATTAGGTCTACTGTTGTAGTAGCTTTCCATCAATTCCAGGTGCTCTTGACTCATCCATATATGTTTTGTTCCAGTAGCCCACTTATTGTCAGATTGTCCTGGTTCTCCAACATCTTGCATGGACCTTGTTAATCTGGATGATGTCTGAGCCAGCATGACTCTCTTAGTTCATGTCACTCTCATATCTGAGGTAGACAGGTGATGCAGTAGAGGCAAAGTGATGATCATTATGAATACCAGCACCCCTGGGGGATGGGGCTTCCAAATGTCAGCTGACAAGCACCATCCTTTGTGCTGTACCTTAAAAAAATTGCTGTGCATGCCCCTGGAGCCTATGTTCGAGTGAACTTTTTTCCCCCTTTAATCTCTCACAGAACCCTATCAGGTTCTCACAGAACATGGGGCTCCACAGAACACAGCTTGAGAAACTCAATGCTAGTTGAACAGACTGCCTTGGAAAATTGTGGACTCCCCTTTCTAAGCTCATTTAAGCAGGGCTATGCAGCCAAATACCAAAAATGGGAAAGTTGCATTCTGCTTTGAAAAGGTTCTTGATCTAAATCAGCTTTCAGATATCTAAACCATAACTCCATGATAGTTGGGATTCTGGGAACTGAAATCCTCACATTGGGAACGTGCCCAGGTTGGGACAGTTTACATTATTATACTATTTTAGAATGCAGTCGGTGTCACATGAGTGAGTACCAGACTTTTTGTGTGCTTGCTTAAAAGACTGAATAGGGATTTGTGCAAATAGAGATGTCATACAATTGTTAAACCTGTTACTAGAGGTCTTCTATCCTCATGCATCTGCCAACTTGCTGGAATCCATGTGTAGAGTCAGCAACTGTTTTAAAGATTTTCCAGTGTGGTGCAGACAGTTAGTTTTATTGTTAGCTTTACTATTTGTGGCAGCAGATCAACTTAAAATTGCAGTCAAAAGTGTCAGATGATAGGACCAATTAGCTCAATGAGCATTCTCATATTTCCGTTAGGGCTAACAGGTTAGATTCAGTTCCAAGAGATGAAGTATTGTCTGTAACTCATGAAAGCAGCTGCATTTATGGAGGTGCAGACAAGTACTAGGTTCTTGTCCCCAAATTTCACTTACTGTCTCCCTCAAGCTACAACTTGCATTGGCTTTAAAACTGAGATGGTGGAGGAGGGATCATCCAGAAAACCAAATGAAGGAGAAAGGATTAACCTACTCCAACGTGATCAAGATCTGGATTGGGGATGCTAGCATAGCTGTTGGTAGGCAAAAAGTATGACCAAACATGCAACTGATTAAAAATATGCTAAAACTCATAGGTAGCTTAAGTCAAAGCATGTTGAACATTGCAGCATTCTTAAAATACGGGTTAACAAGCCTCATTTAATACAGTCACTAGGCTGGATTCACACTGTGCTGAGGATTGTATTCATGTACTCACAATGTCTGTGTGCTCTGTGGGAATGTAGGGATGAAACTGATCTCTGTACAAGTTATTTTGTAGTGTCCCCAGTCAGAGCAATCACACAAGGATGAAGGGCACACTTCTGTGCCTCTACTTCTCTGACCCAATTCCAGCAGAAGCAGCAGCTGAAGGAACTTGGGTAACCACAACATCTTCCTGAGTCTACTGCTGCAGCAGCTTCATTGCCGTGTGTAATCTTTTGCACCAGAAAGAGGAGAGGGCCTAATTAAGTTCCTTTCCCTGGGAACAGAACAGAAGAAAGTTGGAATCTCCTGAGAAATGTCCCTTTTACCTAGTTATTCCCCCCTTCCCCTAAGTGTAAAAGCAAAAATATTGGTTAGAAAAAAAAGAAAAAGAAAGCTATGTACAAAAACATGCTATTCAGCTACCCATCAACACCATGCTGAAATTGTTTTTTTTTTAATTCCAGTATGTCTGCATATTAATTTGTCCATTAAAGTAAGATGAAAACAATAAAAAATATGCCAGAGCATCCCAGAGTAAGGTCTGGGCCACCTCAAATCCCACACTGGCTTCGTGGAAGCATGTTCCTCTTTGATCAAATAAGGGCCTTCCAGAATGCTGGCCAAGTCTTCTTCATGTTGTAGCATGAAACATTCATAGGGCATTAGGCTGTCTACCATGCCTTGAACATTTCCTTTTTTATGGTATGTCTTCTTTGGCACATTTCCCACAAATCTGATCTGAAAGACTGACTTACTTTTTCAAGAATGAAAAAAGGAAGTTTAGAATTACACTGTTACATTGTCCAAGAAAAAGTAAAGTAATTTAGTTGTACTGATTTGACATTATATTATGACACCAGCCATATAAAATGGTTGGCATACAGATGATCAAGTAGCTAGGAAATGTATAAAAGAGTATTTGAGTTGTGGATTAAATCCTTTGCTTTGGACGAAGAAAGCTGATGTAAAAAAATAAACAAAATGCAATAATTTATTTTCAAGTATTTTGCAAGCATTGTTTGCAATGCTTCCAAAATACTGAAGTAAGCATTTGCAATACTGAAGCAAGCACTGTTTATTTTCAAGTTCAAGGCTTTGGGTATTTGATAATCTGAGAAATTTTGAACATTTGAAAAAAGCATGAGTTCTACCATTCTAAGGAAACCTGATTATGATAACATTTTCTCATCTGGATGAAGATTTAATGAAATGTGAAACAGAGATCTAAGCTGGTTTGAATATGTGCAGATAAGACATCTAACAACATTGTTAGCAAACATTAGAATAAAGCAAAAAAAAAATTGAATTCAAAGATGCAGTTGTTTAGAAAAAAATATAAACTGTCCAAAATATATAACTGATTATAAAAAAAATAAATTTTCATCTACAAGTTAATAATATAAATAATTGCATGACCTTAAAAGTAGTCTAAGTACTTCTGAAAAACAGAAATATTTCTGGAAAGAAAATCAGTCACCAATTTTCTATATGCATAAATATAGGAAGGAAGTTTTACATATTAAGAGAGAAGAGATGTGGGATTTCCAAGAAGCTAAAAATAATGAATATAAATTATAGCCCAATCTGTTGAAGATATAAATCTCAAGTAGATTTTCCTATTCACTTATAGTGGACATTTTCAAAAACAAAGAATATATTTTGTGACAAATCAAATACTGAGTTTTCTCATTTTTTAACTAATATTAGACTATGAAACCTCAACATAGGGAAACAATTTCTTGCATGCCTGTTGTATCTAGGATAGCCTAAAAGGTGGGGGGGTGGGGGGACCAGTTTAAAAAGAAAGATTGTCCAACCTTTGAATCTATTCATTACTTGTAAGGACAATTGCATTTGTTGACAACAATGAAAAGAGATAAAAACTGGGCATATTTAATTAGAAATACTATCTGCTAATTATTATTTTTTTAAAAAAAATAGGGACACGATTGTAGATTTTTACAAATATGTGTATTTGGCATGGTGGGACATTTACAGAGCAATCCTATGCAGTCTTATTCAAGCTGTAAATGTTACAGTGAACGGTGAGATTTAAACATAGGTTTGCTGCCAAAAGTTATCAATGCATATATAATTTGCATTTCAATGTTAACAATAATCAAGGGGAAAAACCTCTACAGCAGTGTTGTCCAAACTTGGCCACTTTAAGATGAATGGACTTCAACTCCCAGAATTCCCCAGCCAGCCACGGGAGTTGAAGTCCACTCATCTTAAAGTGGCCAAGTTTGGACAACATTGCTCTACAGCTTTTCCCAACACAACTGAGAATATAGCAAAGTCTCTCCCCCCCCCCCCCCCCCCCATTTAGGACCCACTTTTCTACAATCCAGCAGAAAGTCCTGCTTTCTCCTCATTCCTTCCCAATGTGTAATGGCCTCTATCCTAATTTGCCTGGGAATGCTGAAAATGGCAGCCCCAACATACATTTGAACAGACCTCATCAAAAACTAAGTTCAGCCGGGCAAGTCACGGCAAGGGATGCTCCAGGGCACCTTTTGTTTCTTTTACTAAGGCTTGTAAGCAGCATTCATCCTTGCTCAACAGCTGGACGTTCATCAGGTGGCACTTCCTTCCCTCAGGGAGATGAAATTTGAAGACATCTGCCACGCTGAATTTCCACCTGCTGCCATTTGGGCCCCTTGAAACCATCTTGCCCCAACCCTATCAGCCATACCTGGATCCTTGAGCGGGGTAGCAACTCTTAATATGGAAACTTCCCTAGCAACCCCTTGGTAGCCTGCAGGAGCTCTACTTTAAGAGGTAGACGCCTCCCCCCGCCCGTCTCCTCAGGCACCCCGCCTGCGTCCACTTTGCTCCTCACCGTGACTCCCAACTTCGTGAAGCTGGTCGCTGCCAAGGAAGACGATCGCCTTTCCCGTCCTCTCCTCCCGCCCAGCGCCTACTGAATACTCGGCCCGAAGCTGCGGAAAGCCCTCCAAAAGTCCCATCGGGGATGGAGGGTGAAGCGCCGCCACTTGCCCGAGCGGCAGGTAGCGAAGGGACCTTCGGCAGAAGCCCGCCGCTCGGCACCCGATCGCTCCGTCAGTCTCGGCAGCGTCTTCGAGGCTGGCCGTCGGTTGCCATCTAGTGGCGACCGGCCAGATCGCGCCGAGCCGAAGGCTTTCGGCCGAGAAATGCGCGAAGTCGCGCGTAGCGCACCTGCTTATCCGTTCAGTTTAGTTCAGCATTAATTATCGGTCAAAAACACCCATTTATATCCCGCTTCTTTAATTCTTAGCGTAGCGCTGAAGGCGGCCAATAGTACTGGAAAAAAAATAAGCCTGTGTTCGCCCAAGACCTCCGCTAAATGGGGTCCGGTAGTTAGTGATTCACTGGCAACATTTGCATAACAGGCTTATGGTGATGTATCGAACTGGTCCAGTTTTCTGGGTTCTCTCGACCCACTAACCGTAAACTAACTATATAGGTTGAATCTGCATGACTAGCTAGGCTAAAATGAGGTTCAGTTCAACACAATATTCTGAGCCATAAACTAACCAACCATACGTATTGTGCAGACCCAGCCCAGGTAGTCAATCTGTGTTTCTCAGGAGCCCAGCAAATTGAATGAAGTTCAATTAGTTAGCACAGTGAGTCCAAACTGTAGGCCATACGCTGCCACTGCCATGCTCTCTGAATCACATGTGGCTGTGATCCCTGTAAGCTGCCTGTAAATGCCCCATTACCAGCATCCCATAACCCACAAAGATGCTCTACATGTGCTCCCATAGTGCTTTCCCCACCCATCAGAGCTACAATTTAAGTTGCAGCAATGATGCCTAGATATGCTTCTATACACGCAGCATATGCTAATCCACAACAGTTTTAGACAAATCTGTGTGGCTGTAGTGTGGTTAAGGTGCTGGAGTTAGGACCGGGGAGATGTCCCTAGTCTACCAGGGAAGCGCATTGGAGTTTTAGTTTTTTTTTTTTCAAAAGAAGTACTGAGAACCTCATGGATTAAAAAGCTGTTTGTTTACACTATGTAGGAATAAAATAGGCCACTGAAAAAAAAAATAGATTAGCTGATGCTTAGGAGAGGGTATTGGTCCAGTGAATTTTAACCTTTTTTTTTTTTAATGTCTAAACCATGGCTTCTTTCTCTCCCTATCCAGGGACCTTTTCTCTTATCTCTCCTCCATCCTCTTTTGTTCTTTCTTTTCTCTTTTAGGGCTATGCAGCTCCTTGGATTGGGTTTCAGAAAAAAAGTACTTTGAAGCTATGTGTGATCCCAGGAAAAGGCGGAGCAGCTTTATAGAGTAACAGAGTAGTTCTGTGTTTCTGCTCCTGGGTGCTTGGAAATCTAATCTGAAGCACTGCATGGACTTACAGTGGTACCTCGGGTTACGAACTTAATCCATTCCGTGACTCTGATCGCAGCTCGAGTTGGTCGCACCACGAGGCAAATTTTCCCATAAGGTTCAATGTAAATACGGCTAATCCGCCCTCCGAATTTGGTCGCACCACGAGGCAAATTTCCCCCAAAACACACCACAAGCCTCACCGAACGTCTCCTTGCTACTGCGATCTCGCCCACAGGAAGCTGCGACCGCGTGGCAGCAGGGCAAATGGCTGCGGATCCGGTTCATAGCTCGAGGCGGAGTCCGCACGTCGAGGTAAATTTTTGGGGCCGGAGCTGATCGTATCTCGAAAAATTCGTAAGGAGGGGCGTTCGTAACCCGAGGTACCACTGTACTCTCTTTCCTTCTCTTTCCAGTCTAGCTCAGTCTCACCTCATTTCCAACCTCCTCCTCCTCCTCCAATATATTTTACATGCAATCAATTTTTATTATTCTTAATTCCATGGGGCGGGGGGTTAACACTACCCTTGTTTGGGATGTGGCTTGTCAGGTATATACAAAGAGAAATGTATCTGCACACACAAATGTAACACAGAGAGGGATAAATCTCCAGGATTCGTTTCAGCTGGAGTTGGCAACCCTAGGTTGACATGGACAGGAAACTGACATGTATAAGTTTTTGGTGTTTTTAATTTTTCTTGGTCTACTCTTCCTTTCAGGGAGGTAATCTTCCATTCAGAATCATCTTTTTTTGTGTAAATATGATATATAGTTTAAGCTATAGTTAAACCATTGGTTCATCTAATCTAGTGTTACCTACAGCATTCTACTACAGTTGCAATTGTATACATTCTAATTTGAGACCAAGTTCTGTTACTTTAAGTAGATCTGTATAGGACACAATCTGAATTTGGAACTTCTTGCAGGACAGCCATATGATTACTGCTAAGTTACAGTTTCTCCCTGAGTAAGCACCCCTCTTCCTGTCACTTTACCATTCTTGAACTAGGACAAGGCCTCTCTTCCTGTACAGCAGACATGCAAAGCAGTCAAGCGGCCAAGCAGTCAAGCAGTTCATGAGATGGCTGCATTGTTTTTAACATCAAATTTCTCCACTATCTTGTTAATAATAATATTGCTGATGATTTTTAATTGTAGTTTTTAACATTTGGATTTTATGGTTGTTTTTATTGTAAGCCACATAGAGTCACTTGATTGTGAGATGGGCAGCTATATAAATGTGAGAAACAAACAAACAAACAAACAAACAAACATTTTTCCAAATGTTAAATACTTTTTTCCCCCTAAAGGCATTAAGTATATCTTGTAAAGAGTCCAGATGTTTTCCTTGGTTTCCTTCCAACTACTTTGGCTATCCATCCTGCTATTCCCATTTACGCTCATTAAATTTCAATGAATCTAAATGAAGGATCAGCAAACCACTTACTACTATTATCAAGACAGCAGCTGGTTAATGCTGTTTTTCAGCCATGATAACAGAATGTTTTTCTTTTAAGAAGTACAGCAGAGAGACTTTAGAAAAGAGACTTGGGGAAGTGTAACAGGGACAATGTTTCCCATATTAAACAAATTATGGGGCTCTCTTAAAGATCTCGGAGAGAACGGCTGATTTGAGTTAGATTTCTAGCAGATGTGACATTAGTTGGAATCTCTACTTTTTGGAATGTAGTCTCTAGTGTGCCATTGAAAAATAAGTGTCATCCTCAATCTGAAAAGAAGTTGTGAATGAAAGCACTCAATAGCCACATTAGTATTTTGCAACTATTACAATAAAGATTATTTCCTGTAACAATTCCAAAATAAATCAAATCTTGTTAATATTCCTGAATCTTCTTACCACTCATAGAACTTTTTAGTTTCACAAATTTGACTAAGCCATATCTTAGGGTATCTTGCATTAAGTGTGAACCCCACATACCATGTATCCCCATATATATATGTGTGTGTGTGTGTGCGTGCGCGCACCCCCCCCCCCCCCATTGAGGTATCTGCAGAATCTAGTGATTCTGTCAAAATGGCAAAGCACATTGCAATTAAAAACTCTCCCTAAAAATTCTATTAAAAAATCTGAAATGGTAAACAAGAAATATTTGCTAACCTTTCCCCAAATTGTAACAAGGAGGCCACTTATTCCATAGTCTAGGCCCTGTCATAGAATAGCCAGAATTAGCTATTGATGGATAAGTATATCCATGATGGGAACTGCAAAAGGTGCCTCATTAAACATTGAGAGCATGGTGTGGAGTCTACAGTAATGGGATGCAAGTACAGTCAAGGCTGTTCCTGCAGGTAAGCTGAAGCTAAACTGTGTAAGGGTTTATACAACACAGCAATCCTAGAAAGGAGCTGGTAACCAACATCCAAGGCAGGAATTTCAACACAGTTGATAACAGCATGTTCTGAAAGCACAAGTCACTACCCATTCTGCTGCTTCTGGGCACTTGCATTTTTCAGACCATCTTCAAGGATTGTCACATGAAAAGCATACTGCAATCTTAAACTTAAGATTGCCAGCATGTACAGGAAAAGGCAGAATTAGTTTATCAACATAGGCTGATAAAAGCCCCTCTTTGCCACTAAAGTAATGTGGGTATCTCTTGTCAGGACCAGATCCAAAAGGGCCCCCACACCACAAACTTGATCTTTAAAAGGTCTGATACAGTTCTCAGTTCTTCCCAAGAGCCTTCCCAGCCCTTCTCCAAAGATCTTTAGCAGAGCCCCAGAACCAAGTTTGTTTATTTATTTATATGTCATATTTATATAGCTGCCCATCTCACACAAAGCGGCTCTGTTCATAGAAGACTGTCTTATAAAAAAAAATTGTTTTTGTAGTTCTACCCCATTATCTCATAGAATCCACCTCACCTCTAACCTAACACATAAGATGCTGCCATATTAAATCAATCTATCCAATCAATTATCTTGCTGTATCCATTTGTAGGAATGGGCATGGGAGCTGAATCTGATAGTGAACCTGAGTATGTGGAAGTTGAACCTGGATATGAAGACAAGGGTGGTGGGCTGGCATATGAGAATGTGTGCATCTGTGATAGAAACTGTACTCAGTGTTCTTGTCAAGAGTGATGTATTCCTTCCCAATGACATGTCTATGCAATTTTTAAAGATAATTATGTGCTTTATGGCTTCCTTGCAACCCCTTTGCTTGTTTTTGTAAACTTTAAGCTTTAAATATAACTATATTATTTAGTGGTTTCATTGTATCCTTGAAGATAAAAATAATTGTATGATTTGTGATTTCCTTGATCCTATAGCAGAGGTGGAAGAGACCAGCTACGGTCAGTTGGATGAGGTGGGTCATGGCTTGGGCAACTGACAGAACATACAAGATCTATAAGCCTGAAATGTTATTCTCCTGATAGGATAAGGGGAAGGGGGTTGGGGTTAAGATAAGTTTAGATAATGAGTAATAATTAATGTATAGCAGAAGGAAGTTGTGAAGGACACAGAAACCCATTTTTGGTTGAAGTCACAGTGACTTGGTGAAATACATAATTTTATAAGAAACACCTGCAGATGTTTGTAAGAAGTTAACCAGTTTCTTTGCTTAAACTGTCACGTGGATCCTGCAAAGAAAAAGTATATAAGCTATGTAAAATCCGTAACCAGGACTCCCTCCATTAGGTGGAAGTCTCCAGTTTGTTTACAGCTCTCAAATAAAGTGGATAGAAAAAGTCTGATTTTCGTCTTGGTGTTCTGTTCACGTCGCACCAAATCCCGAACCTGGTAATTAGGATCAATTGGATGAACCCAAACATAATCATATATTCTAATTTGCATAATTCTATATAGGTATCAGCCCTTGGAGTTAGGCCAGATCAGGCAACAGATTCGACAAGAATGACTAGAACTCTCCTTTATTGATATAGGCTACAGGGATAGAAGCTTGAAATCCTGGTACCATTCTCCCTCTCTCCCTCTTAGATCCAAGTGAGTTAAGGCAGAGTCAATTAAGTTTCTTTCTAATGTTCT
Organism: Liasis olivaceus; assembly: GCA_030867105.1. Lineage (NCBI taxonomy): Eukaryota > Metazoa > Chordata > Lepidosauria > Squamata > Pythonidae > Liasis > Liasis olivaceus. Next base: position 43,542,781 of record CM061349.1, read on the forward strand.
CTTCCTGTCTTGGGCTTAAAACATGTTTTCCTACTGCTGTCACATAGTTTCTTCAAGATCATATTTGTGGATTGTTGTTGTTGTTATTATTATTATTATTATTTTGATTTAGAGGCCTCCCAATTCCTTAGCAACTCTAAGTGCCTTACAATTAAAACAAACAAACAGAAGGGTTGCATTCCTACCCTGTTTAAGTTTGTTTTTGCTGCCTCCGGTGACATAATAAACAGTTTGTGCTTTGTTGGGATTATATGCTGATTTCTGGTTTAAATGAACTCAGGGAAATCTGTGAGAGAATTTTTTTCCCCCACAAGAATTAAAAGGGCTTATTTAAATATGTTCAAATATAAAAAGAAAATAAAAGAATCAATAGAAGAGTTTCTCAGTGAAGACAGCAAAATGCTGGCAGGTAACAGAGAAAAGGCAGAGCGACCGAACTCCTATTTTGGTTCTGCTTTTTCCAACAATAAAATATATGTTCCACCAGGAAATTGTGAAGGGCAGGAAGAAGTTGCAGCACTGAAGCTTGAGAATTATAGAAATACAACCAGAGAATATTTCTTTAGTCAGAATGAGTAAAATCTCTAACACCAGGTAACTCGATCCTACAGAAGGAATTAGCTGATGGTCTGGCTGAATTGTTATTATAATTTTAAGAAATCCTGAAGTACTGGTGAAGTGTCAGATAACTGGAGAAGAGCCAATGTTCCTATTTTCAAAGTGGGTTGGGGTGGCAGAGAAAAGGAAGATCCAGCAAACTACAGGCCAGTCTGACCATAATATCTGAGAAGGTTCTAGAACAAATCACTAAAAAATTTATCTGTGTGCGCTATGAAAACAACTGGTAGTTACCAGAAGCCAGCATGGATTTGTCAAGAACAAAACTTGCTAGATTACCTTATTTCATTTCATTTCATTTTATTTTGATTGATTGATTAGGTAGATTGGTAGATTGTGGGAATGCTGTAGAAATAACATATTTTGACTTTAGCCAAATATCTGGAAAAAAAAAAAATCTCCATGACTTGCTGATTAGAAAGACAGGTATGGTCTGGATGGAATAATAATTAAGTGGCTACATAGCTGGCTCAAAAATAATACTCATGGACACTCTCTGAAGAGCACTTATGAATGATTCCTCATGAAACTGAACAGATTTATCAAGTGGAGTGTCATAAGGAACGGTCTTGAATCTTGTACTTTTCAGTTTTTTTTATTAATACATCCCTTCATCCCTTGACTACAAAAAAAAAAAAAAGAAGAAGAAAGAAAGAAAAAGAGAAAGAAAGGCAAGTTTAATTTTAAACTGCACTCACAGTTCCAAATGATAGGAAGTAGCTGTTTTCCTTTATTTTGCATTGGTCAGACCCCACCATGAATATTGGTTTCTAGTTCTGGGTATCCCATTTTCAGAAGAATTCAGAGAAATTAAACAGGTTCAGAGAACATCAACAAGGAAGATTGGAAATTCAAAACAATTATAATGAGAGACTGAAGGAGCTGTGTATGCTTAGCCTTACAACTGAGGGGGTATATAGTAGCCTTCCTCAAATACTCAAATAACTCCTCGGAGATTATCAAGAGAGATCTGTTATCTCCTGTTCCAGAGTGCAGGCCCAGACCAAATGGATTTAAGTTACAGGGAGTCCCTGGGTTAAGAATGTCCGGTTTATGGACGGCCCATAGTTAAGAACAGAGCCTATTGTAGCAAAATTTGAGTCAAATACACAATAATTCGAATTAAATACACAATGATTTGAGTTAATTACACAATACTACTTATACAGTATTACAATAATACTGTTCCGCTTATATACACATTCTACTTAAGGACAGATCTTGGGAATGGAACTCATTCTTAAACTGGGGACTTCCTATACAGGAAATCAGATTTCATTTGAATGTTAGTGGGGAAAAAAGGCTTTTGTTTCTTTTTTGCCCTCTGGTGTGTTTCAGATGCCAGTCAATTATGCCCACTTATTTCATCTGTCTTGCTCTCTCAGCCAAATGGAGTTAGGATTAGTGGTTGATGAATGCAAATGTATGTACCCATGCTGTAGTTACAACAAAGATATCACACCAATCAATTATGTCCAGTTCAACAATTATGTAAGAGATGGTCTGCTCTTCATTGGGTGCTTTTAAGCAAAGGCTGGCTGGCCATCGGTCTGGATGCTTTAGGACAGTGTTTCGCAACCTTAGCAACTTTAAGATGGGTGGACTTCAACTCCCACAATTCCCCAGCCCGTCATGCTCGCTCGGGAATTCTGAGAATTGAAGTCCACCCATCTCAAAGTTGCCAAGATTGAGAAAACACTGCTTTAGGAATTTGGGGTCCTGGACTGATGAACCCCATCTTCTAAACTGTCTGATTGTAAGATTCTAAGTTACCAGCTTCTGGGAAAGCTCGTTATAATCCAACACAATTGGAAGGAATCAGGCTTGGAAAGACCGCGCAGGGCTGAAATTAAGCGCCTATTCCTTTAAGAAACAGGCGCAGCCTGGCTCGCTCTACCACCGCTTGCTGTACGGGTTCTACGGCAACGAGGAACGGCGCTTCTGACTGTTCTAAGACTAGTTGTCGCGGAGCCTTCTGGTAGCTGTAGTTTTCTCTCGACGCCGAACGATTGGTGCCTCGGGACATTCGAACTACGATTCCTAGGATGCTAGGCGCCTGAGGGGCACTGGCGCCTTGCGAGGCCGCTCTCTCTCGGTGGCAGGGCGGCTAGTTTAAGTTGCCATAGCGGCGGTGGGGCGGGTGTTGGACAGTTGGAGCCGGAGGCGTCGGGGAGTCATGCTTCTTTCCTGACAGCTATTCTCATGTGAGAAGGCGCGGGTTAGTGCCGGGATCAGAGAAGTGTCTGGGGCCCAGTGTGGAAATGTGTGACAGGGAATGTGAATGAGAGAGCGAGAGAGGGTGCATCCGCTCGTGACTTCGGCGCAGGCGGGGGGTTGGATTGATCGTGGTCGTACTGGTGGGACCCGAGTTTCGGGTGACTGAAATTCGGCCAGGAAGGCGTCTTATAACAACCGGAGAAAAGAAGTCTTGCAGCACTTCAAAAGGCCAACAACTTTGCAGCCCGATTGTGTGCATCAGAAGTAGAAATGGTTCATGTTTTACCCAGCCTTCTTCCTTCTACCATCCTAGTCTGGTATGGCTCTGATTCAAGGGGTAATAAGTAATTTGACCACGATAACTCGGTAGTAAACCTTGTGGACTTCAGCAGCTTTGCACTAGGGAAGGTGGCAATCCTTTGCCTGCTGAGTTAGGAGGAAGAGCCCTTGAGCAAAATGGGATGCAGAGGTTGAAGTGCCTTTAGAGTAAACTCACAACTCTCTTGGTATTTGATCTGTGCTTAAGGCAACATAGTATAGCGAAGGTTTAAAACTGAAAATGAAAGTGTCTTCAGATTATATTTCTGCATATGAAGACTTAACTGCATACAGTATGTATTTTTGTAAATGCTGGAATAAGTGTGTGGCTTATAAACGAAAACTTTTTTTTGCTACCTGATTTGGAAGAAGTTTGTCACCTGCTGTTACTCATTTTACTACTCCTGTGATGTGATTCTCTATTAGCTATTTGTGATGGTTCCCAGATTTCCCTGCTGTATATTCCCTGTTGTATATTCCATCCATGTGGTTATGTAAGGCTGCCAACCTATATATATATGCTTAAGAGTTGGTTCTATTGAAATCCATAGTCATTCTTAATTTTGAGAAGACAGGTAAAAATTAGCATTATTAAACATTGTGCTGGGTGAGAGAATTAACCTTCCCTTCTAGAAAAAGTGTACTCTAGCAGTACAGTGTTCATGTTTGTTTGAGGCATATCATCACTGAATTAAATAGATTGTAAACCCTTCCTTCCTTCTTCCTTCCTAGGTGGATGAGACAGTGTGATAGCCTTTGTATGCACTTGGTGCTGTACTGGGATGAAAATGGGAACGATGCTTATAGCTGATGATATTCTACGTTTAATACAAGCCTTGGGCATATTCTGTTTGTTCCTGAATCATAATATAGTGTGGTCCTGATTACTATAACAAAGCTTTCCCTTGCTCCCTTTCGACCTACTTTTTCAACAGTTGTATGCTGTTTAATTTTATAGTGGCTAAACAGAAAGTGGTTCAGCACATATAAATGTTCCCCTAAGCTCTTAGTTTGACTCAACTTCCTTTTTCCTGTTGATTGCAGGCTGGAGAAGTTGTACTTGAAGTTTCCTAAGTGTCCTATTGCTAATAGTCTGCTAGGGTGTGGCTTTTTTCATACATGCCCTGTCTACATTTTATTTGTAATTGCTTTGTGACATTCTGTGGTTAGGGGAGTAAACTGTGTTCTGGGGGATTGTGAAGTTCCCTGGCAGTGTACTGGAGCTTCTTAACTGTGAAGATTGGTAATGGTGCATGCATTTTTCAGACTAGCCTTTCCACTAATTTACTACTTTATCAAAAGCAGGGATTATTGAATATGTTCTAAGCTTTGCTCTCAATTCACATGAACCGGTTTTGGGGTGCTCTTGCTTCACATGAGAATTTCTATATGAACTAAGTGCATGCCCAAGAATTTTGACTTTGATTTGGGAACCCCAGTCAGGCCATGGGTCTGCTCTAAGGTAGATCACAATTGTATCATTATAGTATTATGGTAGAAATACATGATAAGAAAAATCATTGGTTACATAATGAATATTTGGTTTACAGATAAATTTTGTGTCTGAAAAGGTCAAAGGTTCCTACTTACCTTAGTACAATCTGCAGTGTAGAGATATAGTATATATACATGGTTCTTCAGTAGAAACTAGAATGGGTAAGAGCATTCTGACTTTGAACTGATTGGTCAGAGAGATGCTAAACTTTTCTTTACTGGATATATTCAAGTAGAGGCTGGCAACCATCTTTCAGAGATGTTTTAATTTGGATTTCTATATGGAGCAGGGGTTGGATGCAGTGGCCAAAATGATCCTGTCTAACTCTGTGAATGTATGAACTAATATAAGCCATAAAATAATGTTTTAGTAAGTAGAATAATCAGTCCAATTCTGTTTCAGAAAAAAAAGAAAAGATATTGTAAACACTCCTAACTGGGTTGCCTGATTTTTAGACGGATAGATTTAGCCAGCTTTCTCTTTTTCTTCTTTTAATACTGCCATTGGCAATGAATTTGAGTGAGCCTTTCTTTTGCTGTTTAGTAATGTGGGTTCTGAATGAAGCGTTTGTTTTTGGAGATGTTGTACTAAAACTAGTAGTTTTTAGAAGTTTCTCTTTATGGCTAGGACCAGTGCAGGGTTTGTTGTACTGATTATCAGGTCATTAGGACAAGTTGCTATTTGCTATACCATAATAATATGTGAATATAAACTTTGTGTGTGCATGATGATGTTGTTATATGTCTGGACGATTGTATATATGCATATGTAAGATTCTTCAAAACCACTACAAGAGGAAGTACAGTGATATCCATGAAAATCAGAGTCATGAGAGAAGGTTAACAATCTTGAAACAATTAGTTACTATGATATTTCTTTCAAACACTCCCTTTCATTTTTTCTGTTGTCCACTATGATTTCTAATCATCAAATCCATATATCATAATTTCATTTTTTTTCTGTTTCATGCAAAAAGTCCAAGAAAGGCTTCCAATTAGCATTAAAATTACTTAGTGTCTTTTCTCTAATCAAAGCTGTCACTTTCTCAATTTCAGCCAACTCTATCAACTTCACCATCCATTCTTCCATTGTAGGTAATGTCAAGTCTTTCTACCTTTGTGCATATAGAAGCCTCGCTGCTATTATCCTATATAGAAACAAAGTTCCATGAGTTTTTTCCAGCTGTTTGTCCATCAGTCCCAAAAGAAAGGTACCTGGTTTTGATTGTATATTAATCTTTAAAATCTTCTGAATTAAATTATGTATTTGATTTCAATTTTTAAAGCTTTTTTACAAGTCTGCCAAACATGATAGAAAGTCCCCTCTTGTTCACATTTCCAACATAAATTTGAAGTACCATTATACATTTTAGATAATTTTGCTGGTGACAAGTACCAATGACACACCATTTTATTAAAATTCTCTTTAAGATTGTAACACAGTGTAAATTTTAGTCCTTTCATCCACATATTTAAACAGTGGAAAATATTTCTTGACCATCTTTCCTTTGGAACTCTTTCATGTACCTGAACACTGATATGTCTTCCCTCAGCCATTTTTTCTCCATCCCTAGTTCTTTCAGCCTGATGTCTTCATATGTTCCTTGACAACATGTCCTCTTTGTTGCCCTCCTTGGAACTTGTTCTAACTTGTTAATATCCTTTGGGAAATGGAAAACCCAGAATTGTATATAGTACTGCGATCTCAACAGTGCAGGATAGAAAAAATAAGGACATGTGTGCTCTCTGTGATGATAATGATAATAATATCTGAACATTTTGAGAATAGAAGAAAAGAAAACTAAATACAATGGATCTATAGCAAAAAAGAAAGAAGAAAGAAAAAAAATACAATGACATAACAAGATTGTATTAAAGTAGCAATTCCTGTCCTCTTTTTCTCCATGTCATGGTATTATTTTTATACATACCACTTTGCACCATAGAATTATACTGCAGATAAGTTAGTTATGTGCTGCTAAGTGATTGTGTGAAGGGAAGGCTGTTGCAAAATGTGCATGCTTCTTATCCAGGACTTTATTTCTAACACTTTAAAGAGGAGAATGCCTGGCTGGATAACATGCACTATGCTACGTTAATAGTGTGGTTTCTTTGGGTATGATTTAGAATGTTGGATGAACCTAGCTGTTCTAGCTTGTAACTTGTGGTTTTGTGTGATATATGAACCAGGCTTCTGTGTAGTTATCCCACTAAATGGGTCTGGGCAGCTGTTTAGTGACTGAGGGCTGCATTTAACATTTTGAGGGGTTGAAGGTTGCAAAAAAGATGGGACTACCCATATATGTGGCAGGGTTGGGGTAGTGCTTTGGTATGCTTCTCTTTTTAACAAAGATATGTCTGTGCTACAACTTTCATTGTAGTCTTCATGTGTTTCCCATCTGAAAATGACAGGAAATTATGCTGTTGGGTTTCAATAATCATGTCAGGAGAACTGTAAGAATGAAAACGGAGATTGAGGTGCACCACAGATCACAAGTTGCCCACCCATGCATAAATACTTCATAGGATCCTTTTGTGACAGAACTGTCATTTTTATTAAGATAGGTGCAGCTGAACATAAGATTAGGCTGTTGATTTCATAATTTTAGAATTAGTGCTTTAATTGAGAAACCCTCTTGTTTAAATTTTAACTTTAATATAGTGTTCCATTATTTATTCCATTTGGAGTGCTAGATTGAACATGATAGCAACAATACCAAATGCTACACTTTACATCTTGAGATTGACTTTGAACTGAAGACCTCATGACTGAAACATCTGGCCTTCCTTCCCTTTTTCTTGATGAAACAGTTCTAGAGAATTTGAAATTTTGCCCATTTTTTCCATAAAAATTTAGGTGATCCTAATGAAAATATTGTGGCAAGAAATTTGGGATTTTTTTTTTCTCAAGAGCCAGTATGGTTGATTACTTTTTATATGCTTAAGATTACAAACATAATTTTGTTGTTGTTTAGTAGCATCTGATTCTTTGTGATCTGGGAGGACATCATTTCAGCAGAATAGTCTGTTCATAACTGCTTCTTTGAGATATTGTAAGCTCATGCTTGTATTATCATTGATAATACAATGTAGTTTCAAAGGCAACTGAAAACGAGGATGACCGAGGACAAGATGGCTAGATACTATCAATGATAGTATCTAGCCATCTTGTCTTCGGTCATCCTCGTTTTCAGTTGCCTTTGAAACTACACCTTCATATTTAGTATTCATAGTGAGCAGTCTGGATTTGCTTCATCTGTATTGTATAGTATTCTGTATTGTCCAGAATATTCTCAATATTTTTCTCAAGCACCACAATTGAAAGGCATCAATTTTGCTTTGTTCATCCTTTCTGATGGCCCAGCTTTTGCAGTCATATGTTATAAGTAGGAACTCCATGGCCCTGAAATTATGTACCTTGATTGTTAGTAGGATGTTCTGCACTTTAATATTTTGTCTAGATTTGTCATAGTTTTCCCCCAAGAAACATATGTCTCTTTATTCTATGGCTATATCACCATCCCTATGAATTTGTGATCCTAGAAAGATAAAGTCTGTTACCAATTCAGTTTCTTCATTGCTATTGTATTTACATTGAGCTGGCATGGTGAGTTGACATGACGTTTAGTTTAATTAGTTTAGTTTAAGCAGGCAAGCTTCTACACTTTCTTTCACCTTCAACAAGTGATTCCTTAAATTTTGCTCAGTTCCAATCATCAAAGTGATATCAGCATATTTTGTTGATGTTTCTCCTAGTAATTTTGATACCAATTTCTATTTTTTTCTAGTCCACCGTTTCTCAGATATTTATATGTGTGTGTGTGTGTGTGTGTATTTCAAATGTAGTCAGCACCCATCTCACTCAATGAGCAACTCTGGGCAGTTTACAGTAAAGACAAAAATAAATACGGGTTAAAATACTGATCAAAATACAATAAACCAATCTTCAATTAATAAATAATATCTTCTAAGGTAATTGATGGTAAGTGACAGTTGTTAACCTGTGAGAGCATCTTCAAGGTGCCAGCCACCCCCAGGGATGGTTACTACTCCTCACACCCCACATCAGTTGCCAGAGCCACGTCTTCACCCCTTTCTGGAAGGCTGGGAGAGTGGGGGCCTGCCTCACTGCTGGGGTGATATGTATGTATGAATATAAATAAAATATATGAACAAATACAACTTTGGCACTCTCCTCTCCCATTTTGAACCATTCAGTTACTCCATATTTGTTCTATGTTTCTAGGTCATTCTTCAATAAGTAGATAAGTAATGTGGTGCACTCATATTTTTAAATCCTAGCCACCATGTGTAGTGGTCTATATAGTAAAAAAATGTTTGTGTAATCAGTAAAGCAAAAAATAGATGTCTTTCTGGAACTGCCTTTCCTTTCTGATTGTTGGTGGGACGTTAACAATGTGATCTCAGTTCTGAATCTGGCTTGTACATCTAGTAGTTCTTGTTCCATGTGTGGTTAAAATCTGGATCACAAAATCTTGAACAATATTTTTTTATTTATTAATTGAATTGACATGGCTGCCATCTATCCATTGAAACTTTGGATGGTGAACAGAATAAAAACAAAATCCATAAAATCTTCCCCAAAGAAACAACAACAAAAAATGATCTCACTAGCATATGAGAGAAATGCAGCTGTTTGGTAGTCAGAACGTTCTTTAGCTCTGCCCTTATTGGTATTGGAATATGCATTGGTCTTTCCCAATACCTTTGCCACTTGTATTCCTTATTTGTTTACAAACCACATATATCACTTTAATTGTATCACCTTGTAAGATTTTAAGGAGTTCTGATGCTGTTTCATCAATACCTATAGTTTTTGTTGTTATCAATATCTTCTAGAGCCAATTTGACTTCACTTTCCAGAATGTCTGGCTATAGTTCAGTGGTCAAACCTTTTTATGTATCATCAGTTTTAGCATATTTTTGAATAGTTCTTCCATATACTCCCACGTCCCTTCCTTATATTTTCTAACTCCAGTACATCTTTGCAATCTTTGTCTTCTATCATGCCCATCTTTCCATAACAGTTTCTAATGATTTCTCTAATTTTTAAAAATAAATCTCTTGTCCTTCCTGTTCAATTATTCTCCTCAGTGTCTTTGCACTACTTATTTATATATAGCTCCTTGTCTTTCTTGCTTTTCTCCAGGTCTCAGCATTTGACAACTCTTCCTCTATCACTGTTCTCTTTTTCTTTCTGCTTTTTTTCAGCTATTTTCAACGTATCAGTAGATAACCATTTTGCCTTAATTTGTTTTTTAGCATGTTGGGATATTTTGCTTGCTTCATCTTTAATGATGTATAATCATCAGTATAATTCTGATGACAGAGTACAAAATAAATGAACTCAAATTTTAAGAAAATCAAATACAGAAGTAGTAAATCTGTAAGAAAAAAGAGCAAAGCCAGTGCTGTGTTGTTCTTTAAAGGCAAAAAATTGATTTGAGGAAGTTTAGAAAATACTAATAATAGATAGCTAGTGAGGGATTAAAAAAAACAAACCAAAAACAAACTTACAGAAGAATCTCCTATAGTATCTTGTATAACTGTGCTACATTATAGAGCTTTGAAGTTATTGCCCTATAATCTTGTGAATGTCATGCAGAACAGTGGTCAAAATTGAAACATGTCAGTGTAAATACTCATTCAGTTTGTGAGAAATCCTTGCTCTTTCAAAAATAAAACAAAACAAAATAAAAACAAAATGATTTCTCATTCTGGGTTATACAATGTAAAGGCTTTCCAGTGTTGAGCCTAGTTCTTGATCACTATCTTTTCAACACTGGGGTGTGCCTCAAATTAACCTTGTTTATTACAGTGTGTGTTATCTGTGCTGTGAGTACTTTACAAATTTAGGGCAGAGTTGGTTATCATTATTATACAGATAATAAGATTGTGATATATTAAGGAAATGCCAAAATCTGGGCTATGCATAAACAATAGATCTATATATACTGTATGCTGAATCTACCTGTCCTTCAAGATCTAAGTCTATTTCTAGGTGCCCTCATTGTCAAAGGTGAGGAGGATAGTAATTGGGAATATATATATATATATATTCTCAGTGTTAGTGCCGTATATATGAGTTCTTTCCAAAGAGTAGCGGAAGCAGTAGCCTTTGCAACTTGGACGCTAAGCAAAAACATTTTTATTTTAGAGGTAGAGAACATATAATATTGTGCAGCCCCCTCCTGTTTGTTCGTTTTTTTTGCTATTTGCCTTTGTTTAATTTTTGGAATCTGTCCTTTTCTGTTCCTAGGGTTATGATGCTAATTTTATTGATGTTTAAGGAAAATTTTGCTGTTCACTTAATGTATTGCCTGTCATTTGTTTTGAGATTGGAGCAGAAGAAAAGTAGTACTGTATATATGCGTGCGTATGACTGTCTGCTTTGTTCCTTTTGTGTGTGTGTATGGGTGTATGTGGCTTTGTCATATAATTTATAGGGGGTCATTGAGAACCAACCAAGGCCAATATGCTTTCTGAGTTTGTTTCTTGGTGATATGATAGAAACATGGCAACTGATATAATGTAATAAAATTTACTAATGTGAGTCTTTTTCACTTCTAAGATTCCAATGGCAGATTCATCCAGTGACTCTGATAACTTTCGTCATAGAATTGGAAGACGGGGTCCTATAAGAGCAACCAGAATCCGAAATCATGGAACTGAAGATGTTACAGAGAAGATTCACACTTTAGCAAATACTTTGCAGGTTATTGTGAGCTGTCCACTTTAAAAAGCATTTTGTAGAAATACAAGGAAGAGCTCTAGTTCTATATAATGGAATAATTGTCTTGATTTGTAGCATTGTACCTGGGAGAAGTTTGTTTGTTTAATCTTATTTTTGGCAGTTTACAGTAGTTAAGCAAAGCCTCCCTGCCCCAACCTTAGCCTCTACCTGCCCATAAAGCAGTCGCTATAAATCCAGGGGGATCGTCAAGTCCTGGATCTGCTCTTTCAAAAAGAGTGCCACCCCATCAAGAGACAAGCCTGGAGCAGAACGCCTTGATGAGCATATAGAATATTTTGTTTGGATTCAATCTTAACCACTGTTTCAATATTCTTCCCCAAAAAGGCTAAGTTAGAGACAAAACACTAGTTATGAAGGATGGCTGAGTCTATGGAGGGTCTCTTAAGGAGCAGGTGCACCACGATCTCTTTTGAGACTGCTGGTACCATTCTTATTGAAGTAAGATATTGTTAACCTCCTAGAACCAACCTGTCTATATATAGAGCAACTAGATGGAAACCCTACCTGATGCTTCCTCCCCAAAAAGGATGTTGGCCAACCTAAACAAGGCCACTGGCTGAGAGCCTGATGATGTAATAAAAGAGAAGTAATGACACTTCACCTCTCTTATTGCCAAGGTGTAGGCTTGAACTTGAGCTTCTACCTGTACTCAGTCAGGTTAACCTTGTCTTTTTCCATCAGTGTTCTAGATGTCACTTCTGCTACTTCACTTGGAGCTCCTTGCGACTCTGATAACTTCTATCATAGTTTTGCTTTCCCGAAAAGGAAAAAAGATAAAGTCATAGTCTTAAGTTAGAGAAATGGAAAAGGCAGGGAGTAAGACTTATTTTTTTGAAGGTGACTTGTAACAGTAAAACAGATTTACTGTTAAGCCTCATTTAACAACCACAGTTGGGACCAGCAACTCCATTGCTAAGTGATATGGTCATTAAGGGAGACATGTGACCATGATGGATTTATGACCTCACTTCTGCTGCTGTTAAGTGAGATATCATGTGACTGCAACTTGCGATATTACTGCTTCTCCATTGACTCTGCTTGTCAGAATCCAGCTGTGAAGCACGCAAATGGCCATCATGTGACTGCAGGATGCTGTAATGGTTGAAATGCCTGCTGGTTGCAAAGTGCCCGAATCTTAATCACGTGACTGTGGGGACACTGTGATGGCCATAAGTGCAAGGACCAATTGTAAAGTTACTTTATCAATGCTGTTGTAACTTCGAACAGTCACTAAACAGGGCAGTTGTTAAGTGAGGACTACCTGTATTTAAAGTATGTATGTGTATATATATATATCCAGAGCAGCTGGATAGCATAGTGGTTAGAACACTGCCTTTGATGCAGGAGACCGGGGTTCAAATCCCAGCTGGTACCTACCTTACCAGTAGGGGTCCTTGGGCAAAGACCCCCTAACGCTTCACCTGCCTACCTCAAAATGTGAGAGTGACACGAACTAAGAGAGTCATGCCGGCTCGGATGTCGCCCGGATTAACAAGGTCCGCATCAGATGTTGGGGAACCAGGACAATCTGATGTTAAGTGGGCTACTGGAACAAACCATACATGGACGAGACAAGAGAACTTGGAAATGATGGAATGCTACTACAACAGCAGACCTAATGAGAGGGGATATGTGAAACGTATGAGGGAACTATGGATAGACAGAAGGCCTACATCCACACTAACTGAGAAACAACTAGTTACCCAGCGCTTCAACATAGTGAAGAGGAAGCTGCTCTCACAACTTGAGATAAACCAACTCCACATTACAACCTGGACTCAAGCAGACCTGGAAGAACAAGCAGATGTGCAGGCAACACCTGAAGCTGGAATGTCACTGCCACCCCTTCCATTACAGAGCACAGCAGCTGATATGAGGCATAAGATCATGGATAAACTAGCTACAGTCAACCCTCGAGTCCGATTACCAAGCTCAGTGGAGAAGTACCATCAGATAGTATGCTAGAAGATGCCAACAGAGCCCTCCAGACAATCCCTACTACCACCGTAACTGAAACCAATGAATTGATATATGCTACAGCCGGTGTAATCCTGGAAATGTTTGGCTACACGATCAAGAAGAACAGCAGTACATACCCACCCTGGAAAATGAGATTGGAGGCTAAGATCAAGGCAACTCGGAGAGAAGTCAGTCAGCTGGTGGAACTACAGAAGTGTGTGGAGATTAAGGATAAGACTCGGCTACTGAAAAAATACATGGGCCTCACTCCATCTGAAGCCCTAGAGACTGCTAAACAAAGGCTCACAGCACTGGCTACCAGGCTAAAGAGATACACTAGAGAAGCAGAGGCCAAGAAGATAAATGCCCTATTCTCCAAAAAACCATCCAAAGTGTACTCCCAACTGCAGTGCAACCACAGAGTAGCAGCTGAGCCACCAGCAGCGGAAACTGAACAGTACTGGAAGAACATATGGGAGAAAGAGAAGACGCATAACACCAGTGCAAAGTGGCTGCAGGACCTGAAAGCAGACCACAGCAATCTCCCAGAACAGGAACCAGTCACCATCACAGTAGCAGACGTCCAACAGCGGGTCAAGAACATGAAAAGCTGGACAGCACCTGGCCTGGACATGATCCACACCTACTGGCTAAAGAAACTAACAGCAGTGCATGAACGCCTAGCAGCACAGATGAACCAACTGCTAGCAGCAGGCTCCCACCCAGACTGGCTAACACAAGGAAGGACAGTGCTGATCATGAAAGACCCTCACAAAGGAACAGCACCATCCAACTACCATCCAATAACCTGCCTCCCCACAACATGGAAAGTTCTATCAGGCATCCTAGCTGCCAAGCTACAAGACCATATGGGCCAGTACATGAGCACAGCTCAGAAGGGCATTGGGAACAACACCAGAGGCTCAAAACACCAGTTACTCATAGATAGAGCAGTCACCCGAGATTCAAGGTCTAGGCGGACCAATCTGAGCACAGCCTGGATTGACTACAGGAAAGCCTATGACTCAATGCCGCACACATGGATCTGTGAATGTCTGGCGCTATACAAAGTCAACAGGACACTAAGGACCTTCCTCAAGAACTCAATGGGACTGTGGAAGACAACAGTGGATGTGAACTCAAGACAGCTTGCACAAGTGGCCATCAAGTGCGGCATATACCAAGGTGATACCCTGTCCCTACTGCTGTTCTGCATAGGCTTAAACCCCCTCAGCCAGATAATCACAAGGTCTGGATATGGGTACAAGTTCAAGAGTGGAATCACCATCAGCCACCTCCTCTACATGGATGACATTTAGCATACAGCTTGAGTGAACGACACATCAACTCATTGATCCACCTGACACGGATCTACAGCGAGGACATTGGGATGTCATTCAGACTGGAGAAGTGTGGCAGGATGATAGTAAAGAGAGGGAAGGTAGTTAAGACCGATGGAGTGGAATTACCAGTGGACCACATAGCAGACATAGAGACCAGCTATAAATACCTTGGTGTCCCACAGTCACATGGGAACCATGAGGAGGAGGCAAGGAAGACAGCAACATCCAAGTACCACCAAAGGATAAGACAGGTCCTGAAGAGCCAGCTCAATGGGAAGAACAAGATCCATGCCATCAACATGTATGCCCTGCCAGTCATCAGATACCCTGCCGGTATAGTGAGCTGGCCAAAGGAAGACATGGAGGCTGCTGATGTGAAGACCCAGAAGCTCCTCACAATGTATGGAGGTTTCCACCCCAAATCCAACACCCAGAGACTGTACAGCAGGCGCAAAGAGGGCGGGCGGGGTCTGATGAGTGTCAAAGCCACTGTCCTGGACGAAACCCGAAGTATCCAGGAGTACATCAGTAAGATGGCACCCAAAGATGAGCTGCTGAGAGAATGCCTCAGGCAGCAGCAGACAAGGCAGGAGGTTCAAGCAGAGGAAGTGCCATGGCAAGACAAGCCCCTGCGTGGGATGTACCATCGACAGATAGCTGAGGTGGCTGACATTGGGAAATCCTATCAGTGGCTGGAAAGGGCCGGACTAAAAGACAGCACTGAGGCACTGATCATAGCAGCACAAGAACAGGCACTAAGCACCAGATCCATAGAAGCAGGGGTCTACCACACTAGACAGGATCCAAGGTGCAGATTGTGCAAAGAGGCCTCAGAGACAGTCCAACACATAGTGGCAGGGTGTAAGATGCAGGCAGGAACAGCATATACTGAACGGCACAGCCAAGTAGCTGGCATTGTGTACAGGAACATCTGCACAGCGTATGGGCTAGACCCCCCCCAAGTCCAGATGGGAGATTCCACAGAAGGTCACGGAGAATAACAGGGCTAAGATCCTGTGGGACTTCCAGATCCAGACGGACAGGCAGGTACTGGCTAATCAACCAGACATCGTGGTAGTAGACAAAGACCAGAAGACAGCGGTAGTGATAGATGTAGCAGTGCCAAGTGACAGCAACATCAGGAAGAAGGAGCATGAGAAGCTGGAGAAGTACCAGGGCCTGAAGGAGGAAATCGAGAGGATGTGGAAAGTCAAGGCCAAAGTGGTCCCAGTGGTGGTAGGAGCACTCGGGGCCATGACTCCTAAGCTGGGAGAATGGCTCCGACAGATCCCAGGAACAACATCAGAGCTCTCTGTGCAGAAGAGTACAGTGCTAGGAACAGCTAAGATACTGCGCAGAACCCTCAAACTCCCAGGCCTCTGGTAGAGGACCCGAGATTGAGGAAGACACATACCACCCATAGGGGTGAAAGGGGATTTTTTTTTTTTTTATATATCTACAAAGCCTTTCCACTAAATGGTCAAGATGATTTGTAACACGTTAAAAGCCACAACATTTGTTTTTAAAAAAAGACTATTTAAAAATAAAGTTAAAAGTCTATGACTGATTATATGCTTTATATCCCCCCAAATATTTAGATACAGATCAATATCTGTTTATAATTAAGGAAAGAAAATAGATCATAACAGGAACAAAGTACTGAGCAGTCATAGGTTTCTGTGCTTGGCTATAAAACAGTCATAGAGTATGTAATTTACATGCAAAAGTTTCCAGGTTCAGTCACTGGTAAATCTGAGTAAGTTAGAGGTAGGCTTTTGTCTGAAACTCTAGATAGTTTCTACTGACAGATAGGCATCTGTTTGACTCCATACAAGTTCACTTCCTGTAGTCTTTTTGGACTATTAAGCTTTAGTATTCCTAGATTATCTAGAGTCAGGGAAACAGTAAGATATGCAAGTTTCTGAATACTGCCACATTTTCATCATGGTTACAAATCTTTAGGCAGACTATGAGGTGAATTGGTTAGAGCAAGTACAAATTTATACATTTTCCACAACTATTTTGATGTGAGATTCCTAGAGTCCTATGAAAAGGCTTCATGTTAAAAATTGTAAGGAACTTCTATAAATACACATATTAATGGGCACTAAATTGGTTGTGACTTTAAGGATAGACATTTGGTCATAAAAGCACACAAACTACTTATTTTTGGACACTTTGGATATTGACCTCCCTCATTTAACATTATGTATTTGTAGGTTGGATTGCAGTTTAATTATGTTTTCTTTTCATCTCTGTTTAAAGGATGCAAATTGGAACTTAAAACATGTGGATCAGATGTTGGGCCAGTATCGAGAGTATAATAATGAGCAGGCAGAAACAATTGCAAATGTAAGCTGCTATTGACTGAACATATCAGAATTTATAAAAATATAAAACTCCTGTTTCTGTTCCATTCTTTAATGTATTTTGAAGGAAAATTGTCTTCTACCTAACAAGTTACCATTTTAATACAGCTTAAAGAAACTTTGGAACAATCTCTGGGCCAATTAAGGAACCAACGATTATTGAGAAATTCTGGAGTAAGAAGCGCATCTCTTTCAAGCTTGTATGCAAGTGACCTGGATAGTGGAGCTCCAGGTATATTTAATAAACCTCATGCTGAAATCATATATTCACCTACCTATGGGTGTCTCATTGAACTATTGAATAGACATGTATAGTCTTTCTTATGAGTATAACAAAATCTTTATTGATTTGTTTTGCTTTGTAATAGCTGTGTATTCATAATATTATATACATATACAGTAAGTACGGTGGAAAATATGTTTGAGCAGATTAATGTTAGTATCCAGGTAGATTCATCGTGCTATAGGCAGTCCTTCAGATATGAATTATGTTTCAAAAGAAACTTGTGCTGATTTTCCTTTCTTTCTTTCTGTGAAGAAGTTCATCATTTCAAGCCTACCTCTCCCCTCAGAGATTACAGTGCAACACTGGGTACCAGGCACCGGCGGTCTAGATCTGCTGTTCGATTTGTTGATCAGCAAGGTAACTTGGACCAGGTGAGCAGCTATTCTTAAGAGAATATAGGCTCATGTTTTTTCCCCAACCACTTCTTCCTAATCCTTTCATTTAGTGAAGTCTGTATAGTTCAGCTATTAAGTCGTTTATGTAGACTTTGAGAATTATTGTATATCTGTGGAGTTTTTGGTGCTCTTTGAGCTTGGTTGTTTGCTTGCAGATGTTTCTTTACCCAACTAGGTAACATCATCAGTGTGAGTGAGGGTGGGGTTTGATATATCGTAACTTGCCCTGCCAGGTTTGGTGGCGTGTGTGGTTTCTTCTTTGGTGGTTCTTTGATTAGAGTATTGTTTTCTGCCTGATTGTCTGGTGTTAATCCCTGCCTATCTGAGTGGCTGCTGGAGGGGATGTGTTCTAGTTATTTTGTTTCCTTCCTAAGATTTTTATTGTCTCATTTGAATGGTGTATAAATGTGGTTTATCTCTATGTGTCTATTGATGGCTGATTTGTCTGAATGCCAAGCTTCACTAGCATTTTGGATTTGGCTTGATCTAAGTTGTTAATATTATCCCAGTTGAAACTGTGGTTGAGTCTGCCCGTGTGTTGGGAGATCAAGGAGTTTTTTTCATGTTTTCTGACTGCTAGTTGGTGTTTGCGGATGCGCTCTGCTAGTCTTCTGCCTATCTGTCCTACATAGCGGCTGTTACACTCCTTGCATTGTATGTTGTAGATGACTCCTGTTTTTTTACTGTGTCTTTGTATCTCTTTTCAACACATGCTCATTGTGGAGGAAATAGACAGTCATGTGAAGAAAAGAAAACAAAGTTAAACTGCAGTGAAGTATCAAAAATTCACTTTTGTATTCTCAAAAGCTACATTTTAAAATTTGTGTCTGTCTTCTCTTGCATTTAAAAAAACAACAACAAACAGCCTATGATGATACTTTTAAGCTTATGTGGAACTGATGCAGTAATTTCTAACATGCTGCTATTATTACTGCATTCTGAAGAAATGTACCACCTTCTTTTGAGGGGGCAACACAATTCTTCTCAAAGATGAACCACTAAAAATGACTCTTCTGTTTTGTGTAATGCTATACATACCCTGAAACCTCTCATCCAGCATATTTTTAGTTTTAGTGATGTATCTTAAACTTATTAAAAAATAACTGCTTAACTGTCATTTTTCAGCATGCTAACAATGATGAAATGCTTAGATAATAGCTATGCAAACCACATTTAATAGTACATCTTTTAAAGCCTTTAAATCTGATACTATGTTTTATCAGTGCAATCCAATATATTTATTATGTGTTATATAAGAGTAATTGTGTATAAAACTGCTGTAATCAGAGGATTACTTTCATTACTATTTTTAGTAACATTAGCTGCTGTTACTATTTACAATCTCTTTTATTAGAGAGTAAAATAGATTTTGGTTAATGGCGTTTCATAAAATGGCTCTGGAATAGCTAGTGCATTTAAAATTCTTAAAATAGTTACTGTCCAACACTTACATGGTAGGTTGCTAGTGAGGCATATCAATCTAATAATAGCATAACAAAATAGTATAAAAGAAATGAGAGAAATTCAGAATAGTAAGCATCAACAATATTATAAAACATATGCTTTAAGAAGAGTGTTCTAAGATAGGACGAGATTGGGTGGCTTAAATCTCAGATAGCAAATATTCAAAAGGTAGTGGCAGTAATTGAAAAAAGAATAAGTGTTGAAAAAAGGTCATGCATTTTTTTAGATTAAGGGAAAAGAAACATGAGTGTAAGGGATCTGTAGAATGTTAAGTAATGCTGAAAGAAAAGTAAATACTGAAATATTTAAATACATTTTGTCCTGAACTAGATACATAGGATTGACCCAGGTCCTTTAAGAACCTAGGTCCAATTTGAATGGATCTCAGTATATAAAGATGCAAAATCCAATAATTTGGCATTATGTCCTTCTTTCTAATTATTGTTATTATAGCTGTTTTGTAGCTTTCAGGTATTATGAAAAATATACCTGAAGATATACTGAATATATCTATGCAAAATTGTAGAAAAATAAATATTTTTAAAGCAGCTAATTATGATCTATGTGTGTTCATACTGCAGCTGCATTCCTTACACCAGTCACTTAGAGATCTCAGCAGTGAACAAATTCGTTTGGGAGATGACCTCAACAGAGAACTTTCAAGAAGAAATCGGTATGAACAGAGAGTATGACTTTGGTTGGTGAAGAAGTTTGAATTGTGGAGTCCTTGGGGTTCTCTGAGCTTGGTTGTTTTCTTGCAAACGTTTTGTTACCTGGCTAGGTAACGACTTCAGTGTTAGAGTGGAATGGGGTTTGCAAACCCCATTGCATTCTAGCACTGAAGATGTTACCTAGCCAGGTAACGAAACATTTGCAAGAAAACAACCAAGCTCAGAGAACCCCAAGGACTCCACAGTTCAACGCTGAGCTACATGTCTTTGCTTCTATTGGTAGAAGTTTGAATGTTTAACATAGAAAACAAACATTTGATGTTTGACGGTTCTGTTCAGTCACTGCATTGTATTACATTACGTATTATTTGTATTGCATCTGCTCAATAACAGGAGTTCTCTGGCAGATTACGAAGTTATAAAAATATTTAAAAATCCAATAAAAA
Organism: Liasis olivaceus; assembly: GCA_030867105.1. Lineage (NCBI taxonomy): Eukaryota > Metazoa > Chordata > Lepidosauria > Squamata > Pythonidae > Liasis > Liasis olivaceus. The sequence continues at coordinate 43,563,136 of CM061349.1, forward strand.
CAATGAAATGACATATATCAAAGCCAATTTCCCAATGTAATGTGGGCACTTCTTATTAAAATAAAACATAAAAAAAAATGCCTTGGTGAAGAGGAATACCTTAGCCAGGTATAAAAATAATACTAAATGGCTGCAAAGTTACTTTCCTTGGGAGGGCATTTATTAACTGGAACTGTACAGCTGGCAAACTCTGACCCTCGTAGAACTCTGTCCCTTATAAAACTCCTCCATAACTTCACTTGGCAACTTGGGGAAGACCAAATGACAGAGTGCCTGGATAGATACATATAGGAGTTGTTCCTTGCTATACTCTGATCCCAAACGGTTGAGAGCTTTAAATATCATTACAGCCACCTTGAATAAAGTCTGTAAACATATTGTAAAAGTCATCTACAAAAAAGACTAGTCTTGCTTCAGGGGGAAGCTATTAAGTACTGGTGCTATAACTAAAAATAGCATTTTCTGGCCTCAGTCTCCTTAGCTCATGAAAATGGGGCACTACCAGTAGTTTCTCCCAGGTGGGCTTTGGTTGGAGAAGGCAGTCTTGCGGGTATCCAGGCACAAAGCCATAAAGAGCGTATAGGTTTAAACCAGCACTTTGAATTGTACCCAGAAACCTATTGGCCACCAATATGGGTCCACAATACAAGTGTAATATGTTAGAGGTGATTAGTACCTGCCAACAAGTAGGCCATTCCATGTTGAAACATTTGCAGTTTCTAGGTAGTCTTCAAAGGCAGCCCCATTAAAATTTATTGCATAGTCCAGCCAAGCAGTGATAAAGATGTGATTCCTCCTAGCAAGATCCTTCCATTGATGTAATTTATCTGAATGTTTACCAGAGCATGTGTAACTGATGCTAGATTGTCTCTGTCCAGAAAGTGTTCCAGCTAGTATATCATTGTTGATAAAAGGTGCTGCTAGCCATTGAGGCAAACAGTGTCTCTGGTGACCAGGAGCATTTCCAAATCATACCTGATTATTCATGGGAAGTGCAGCTTCCTTCAGGTCAGGGTTAAGCCACCTAACAACATCTTCACCTAGTTTCTACTGGGCTTCAATTGCTTTTTCTTCCAGTCTGTTAGGGTTCCTTCTCATTGGGGCGGGAGGGGGGGAATCCTGTTCTGAAACTATAACATTTTCTGACAATAAGAAGTTATTGCAATTTTGTAATAAAGATAGAGACTAATTTGCTTTATGTAGTACATGGTATACTTTGAAGATTTGTTTTTTTTTGTTTTTGTTTTATTCTAAGAAGTGATGCTGAAACGAAAAAAAGATTAGAAGATTTATCTGGCAGACTTAATGAATCGCAAAGACAGGAATCGGTGAGTGTCTTGAAAAATCAACGTTTCTTAAATAGATTTTGGAGTTGTTTTTTTTGATATGGAGTGCTAGGAAAACATACAGGGGCTGTCTCTAAGCTGTAACCTTTTAGACTTTAGGTAGAATTTCATGTGATTGTATATTTTTCTATGTAAAAATACCTCTGTATATCTCAGTGTTTACATAAGCAAGGTGAACATTCCAAAATTATCCTGTGGATGCAGAATATATTTGAATTATCCTTTTCTACTTGTTATTTTGAATGTCTTGAATTTTATCTGAATTAAATTTGGGAGCTATTTTCTGAAGTTGGCATTAACTCCTTTTATTTTAGGAGAAATAAATACCTGAGGAAGAGTCAAGCCCCATAGATGTCTTGTATTTTCAGAAGGTTTATACTACAGCTGTCCATCAGATTCATATATGAAATTGAATTCCAAAGCAGATTAGCATATTTCAGAATAGAACCCTCCCTACTCAGTTCGGATCTGTAACAGTCATAGCAAAAAAGGACAGGATTCTTTAGTTTTTTATAAATCAGTGTGGCAGGGGAGGAAAAGGGAGTATAAAATTCAGGACCCTTGGATCAAAATGTCTGACAAGTCCCAGTGACACTTTTGCGGTCATGGTACCATTGATTATGGTACTTCAGTTACTTTGTTGTGGAAGTTGGTAGAGAGATGCTGAAAGAAACACAATTAGATTTATTATTCATTGCACTTGTCATTGTCCAGTTTCTCATCTGGAGCTGTTGTATAGTAATGAACTGGATTAAACATGTATCATTTTATTATATTATTATAATATAATATTATTAATAATCATTTGGTATTTATTATATGGATAAAAATCCAGATTTAATCTTGTATGCTTCTATATTAAGTCCAAGAGTCAGCTGTACTGGAAAGGGGTTTCATTTCTTATGGCCATACCTTTGTTGCACACTACTTTCTCAACCTATGTCTTTGAATCTTCCCACAAAGTGTTCTCATTATACAAGCTATTACCATTTCAACATTTATGCTAGCTGGTCCCCAAATAAAAATAATACAGGCATTTAGAAATATATATATTTTTAAACTTGACCTTTGTTGCACTATGTGAGGATCGGCAGATGTTGCACCTTCATAACAATCAAATTTTCATCCCTTTCTGGTCAAACAAACATTTGTAGCCATTTATGTTTTCTCCTACTGGACTTACAGAGTTACATACGGTTCGGTTTCTGAGTGGAGGATCTTGTCAAATGAGACTACCCTCCCAAGCGAATCAAGATATTGGAGCTCTAGATCCAGCCTTTGGAGTAGAGGGAACCCATTCTGTTAGTGGACATCATTTGTAGCAAGGGAAGACTGACTCTTACTGCTGGTTTTCCTGTGGCTGAATCCTATGGACCCATTATTGGTCATCAGTAATATTTTTTCTTATAGCTGTTGAAGAGCATTGTGAGGGGGTACTTTAGGACTGAACAGACAAAAGAGCACACAAGAACCATCTTCATTTTCCCCCCTGTTATTTGTAACATTTCAAAGATGGAAAGGGACTAGTTTCTCTTTCATTCATGCAAGACTAATTATGCAAGTGTCATTTGGTTAAAGCATACAAACTGATCCCTCTCTGTTCCTGCTGACTTCAAAATATAGTGGAATACAGTATGGCCTGATTGCTTTACTATTCAGATATTGACTCTTTTCCTGAGGTATTAATATTTCTATTCAGTATCTTAAGCTATTGCTAAGGGTGCAGTTATTATTAAATTTCCCATAGGGTTAATCAAGAGCTTCAGTTAAAATGTGGCTGTCAACCTTTCATAGATAGCAAAACTTTGATAATCTTCATGGACCTTATGGTCCTCTTCTCCCTCTTTGGGCATCTATGCTGGGTAGATTGATCCCACTCTGGATTGGTGCTCCCTGCATAGTAACCTCCATGCCAGCTTGTCTCTGATGATTTTAAATTACTGAGGAACTTATATTTTGTCAGGTGTCTGAAACTGCATAATTCACTTTTTGCTTGCCAGCCATTTTCCCTCCTCCTCCTCCTCTTTTGAGTCCAACAACTCTTTTCCTGCCAGCTTTTTAGCTCATCTCAGCTTCTTCCCTCCTCTCCTCTCACAAGAGACTCTCTCTGTGTGTGAACAACAACAACCCTGTTTTGTCTCACCTCTTTTCCATTCTCACATTGTCAGCTGCAAGTACAGTCTCTCTCTCTCTCTCTCTCTCTCTCTCTCTCTCTCTCTCTCTCTCTCTATATATATATATATATATATATATATATATAAGGATGGCAGACAGTGTTTAACATCTCAATTCTTGACAAACATCTTAGTTTAATTTATTTTAACAATTTATGTGGCTGCCATCTTGCAAATGAGACTCTGAGAGATGTTAAAACCTTCCACAAGTAACAACCGAAAATAGTTTAAACAATTCTAACAAACAGTGTGATGTGCCTGAGATCCAAACAGTCTATTCCCTCTTGCAAATCAATAGCAGACAGATAAACAACAAACAAACCAGTTGAGTTCACCTAAACTCCCGCTCCAGTGCTTAAGGGAAAGGCAAAGTCTTTAAGGACTCATGGAAGGCTATAATAGGGTCAGGGCCATCTGGATCTTTGGGGGATGAGGGGGAGAGATGCTGTTGCATAGGACAGGTGTTACAATAGAGAAGGCATGTCTTCTAGGTCCTGTTGAATAATATTGCTTTGTAGAAGGGACCCAGAGCATACCTACCCTGTTGGATCTGATGGGGTGAGCAGAAACAGTTGGAACAAGCAGCAAGCAGTCCTGCGAGCTTGGCCCTGTGCCATTTAGGGCTTTGAATTGCACCTGGAAGCCTGTAGAATTCACAGAGCACTGATGTTATACAAGCTTATTATGACATATCCCAAATTCCCTATGCCACAGCATTCTAGACCAGTTGCAGCTTCTGAATGCTCTTCAAGGGCAGCCCCATATAGAATGCATTGCATTAGAGTAATCAGGAGTGACTACAAAGTGTAAATGACCATGAATAAGGCCTCCCAATCTAGAAATGGGTGTATTTGGTACAAAAGATAGATTTGTGCAAAGGCCCTCTAGCTGTGAGACCAAGAGGACACCACAAATTGTGTGCCAACTCTGTCTGGGGATGTGCAATCCTATTCAGTATTAAAAATGGAAAATCTCCAGCACTAGGAGGCCTCAAAACCCACAGCTACTTGGTTTTACCAGCATTGAGCTGTAGTCTGTTCTTCCTCATTCAAATCCCCTACAGCTTTCGGACATTGGGAAAGGACCTTAATGGCATTATTTGGTTGTCATAGGATGGAGATGTAAATTGGGTTTCATTACCATACTGATGCTACCTCACCCTCTCAATGAATGACCTCACCAAGTGGCTTCATGTAGATGTTGAATAGGAGAGAATAGAGCCCCAAGGCACCCTGAAAAGTAGGAGCCTGAAGGTAGACTTTTTCTCCCCTACCAATACCAACTGGAAACAGTCCTGGAAAAGAATCAGAATCAGTGTAGCAATGTGTTTCCCACTCCTAATCTGGTCCAGAAGTATGCCATGATCCATGGTGTTGAAGGCTGTTGAGAAATGGATGTACAGTCCACATCCCAGATCTGCTAGAGGTCATCAGCAAGTGTGACCAATGCAGTTTCAGTGCTATAACCGGTCCAAAACATGAGTGAAAAGGATCCAGATAATACATTAACTCTAGGGCCTTCTGGAGCTAAAAGTCAGTCACCTCAACAACCTTCTATAAAATGGGAAGGTGAAGAGTAGACAAAAATTGTTCAATTTCATGGGGTCCAGCGATGATTTCTTAAGGGGAGAGCAGACCACCTTCTTTTTTCAGAGCAGGTGATCTACCCCCTCTCTCAAAGAAGCATAAACCACTGCATGGACCCAACTATATGCCATCTCTTGGGAGGCCTTGACCAACCCTAGACATGGATAGCTTAATGCTCCAGGTATCGTGTCCACTTCATCAGCGCTAACAGGTTCAAAGTTCTCCCAGGTAAGTAGGCAGGAACGTGCCTCTGGCAACTCCATTAGACCTGCCCAGTTAGATTTTGGCTCCAAGCAAATCTGACTGACCTTATTCAACAGTTGCCTAGAATATTCCTCACAGTGACCCTGTAACCGTTTCCAAATCAAATTGCCATTCCTTACTGCTTACAAGTGGTAGATGGCAGTTTCAATTTTTACAGGCTTTACTCTGTTATAATTCCTCAGACTTTTATGTAACTGTCCTTGGTTCTGGTAAAGATTGGTTTCTTTGGGAGCAAATTTGAAAAGTAATAGTTTTCAGTACATTAGAAATTAAGTTTTAGTAACCATGGATTAATTATCCATCCTGTGATATTTTTAAAATGTCTTTTTCCCCCCAAAAAGGAAAGCAAGAAAAATGCATCTTTTGTAGAGAGCATTTTACTAAACTAAGAGCAGAATGAATGAATGAATGAATTTATGTGGGAAACAGAGTAAACTAGCCAGCAGTGTATCATTTCTAGTGAGCTTTGAAAACCACTTGTGCAAATGGAAGAGTTTAAAGACATATTAAGGGTATTTATGTTACTACATTTAGTGTAACCATATAGCTAAAATGTTTAAATGTTACTTACCACTAGAGGGTAGTGTCTGCAAATAAATGAAGGAAAGAATGAAACTCCTATCATACTTTTGAGTGTCCCCTCTACCTTACAAAGTTAGAAAACTGAAGCAAGTAATTACAATTAAAGTGAAATTCCTGATTCATTCAATCATATTTTTATTATTTAAAAGTTAGAAGCTATTCTAATTCAGTTCTTGACTTGTCATTCAGTAAAATTTCAACACCAATTAAAAAAAAAATCCTGGCATTGATATGTGGAAATATACTGGCATTGATATATGGAAATACAATCTTTTTACATTATTGTCCTGATCTAATTCTACATGTGCACAGCTAGCGGCCCTGGGAGGAGATGTACATTCCTGCCAGTATCAAAAGGCTCTTCCTGCTAATCTAACAGGATCCAGATGTGAATGCTGGAGTACAGATTCAGCTGTGTGTCTGAAGTAGTTGCATAACTCAGCTTTAGCATGGGAATCTCCTTTGCTGGATCGGGGGCAACAGTGTTTTGATTGATGACTATTGCTTTGTATACTCTGCTGGAAACAAAAACAACACCCAGTTTCTATAGTACCAGGATATAGTATGGAGGCAGATGGGTGTAATAACCTTGCTGAATTTAAGCAGATCAGGTTTTCATCACTGCCTTATCAGTTGAGAACATCTTAAATTTTAGAGGATATAAATGTAATTTTTCAAGTGGAAAAGGAGTGGAAGTAAAAAAGACTGAAGTCAACAATGAATACAAAGTTATATATTTGGATTCATTTTATTTTACATAATTTTGTTTTGCTTTTATTATAGGGGGAATGGGAAAGAACTAGGCAGTACATGAAGCCCCACCAGTGAACAGAATTCTTTTTATCCTAGCTTTGGTTTCTAAGATTTCTTCTAGCTTACACTTTTTTTCATAGTCTTAGATCATCAAATAAATAAACAAATGCAGAACTTGCTGCAAACAGTTAGAATAGCCTAATAGACTGATTCTTGTTTTTCCTACCCTTTGTGTTATTAATGCAAATGGTAATGGGAGGAAAGTTAATTGGTAGCAGTGGTCAAAAGATGTTTCATCAGTGCAAACTTTTTGCTTGAGTAGCTACAAATTAATTGTAAGATTGCAGGTTATATCTAAATTTATTCTTCCACTGATGGACATTTAGCTAGTGGTATAAAGGCCATCTCATATAAATATGTCTTGTTAGGGGTTTATAGATCTTTTTGATAGGCTTTATAAAAGGCTAAATCACAACAGTATGGCATATTCATTGCTTCTAGAACATTGTAGATTCAAACTCCAGCATTTCCAGATAAGGATGGAGAAACCTTGTTTCATAATTTTAAGATCTTCTGCTATCTGTGCTAGCTGAAACAAAGATCTTATTCAAGGTAAGGAGGTTCCTGTGGTCCAGTGGAGGATTCTATCAGTGCAATGCAAAAGAAAATGATTGCAGCAATTTCCTTATACCCTGAAGTCCATCCATGCTATTTCTCATTTTGTTCTGAACGTTAGTAGATCAACTGTGAGGTCAGAGCAAAACTAGGGCAAGGGGAATAATTGATGATAGCTCTTTTCCCCATTCTGCTGGTTGAAAAGATAGATGAGAATCTTCTGTCAATAAACAGATTCTACCCAGACATAACCATATAGGTTCTGCTTTGTTCAGGGTACTATCCAGTTCATATGACTGCAATAAGCACATCTTATTATACTGTTAGTGTTTGGAATATATTAAATATGTAATTAGGCTTCTGGATTTACTTTCATTTTCTTTTGTTATAAATCTGGAGCACTTACGTTTGCTTTCTTAACATTTTAACAAAAGTTTTTTTCTCTGAAACCTACATGCTTATATAGGTATCAGAGCGGGTAGAGAGAAGACTTCAAGGGATTGAACGAGAAATCCGGTCAGAAAGGCAATTGATAGAAAGACGCCAAGACCAACTGGGACACATGTCTGTGCACCTGCAGGAAGTATGCATAAAGGCCTTTGTATATGTTTAAAAGTGCTTCATGTTAGCAGTCTAGTCTGAGATAATTATTTAAAGGGATGACTCTCTTTCCTGGAGATGTGTTTTGCTAGAGGTAATGCAAACTGACAAGACAGTAGTGAAGTACAGCTACCAGATTTCAACTGCAAAATCCAGCTGACTGCCAGTTGGCAGCAGAGAGGTGATCTCTCTGCTGCTATCTAGCGGTTGACCGAAAATTTGAAGTCCAGATCTGGTAATCTTGCTTCTATATGAAATGACTTCTCAGGCTGGAAACAGGGAGTATTGGTTCCCATCATACAAAAGTTTTGAAAGGATGCTGCCTTAAAGCAATTTCAGGTACATCTAAAACTGTTGAAGGCATTATTAACAGCCACCTAGCACATACTTTTCTTTTGAAGGGTAAATGTAATGTAACTGGTAGCCATTTTCCTGGTGCTGTATAATGAGCTGTGTTTGAATTAAAATGCATCTGGCAGAGAACAAGAGTCTTTTCTGAAGGCAAACTGAGCTATTGTTTGCTTCAGAAAAGAAAATTAAGGCCCTTTTCACTTTTTCTTTGAAAAGAATGCATAAAGTACACATGGGAGAGGTAGTTAATTTGCTCCACCCCTGTACTTGAGAGGTCAGGGTTTTTAAATATATGGTTTATAATTCTGGATTTAATTTAAACGTCTGGGCGATTAGTTGCATAGTCATTTCCAATTGACTTTACTCTGGTGTCTCACAGAGTCTATGAAAAGTTTAAAATCATATTTGGTTGCTTTAATAAATGTAGTGACCTGGGTGCATTTTTCTGAAAAGCAATTGCAGATTATATAGAGCAGTATAAATCACTAGGGATTAATTTAGATTGATGCTTTCAGTTCTAAAAAAGTGGCTCTCCCTTTAGAGGTCACATTAAAAAGAAGAGGGGGGAAAAAAGCTACTACACATGTTAAGTTTGGTAAAAGTAATGGCTCTTCAGGTTTATGTGCTCTTCTTAGGTCAGAGACTTTTTCTGGTATTCTTCATTTTTTAAATTACCTCAAATGATAGTAAAAAATTGTGATTGATTAGAGAAAAGAGGAAATGAAAATGGTTAAGTTCTGCAGTGAAGATTCTCACATTGTCTAGCAATTTCTTTCCATTGCTTTTGGGCTTCTGCATATTTTGGATTCAGGAAGTTGATGTATAATTTAATACTGTACTATACTCTGCAAAGCCACATACGTAGTTTTACAAGGTATTATAGCTTGCTGTTGATATTTTAAAAATGATTTAATAAATTTTTAACATATTTTATCAAACGTATGAATGCTTGGTAGTGAATGCTTTGTTAACGTTCTTCATGCAAACTTTACCTTTAATTTTTATTATGGTGGGAACATGTTGCTCTAGTTATTTTAAAATTTGGCTTGATTGAGTTGAGCTATTAGAAACACATCTTTTCAACTTATACATGGTAATATTGTATTGTACTTGGATGTTATCTTGCACTGTTTTTTGTATTTGGTTTTCTATTTTAATTTGGCTGTGTAGGAGTTGCTGAAGCACCATTCTTGCGGCATGAGAAATCTTATGCTATGGGAGATGAGGCCATGCTGTGGCGTCTTACTGCAGTGGTGTTACTCTAGATTTTACAAGTTTGCTTCTAGCTTTCTTAGGCTTATCTGGATTGCTCTGGTGCTACTATAGTAATTTTTGAAGGAGACATTAGTAATCCTTAATCCAGGCACAGGGATTTCCGTACCTTTCAGAGGTTTTGGCTTCATCTCCCATAAATTCAGATGATTTGTTTTACTAATTAGGGCCTATGGGGGTTGTAATAATTGGAGGGCATTGAGTTGATAGTCATGCTATCGCTGCCTCCTCCTCCTGCTGCTGCTGCTGCTGTTGTTAAGATCCTGCAAGATTAGCAATATTATCCACCTATTCTTTATTTATTTATTTACAAAGATTTGCATGCTACCTACTGGAGAAACTCAGGATGTCTTATGATAGTATATTGATTAGTAATTAATTAGTAAGAATCTCTAAAAAATCTTTTATGGAAAGGGTCACAGCTGATTCAGAGTTGATATGAGATTGAAACTAGGGACATCCAGCTTATTTTTGATCAACAATCCTGAAGACTTAACATCTGAAGTTGGGATTGGCATCAACTTTTGGCATTGTTGGGCACTAGCCAAAGACGATAAGAATGGACTCTCTTGCTCCTTGCTTTTTTTGTCTGGTTACCTGGGCCACTAAGCCAGGGGACCCAGTTGTCTCTTAATTTTTCCCCTTCATTCTGGATGCATGACTCAGTTGTGTCCATAGAAAAAGTGTAAATGGCTGAACAGCAGTGGCAACAGTAAAAAAGAGGTGAATCTACTCATGTCACTTAGCTCAAGATCCACTGAAATCATGGAGCTGATACTATCTGATAAGGTAGGTAGGCCCTTTAAAGACACAATGTGCATGCATCCTGGCCTTGACAGAATCTTTATAGCAGATGTTCTTTTTCAAGTATCTATACTTAGGATCCAGTCAGCCAATTACAAAATACAGGTAGTCCTTGACTTACGACCATTTGTTTAACAACCGTTTGAAGTTACAACAATGCTGAAAAAAGTGACTTATGACCGGTCCTCGCACTTACGACCATTGGAGCATCCCCGCGGCCACATGATTAAAATTTGGATATTTGGCAACCAGCATGTACTTATGACAGTTGCAGTATCCCGGGGTCACCTGATGTCAGGCCTAGCCCAAGGAACTCCAGGAGACCATGCAGATTCAGTTCAGCAATGTTTATTAGCTACAACTTCTAGGAAGAATCTTCCCAGACTGTTCCATTCCATCACACCTGATTGCCATTTGTGACCTTCCCAGAGGGCTTCCGACAAGCAAAGTCAATGGGGGAATTCATTTAACAATGGAATGATTCATTTAATGACCATAGTAATTTGCTTAATGATCACAATAAAAATTGGGTGCAAGTCACTTAATGACTGCATCACTTAGTGATGGATGTTCTGGTCCCAACTGTGGTCGTAAGTCGAGGACTACCTGTACCTCAAATATCAACCAGAATTTTTTCCTCTTAGCTGCAGACAGGCCTCAAAAGTAGCAAAGGAACTTTGGATAGATCTGATACTGATACTGATACTGATACTGATATTGTAGGGACAAATGAGTTTGGTGTGTTTTAGTGTTTGTATATGTGAAAGAGACTGTGAATATATGTAAGGTGTAGCAGATTTGTGAATTAGGCATCATGGTAGTCATTTTAAAAAGCAAATAATCTTTCTTATTGAACTACACAAACTTGTTGTAGATAGAAAAAGTTAGAATTTAAAACACTTTGTAGCAAAAGAAGACCTCCCTCCTCCCTTTTTTAAAAAAAGAAATCAATTTCAAGGAATTGGAAGTTTGTATTCGTAGGAATTTGACAAACTTTCAAACCCTAGTAACATTTTCTGGAAAATTTAGTTTGTTGCTTCAGAAACAATTTTCAAACTTTAAAAAAACCCACACATTTATCATGGCATAGGATATTATGGCCTGCAGTTTACTTTGTAAGATAGATGATGGTGAGGCCATCTCAACAGATTTATTTATTTATTTATTTAAAAGATTTATATGGCTGCCCATCTTAAAGCACAATTTTGGATGGCTCACAACAATAAAACCACAAGAAGGCTATCCAGCCTTCACTGAAACATATTGTGAAGGAAAGCTTTGATCATTGTTACATTGTCATATTGCTTTTACCATTAGAATATTTTTCCTAATACTGAAATGGAATTTGCTTCCTGTACCTTAAGACTTCTTCTGTGTCTTGCACTCTGGAACAAAAGAGACACTTTTCTGTGTCACATCCTTTCAGGTTCTTGAATTTGATCATGTCCCCCCTCAGTTATATATTCTCAAAGCTAAACATACCAGGTTCCCTCAATTGTCTCTCATGATATTTAATTTCCAGTTCCAGATAATCCTCGTTGTTCTTGGTAGGTTCTTGTTCCAGTTTGGCTGAATCTTTCTTGAAATGTAGTGCCCAGAACTGTACATCGTACTCAGTATGGAGTTTGACCAATGCAGAATATAATTGAAGTATTCCTTCTAATAATTTACTCTGTTTGGATCATTATTTAAAACACATTAATTTGAAGTTTGATTAGTGGCCTTTTTTCAGAATAAATATAGACTGGGATCCAAGTGCTATTTTAAGAACTAGAGCATACATATTGGGATTTTTTTATTTTCACAAACTGATTTTTGAACACTTCAGTTTTAAATGTGGTTTTTGTATAACTTTGGGATGTGAGGAGACAACTTGCATAGTTGGGGTTAAATAAAAATGTGATTAAAAACCTAATTATTCAGTGATGATTACTACTGAATAGCTAAGGCTGATTTTGATGTAATAAATCTCAGCCTGCGTGCTCTGTTTCCATGCCGCCTCATTCCGCTACTGGATGAAACACAGTATTCAAGAAGCATCCAATCAACAATTGCTTCTGTTTACATCCAAGCTGATGGACTAAGGTCATACAACATGCTAAGCTGTGTTGTGGTTTATTTTAGTTTGGCACAGCATGTTCTGTGAAACCAATCCCTGTGTAAACCATGGATTATGACTTGGTTTTATGAATATTGTGTGAATTTACATTATTCAAGTAATAATGGATAACCAATGGTTTGACATGATGATTTAGATTACACAGGTTAGTGCAAGCCAGTATTTTAAACCAAGAGCTGAGGCTGATTCTTTTTTTTTTTTTAATTGTTAAAAATGATGACATGAATGAATGAATGAATGAATGAAAAAAGAGTCTAGCAGAATGAATGTTGGATTATTTGCGAAGCTGGATTATGAGAAGCTATTTTCACATATGTGTTATTGTATCATATACCAGCTTTTCTTAAAGCCAATATCGTTACGGTGTATTTAGTTTTACTGTGCATGGAAAATAATATGAGATGGCATATTTGAAGCACCATTGGGATAAGCGATTGCTTTTTTATTTCAGGTAATTTTTGGTTAATAGTGAAATATCCTCCAGTGCTATGTTGATAAGTTGAGGTGGCAAATTGATTTCTAAGAGTGTGAGTTAAGACATCATAATGATAAGATATCTAATTCTTGTACCTCATTAGAGAATTCTTCCACAATTAATTATTATCTCTATTTTTTCTTCACTAGTATAAATGCTGTTGTAGAGCCAAAGCATAAGGATCTCACAAGCTGTAGACATGAATTAAATAAATTTGTAATATCTTACATGGAGTCAGAATATGATACATTCAGACTGATAATAGTTTCCCAGAGTCTCACACAAAAAAATATTTCTCATTATATATGAACTGATCCTTTTTACAACTACAGATGCCAGGGGTTGAATCTTGGACTAAATCTGTGTAAAGCATGTGGTCTGCAGTATACAGGTGAAACTCGAAAAATTAGAAGATCGTGCAAATGTTCATTTATGTCAGTATGGCAACTCAAAAGGTGAAACCAATATATGAGATAGACGCATTACATGCAAAGCAAGATATGTCAAGCCCTACTTTGGTATAATTGTGATGATTATGGCGTACAGCTTATGAAAACCCCAAATTCACAATCTCAGAAAATTAGAATAGTGTGAAAAGGTTCAATATTCTAGGCTCAAAGTGTCCCACTCTAATCAGCTAATGAATCCAGAACACCTGCAAAGGGTTCCTGAGCCTTTAAATGGTCTTTCAGGCTGGTTCAGTAGGAATCACAAGCATGGGAAAGACTGCTGACCTGACAGTTGTGCAGAAAACCATCGACACCCTCCATAAGGAGGGAAAGCCCCAAAAGGGAATTGCAAAAGAAGTTGGATGTTCCCAAAGTGCTGTATCCAAGCACATCAATAGAAGGTTATGTGGAAGGGAAAAGTGTGGTAGAAAAAGGTGCACAGGCAGCAGGGATGACCGCAGCCTGGAAAGGATTGTCAGGAAAAGGCCATTCAAAAGTGTTGGGGACTTTCACAAGGAGTGGACTGAGGCTGGAGTTAGTGCATCAAGAGCCACCACACACAGACGGATCCTGGACATGGGCTTCAAATGTCGTATTCCTCTTGTCAAGCCGCTCCTGAACAACAAACAACGTCAGAAGCATCTTACCTGGGCTACAGAAAAAAATAACTGGTCTGTTGCCCAGTGGTCCAAAGTCCTCTTTTCTGATGAGAGCAACTTTTGCATCTCATTTGGGAACCGAGGACCCAGAGTCTGGAGGAAGAATGGAGAGGCACACAATGCACGATGCTTGAAGTCCAGTGTGAAGTTTCCACAGGCTGTGTTGATTTGGGGAGCCGTGTCATCTGCTGGTGTTGGTCCACTGTGCTTCATTAAGTCCAGGGTCAACGCAGCCGTCTACCAGGAGATTTTGGAGCACTTCATGCTTCCTTCCGCAGACGAGCTTTATGGGGATGCTGACTTCATTTTCCAGCAGGACTTGGCACCTGCCCACACTGCCAAAAGTACCAAAAGCTGGTTCAATGACCATGGGATTACTGTGCTTGGTTGGCCAGCAAACTCACCTGACCTGAACCCCATAGAGAATCTATGGGGCATTGCCAAGAGAAAGATGAGGGACATGAGACCGAATAATGCAGCGGAGCTGAAGGCCGCTGTTGAAGCATCCTGGTCTTCCATAACACCTCAGCAGTGCCACAGGCTGATAGCATCCATGCCACGCCGCATTGTGGCAGTCATTGCTGCAAAAGGGGCCCAAACCAAGTACTGAGTACATATGCATGCTTATACTTTGCAGAGGCCCGATATTATTCTATTTCCAATCCTTGTGTTATTGATGTCGTGTAATATTCTAATTTTCTGAGATTGTGAATTTGGGGTTTTCATAAGCTGTATGCCATAATCATCACAATTATACCAAAGTAAGGCTTGACATATCTCGCTTTGCATGTAATGCATCTATCTCATATATTGGTTTCACCTTTTGAGTTGCCATACTGACATAAATGAACATTTGCACGATATTCTAATTTTTCGAGTTTCACCTGTAGCTATTGCTCCTTTTCATGAGTTGCACAAGGTATTAGTGACTTATAGTTGTTCCCTTGTGTTTAAAATGATAACAGCTGTCTTAAAAGAGATGTTTCTTTGTGTCTGCCTTCCCAAATAATTGAGGAATTATTTCAGATTCCAAAGTGTCAATATCTAATTTGCAAATGTCAAGGGCTATCTGGAATGTTTGCAGGCTACAACACTGTAATCTTCAGAGGGCATGTCTGAGGCTGTACTTCTGTGTTTCCTCTGACTACATAAGAATTAGAATGTTCAGATATATCATTTTATTTTATTTATGAATTTACATAATTTATAAACTGCCTCAATATCAAGGGGTCCAGGCAGCATACGGGAACAATGATGATATAGTGAGTGCAGCAGTGCAATACAACAATACAGTAAGACCAGAACATGACCGTGGCTGGTGGCAGTAACAATCAATTCAAAAGGCCACATATTTACAAGCTTCCAGAAAGGCATGAGAGTGAGGGCTACCCTTGCTTTGCCTGGGAGGAAGGAAGCTGACAGAATTCCCATCCCCCACTCCACCCCATGGTAGATAGGGATACTCAACAAACTTTCTCTGTTTGCTCAGGCTGGGTGGAATCTGTTTGTAATGGTTGGTCATGTAGATACTCAGGCTCTGAGCCATGTAGGGCTTTATAGGTAATATCCAGCACCTTGAATTGCATTTGGAAACAACTGGCAGCCAATGCAGCTCATACAGCAGAGGTGTCACTGCCTAGGAGACGCAAAAGTTGCTGCATTTTGTACCAGTTCCAGGTGGTCTTCAAAGGACAATTCCATATTAGCCAAATTATAGTGATCCAGGTGGGAGAAGGCAAGGAAATGAATGATCATTTTCAGTGCCTCATGTTCTAAATAAGTCTGCAATGGGTGTATCATCCAGAGCTCAGTGAAGGCTCTCCTGACCACAGTCTCTCTCTGCTTCTTTAGGAGCCATGCATCCAGGTTTGCAAGTCTGCTCTTCAGTAAGAGCCAAACTGGTGCCACCCAAGCTAATAGGCTTCTGAATAAATAGCCACTCCATCCTGCTTGGCTGAGCCTATTTTTTCCCATCCAGACCTTGATAGCCTCCACGCGTCAGGGCAGGACTTCTGCCGCAACTCCCATTCAGCCCAGAGTGGAATTATAAGATGGGTGGATGATTTTTCCTAGTGGCTTCATGTAGATGTTAAACAGATGAATGAAGGACTAAGCCCTGGGTCAATCCATAATGGAGTGCCTGAGGGCCAGACCTCTCCCCCATCAACCACTACATACCCAGGAAGAAGCAGAACTACCATAATATGCCCATGTGAACCACTGCTCTGCAAGCTGCACTGGTTGCCAGATAGCTTGTAGATGTAATTCAAGGTGCTGGTTGTCACCTATAAAGTCTTTAGTGCAAAGAGCCTGGTTACCTGCCTATCTTTGATAATGTCTACGTCTGGTAAGATTTGGCGGAGTGGTTACATTTCAGGTCACCTTAATTAAACAGTGTCATCCAGTGGGGCCCTGGAAGCATGCCTCCTCAGTTGTAGCACCTGTCTTGTGGAATGGTATTCCCCCCAGAGATCTATATGGCTCCCACCCTGGTGATGTTTCAGAAAGCATTAAAAATCTGATTATTTTCCCAGGCCTTGGGGTAGGGTGGGCTGTGAGAATAACACTGAGGAACAGGAAGAAGAGCCACAATCAAAGCAGTGGTCAGAAAAGATAAATCTGAGTCTAAAGCAGGAATGGAATTTGAGAAAGTGTTTCAGACCTGACCCTCCCTAGTTCTCTTTAGGATAAAGGCTGAGAGGGGGGAGGCACATCCAGAGTTGCAAGATTCTGCTACTATAACCCTATGATAAAAGTAAGTTTAGTATTCATGACTTTGGTATTCAAGTCTGGTCTACCTCAAAATGCTGACTGGTGGTGATCCCCTGTAGAATGTTATTTGTTTTGTATGGTGCTTCTTTTTTTCTGGATGCACATCACTTCTTTCATTTTATTGTTCTAGCTTTTTTATAGTGTAAAGGACCCAGAGTTATGGGGAGTTGGGCATTTTTAAATCTATGTAAATAAAATGAATGAATGAATGAATTAATTAATTAATATGGTGCCCACATAGCAACCAAGAAGATACTGTGATTGACAATATTGAAGGCCACTAAGAGATCCAGTAGGACAAGGATGGCCATGCTTCCTCTCCAATTCCCAACCACAGATAACCCATGAGTATGACCAGTGTGCTATTTCTGAAGTGTTGGGGAGCTACTGAAGCCACAAATCTTTGGTATAAAACATATTTAAAAGGGGATAAATATCTGTATTTGCTTAGGATCTCAGGAGCTTTCCCTGCTTCGACATAAGCACAATTGTGCTTACAACTTGCAACAGAGATATAGGATGTGGCTTTGTCAAGGAATCATGAGGAATTATAATGTTGTTGACAGCTGAAGCTATGATATAGTGGTCAGAAAGTGCTCTTTAATGGGGCATAAAGGTTTTCTTTGTCTCTGTAGGTGCAGGAAAACAGGTCTTCTAGGTGAAAGTGGTTGTAGGGTGGCTTAAAAGAAGGAGCAGGGGGCTCTGACCCTGAAAAAGAGAATAGTTTAAAAATAGTTGTAGAGATGAAGTAAACAGTGAGTCATTCTAAACATCCCCAAATATACTTAGGAGTTCAAGCAAGGGTGCGAAATACACAGTGGCATTGTGGTTGTGTTCAGAAAAGCAATAGAACAGACAGATCATCTAGGTTATGATTTCGGAGGAATGTTCTAGGATTTGTGTATTCTTTCCACCAAGGCTCTGGATTGGCCAGTTTAGAAGTAATATAGACAACAAAAGCATTTTAAACTTCTGGGTGACATGGTTACTTGCTGAATTATGACTTCAAGTCACTCCTCAATTAATCAGTTATCATTGCCTAACTGGTAAACAGAAAACTGGCCAGCAGTAATTTAGCCAACACTCCTGCATTTGATTAATCATGGGTCTGAAACTGAGAAGATAGAGAAAACAAGTCTCCCCTTCACTTGAAGGGGTGTCATACTCTATGAGGCTGGCAAACTCAGGAAACAAAAACACTCAGATTTCCTGAGAGATTTTTATTGCTGGTAGGGCAATGTAACAGAATCCTGAAAACCTGCCAAAGCAATTATCCTTATATAAACTTATACCTAACGTGATTAAGGCAGAATTACTCTGAGTTTCTTTCTCATGCTTCACCTTCTCCTGGGCTCAGGAATCTCTTCTGTATTGGCCCTGTTTCCTCCTTTCATTTTCTTGTTGCCTCCTCTGTGTCCCCAAAGTCTGTTAGGAATTCTATCACAGGTAGTAGAGCCAACAGGTTTGGCTGAAAGTACTGTGGACGCAAAAGAAGAAAACCAAACTGAGCTTTTTACTACTAAAAATCCTTTCCCATAATATGCAGGTGACTGAATTTATGCAGATAAAGAAAATTTGATAATTTGAATCAAATTGAGGATTTAAATCAGATATTTGATATTTTGGATTAAAAAATGAGAGCTGAAAAGCCTGGTGACTAATTCATTTTAAAGAAGAACTATTCAGCTTGAAAGCAACTTGGAACAGATGTGACAGATTTCAAAAGTAAACAAAGACCATCAGGATGAAGTGACCCACTGATAATTCTTTACTGCAGAAATAGTTAATTTTTTTTTAATAGTCCTTACATCATTGAGCAAGATCAAGCTTTAGCATATTTTTAATGTTTTGTTTAATTACTCTCCTTTTTTGAGGGAAATATGAAAGAACTACCTTGGATTGCCAATATGTGTTTGCTTTCTTTTCGTGAACTGGGTGTCTATAGATGTAATGGAAAACTGATCAATATTCTGTGTGCCTAAGGTTTGATTATATGTTTAAAAATTAGGCCAAATAATTTTCTTCATGTAACATAAATCTGTTTTATTGTTTGGTTTCCCCTCATTTTTATTTGTTGGCTTGTTCTTGCTTATTTGCTTGCTTTCTAAAACCAATAAAATAAAATAAAAATCAGACACATAAAAGACACATGGAACAAAAAAATAAAGCTTTTGAATGTGCCAGAACATCTCTGAGAGTTAATTTATTTTCTGAAGGAAGCACGTGCTTTTCAAACTAATTAATGGAGATAACATATAAGCAAGTAAGCCTATGTCCCTCTTCACCTCTCCAGATGTGTTTTTTGTTACTAGTAGTTTATATTTATATCTCACCTGTCCTTCAGGAGCTCAAGGAATTGGATCCTCCAATTTTTCCCCAAAGAGCAACTCTGTGAAGAGGTGAGAGTGACTGGCCCAAAGTCACTGTTTTGTGGTATTTGAGTATAGAATGCAAGTAGCTTAATTTTTTAATGTATTATAAAATATCAACCCATTTAAACTCTTATGGTGGAATCTACATGTATGAAACAAATGTGCTAAGCCCTGGGATTCCTGGGATTTTTGTACAATAGTACAAACTCAATCCTCTGTTGAGTTCAGCCTGTATATGTGAGTATTAAAGGTGTGGTGGAGCAGGGTCACATATGAAGACCTTATATTGGTACCCTGCATGTTTTCCTCCTTTGTAAGTCACCAAGAACATTAAGGTTTAATACATTTTTATAAGAACTTGTATAGCTCTTCAGGTTGGGTATGGTTTTTCTATCCCACCAAACTTTTAAGCTTTGTGACTAAACATCTGAAAAACCTAAGAAGTAGAACCACAAATTATGTGGCAATTTTGTAGTTCTTCTCCCCTGTGGCGTATATAACAATGGTAGGTGGCTTAGAGCTGAATGTCAGGGTTGGACATCTTTCTCACAATTGGCAAGATTATATATCTCCCCACCTGGTATTTTCCTCAGGAATATCAGCTATGTGGAGATCTATCACTTCTATGTTTTGGAAAAAAGAGCCGTGGATTAAAAGGATGATTTTGAATGTACAAATAGCTGAAAAAGAAAGAGTTAGTGACTTTATCTGCTCCATCTGTCTTGGGTTCTGTTGAAACTGATCAGAGTTTCCGTTGAAGCTAAAGCATTTATAGCTGCTTTACCTGCAAAAAGATTCATGAGAGAAAAATGGAGCCGCAGATACATCCTTATGGTAGGCATCAAGTGACACCTCCTCTTTGCCTGGTTTAAATTTAATTAGCATCCTCTGATGGAAACAACTTCCCTGCAATTCCTAATTCCCTGCAGTTCATACTTCTTTGCAAAGAATTGTAGTTCTGTGCATGAGGCGCAGGCTGTTTTTAAGGCAAAGATACACATTACAGGTAGTCCTCATTTAACAATGCTAATTGGAATTGGAAACTCCATTGATAAGCAACACCAATAGAGGTGAATATGTGTAGCTCAGGGTTGAACTGTGGAGTCCTTGGGGTTCTCTGAGCTTGGTTCTTTTCTTGCAAATGTTTCATTACCCTTCATTCACTACCCAGTGCACTGAAGATGTTACCTAGCAGGGTAATGAAACGTTTACAAGAAAAGAACCAAGCTCAGAGAACCCCAAGGACTCCACAGATAAGCAACACGGTCGTAAGTTAAAAAACCATATGACTGCACTGCTTAGTGACAGCAGTCCTGGTTGCTGTCATTAAATGAGGACCACATGGGTCATTAAGCAAGGATGTCACATGACCGTGACTTCCCACTTCCTGCCAACTTCCCCATTGACTTTGCTTGTGGGAAGCTGGCAGGAAAGGTCGCAAATTGTGATCATGTGACTGCGGGATGTGGCAATGGCCATAAGCATGAGGTCCGGTTGTAACTACTACTCGTTCAGCACTGTCATAAGTTTTAATGGTTGCTGAATGAGTGATCGTTAAATGAGGATCACCTGTATATGGGAAATCAGTGACTTCTGAACTCTTCTAAAATATAACCTTTCTTGCTTGGTCTGGATTGTAGCTCTCTGATTAAAAAAAAAAAAAAGTGTTCAGCTTAAGTAAAGTTTAGCTCAGTTTTGGACCATAGACATTTACAGATTAGGAGATGTCAGAGTTAACTTTTATCTGTGAACAGTATGCAGTGTATATACATAAAGTTCATGTGATATCATCAGACATAACAGAAAATACTGAATATTTTTAGCATATTTATAAATTAATTAGTCCCCCAAACCTCACATTCTTTCTTTTTTTCTTTCAAGGCTTTAAAGCAACAAGATGCTAAAGCTAATGAAGCAGAGATTGTCTTGAAAAATAAAATTGCAAAAATGGAAGATGAAAAAAGCAAAGTAAGATTTAAAAATTTAACCATAGTGATATGGTGTCTTGTAGTGTCTTTTCCCTGTATGATTAAGAAAAACAGGGTTTCAAGTTTTTCCCAGCTGACAGCAGGCAGAGAGTTGTGGTTCATGCCTTTCATATTAAGATGACGAAATATAGAAAGGGAAACTGATCTGGAACCTTTTCCCATCAAATGCTGGTTTAGTGTATGGAAGGCATTTTTGTGCATGTTGGAATGTTAAGCCATGTGGGCAGCCTGATGATGATAGTATGCATTTGCTATAAACGCTGTCATGGAGCATCTGTTCTACTAATGTAAGCTCCCTATAGAACTCTGGATGATCATAATTCTAAATTACATGGGGAGATCTTTTCAAGTAGAAGAATTATCCCCTGGCATATATTCACCAATCAGCTAATGAAGCGTAGTCAGAATTATGGTGGATCTTGCTGTTTGTCCCCCCACTTCCTCATGTGATTCTGCTCATAAGGGGGATTTGAACCCAGAAATTGCGCTTCGGGCATGAAATTGTGTCTCAAACCTATTTCACAAAATTCTTTGTGAATGGCACCCTAAACAGAACAAAAGAAAGATATTTCTTTTCTCATTGATTTTTCAATCTTAAATATTGCAAATTTTAAAAACTTGGTTTGTTGTCTATAGTGAGAGGCTGTGAATGTGGTACAAGTAGAACAAAGTTGATAGTTATCTATACCTCCAAATAAAGGAGGTTCCATTGTTTTGCGCCTCATCCAAGGAAACTTCCTTAAGTTGTGTTGGGTAGGCTGCAAACTGCATATGACCTGAACATCAATTGAACTTACGTCTGTTAAGACAGTTACATTATCATTAAAATCAGGGAACTTAAATAATTGAAATTCATGTATAGACAAGCAGAATTAAAATGTGGCAAAGAATTGGTGGAAGAAAACAGACCAAATATCCTTGCTAGGGAGAACTACAAACAGCCATCATGAAAAATACTGCGTTTCAACTTTCTGCCAAACTCTTTGGGCAATGGTATATGGAATAGTGCCTCTGAAGATGAATGCACTTGATGGGCAGGTTTATGTAAGAGGAAGGGAGATATCCTGGTTGGTAATATATAGTGTTTTGCACTGGATCTATAAATGAACTGTGAGCCAGAGCAGTTTAAATGCAATATAAGTGATATAGTTAGAAAAAGCACACACTATTATTCTGGCTGCCACATGTTGTACCAACTGTTATTTCCAGACACTCTTCAAAGGAGAATATTGGGAAAGAACGTTTTGTTCTTAATGGTTACAGTATGATCCAAGATATTCAGGGCTTCAGCTTCAGCATCTTGAATTGTGCCTTGAGAATCATAGGAAATCAATCCTAACATACTAAAACAATTTTTTTTTTAGTATCAGTAATTTTGTAAGAGCACTGCACTTTCTTTCTGTTTTGTATTGTTGGTAGATGTATGCAATGTTCTTTTCTATTCTGGGTTGAAATTTTGGCTGTCTCTACCCTGCACTCCCACCCGGCGGACATGTAGGAGATTTCTAGGAAATAAACCACCTTTAAAAATGCATTAAAATCATTAGAAGAAGGATGCATTAGCAGCTTAATTATGTAATAGCATTTTAAAGAAAAGTAAATGCAAGTATCTGTAAACAGACCATTTGCTTTAAAATACCACTGAGATAAAAGGCATTTTTCAATTGAATGTAGCATTGCATAAGAAATAAGCTTTCAAAGTACTTTGGAGTATATTAAGTATCATACCTACATAATTCAAACATTACTAGCAGTGAAATTGTTTCTTTTTCTAATAAGCTTGAACAGGTTTTGGAGCATTCCCGGAGGAAACTGGATCATTCAGAAAGTAGTAGAGAAGTTCTTCTCCAGCAGGTAACTGCTTTCCTCTGTGAAAATATAACAGTAGGCTATATTTGGGTTTCATGAAATCTGCTACCAGCTATCTCAGCAGACAGTTGGAAGGAGATATGATAAGAAAAAGTTCAGAATCCTGTGTATTAGGTTAGATTACAGAATTTAATATGAAGTTATCCTGTCAAAAAAGCCTGGAGAAATATAACAGAAGATGGTGGTCTTGTTTTGCCTTGTGAGGTGGCATTTACCTACTAAAGATGTTCTCCAGTTATTTTAAGAAAGAGGGATTGAGCTGATTGTTTTACATTTTGTATCTTGCCCTTCCTACAGCATGGGACACTTTAGAAGGAGGGAGCATTTGATTTGAGATAACCAAGCTGGTTTCATGACTACATGGGGATTTGAACCAGCTGTCTGTGCTCCATGTTTAGTAGCTTTCCACTGTACTCTTTTGGACTAGAATAGAGTGGAGAAGGAACTCTTTCATACAGGGTAGTAGAAAACTATCATACAAGATACCAGTGCATGATTCATTTGCATATTTAAACACTTTTCTTATACTTTAGTTTGCTGCAGTTCAAAGCATTTATTTCCTGGAGTTATTCTACATTTCAATTTGTCTTTGCTCTAACTGATACTGTTAAAACAAGCTGCGTTTTAAGAAAGGTGGGCTGTCTCAGATCATATAAATGCTTTCATAGACTTTATTGGCTTCAGTTTTTGGATTGGTTTTTCTTGCATTTTCCCAAACTCATTCACAGTATCTGTTATATGTGGTAGATTACCATATTTAATGTAAATTTTAATGAGGTTGAAAATAAAGTAGCATAATGAATAATACAGACTGAAGTTTTTATTTATTGCTCAAGATGCATTCATTTATTGTGCTAATTTAAAACTTCAGGCTTCCTAACATACATGTTCTGATACATTTTGAAAGAGTGGAAAAAATCCCTGTCTTAAAATTAAATAAATTAACTCATTGGACATTTTTTCTCATCTGTGGTGAAGCTGTTATACTTTGCTTCATTTCACACATGGAAATTACAATTTGAAAATGAATTGCTTATTGTACCTAATCTCTTTTTTGGTGTCTAACAATATCATTTTTTTCCCCAGAAATACAATAAACCTCCCCCTCCATTTTTCCATTCAGAATCTTGTGTATTGTGCTTATAAACATAATCACTGTTAGATATATAACAATTTGATGTGCATTTTCCACCTGCAAGGAAAACAGTAGCTAGGTGAGAATTATTTTGATTAGGAAAATGGTATAGAGCAGGAAGTGTTAATCACACCAATACTTTGAACAAATTTGCAACTTTGCAGCAGACTTATTTCAGAATAATATACAAAACTGAAAGATCCTGTCAAAGACTTCCATATGTTTGGTCCTGATCATATTTTTCTGTATCTGAAGCATGCCTGCATTACAAGCATATATTCATATATCCCCTTCATGCTATTCCTTTTTAGGAATATGCAAAATATTTATGCAAAATGCAGAAAAAGAGTGAGAAATGATGAGCAAAAGAAATTAATGGCAGGAGATAAGATAATAACAAAAGACAAAAAAAATTGTTATGTCTCTCCATACTTTTCTATCTTTGTAAATTATCCTTGCTTCTACCACATCCATACACTGATTCATACATTGCCTTTTGTTCTTTAAACAAAAGATTTTGAGAATCTCCTCAGTTCCACCCAGTCGTGACTTTTCTCTCAAACCATTCACTCTTTCTTCACATATTTGTTTTGCAATTTGATCCTCATGATCCTGTATAACCAAGCCATGTCAATATTCTTCTTTCGTACTACCACTTACTTGTGTATTTTGTCCACATTTATTATTATTCATCCGTCCGTTCTTTTTGATCCTATCTCTTCTTGGTTTACCACACATAGTACTCCATTCCCACTGTATTCAGATGTTTCTTTTCTCCTGAGATACCCAAAAGTCACTTCCATATATCAAAATTGGCAGAACCACACTTCTTACTTCATTTAAAAACATTCCTTGCAACAGGAACATGTTTTTTCATGTCTTTCCTTTTCTTCCATGTCTACTTTTTCCCCAAGTTCCATTCTTGCCACCACCTAATAACAGGCTGTTTCACATTCAGAATATCTCTTCCTCCTTGAATCCTTTACTAATTATTTCAGTTGTCATAAACAATCATCTCAGTCATGCTTTTAGATTTATATTAATTTCTTTGCTATGTGTACATATTGATTTAGTTTAAATTGCATATTTAAAACAAATTGTAATTTTCTAAGCAATCTTCATTCTCATTTGTTCTTGGGTCTCTGACCTAGGAACTTTTTCTGTACTCTTTCATCTTGTCCCCACCCATGCATTCAGTCACCTAGCACAACAACTTTGTCCTCTGTATTTCATTCATTCAGATTGTGGTGTAATTTTTCCCCAAACTCATCTATTTTTCCATGATTACTCTTATCTGGAACATAAACATACAACTATTACCAATCTATGAGTTTCTACTTTCATATGTACCAGAACAATCTGAATGATATGAAATCATACTTTCTGACATACGTTTTAGCCCTTTCAGTCATAATTAAACCTATACATTCGCTTTCACACATGCATTCAAGTCCACTCAATAAGGTCATACCATCTTCATTCAGATATCTTACATCCATCCCCTTTTTCTTAGTTTCACAAAGATACAATAAACCTTTCCTTTCCTTTCCTTTCCTTTCCTTTCCTTTCCTTTCCTTTCCTTTCCTTTCCTTTCCTTTCCTTTCCTTTCCTTTCCTTTCCTTTCCTTTCCTTTCCTTTCCTTTCCTTTCCTTTCCTTTCCTTTCCTTTCCTTTCCTTTCCTTTCCTTTCCTTATTCATGCTCTTTACCATTTGCTTCTTTTATATTCCAAATCAGATGCCATAGGTACAGCAGAATTCAATTTCTAATGACACCATGGCATATGGAAGATATTTACTGTATATTGCATGTATTTGGTTTATTACAAATTATACTTCAAAGATAATGGATAAGAGTCTCATTTTGCTTCTGCCCTTGTATCCTTTAAAGATTTAATGAAGATACAATTCCAGATTTGATTGAAATTACTTTCTAGCTTGTTTAAAAAGCTGGCACTTGTCTGTGTATATGTATGTGTGTGTGTTAGATTGAGGATCTCCGTTCCCAACTCCTTAGAGCAGAAGAGGACCGTTTGACTCTGCAGCATCAAATATCTCAGGTTGCTAAGCATCACCGAAGCCATCTAGATGAGCAGCGGGATGACAGGAGGAAGCAAAGAGGTATGACTTTTCCTACTACCGTTAGTACCCATTACTGTGAACAGACGGACTTAGTACTTGGAATGGTGAACCACATTTTGCCAAGAGGCAGAGATGAAAAATGCTAAGGCCACATCTGATAGGCAAAACTATTTTTAAAAAAGAAGTGTGCGTAAATGCCCACCATCTCAACTTATTTCTACTCATTATTCATTCCACAAGGGTGCTGTGGAACTATGACACTGAAATGTAAAAAATAGTAGTTACTGAGTAGTTAAAGAAGACACAATTTAACTTATGGAAAATGTATTGCATAACTTTCTGAGAGCAGAACTGAAGTGGAAAGTGCTGATTTCTTATAGGCTGCTGAAGGATTGTGGGACCTACTAGTGTGAGTACTCTATGTGCTCCTCCTGTTCTTTGAATCTAGTAGAAGCTGAGAGGAAAGTAAAAGTATATGATGAGTTATGGGAGGGACTCAAGCAACCCTCTGTTTGCCATTCATGTCAGAAAGAGTAATATGGTTACATTCTGTGATTTCATACAGAAGTAAATGGAGGTAATAAATCAATTATGCTTGGTAGATTTTAGCCTTTGTTTCACTTGGCACTGAACAGATCAGTATAGTTGGATCCCTAAATATTTAGGGCTGCTGTGAGGATTATTCTAGGCATCTGAAGATAGTTACTCAGTTCTGCTCAAAATGGACTTTGGCTATAATTGTCCCAGTCAGGTGGGGAATTTAATTCCGGCTGCTAAGCTTAAGAACCATGCTTGGTTCTGGCACTTTTAATGATAGAGGCTCTAGTCTAATCTGCCAAATACCCAGAGAGGCATGGGAAAACTGTTGCCAGAATATTTTCACAATGGAATCACTAGATAATCCATTTGTGACTGACTCTTGAAGTGTTCTTCCTGACTGACTTCCCATGTCTACATCTGAGGTCAAGGTCCTTATGCAGCTAAAACCTGAAAGAGCTCTGGGAGGAAATTTTACTCCCTAGAATTACTAAGGGAGAACAAGGGTTGGTGGGCTCCAGTGCTGGTTGCCTTATTTACCCATATTAACAGTTCAGCACATTTGTATATTGATTGGAACTATACTACTATCATCTCTATTTATAAAAACAAAGGAAATAGTCCAGACCCTGCCAACCATAGACCCATCCATTTGCTTAATACAATCATCAAGCTATACGTTGTGGGATCTTTTTTGAGCTGCAGATAATCATATTGACTCAGACTGAACACAAAAGCGCTGGAAACTGGGACAGTTGATTTGTTTTTGTATCTCCCTTCATGGCTGGGGCAGTTTTATTTTACAAAACAAGAAAAGCATACAAAAAGGGGATTGTAAATTACAAATGCCTTCAGCTATTTTAGAAAACTAATATCTTATTACTAGTGTTCTATCTACGTCCATGCCTTATTCCTATTACCCTTATCTTTTACTAATATCCTATTCCTAAATCAGTGTTCCTTGTACTAAAGCTATATTGTATTTCCACCATCTATTTTCTGTAGGCTGTTTATCTGTACTATATTTTTAAAATTCTATTTATCTTCCTCTGTTCTATATATCTATTATATATTTCTGTATTGCTGACCTTTATATTTCTTTTGTATTAAACTCTATATGCACTGTTACTCTTTCTAGATCTTTACTCCCTTTTTACAGAGTTCAATCGGTCCTTTACCTTTTTGGTCCCTTTTTCTATTTCTGCTTCTTTGCCTTTTCTGCTGGGTGTTTCTGGCTGGGCCTCTTTCCTTTTCTCCTCCTCCAAAGGCTGGCTTCGGCTAAGGGGAAAGGGGGCCTCATGTCAGGGCTGAGGAAAGAAAGAAAAATGCCCTGCACAACCTGGTTGCCACAGCTACTGCTTCCTTTCCTGTTACCTCCTTCACAGTAGGGCTTTGGGGCTTCTGTTTGTCCTGTCAGCTCCTCATGAGGCCTGTGGCTGCAGAGCTCCCAGGTAGACATCTTGTCTTCTCCCCTCCTCCCCCATCTGCCCAAAATTGTAGCTTGGCAGCTATGCTGTCTTGGCACTGAGAAGGGAGGAGCACGCAGGTACTGCCAGCCTCTCTTCCACAACATATGTTAAATATTTCTATCTAAAATTACTGGCTTGGGTCAAAAATGAAAACATTCTCATCGAGGAGCAGGCCGGCTTTAGAGAGGCCAATCAACTCTGGACCACTGGTCGTTTGCTGTCTAGCCAAAAAAAAAAAACATTCCTCTAAGCCCAGAGGCTTCCTTTTTGCATGCTTTGTTGATTTCAGATGAGTCTTTGATTTGATCTCAAAGAAGAAGCTGTGGAAAAAACTAAAGGGATCCTCAATAAATAAAAGGTTGCTCCTTCTCATTCAGCCTCTCTACTCTAACATCTCTTTGAGAGTTAGATGTTCTCCTTGGGGACATGTCTCTGGAGCTGTCTCCACCCAGAGAGAAGGAAAGCAGGAATGTGTTCTAGGCCCTGTACTTTTGTAGTGTACTGCCTCTTTCTCTTACCTCCTGGCTTAGAGGTAGGTGAATGTGAATATTTAAAAAGCTAGTTGTTATCCTGGAGTTAGAGATGGTTTCTGAGGGAAGGCAACTCCCCCATCTGCAGTGTCCCTAACTGGTTTTTCCATTATGTTACAATATGCCATTCAAAGGAGGCAACAGCATGGAACTAAAAGGAAATCAAGTTGATGGAGTACAGACACACATAGGTCTAAGCATATGTTTAAATGTTCAGTTAACTATACTGCTCCACAGAAAAATTGTGCTTAGAAGTAGAACCTTTTTTTCCCCTTTTGGTTTGGTCTGATCCTAAATTGTATCATATGTTCCAGTTGTTGAGAGGTCTGATCCAGAGAGGCAAGAAATGGAGAAACAGATCTGGGAATTAAGAGCACAATTAAACCACAGTGCTGTAATGTCAGAGATAGAGGAGCTGAAGCGATGCGTTGAGCGCAAAGACAAAGAGAAAATGCAGCTTGGAATGCAAATGGAGGTAAACTTTTTCTTACATTATAACCTTAGGGACTTTTACTTTTCAAATGCCCTTTTGTGGGAGATATGTATACTAAAGCTTGGCCTCACAAACATCATCAGGTGAGAGCTGCAGATTAGAGTTCAGATGTATGGATGCTTCCCTTGTGAAGAATCAAACAGAAAAAATCCTGTACATGAAACCAGCATGTTAGGTTTTAGCTTCGTCTTCTTTCCTTCGCCATGTTACTTACTTTGATATTGCTAGGGAATTTAGAGGGCAGGGCAAGTAGTAATACTGAGCAACATTCACTCTGTAGTCTTGTTACAGTTTTGAGTAGCATGGTACATAGTCTTACGTCATTGCAAGACTGTCATTTCCACCTGTAATGAAAGTAATCGTCCCCAAGAATGCCAAATATGAAGGCTTTTATTTGTGAAAAGTATAGCTGACACAGCATCCATATGATCTTGAACAAGTGGAGTAAGGTCAGTTCTAGTTAGTACTTGAATGGGAGGCTATTTGGGGCAGTAGACTATACTGGGAAATAAAAAAAATAAAATAAAAACACCCTGGAAAAAGGCAGTGGGAAATCAGTTCTATATTATTGATAAGAAAGGATGGATATGTCCAAGTAGTCACTAGTTGAGCATGGCTTAAGGGAAACTACTTTTGTCACAGTAGCTGTAAGTATAACTTATCTCTTGCTGGGTGCAACCCTAGAATTACCAAACTGTTAACCATAAAGACCTAATTCTTCCATTATCTAATAACTACAGCTTTAAGACATACGTTTAGCCAGTCGATACCTGTGGCAGGATTAGTTTTGACCCAGTATTGGTCAAGCCTCTGAATAGCAGTGACCTGAAGTCAAGATTAAAAAATGTCTAACACAGTTTGGAATGACTACAATTCTGTAGAAAATACAGGTGAACCTCGAAAAATTAGAATATCGTGCAAATGTTCATTTATGTCAGTATGGCAACTCAAAAGGTGAAACCAATATATGAGATAGACGCATTACATGCAAAGTGAGATATGTCAAGCCTTACTTTGGTATAATTGTGATGATTATGGCATACAGCTTATGAAAACCCCAAATTCACAATCTCAGAAAATTAGAATATTACATGACATCAATAACACAAGGATTGGAAATAGAACAATATCGGAGCTCTGCAAAGTATAAGCATGCATGTGTACTCAGTACTTGGTTTGGGCCCTTTTTGCAGCAATGACTGCCGCAATGCAGCGTGGCATGGATGCTATCAGCCTGTGGCACTGCTGAGGTGTTATGGAAGACCAGGATGCTTCAATAGCGGCCTTCAGCTCCGCTGCATTGTTCGGTCTCATGTCCCTCATCTTTCTCTTGGCAATGCCCCATAGATTCTCTATGGGGTTCAGGTCAGGCGAGTTTGCTGGCCAATCAAGCACAGTAATCCCATGGTCATTGAAGCAGGTTTTGGTACTTTTGGCAGTGTGGGCAGGTGCCAAGTCCTGCTGGAAAACGAAGTCAGCATCCCCATAAAGCTCGTCTGCGGAAGGAAGCATGAAGTGCTCCAAAATCTCCTGGTAGACGGCTGCGTTGACCCTGGACTTAATGAAGCACAGTGGACCAACACCAGCAGATGACATGGCTCCCCAAATCAACACAGCCTGTGGAAACTTCACACTGGACTTCAAGCATCGTGCATTGTGTGCCTCTCCATTCTTCCTCCAGACTCTGGGTCCTTGGTTCCCAAATGAGATGCAAAAGTTGCTCTCATCAGAAAAGAGGACTTTGGACCACTGGGCAACAGACCAGTTCTTTTTTTCTGTAGCCCAGGTAAGACGCTTCTGACGTTTGTTGTTCAGGAGCGGCTTGACAAGAGGAATACGACATTTGAAGCCCATGTCCAGGATCCGTCTGTGTGTGGTGGCTCTTGATGCACTAACTCCAGCTTCAGTCCACTCCTTGTGAAAGTCCCCAACACTTTTGAATGGCCTTTTCCTGACAATCCTCTCCAGGCTGCGGTCATCCCTGCTGCTTGTGCACCTTTTTCTACCACACTTTTCCCTTCCACATAACCTTCTATTGATGTGCTTTGATACAGCACTTTGGGAACATCCAACTTCTTTTGCAATTCCCTTTTGGGGCTTTCCCTCCTTATGGAGGGTGTCAATGATGGTTTTCTGCACAA
Organism: Liasis olivaceus; assembly: GCA_030867105.1. Lineage (NCBI taxonomy): Eukaryota > Metazoa > Chordata > Lepidosauria > Squamata > Pythonidae > Liasis > Liasis olivaceus. Next base: position 43,594,570 of record CM061349.1, read on the forward strand.
CTGTCAGGTCAGCAGTCTTTCCCATGCTTGTGATTCCTACTGAACCAGCCTGAGAGACCATTGAAAGGCTCAGGAACCCTTTGCAGGTGTTCTGGATTCATTAGCTGATTAGAGTGGGACACTTTGAGCCTAGAATATTGAACCTTTTCACACTATTCTAATTTTCTGAGATTGTGAATTTGGGGTTTTCATAAGCTGTACGCCATAATCATCACAATTATACCAAAGTAAGGCTTGACATATCTCGCTTTGCATGTAATGCGTCTATCTCATATATTGGTTTCACCTTTTGAGTTGCCATACTGACATAAATGAACATTTGCATGATATTCTAATTTTTCAAGTTTCACCTGTATGTACCGACAGAACAGTTTCCTGTTTGTCAAGCCACATGTGCAGAAAATTAACTTGCTTTTCCTGGCAACTGTGAGCAATTTCTTTTGAATACAAGCAAGATGAACTAAAACAAACTGCGAGAATCAGCTGAGAGTGACAACATCATCTGTTACGCTGGAACAGACCAACAAAAAGCAATGATAAGACTCTCATTGCCTTCCTCTCTTTTGCCCAGACTGTGCCCATTTCTTGAGCTGATTTGAAAGGAAAAGTTGCCTGATCTGGAGTAGGCTGATGATCAGTGAGATTGTGTTGGCTAGCATCATTTGTATAGACCAGAGGTTGGTCCCACAATATTTTAAAAATGGGGGGAGGGGCAGTGGGCTGCTGCTGGGAGTGGGACATCATCATTTCAGGCAAATGGATGGGACCAGGTTGGGAAGGTTGTTTTATAATTGTTTTATGACCATAAGGCCAATTGGAATATTTGCATGCTGCTTTGTCTGAAAATGGAAAAATAGAGAATTGTTACTTTATAGGGTAACTCTTCGTTGCTGAGTTTCAGTGGAGAGATGCCAGTGTGATGCGAGTCACAAAAAGATTTTAGAGCCTTGAAATGGCTTTGAATTCCCAACCACGGGATGGATGTTAACCCAAATGCAGAATTTAACAATAGACTGGTAGCTAATTGACTCAATATTAAATGATAAATGCATATTATTATTTGACACCATATTTGCATTTAACAATAAAATGACATAGCAGTCTGCCACCATTTAAGGGATTATTCTTTTTGTAACATATGCAATCTTTATTTTCAATTTTGTTCTAGAAAACAAAACTGTTTACAATGTATCATTTTTTGTAAACATTAATTCTAACAGTAGTCCTTGAATGGGTAACCCTTTGGTCATTCATACATTTGAAAACAATGTTTCAAATTCCAAAATAGATTTGTTGCTTTATTCAATTGATATAGAGGATACATTATTTTTGGAGACATGACCAAAACTGTACATAAGTTGAGATGATTGCTGTTTTGATTTCTTACTATGATTTTTAATTAGTATGAATCTCTTACAATATTCATGCTATACTTATTATAAAATTGCTAAATTTTGACTATAATTTTAAGCATGTATTTGGTCAGAGCTATTTTATGATGAAGGGTTTTCAGTAAAACATATTTGAACAATATAAGAAACTAGCATATGAAAGTAATATATAATTTCCTTTATAATCTTGTAATCACAATTGTATTGGAAGCTATAACTTCCTCAGAAGACAGGTTTTAACAGTAAATTTTGTTGAATACAATTCTAATAAAGACATCTGTGAAATAAATAGTCAAGCAAATAGGAATGCAGTTAAGATACAACATGCTAATTGCTTAAAATCTTCTTGCTTCCCATCAAAGGAATAAAATTGAGTGTGGTAAAATGTTCACATTTCCTCAAACATTTGAAGATTTAACAAGAAAGGTTACTAGCTGAAATAACCTGTTCCACTTTCTATTGTATCTAGTGGCATCTGAGTCTAACAAGAGTGTCAAATAAGCTACTTTAGGAGAGGAAAACAACTTTTCTTTTTAAGAATGTAATTTGGGATCTGATCACTTTTTACCTGTGCAACCCCAAAGAATTTCTGGGAATTGTACTGTACAATTTGATGATAAAAATATTCATAGTAGATAGCTAAGAGAGCCTGCTCTTTTGTAAATTTTAAATCCATAGACCTAGACCCCTGAACCATAAGAACTAATTATGTAATTCACATTTTGCTTCCTGCTATTATCCTTTGAGGATAACTTTACTCTTGATGCAACATTAAGCCACAAAAGGCTGTGAACTTGAAAACTACAGTAGTAAAACAGCATCCCATCAAATCTGATCTTTATAGTACCATGTCCATATGCAAATATAACATTGCTCTTTGCTTTTTCCAGATGGAGTTGAGCAAGATGAGCAAACTTGCTGTGTGGATGATTGGGAAAATATAGGATCTATCTGCCTCAGAAGGGCTTGATCAATTTATTTTGTGTGATATTCAAACTTCTCAAGCTGTTGGGATTTAAAATTGAGATTCACAGGATTCTGTGGGCTAGATCTCTCAGCTTGTTCTAGTCAGAAGCAGCCATGATTGATTGTCTGTTTGCAGTTTGTTCAAGATCTTTAATGAGAATTGGGCTGATCTTGTTACAGAGTTTTTAGCAGGCTGGGAATATTCAGCCCAGGTCATTCCCAATTTTGTCGTTTATGCAATTCTGAAATATAATAGGAATGGGCAAGCCTACGCTGTCTTAGCTGACTACACTCTGAAATATAGTTAAGATAAGGGATCATGTATGTTGATGTAAATCCCTGGAAAAAAAGGCATACTAACAGTAGTAAAATCAAGATGCATGCACAGGCTAGACTGGATGCAAACTTTCTTAAAGCCCTGCAGAAAAATCTTCAGGCAATTGTACGTGTTGGTTAAAGTCTGTATTTTTCTTCATAAAAAACAAAGACTGATATTTCTGATGAGATATTCACTTTTCTCTACTTTATTGTGTGAACTTTTTTTGAATGGTACAAAAAGACTATAGGATATAGTTAATTGGGGAAGAAAGAGATATTTTATACTTGACAATAAAAAAGTTAATTTAGCTTGCACAAATGTACCTTTAAAAAGTTATCTGGACAAATTGGAGGATGTTCTGTACATACCAAATACATTCATTCTATTCTTTTAATCTCATGTTGAACCTCATTAACCTTCATGAGTCATTTGTATTCATCAGGATTCTAAGTATTCCCTCATCAATGGTTGTTACTGATTTAATCTGTTTCTTTTTCATCATCTGAAAATGTTCCAAGCTGATGTTTACATAATTTGAAGCAACATTAGGAGTGAAATAACAAAATTTCTATTTTTAAATAAAATAGAAATGGTAACCTCTCATAATTGTGCATCATCAAAAAGTCCTTGACTGTCGTGCTGAACTACTGTGTACTGTAGGCCCTATGAACAATTAGTTTATAGTAGGAGTGAATAAATTAGCTGATAGTAGTTATACTGCATACCAGTGTTTCTCAACCTTGACAACTTTAAGACGTGTGGACTTCAACTCCCAGAATTCTGGGAGTTGAAGTCCACACGTCTTAAAGTTTACCACATGTCTTAAAGTTGCCAAGGTTGAGAAAGACTGGTGTATATTAAGAAATCATGGGAGCTTATCAGTAGTTCTAATAAGCAATATCATCAAAATAGGCAATCAAAATCCACATAGTGCAGATGTCATGTAGTCACAAATTCAATCGGATATGATATATTGCTTAATCCCATCAGGGAAGATTCTGTTGAAAAACTATATTTTGAAGCAAACCCTATTTTGAGCATTTTTACAATTTAAAAAGCCTTATAATAAAATAAAATTTATCACATAAAATAAAAGGTCCTAAAATAAAGTTATATTTTTGTTGAGTTTTTTAAAATCAGCACCTTAAATGCAGAGAAAAAAACTTTTAAAACCATAGCCTGCTTTTTTGAAAGTTAAATACATCTATTTTTGTAAACACACTAGAAACACACATAGATACAAATATACGGATGTACATACACCCTCCAAAACACCAGCAAGTAATGCAGAAATGGCTGTAACAACATACCCTATTTTGAGCTTTTCTGAAGGATAATAAAAGCTAGTGAAAAACTTTTAAAATCCTGTGTGCAAAGGTTTAACTACAGGTCTGCAACTGGGCAGAGATATTCCCTCACAACGACTGCAGACATGTGCAAAGGAAGTTTATTATGTGTCTGTATATGTTTCCACACAGTGACAGGATTCTGCACATCTGCAAAGCATATCCAGAACTTTTCCTCTGGGCATGTGCTAAACGTGCCTTGCAAAAGGAAGTTGGTTATGTATCCAGACACATCCTGATTAATTTGTCTATGCACAAAGAGACCATGCTATACAAAGATAAATGTCTGTCACTTAGTAGAGGGGGTGCTGGATACATGTCCAGGCATGTCTGGACAGAGGCTGTTTTTCAGTTTAACTTTTTTTTTTTTAAAGCTCTGTATGCTTTTGAAAAATAAAGGCCTGTAATTTGAAGATGATAACTTCAGACACCAAAGAGAAGCTTAAAGATTCTACAGATAATTTTACATCATTGGACGTACTCTTGAGCACCCAGAACAACTCAAGGTCATGTTTCTCAGGGCTTACCAGTGTGTGAAACAAGCACCACAAATTTCTCTGGGTTAATCAGAAGTAAAGTTTTATTGGAAGTGTTTGCAAAGGCTGGTGGGCTTCGTTGCAAATAAGAAGCCACACTTCTTACAGATTTCAGCACATTTTATACAACCCTAGGCCGACGCTCAAACTTCCCCATTTCCCCCATTGGCTGAGGTACTCTTGAGGTCACAACCTTTTCCGCCTGCCTACGATTTCTTCCTGGTCCCTCCCACTTCATACATCGCATGTTCATGGTAAATAGGTGATTAGCTATGCGGGGTGTGGTTTTTATTAGGCTAATAAGGGTTGGGGGGGCAAGAGTTCATGCATTCCTATAAGATCCCTGCTAAGTATCACTTTGGACAGGTCAAACCACCCCAAACTGTTTTTTCTCTCACCTCATCCCAGAGTCATCTCCCCCTCCTCATTTCCTGTCACTTGGAGGCCCCTTGGTTACCATGGCAATGTCTCCTGATCTCCCCCTAGTTTGAGGTAGAGCGTTTGGCAGCTAGGTACCTAGTATTGCAGCTGCACTCTTAACATGCTCAAGTTACTATTTCTTTGTCAATAATAACAGATATTTTATCCATCTCTCACACCAGGGGTGTCAGAAGTGGTTGAGCCACCTCTAGGGGGGTAAATGAGATTCAGTTAGTCTGATCAGGAACCTCTGCAGCACATGATTGTAGACTTCAAACTTGTTCTCAGACAAACATGCTCTTTGAAGAATGGCATCTCATCATCCATTTGGTTAGTGACCATAGTCCCAGTGGTAGCCATTCTGTTTCACAGTTGTCCCATTTGATGAATATGGATGCAGAAATGCTTGAAAGGAACTGGAAACTCTACTGTTATTTATTTCTGTGAAAATCAATTACCTTTATAGACTTTCAGACATTATGAATCTGATATTTCATTCTGTCAAAGGAAAGAAAAAGTTCACAAATAGTATTTTGCCTCTAAAATCATAAAATCCATTTACATTAACTGATTCTATTCTCAAAAGGTTCTTAGCTGTGAAATGATACAAACAGTTGGATAAATCATAAAACCTCATCAGCCACATATGCTTCTGCCTTTATACCTCATTTTGACATCAAAAATTAATTGCATCAGTCCTAAATTCTTAACATCTTTACAAACTAGTCAGATCCAGGACGACTGATTTGGATAATATTTTTGTTAAGTGTGATTAAATTGTCTCTGTTTTACAGGCCGACACAGTTAAACAGAATTAGCAAAAGAAACAAAGCAGATTTTGTTTTCATATATATAATTATATATTATTATATAATATATTATTATATAATTAATATTATATTATATTATGTTAATATATATAATATAATATAATCAGAGTCACCCGTTGGGGGAGATGGGCGGCATACAAGTCTGAAAATAAATAAATAAATAAATAAAATATTGTTATAAAATTCAGTGGGGGTGGGGGACTGCTAACACCTTCTTATAGTTGTCAAGGTTAATTCTTTGAAACACCAGCCATTTTACACTGGCAGTTCAGCTCCAATATTTGCCATTACTGAAAGTGATTAGCATCTTTCTCAATGCAACCTATGAAGGTTGCCAGTTTAACAAAAATGTCCTGCATGAAATATAATTAATCCAGCTTGGTGGAAGTATTTATGATGCTTCAAAAGACCTTGGGTCGAAAAAATTCTACAGCAAAAGTTTTTAGTGAACTCTCTTTCAATACCGCAGTCTTTTTACTCATGTAGACAACGCATCAGACAATGATGAAGGGTTTTTATGATACAGACTTTCAGAATCTGTGTCATACTAACATCCTGAGACCTCAACATTTTTAAAAATAACCCAGAACAAAATTAGGGTGACGGTTCTAGAACTTACACGAAGTACTATTTTCTTAATCTTTATATCTACCAGTTGCTGTATTGCCAAGCCAACAGGACCAAGGCAGTATAACACCATCTGGTGCATTGTCCTCAAACAAGTTGCATGGTTCAGGAGTGCAGAGTCATCGTCTTCTTCTAGCCCTTTGCTTTGGAGGCTCAGGAGGTCAATTTTATATCAAACAAATCAGCCTCTATGCTTCTGTCCAGACCCCTTTACTAAGTTGACAGATGTTTATCCTTGCATAGCATGCTCTGATCATGCCTGGATGAATCAGTCAGGACCCATCTAGACACACAACCAACCTCCTCTTGCAGGACATGACTAGCACATGCCCAGAGTAAGAGCTTTGGAGAAGCTTTGCACATGTATAGAAACCTGCCACTGCTTGGAAACATGCCCAGACACTTCACAGTCATCCTTTGCACATGTTTTCAGTCATTGTGAGGGTATGTCTCTACCTAGTTGCAGATCTGTAGTTAAACCTTTGCACACAGAAGTTTAAAAGTTTTTTACTAGCTTTTATTTCCTTCAGAAAAGCTCAAAATAGGGTACATTGCTATGTTAACTTTTGCATTGCTTGTTGGTGGGTTGGAGGTTATGTGTGGTCCATGTATGTGTGTGTCTTTCTAGTTAAACTTTACAAAAATAGCTGCCTTTAACTTTCAGAAAAGTAGGTTGTGGTTTAAAAAGTTATTTTTTTCCTACATTTAAGGTTCTGTTTTTTAAAAAACTCAACAAAAATCTTATTAGGGCTTTCTTTATTGGAAAAGTGCTCAAAATATGATTTACTTCAACATATGAGTTTTTGATATAGTGAAGCCCTAGGGTTACCCAAGGTCAATGCAATCAAGCGGAAGGTTGTATTAATTGTTAACTGTAGGCGTGGCAAACAGCCTTTCTTGATGGGGTTAAGTAGCATGTCATATCTGGTAGGGTTTGGGACCTGATGACATCTGCACTATGTGGGCTTTATTTATTTACTTTGAAGATGTCACTGATTAAAACTACAGGTACACTCCCATTATAAATTAGTATACACTATAGTTACTGCCTATTAATAGTTTCATACATATTTGGTCATAATTTTATTCCATCAAATTTCTGCAACAGTCTGAGGGTTTTTTTTTAATACATAAAATTCATGTCATATTTTTATATACACTTTTCCTTTCTGCATAGTGGGAAACCTGTGGCCCATCCAGTATTTCTGGATTACTATTTCCTGTAAACATTTATCTATCTATCTATCTATCTATCTATCTATCTATCTATCTATCTATCTATCAAATTTGTAGGCTGCCCAACCCCTTGACAATTTTGGTTGACTTATAAATAAAAAGACAATACATATAAAAAAAAAAACATAACTGACTGGAAGAACAGAATACCAACTATAAACCAACCATAACAAAACTAACCTTATCTATTGGAGGCATGCTGGAAGTCATAGTTCAGCAAGATAGGGAAGATTGTAGGTTCCCTACACCTGCTCAAAGATACAGATTTTTAGGTCCATGTTTTGAGCTGAGAACTGCAGAAGGAAATTCAGCACATGGTCCAAAGGATGATGATGTTTCAAAATTCTGATCCACCTATTAATGTGGGAAGTATGGTCTGTATCAGCTAGGTCACTTAAAAGTATGGACTAAATAAATTTCTGCCAGGAGAAATAAATTTCTCTGAGTGCAAATGTGAGACTATGCATTAAATAAATTTGATGGCAGTTGGTACAAGCAAAGCCAATGGAGGAACCATTCAACCTCATCTGTTGCAATGGTGAGAAATATGAAATTACAGTTGATGGAAATAGCTTGGAGGAAGAAAAGTTAAATGATTTGGAGGTAAAGATGCTTCATGAGTTTGCTACTGGAATTAGTGGATGCTTTTGATGTTTTGTATGCATCTTTAGTTCAAATAACATGCATAGTTGTGTGATTATGCAAATCTGGTTACCTATGATATGGAGCTTTCAGAGGATGGCTTTCTGTTGAAAAACTAAAATGATTTTATTTTTGAATAGTGAAATACTGCTTTTATTGCAAACTTTTGTTTTAAAAAATAAAAGATTTGAGAACATTAAGTATTTAAGAAATACTTTAAAATATTTAAGTATTCCCTACTGACTTTGATTAATAATATATATTCAAAGTTTTTTTTACTGAATTCATTCTGATATGGCTGATCAATGTGGCCATGGCACTGGTTCATTCCGTTGCAATGGAATGAAAGCAGAAGAAAGGAACACAGTAACATGCTTTTACTTTTAGAAAGCTTAGATGAGCTGGAAATTTATTTTTTTATTGAGTTGATACTCTGCCAAATCCACCAAGACTCCTGGTAGCTTTTAAGAATAGAAAACATACCATAAACATTAAAGCAGTCTTGGTAACACCCAAAGCAACCCATTCCAACTCCCAACAACATTAATATCAAACAAATAATACACAAACTATTAATAGAGTAGCGACAATCTCTCTCCCAAGGCCCTTCAGAAAAACTCTCTTTTCATCGGTTTTCAGAAGACTATTACTGAAGGGGCTAATCTAAGGAGAGGCTGACTCACATTGTTGGTGCTATGACCAAAAAACCCCACCACACCTCATGGAATCCCTAGTAGGTTTTGCTGGAAGGCTCATCTAGGATGGGTTAACTCTGGTTGAGGCAGGCGGTCCCTGGTGCCAGCCATACAGTATAAGGGCTTTATAAATCAAAATTAGCAGTCTGAATTATACCCAGAAACCTATTGGCAGCCAATAGCAAGCCCCACAAAGTGACAAATACTGTGTAATGCTGCATTTTGAATTAGTTACTTTCCAGATGGTAGAGCCATGCAGAATACATTACAGAAGTTCCAACTGAGTGGCAATAGAGACATGAGTCACTATAGCCAGGTTGTTCTGCGCCAGGTAAGGCCTCAGTTGATGTACCAGCCAGGGCCACAGGTTCCACTTGCTTTTCCAGCAGTAGCTGTGAATCCAAGAGGACCTGAAGTTGCAGATCTGCTTCCAAAAGGATAGTACTACATTCTTGAGAGACAACTCTGGAACTGACAGAAGATGGTGATGAACAAACAGCAATTCTGTCTTTCTTGAGTTCAAGTTTAGCCTGTTTCAACCCATCTGGTTTCTTGCAGTCTTGAGGAAATTGGGGCAAGACTTTGACAGCATCTCTAGTAGGCAATATAAAGCCCAGTATAGTTAACATTTTGATGTTATCACACCCTGAACCTCCTGATGACTTCTCCCAATGGCTTCATACACATGTAAAATAGCAGGAGGGAGAGGATTGACCTCCATGATGCCCCATACATGAGTGGCCACCAAGCTGACCTCCCCCTCAGCTGCCTACGAAGGAATTAGCAGAACTACTGTAAAATAGTGCCTTTGACCTCCCCCCCCCCCGCAACTTCTTAAAACTCTAACCTCTATAGGCAATCCTGAAGTTTACAATGGCTGATGCCTTTGAAGTTCCAAAAGTACCAGGAGGAGTGCAGTATCCTCATCCGTGTCTCATCAGAGATCAGTTATAGCAACCAATGTTGTCCTGGTCTCATGCCTGGTCCAAACCCGATTAAAAGAGGGCCATATAACCCACTTCCTCTAGAATATTTTGCATCTTAGTTTCCACCTTGGGTTTGACAGCCTCCCCTAAATAGGAAAGATGGAAGACTGGACAGAATGGGGCATACTACAGACTCCTTCGAGGTTTTGGGCATAATCTTCTCCTAAAACAAGTTGTTGACAACCTCCTATATCCAGCTTGTCATGTCTCTTCCTGCCCCCTGAAGGAGAAAGGGCATGGGTGAGAGTACAAGTCACAGGGGTCATGCTAGGAAGTAAACTATCCACCTCTTCAAAGTCCACAGGCCACAATGAGTTCTAAATGTCATGCCAGTGTGCTGCCCCAGGCACCACCTGAACTCTGCCTGTGAGGAGTCAAGACCTCTGCAAATCTAAGCAACTTTTTCAGCAAAGTACTATGCAAAATGGTTATAGCAGTCTGAGAGATCTTCCTATTCTTGCCTTCCTAAAAGGGATTTTGTTACCCTGCAGAAGGCTGCTGGCTGATAGTCTGCTGACACAATAAAGGAGAATAAGAAATAATGCTTACCACCATGTACGTGCTTGAGCTTATACTCATGCCTGATAAAATCTGCTTCTAGTCTTCCTCTGTCAATGCGCTAGGCATTGTTTCTGTCACTCCATTTCCCTGAATTTCTCAGAAAACCAAGGAGAATTCTGGGATTGTTGCTTAGAGAGAGGCCACTTGGGGACAAATTTGTTCAGAGTCCTGGTTGCCTCCTGACACCAGAGGCCAACTGGATAATCACTGGAACTTCCTGACAGATTACTTGGAAACTCCTCAAGTTTAAAAACAAAAATTAAATTCAGTTTACTATAAAATAGGAGATGCAAGAGAATAATTTTTTGTTACCTACCCATGGTATTGATGTCTCAGTTCTTCCCATCTTTCTCTTATATGACAAAATTGAAGGTAAAAACACAGTTATGTGCTCTTTCTTTCTGTATGCCTATCAGTGTAGTTAGGTGAACAAACTTTCATGGTCATCTTTCTTCTATTAGACTTTGAATGCAGCATGCCTGTCAGCTTAACTATATTGAATTGTATTCTTTATCTTTTAGGCATCTGGAAGTGGAATCCCAGATTTTTAGAGCATAATTTGAAGGAATCTCACAAAAAATTGGGAGGGCAAATAGTTTCTGTCGTCAGTATACCTATTCTGTTCTGCTTGTGTTCTTTTAGTGCCTGTAACTTGCCCTGTGTCCCCAGCATCTGGAAATTCTTAAGTGATACTCAACTGCTCGGCTTTAACTTGTCAAATGCAACTTCTCTGACTCATAGTGCTATCGTGGTTGTAAGCTTAGTGTTTTAACACAGTGTTCCTAATTGATTGCTTGGTTTTTCCCTACATCTACTTTAAAGCTTAGCTATTTCTAAAACTCTTTAGTTAATGAGAGGTCATTTTTCTATTGGCTATGGAAAGAAAGAAACTGTATAGATTTTTCAATAATGGACATTAGCAAGGAGCAGAATATGGAATAGTAGCTAGAAAATACTGGACATGATCAAGGAGATCAAAATACAAATCACTTTCCTCCAAAGAAGCTCATTGGAGGAAAACTTAGATTAATACAGCTCCATAGTATTTGTGAGATTACGTATCTATCCTCAGTTTAAAAGGACAGGACATGCTTGTAATAAATGAATAATCACTTTTGGGAACAATGATTAAACTGTAGCTTGAATAATTAGGGGTTAGAAATAGATTAAATTTGTTTAAACTAAACATGCATACAAAAAATCAGGAGTGTAACCTATATGTGCACTAAAGGTATGAAATGCTAATTGGAAGTCTTATGTAATGGATTATTTGCCTTTATTGCAACTTTGATTATTTTATATCCTAGAACAGCAGCTACCTAATATTATGCTTTGTCAGAAATATACAGTGGTACCTCGGTTCACGAACGCTTCTGTACACGAACAATTAGGTTCATGAACAGCTCCGGTCGCAAAATTTTGCCTCCGTTTGCGAACTCCGCATCGGGTTATGAACAGGATCCGCAGCCATTTTCCCTCCCGTGACACGTGGTCGCGGCTTCCTGTAGGGAGGGGGACTCTCCCTCCAAGCAGTAACCGCCTCCTCACCCGCCTTCCTGTCCTCCACGCCAGAAGTTGCGTTGAGCAAGGTTAGCTTTCTCTCTCTTCGTACTGTACTTTGTGTCATATTTTTGCGGTTTAAAAAAAAACAAACATATGGTTCAGAACAGATTAACCGTAATTACATTGAACCTTATAGGGAAATTTGATTCGGGACGCAATCAAAAATCGGTTGGTGACCAAATTCGTAGGGGTCAGAACGGATTAACCGTATTTACATTGAACCTTATGGGAAAATTTGATTCAGTTCACGACCAATTCGGTTCGCGACCAGAGTCGCGGAACGAATTAAGTTCGTGAACCGAGGTACCACTGTATATCCAATGGAAAGTTAAGTTCTGTTAAGACATTTATTTCAAGGTACACTTCAGTCTCTATTTGGAAGTCTATTTAAAAGTATGGACTTTTACTTGATTACTTTTCCAAGTAAACAGAAGTTACTGAATAATGGGTAGCAGTCAGATTTATTGTATTAACTGTGGGTGTCAAAGTTAAGGTAGACAGCTGAGTTATAGGTTACTGTTCTAGCTTTATCAGACAATCATACAATCTAGAATTATACTGTATAGTGAATTTTTTATCCAATTACTTAAGCCTTTCCTGTGTACAAAATAGTGAGATTACTATCTGTTCTTATTATGATCTTTCGGACATTGCAATTGCTGTTATGTTGGAGTAAAGACACATCCATGCATCATTTTATCTTCTAATTTCCTGACATATTCTTAATAAGATTGCCCTGCATTTCTTTCTCTCGGTAATTACAATGATATGGAAAATAACTGTTGTGCAAAACAATTAAGGATGGTTGCAATTAGTGGATTTCTTTCAGATTTAACTTCCATTTTATAAATTGGATATTGCTTAACAAAATGCTTTGATTTTCCTGGGAATTCTGTGTGTGGTCCTATATTATATAACCCTGTGTTTGCACATTATGTGCAGTGTTCTGCATCTTAAAAAATAGAGTCTTAATGTCTGAACATTTGCTTCAAAACAAAATAAAACCTTTATGTTTACTTTTAGAGTGCTGCATTTTTGGTATGTAGTCCCAGAGAAGATACAAAAATTTGTTTATAATAGTAAATTTAAAAGTACCATTGTTTATGTGACTATTGCAAAAGATGCAGGTTTTTTAAATCTCTAGATTTCTTTCTTGTGGAAGAAATTACAAGAAGCAGGTTGGTGGTAGTAGGGCAGCTTGGCACTGAAGTCATAGCTACATAGTCAGTTCTAATATAAACAATGGGAAGAGATAACCAGCTAGGCTCTGTTTGATGTTATGAAGGACTGCCAATGACTACCTTGAGGATTGCTAGGCAATCTTGGCCTCATCCTAAAGCCATCAAACCATTCAGATAAATGTTAATCTGAACATCTGCAGTCAAAACAATTTGAACATCTTCAGTCCATTACATCATTAGCTCCCCTCCATTTCTCTTGCCATTGCCCTGCTTTTTGTAAAGATGCAGAACTGAGCATCTGCAGCCCATTATCATTAATTATTTGATTTATATAGCCACCCACCTCACACAAGTGGCTCTGGGCGGCTTACAAGTTTAAAATACACAAACCCACCAAATATAAAAGCCTTTTGCAAGGCATTAAAGACCTGGCTGTTTCCCCAGGCATTCGGGTCAGGTGGGTAGATGAACTCTGTTACTATTGATGGGGAGTGGGCTTGCAAGGCCATCCTGCCAATGCTAGACTGCAGTAATTAATGCTTTTAATAATAGATATATGAAGAGATCTGGTGATCCTGAAAACTCACACACTTCTCTTTTTTAAATTAGCCTGTGCCATGGTTGTCGCTAGTTGGACCCATAGATATTGATCTTTGGTACCTGTCATTGCTTCGATTAGTGACACAATACTTTTAGTAACATAGAGAAGAAGAAAACTGGTTACCACTCTTTGTCATATCTGTGACACATGTAGTAATCCCTGCTAATATTAAAGACAGTACCAGCCACTTTGGCAGATTTGGGCCAATATGTTACTTGTGCAACCAAAGCTCACAATATTTTATGCAATCTAAGTTGTCTAATCTAAAGCTTCCTTCCAAGCCAACATATTGTTTCCTGTATGACACCACCTAGTAGAATATGTAATATACACAGTATATATATTATACACAGGTTGCTTTAAGCAAAGTAAAGATGACTTATTTCTCCTTTTTAAAAAGTCATTTTTACAATTTGCAAAATGGTAGAATGTATGAATTATACATTTTGCATAGATATTTCATTGGTAGATAACAGAATTATTGTGATTTCAATCACAGAGTTGATGTCTAGGAATTAATTATGTATCCTTGTGTGTTAAAGCAAATAATCTCAATGAAAAAATTGTTTGCTTTTTTGTTTGTGAAAAATATGAACTGCTAATAAAATATAGATCACATTTTTCATGTAAGATAAATGTTTTCAATTAATTTAACTGTATTTTCTGTACATTGCTCAAGCCTTGAATCTTGTTTCATTAAATACAACATGGAAACTAAAATATCTGGGTGTCACTATGACAAATATGAATAAATATGTTATTTCAAAATAATTATTTTAAGACATGGAATGAAGTTCAAAAGATATGTTAAGATGGGAGAAACTACAACTGAATTGCTGTGGAGAATTTCTGTGATAAAAATGAATGTCTTGCTTACAATGATGTTTTTGTTTCAGACAATACCTATTTTGACAACTGGTTCACCATTTAAACAGTGGTAGAAGGATACATGTAAATTGGTGTGGCAGGGGAAAAAACCACGAGTTAAATATAAGGTGTTACAAGATGCGAAGAAAAGAGAAGGACTGGGTTTACCTGACTTGAAATTGTATTTTGCAGCTTGCTGTTTGGTTTGGATGAAAGAGTGGGTGTTGCTGAGAAATAGAAAGCTTTTGGAATTAGAAGAATACGACCTGAGATTTGGGTGGCATGGATATTTATGGTATGACAAAGCCAAGGTTAATGTGGATTTTAACAATCATTATGTTAGACGTGCCATACTGAGAATATGGAATAGATACAAACCCAGGTTGTGCCAAAAAACACCTTTGTGGCTCTCAGCCCAAGAAGCATTTTATAGATGAGAAATAATAGGCAAACACAAATGGCTAATTTATCGTGAGACACTAGAATTTTCTCAAGGAGAATGTAAAATAAAATCAAGACCTGGTGGCAGAGGGATATAGTTGTCAATGGTTCTCTTATTTACAATTATTAGAAAGATTTAAAGTAGACAAAAGAACTTCTGGTTTTGAACATTGTAAGACTGAGTTTGAAATAGAATTGTGTACAAATTATGAATATGTGATTGCTAAAATCACTTTTGTATAAACCTTTATTGAAGTTTGAAATAGAAGAAGTGAAAGAATATAAAGTGGGCTAAAAATTGGTTGTAATATACAGATGGAACAATGGGAAATATGTGGCTGAAAGGATTGAAATTTACATATGATGTAATCTTAAAGAGAATTTTTATAAAATGATATACTGTTGATATACAGGTGAAATTCGAAAAATTAGAATATCGTGCAAATGTTCATTTATGTCAGTATGGCAACTCAAAAGGTGAAATCAATATATGAGATAGACGCATTACATGCAAAGCAAGATATGTCAAGCCTTACTTTGGTATAATTGTGATGATTATGGCGTACAGCTTATGAAAACCCCAAATTCACAATCTCAGAAAATTAGAATATTACATGACATCAATAACACAAGGATTGGAAATAGAACAATATCGGACCTCTGCAAAGTATAAGCATGCATATGTACTCAGTACTTGGTTTGGGCCCCTTTTGCAGCAATGACTGCCGCAATGTGGCGTGGTATGGATGCTATCAGCCTGTGGCACTGCTGAGGTGTTATAGAAGACCAGGATGCTTCAATAGCGGCCTTCAGCTCCGCTGCATTGTTCGGTCTCATGTCCCTCATCTTTCTCTTGGCAATGCCCCACAGATTCTCTATGGGGTTCAGGTCAGGCGAGTTTGCTGGCCAATCAAGCACAGTAATCCCATGGTCATTGAAGCAGGTTTTGGTACTTTTGGCAGTGTGGGCAGGTGCCAAGTCCTGCTGGAAAATGAAGTCAGCATTCCCATAAAGCTTGTCTGCGGAAGGAAGCATGAAGTGCTCCAAAATCTCCTGGTAGACGGCTGCGTTGACCCTGGACTTAATGAAGCACAGTGGACCAACACCAGCAGATGACATGGCTCCCCAAATCAACACAGCCTGTGGAAACTTCACACTGGACTTCAAGCATCGTGCATTGTGTGCCTCTCCATTCTTCCTCCAGACTCTGGGTCCTTGGTTCCCAAATGAGATGCAAAAGTTGCTCTCATCAGAAAAGAGGACTTTGGACCACTGGGCAACAGACCAGTTCTTTTTTTCTGTAGCCCAGGTAAGATGCTTCTGATGTTGTTTGCTGTTCAGGAGCGGCTTGACAAGAGGAATACGACATTTGAAGCCCATGTTCAGGATCCGTCTGTGTGTGGTGGCTGTTGATGCACTAACTCCAGCCTCAGTCCACTCCTTGTGAAAGTCCCCAACACTTTTGAATGGCCTTTTCCTGACAATCCTCTCCAGGCTGCGGTCATCCCTGCTGCTTGTGCACCTTTTTCTACCACACTTTTCCCTTCCACATAACCTTCTGTTGATGTGATGTGCTTTGATACAGCACTTTGGGAACATCCAACTTCTTTTGCAATTCCCTTTTGGGGCTTTCCCTCCTTATGGAGGGTGTCAATGATGGTTTTCTGCACAACTGTCAGGTCAGCAGTCTTTCCCATGCTTGTGATTCCTACTGAACCAGCCTGAGAGACCATTGAAAGGCTCAGGAACCCTTTGCAGGTGTTCTGGATTCATTAGCTGATTAGAGTGGGACACTTTGAGCCTAGTATATTGAACCTTTTCACACTATTCTAATTTTCTGAGATTGTGAATTTGGGGTTTTCATAAGTTGTACGCCATAATCATCACAATTATACCAAAGTAAGGCTTGACATATCTCGCTTTGCATGTAATGCGTCTATCTCATATATTGGTTTCACCTTTTGAGTTGCCATACTGACATAAATGAACATTTGCACGATATTCTAATTTTTCGAGTTTCACCTGTATGTCACCAGAGAAATTGTCTAGAATGTATAAAGGCACTTCAAATTTATGTTAGTAATGTGAACAACAAGAAGGGACATTTTATTATGTTTGGTGGATGTGTAAAAAAGCTAGAAAATTTTGGATTCAAATACATACACTGATTCAGAGGATTTTAAAGATTAAAATACAATTGAAAGCAGAGGTTTTTCTTCTGGGATTGATGGACAAACAGTTGGGAAAAAAATGGAACTTTGTTTTTGTGCATGGTAACTGCAGCAAGTTTATTGTTTGCACAAGGATGAAAAAATTTGGCACTATCTTCAATGGAGGAATGGTTGGTGAAGATGATGGAACTTGCTGAGGTGGCTAAAATGACTTCTTTGAGCAGACAAAAGACAATATCTACATTTCTTACTGACTGGAAACTCACAGAATTTTTGTGTGAAACAGAAAACAATGAACTTATGATTTATGGTTTTGACAATATGATAGAATAAATTATAGAAAGAAAAGGGTTATGCTGTAAGCACAGAGTAAGAGGTCAATTTGTAATTCTACTTACAACTGCTGTAAAGAAGATTGAAAGCTAATTCTTTGTTTTTTCTTTTCTATTTTTCTTTTTCTTTTCTTGCCCTCTTAGCTCTCTCTTTGATTTCTTTTTTTCCTTTCCTTTTTCTCACTTTATATTAGTTTGTATTAGTTTTTATCGTCTTTAAAAAAAATCTTTTATAAAAATTATACCAAAAAAAAGAAAAGAAAAGAAAAGAAACTATAATTGTAGGTACAAGATCTTTTCCCCAAGGGGTTGTGGAGAAATAATTATTTTTAATGACCCAGAAAAGTTGAAGATGCCATTATTTAGGACTGGTGTCTTTTAATATTATCACCAGATGGGAAGCAATTACAGCTATTGAAAGGAAAATAATTTAGCACAGAGGTGAGACGTTTTATAACATTTATGGAAGATTAAATGTAACTATTTCAGTGTTTTTAAGTGTCTCTTCACATCTGTCACAGTCAGAATTTGAATCCATAGATCTTACAGGTTATATTTAATTAATACAAATCTTCCTTTGTTATTGAACTCAACTGAGCATATAAAACATCACTTTTAAGGTATATGAACAAGAAAGGTTTTCTAGTGTGCTTGATGGTCTAAAAATGTACACATGTATTAAAGTACGAAAGTCTTTTGCATTTTAGAGAAATGCTCAATTAGAAAGTCTACTTTTATGTCAGCTATAATGACCACAGTGTCCAAAATCATTTATTTAGAATGTTGCTATTTAATGGCTGAGATTAAATGTTTTTAGCTCTCTTGCTTGATGAAAAG
The DNA here is from genome assembly GCA_030867105.1 of Liasis olivaceus. Taxonomy (NCBI): domain Eukaryota; kingdom Metazoa; phylum Chordata; class Lepidosauria; order Squamata; family Pythonidae; genus Liasis; species Liasis olivaceus. The sequence continues at coordinate 43,613,118 of CM061349.1, forward strand.
ACTTGAGATGTCTCCTTATGGTATTGTTATTTTAAACTGCTCTGTGGAAAACATGGAATGATAGATACTTCTCAGTTTTGTATGTGGACTGTGGCACTTTCCCATTGGAAGTTATGACTTTTTTTGGATACTTCCTTATAAGGTGGTAGGTTTGTTGTTATTATTATTACTACTATGATATATAAATCTATTATTAGATTTAATATAGCTGCTCACTCTACTCTATAGAGTAATGTACAGCTTTAGGAATTATGTTCATAATCTGTATTAGGTGAACCCAAGAGAATTATCCAATATGTCATGTTGATTTCATATGCCTCCTTGTACACACGCATAATGTTATTAAGCATGCAGATCGTTCTTTGGTATACATTCAAGAATTATTTTTGAGGTGGAAAGTATTTCTGTTTTTTGCCCAGACTATAATGATCCCGCTCTTGAGGAGGGTAGTCCAAAAACTTTCTGTAAATAAATCATCTAGAGTAGGTAGAACTTCATATATTTTGAACATGGTCCAGATACAAATTGCCCTTGTTTGGAATGGGATGTTTCTTACATATTTTGAGGAAATCACAGTAATAAGGACTTGTTTAGCAGATGTCATTTTATGTTGGATGTATGTATTGTGAGTTTCTTTTTATGTTTGCCTTTTCCCTTTAGCACAATAGATGCATTCTAGAGATTACATTCCAGGCATGTAAATGCATGAGAGTGTAAAGCATTTTGTTCACTGAAAATAATAAAGAATAAACAATATTTATTCTTTTGGCCTTTAATTAGTGTGGCTGACTGGGACTTACGAGACACCCGTGAGGCTTTTGATTGTTTATCAATAATTTTAATGAATTTTATTGCTTACTTTTTGTGACCCTCTTGTACCTTGCCCAGAATCTGTTTGGTTTGGGCTAGGCTATAAATGTAGTAAATAAATAAATAAATAATAATGTTTTAAATGGGCATCATTGCAGGAAACTGAAACATTGCTGTTGATGCTCTCCATGTATTCAAAGAAATTTGTTTTCTTTATATGTACATGTAAACTTTAAATTTATATGTATCTATCTCTCTGTAAGCACAGTCCTTAATATGTTGTGGTGGCTTCTAGGTTTTAACAGCTGACTTGGAAAAGAGGGAGAACCAGCAGCAAAGGATGTTGAGCCAACTGAAAGATATACAGAACACGTATAAAATCTGCGAAAATGAGCGCAGAGCTGCGGAAGTACAGGCTACAGAGCTAGGTCAGCAACTAGAAGAGTCGACCAAGGAAGCAGAGACGTACCTAGCTGAATTGAAACAATCTGAAGTACTAAGACTAGAGATTGAGAAGAAGAAGGAAGAGTTAAAACTCAAAGCTCAGGAATCAATCCGATACTGGAAGCTAAGGTGTAAAAAACTAGAACATGAAAAAGAAAAACAAACTGAACTTCATAGCCAGTTGATGGAGAAGAACAATTTGGTATGGCATTTTAATTTTTTTTTCATTTCCTTCAAACAGTAACTCTTGCATCATGCGAATATTTGCAGTTCTTCTAGTACAGTGTAAAACTATTGAAATTAATTTGTGTAAAACTTAGTTATGAACTATTACTAAACACACATTACATTAGTAATGAGGAGGTGGGATGAGATACGACTTTCAGTAGGTAATACTGAAATTTTAAAAAAGGTATAATTTAGTCAAAAGGCAAGGTAATTTTTTAAAATTTAAACTGATCACTGATGGAAATTGGGTAAGGTCCAAACCTAGTCCAATTTAGATTAGACTTAACTAGAGTTGATATCAGTGGGCATATGCTCAGACTCACATGTTTTTCTCCCTTTTTTGTACTTCTCCTGTAAGAAATATGATAAATTATGAAGATAATGATATAGAATTAGTTCTTTTTCTCCTTGCCTCTTCAAATTTGGAATCTCTGTAATTTGCTTAAACATTTTTAGGGATAACTTTATTCTATCTGGCATACTGCCTGCATTCTCCTGTTGTTTCTGGCTGCAAAGATGCAAGGTATATTTTGCCCTTTACCTCTATTTGGAATATAACTTTGACACTTTTCAATCAACATGAATGGCTGAGATTTTATTTATTTAAAGAACTTATATGGCTGCTTTTCCCACACAGTGATCCTAGGCAGCTCATAGTAACCAATGAAAACAACAACATAAAAACACATTGTACCCTTCTCACCAAGGCACCAGAGCCATACATACTGTTGACCCCCTGACTCAACCCCCATCCTACCCCAATGCTTGGGGGAACAGCCAAGTCTTCATGGCCTTCTGGAAGGCTAAAAGTGTACCCCCCCCCCAAAAAAAAAGAAAATCTCAGGTAGAAGCTATTTTAAAGGGCCGGGGCTTCTGGGAGCTGTAGGGACAATAAATCTGGAAGGTACCATGTTGATGAAGGTTAGTACAAAGTATGTTATACTTCTGGGAATTGGAGTGGCTCATAAGCCCTACTTAGTAAATAAATAAAGCATGCAAAGCAAATGTAAACAATTTGTCTTTCTGTACTCTCTAGGTGATTAAAGATATGGATTGCATGTGTCTACTTGGATCTCTTATATCTTGCTCTTTTCCAGCAGGTTTCTTCCTGAACTTTATTAAGTTAAGCCTATTGTTTCCAGTAGTGAAAAACCAGATACCTCCAAGAAGCCCATAATCCTCTTCATGGATTTGCTTTTGGAGGTGCAAAATAGTAAATGTTTTATCAGATTGGGAGTCAGGCTGCCCTGGTAGCCAAAATGACTCTGAACTGATAGATAAAAGTTTAGTTGCAGGTTTGACTAGCTGATAGTTTTTATACATTTTCATTTGCATTCTCCCTAGGAATAGCAGTTCAGTTTCCCTAACAGGAAAATAGGTCACCTTTGGTTGTAAAAGAATAGTCCGCTGTGAAGTTTGGGATGCTTTGGGAAGTCTTTGTCTTGTTTTATTCTGTGTTTGCTCACAGAAGAAGGAACTAACAGTTGTGAGTTTAGAGCTCAGTGGTGTGGTATAATTTTCAATTTTGGTAATCAGTTGAAAAATTAACATTTAAAATACCAATTCATACTGAAATTAAATGTTCTTGAATAATGTCCAGAAACAGGGAAAAAAACCCTATAAAGACTTCAAGAGGAAGCATATTTTGATGTGATGATAAGTATGGGAGAAAAATGACTGGTGTGAAAATAGTAGATTAGTCCTTCTACCCTAGAAGTAAAAACATGCAAAGAGGACAGTTTTGGCAGATGGCCATCAGCAATCTGAATGCCATAATTAAGCTTGTGATTGCAGTTTCAAAATAATCAACCAACATAGGAAACACAGTTTTAATACTAAAAGGCTTTTTTATGTCTTCAGATGTTTGACAAGTAGGTGGATTTTCTTGCTTGCTTTATAATTAATCATTCATTTACTTTACATTCTGTCAATGCAAATTCCACTTAGTGGAATTTAAAAGCTTCCTGTCTAAGATAAAAATGAAGATGAACCCTATAGTTCACAACAGGTCAGGAATTCTCAAAACCTTTGATAGGGGCAGGATAAAAAGGAATATTGGTAATAAGTGGTGGTGGGGAGGGTATAGAATGTTAACACTTAATAAGAAGTTTCTAAGGACCCAAGATTGAGGTGGATGGTCTAATAGTAGGGAACATGCTTAGCAGGACAGAGAGGATAATTTGAATTTAGTCTAAATTTAAATAGCGATGTTTAATATAGGCTGTTTGGAATGGTTTGACAGCTTAGAATAGGAGATATAACTATTTATTTAAATATAGTTGCTTTTTGTTATAATGAAAATGATAAAAAATATAAACAATTTACAACATGTTTATTTTGTATTTTGTATTTAATGATTTTGATATTATAAAATATATAATATAATGGGGAAGGCTCAGTAGTTCCATTCTCTTTAAGATCAATGCTGGTGGTAGGGTCATCCTTCCTGTTAAAGTTGAAAGAGAATGGATAAACCAGTAGGAATCCAGAAAGAGGGTAAAAACAGTTAGGGCTCTGCGGGTGTGAGAAAAGCCAAACCTGAAAGGGCCTTGATTATGTGTATCATGCCAGAATGTGGAACATATTAAGGTTAATGGATATGCCAGAACACCTGATTACTCTTTTGAGGAACTGTACAATGAATAAGACGCTATTGTAAGAACTAAGTTTGAAGAAACAGTGGTTCAGAAAAAAAAGTGACACAAGAATGCATCTACTTAACTCCTGCTGTTAAATCTAGTATGTAATTAAGTTAAATATTGGAAGAATAGGCTATTGGAAGAAAAAAAAAACTGAAATCAACATTGGAGGTTGTAAGATAAGCAGGTATCTAACCACTTGAAATAATGCAGGCAAGGCCATCTTGTTAAATCAAAATAAAGAGTTAATTAGGTAGATAAAAATAGGAAGTGAAAAATCTGGATTAATGCTGAATATTAAAAAGACAAAGTTAAAATCAACCAGCATGCTTATGAACTCACTGTTAAGATTGAAGGAAGTGAAGACTATAAATAGTTTATAGTTTACAGTTTATAGTTTTTTTTCAGCTCAAGCATAAAAATGGACAGTATGATGGGGAAGCAAATAAGCAATTAATTCGAGGGAGGAAGGCAGCGATAGACAATATCATGAAGTATAGGATATTTCTATGGCAACAAAGATCAGAATAGTTAAATCAATCATTTCCCCCAGTAAAGTTGTGAAAGTTGGATATTGAGTAAGAACAAGGGAAAGAAGATAGATGTCTTTAGATTATGGATTTGGAGACAGCTGCTGAGAAAACTATGGACTACAAGAAGAACTCATCAATCAATCATGGAAAAAAATAAATGCAAACTATTCTTTTGAGTTGAGGTTCAGCAAGCATAAATTCATATATTTTAACTATATGATACTAGAGGGTGATAGTCTAGAAAAAGTTTCTGAGCTTGGCAGAGTTGAGGCAAGTAGAAAAAAAGGAAGGCAATGAATGGATCCGAGATCATGGATATTACTGGAATATCCCTGGAACAGCTGCAAAATATTGCTAGAGAAACATTAAGATAGAGGACTTTCATCTGTACAGTTACCAGGATTTAATCCTAACTCAGTGGCATTTGATTGTGTTACCTTAATGCACATTTGGTTACTTTTGACAGCAAAACAATCCATAGATTGTAAGGTAAATACATATTTACTTTTTAAAAATAAATCTGCAAATGAAACAGTATAGTTTTAAAATATTGGGAAGAATCTAGTTAATCCTTGTAACAGCAGAACAGAATGGGGCAGGGGGCGGTGGATTTCCTATCAGCTGATGACCGTTGTATACCCTTAAACTTTGTTCTGGATCAAATACATGTATAGGCAATTCAGAATTTGGGAAATGCTGACCTTGTATATACATATGTCTGTATGCAAATATGAAAAAGTTGCTTGAATATTTGAATAATGAGAAGCAGATAACTATCCTATGAAGTTTGCTTATATATTTAGTTGGAGGAATATGTCATTCTCCAGTAATCTCCAGACTTGCAAACTATATCACATAAAGAGAACTACATAATCTACCAGCAAACATTTTGTGTTTCAGACCATTCTTTCTCATCCAATCAGATTGTTAGTGCAATTAGCAAAGTTTATGCAGTGATCCTTTGACAGTCTTCTTTTTGATCAGTTGTCTTTCATTTTCAACAATGCTATTTTGTGCCTTTTCTTCCTCATAACAGATTTAGACCACTCAACACTGCCCTATTTCATTTGAACTGTAGGTTCTTAAAGAAAAGGATGAATTGAAGAGCCAGCTTCTTTCAACTATGCATCAGATGGAAAATCTTCAAAAGGAGCTGACAGATGTTCTTGAGAAAAGGGCCAGACAAGAAGAGGAGCTGCACTGTAAAGAAATGAAACTCAATGAAACTAGATCCTTGCAGATGGCTCTTGAACAAGAAATCAAGGATGTCAGAAAAATGGCAGATAAACTTGAGAACAAACTGCAAAATGAGAGTCTAATACAGACTCAGATAAAAACTGAGAAAAAGCATTTAGAGGAAGAACTTGCAAGTATCAACATGATCCATGAAAAAGATCAGACAAGATTGTCAGAAATGCAAGCAGTTGTAAAAAACCTGAGTGCTGTTCGGGCTGAACTGGCCAACCGAATAGCAGAAGAGGAGAAATCCAAAAAAGAAATGGGGAAATCAGTAATGGAACTCCAGAAACAAGTAGAGTCTGGTCAGGAGGAGATGGCTATAGTCAATAAGCAACTGAAACTGGAAAGAGATGTCCACAAACAAGAGCTGGCAAAACTTCAGTCAGAATTGCAACAATTGAAAACCAAACATGACCAACGTGTCCAAGAGATGATGAAGCTATTCAACCAAGAAAAAGAGGAGGCAGCTAATCACATTGGAATGTTGAAGGTATCTCTGAGATGGTCAACACATAGTCATTATTATTGCATAGTATTGCATAGATGGGATTTTATGAAGTGGGGTTCTTGTGAATTGCTGTCTAAGTGGTGTGATATGCTGGCTAATATTTTATGTGGCTGTTATTTTACTCTGACTTTTATCCAAATTATTTTGTTTGTATATATTGTCTATTTTGTTTTTTGTTTTAAAGAAAGAGCTGTGTAGGCAAGACTGGATGAATGGTTATCATAATCTGAAAAAATTATGCAAGGCAAGTACAGTATTGAGGATATAGAAGAGTTCTGTGCGATCAGGCCATAGGTCCATCTAGTCCAATATTCTGTGTCACACAATAACCAGTTGGATTCAGTTAGGAAACTCACAGGTTTGGACTCTAGAGTGATAACCTCCTTCCACTGTTACTTTCCAATAATCAGCATTTAAGGCAAGGAGATAGTAAACAACCATCAATATTAATAGCCACAATAGATTAATCCTACATGAATCTGTCCAAACCCTTTTAAAAGCATCCAAATTGACTACCATTACTATAGCTGCTGGCAGCAAATTCTAGTTTAACTATGTACTGTTTGGAAAAAAAAATCCTTCTGTCAGTCCTGAATTTCCCTACATTTAGTTCCAATGTGTAACTTCAAGTTCTAATATTTGTGATAAAGGGAGAAAGACATATCTTTTTCCATGTTAGCTTGTACCATAAATGATCAGTCTGCTATGTTTCCCTTTACCCTCCCTTATTCCAAGCAACAGTCTCCATAGAGCAGGTGCTTCAGCTATGTCATCAATACTCTAAAGTATAGTCTCTCCATGGATTTGTACTGCATATAAGATTATCATATTGGTAGTTCTGCTTTGAATTCTCTTTCTACTGATCCAGAGCACAGAATTTGCCTTTTTTAAAAGACAGCTGCACACTGGCTTTTCATTGTGCTGTCTACCATGATTCCAAGCTGCCTTTCCTGACCCATCATTGCCTGTTCAGTTCCCATTAATATATGGGAAATGTTGAGAAAAGAGGTCTGATCAGTACTTACTGTATAAAATATTCACTATCGCATATCAGCTCTGTTAGACAGTTATTCCTGTAAAAACCTGATGTTTGATACAACAGAATGAATTGAATTAAAATACATTATTTTATTATATAAACAAATATTGCATTGACAATAAGTAAACAGATGGGGATTTAGTTTGCTAAAAATAAGCTACAAGTTTATTTCAAATTCACTTTCTTTCCTTTCTCTTTACCACAATTGTAGTTTCCCTCTTGCCTGCATAACCTTGTGTCTTCCCGTTAGTAAAACTGGATATCTTTTGGGGATTGAGGGACATCATATTACTACCAAGGGAGTTATTGAACCAGCATTTTCCTCCAAATTTCTGTGCCATTAATATGAAGTACTAAACACTTCATTCCTTGTCTGGCTTACTTCCAATAGGCAGAACTTGTAGAAGAAAGAAATTTTGTAAAAGCTCATCGTCGACAGGTAGAAAAAATGAAAATTGAATGTGATAAGCTAACAGTGGAGCTAACCCACAAGGAAGAAGAAAATGCAAAAATTAAGCGAAAATGCCATATAATAAAACAGGAATTAGATGAAAAGGTAAAGGAGAAACATGGACCTATATAATAGAACAGTGCCTGTTCAAAGGGAAAACCAGATTTAAGACATAAGACATACTTATTTTTTTAAGATGTAAACTTCTATCTGTGAATTATTTCCAGTCTTTTTAGCTTACTCTTCTTTTCCATTTTCTCCAAATGCAAAAAGGAAACAAAACATAAAGAAAGTCTTCTTGTACTTGATATTATTTATCTAGTTGTATACTGCTGCACAATAAACATGGTGACAACAAACTATTAAATGAAACACTCTGATATCATAGTTCTGAGTCCTGATCCACAGTTAAGGTCCTATGCCTGAGTAGTGAGAAAATTGCTTATGATAGTCCACCCAATGTTTATTCAAGTTCAGATATGCCACACACATAAACTCAAAACTTTTGCTCTGCCAAGTCAAGTATACACTGATAATAAAAGCTGCAAATCAATACCATTTTAAAGAAAAAAAATATTATTAGGAGTGATTTCAGTTTATAAAGAGACATTTCGTAAACTACTAGCAGCGTTTTAATGTTCAAAAATTATCTGAAATGCTATTATTATTATTAGATTTATATCCCGCCCCTATTTTGTACAACTTAAGGCAGCATACAAAATGCTCCTGCCTCCTATTTTCTCCACAACAATAACCCTGTGAGGTAAGTTGGGCTGATAGAGAGGGACTGGCCCAAGGTCACCCAGCTGGCTTTGTGCCTAAGGCAAGACTAGAACTCAGAGTCTCCTTGTTTCTAGCCTGGGGCCTTAACCAGTGCACCAAACTGGCTCTCAAACTACAGCTGCCCAATGTGGGGCTCAAATCCACAACTCTGGGATTGAGACCCATGTTCTACTGACTGAGCTAGCAGAACTTTTTGAGATCAGGTTATTTATACCTAATTGATATTCTTAAATTAGCCTTTGCTATCACTGCATACTGCCATGGGAGTTCAAAGGATAGAAATGTAAACTGCCTTGAGTTGTAAGAAGTAGAGTAGTATAAATATATTTTTTTAAATACATGAGTTAAAAAAATTAAAATCTGATTCATCAGATCTACAGGAAAAGTAAGAAATAAATGCCATCAATTACCTTTTAATAATTTAGTCCAGAAAATGCATGATCTGCTATAGATCAGTGCATTTGAGTTTGCATAGATACAAAGAATTTAACATCTGCCAATGCTCCTAACTTGTTTTGAAAGTGTGAATCTCTGCTGCTAAATAAACTAAAGTGTTTGTAACAGTACCAGTAACATAGTTCTAATGGTTTTATGTGTGTTACTTGATTTAAAATGTTTTAATAATTCCAAACCCATTTTTTTAAAAGTACTTTTAATTTTCCCGTTAATAATTGAGGTTAATAATTCAGTAAATTAGTTTCAGTCCCCCTCTCCCAATTTTTTCAACTATTTTTTTAGAACATGTAAGCATTTTTTATTCAACGAATTATTTTTATTTTATTTTAAAAAATGCATAAGGCCCCCCAACTCTGCAATGACTCTGGGCAGCATACAGTAAAAGCAATCATAGAATACAAAAGAGAGAGAGGGAGAGAGAGAGACCTAACTCCAGTGCGTTTCAGCATTTTCCTCTCCAGGATGTTAGTTTGTTTCCCATTACAGCTTCTTTTGTACACTAGAAGTTTGAATACTATCTCTGTTGTTCACTGGCATATTCTTCAGTTGTTGTTTTTTAACCTTATTAGTTGTTTTCCTTTTAGCATGTTTTTACTGTTTTCCAAGAGGATTCTGCTTACAACACCAAACATCTTTGTTCTATACCAGCTTTTTATAGTTTAATGCTTCTGGTAATGCCACTGAGAATTTTTATTTTTATTAAGTATTCTGTGGGAGGTGATAGAAATAGGCAGTGGGATTTAACAGGCTTCAGGAATATTACCAGGACGTGACAAATTTATAATGTGATGTTCCAATGAAACCTTTGAACAAAAACATTCTGCTCTCTTAATAAAAACGTAGGTTCATCCTGTAATTTGAAGAACTCAAAGATAGCATCCCATAGGAAATTGCTAACAGTTTTCCATGTTCTCCAGTCTGTTACACAACTAAAGCGTTGCTTAAACATTTGGCTCGGAAATAAAAGTCGTACTAGTGTATTCCAGCAATTTCCAATGGCTGTCTTGGCCAAGCTGTGTTTGGATTTGCACTTTCTGATGACAGGTTTTCTAATGACTCTTCTTCCTGCATGGATATAATTAAAGAGAGAATAAGAGAGCACAGAGTCTACTTTTACCAAATCAAAATATTTCCCTGGGTAAAACAGAGCCATGATTGGATTCTTACTATTGTGTTCTTTGGATCAGAGCAGAGCAGCTGCTCAAAGCTAACTCTTTATAATGTTAGAAGAAGAAAAAATGATCAAATGAGAAAATGTCAAACAAGGATTTGATCAGAGGACTGCATTCTGGTTTTCATTTCCTTGGGAGCTTTTTTGTGAGTTATTTATTAAATATGTTTTCTTTGTATCCCTAGGAAGTTGTGAGAAAGCAGGGGGGAAAATGAACCTTTGACCTAATCTAAACTATGTAAATGAACATCTTTTGAGTTTATCCTCCTACTCCTCACCCCAACATGCCCCTTCTTTTGTAAAATAAACAAAGTCAATGCACAACCAAAATCAGTGCATACTGTTGTATGATGGGCATGAAACAGTTCACAGCCATCTTTTTTTCCCCTGTAATCCTGCAGCACTGTTATTTTCTATTACAAATCTGGTCAGATTTCAGTGTTACATACATGAGCCCGAAGTGGCCAACTATGTCAAGGAAAATGTGAAGATCCCCGATATATTTTGTGAATTTCAATAGTAGCAGTTATCTATATTTTCTTGGGTTTTGTGGTATTCTCTGAGCTTGGTTGTTTGTTTGTAGACATTGCTTAATTAGGTAACATTACCTAACTAGGTAACATTACCCAACTAGGATGTTACCTATGAAATGTCTGCAAGGAAACAACCAAACTTGGAAGGTACTACGAACTCCACAGTTCAGCCATACATATATTCTCTTTTATTATTTGTCTTTTTCTGTGTTTGTTGTGAAACTTGCTTTGATTATCAGCAATTGCCTATTATATATAACTTAAACCTATTTATCCTCAATCCAGCAGACAATTGATAAACAAGCCACTGACTCATATTGGCATCATCATAATTGCATTTCCTTCTAGAAAATATCTCACAAATGTTGTAAGCATGTACTTATACCTAATCCCACTCAGTTTATTAACAGAACATTGCGTGAGGGATCTGATCCCAGCAATGGTGCAAGCTAATAAAATTTTAAATTTAGGAACAGGGTGATCTTGACAAATTTTGCTTACACCCAAATAACTAAAAATATATGTGGACTGAGAGGAAAAAAATGGTGAGAAATCTAATCAATCAATCAATCCCAGGAAGTGTGGGCTTTCACATGGTTGTCCCATTGTATGTGTGTGTATGTAATTTTGATTATAATAGAAAAATCTAATACAAACTAAACTTAAAGTAAGAAAAGAGAATAAAGAGCAAAAAGTGCACGGAAAAAGAAAAAAGAGAAGAAAGAGAAAAGCTCTTAAGGCTTGAAAATCTCACTTTCCTATATTTAAATTTACATTATTGGTGATGCTAAATTTTTTAAATTAGTACTTGGAAATATAGTAATTCTTCAACATATAGGCTGGGATCCTGTGACTTGCAAGGCTAGGTACACTTCAGAACAATGTGGGAACTAGCATCTGATTGCTACAAAGAAGAGATTAATTTAAGACAATATCCTCTGCCGTTTCTATGGATGTAAGCCATAGAATGGATCAAAGTGTTTTCTATTAGTTGAGGGAAACCATTAGATAATCACATGATTAATTATAGAATTCATTTCCATTTGAACATGGAGGAGAAAACTCTGTCTATTTCTTATGATGACATATGAAATATCAAGATTCCAAGATAGTGTGGCTTCAGATAGCAGCAGCTGAAAGAAACAGTGGAAGAAGATAGCCCTGTTTTAGCTTTCCGGAAACATCTGATTGACTACTGTGGGAAACAGGTTGTGGGCTAACTGGAGCTTGAATGTGGTCCAGCAGGAGGTATTTGATTTGTTGTTGTCCTTGGCTGTATACTGTTTGTGGAAACCGATTCCATTCTGAAGTGATCCTAACTCTTATCTCTGCTTGGGTTTTAACATGCTCTCTCCATAGATATGAGGCCAAAGTAGTTGTACCAGATGCTGTGAGTTGGAATTGATGCACCTCATGATGTGTTGTGATAAGCTGCTGAGTTACCTGGAATCTTTTTTTCTTAGGTAGCTTGTTTGTAGGGATAGGAAGGGGGATGTTTTCCTTGAGTCCTGTCAGGAGATTTTAGCTTATGCTACTTCTTTTAGTCATTTGTAGGCATAGTGGTATGCTAGAACACACTGTAGAACTGAATTTAGAACCAGATCAAGGCTCGGCCAAAGTCTTCTGCTTTAGACAAGCCACAAGTCTCTCCTTCTCAGCCACCATTTGTTCATACTTTCCACAGCTTTATTGATTTAACATGATTTGTAAAATAAGTGCATAAATAAACCTTTTCATTCTTAAAAATGCCAAAGCAATTTGGTTCCAACAATAGTAGCACTTTAACAAAAGCATTGAGAGGGATATTCTCTGCTTAGTTTCTCTGCAGTAATGCTGTTGCTACTGCCATAGATGACACCTCCAGCCATTTGAACCTCTCTCTGCACAACTATTGGTGGCAGCAACAAGTTGCAAAATCTTCAAGAAGAAAGAGTGATTTTTCTCAGTGCCACAGTTCCAGACTTGGCAGCAGGCAACAGCCAGTTAAACTTTCCTAATGCAATGTCTAAAGTGATATATCAAGCAGTACATTGTGGAAGATTTAAAATGGTGGCAACTTGCTGTCAAAGTTTAAACTTCGGCAGGAACTCCGCTCTGAAATAGGGTAAAGAGAACAACAGAAACTCAGGCTGCCGTAGGAAATATGTGCTTGTTTCATTGCCTTTGCAATCTCTGAGTTAGGCTCTTACTGAGTCTTGAGCTAGTACTAGCCCTGGTAAGCATACAATTTTGGCTAAATGTAGATCATTCCCACTATCACCCAGTCCACCCTCATTATTCTCCTCTTATATTGATTGGTTGCAGAAATCCTGTCCTCCTGATGGACATAATTCAGGGATGGGAATGCTCTGCACATAATTCTTCAATCTCCTCTGCCCAACATATATTGATGCTTTAAACTAAGCTGTCATGAGTGAGATGTTTGTGTCAGACAAAAGCTGTCAGATGAGAAAGAACCCTAGCGCTGAAGTGTAAAATTGAATAATTTTGCTTTGGAATAAATCTTCAGATATTGGTTATGAGTTGTTCTCTGGGTTCTGCTTATTTGCTGGATGGAAGAATTTACAGAGAGCTTCAGTGATTGTCTCTCTTTGCCAATTCTGAAAGCTAGAAATGCAAACTACAGTAAATGGCAATAAAAATTATTCCATCCTGTCTTCCCTGGAATAGCCGGTGTGCTACTGTTGCTGACTAAGACTGTCTAGGTAGTGGTGGCTCTTTGCCAACTTATTTATTCTGTGATGTCAACTGTGTTCACTCTGGCTCAACTTTCCTTAGTACTGAAATGCCAGCTTAACTCTGAACCACTAGTGCACTAAATGCTGTATGGTAATTGAAATGTAAGACATCCTTGGGGGAATACACCTCCATGTTTGCTAGTCATGTATTTCATTTGAAATTAGAGTTTTCTAGAAATCTGCAAGATTGGCCTGTAACAGAATGTCTTAATTGCAGCTTTCTCACTTTCTTGTTTTCATTCACTTCTGGAACCCAGCTTTGGTTCTATCCACCTCTGTATGCCTCCATACAGCTCATATTTAATTTATAAGTATTAAATTCAAGTTTTGGGTTATGATGGAAGAAAATCCCTGAATTTGAGAAGAAAATCCCTGAGTTTGAACTATTTACTAAACAATTAAAAAAAAAAATAACTGGAATGAATCCAAGCCAATCAGAGTTAGGACTGATTTAGAGTTCATTATAGGTACAATGAGCTCCATCCTATATGTTTCTACTCACTTTCTGGGACATTGCTGCTTCAGTGTTGGAAATTTGTCCTAAACTGTATTGCGCAAGAAATAATTCATGTTAGCTAAGGAAAAATGCAGATACTTTGATAGCAGTCATAAGCTGTCATTGTTCCCCAGCTGGAAAAAGTACATTGGAGGCTAGTGGCTTCTACATCTGCAATAGCACTGTCTCTACTAGCTATAGATAGCTAAGTAAATGCTTTATTACAAGCCTGGCTTATCTATTATATGTGCAAGCATGTTCTACTAACTGCTTATTTGTTTGTTTGCTGAATTTATGAAGCCTGATCAACTCATAATGACTCTATATGATATAGAGATATTTTCTGTAGCATCAGTTCTTCCTTTGAGTTTCTTAACTATGGAAAATCAATGTATTTGAAAAGCGATTTTTGAAAATGATTTACATCTAAATATGTAGAAATTGTAACTGCAATGTCAAGGTTGTAAGGAGTTTCTGTAATTCAATATTGTAGACTCATTGCAGATGCTGTAAAGTGGATTTCAACAACCTATGCTAATAATGTTTCTAGCACTTATAAAATAGCAGCTCAATACTAGTATTGAAACTTTGAGGCATTTTAGTTCAGGAATTGTTACTCATCATGTGGAAAACAATGAGGCTGAATGTATAACCTGGCTGTATTGTGCAAAAGATGAGGCAGCTAACATGGCCATTTTGCTTAAATGGTTGCACAAGATCTTTTACGCATTATATCTCTGTTACGTTACAGTTTGGTTGCAAGTATTTGGAAAAATAGTAATTGCTTTCACACACACTCAGTGTGCATACACACACACACACATTCAGAGTTGGACTGTAAAACAAAACATGTGTTATTGATCAGGCCTTTGATAATTTCCATGTGGCAAACATGAGAGGAAGAAACTTCATTCTAGCCTGTTCTAGCCATTCTCCACCACAGACCTTGTAGTGGCATCAGACCAGTTGATCTATGGATAAGAAGTGGTGGTGTGCCTAAATTTCAAAGTGACAGCCAACTATTGTCTTCTATTGCTTCTTCCATACTGCTCTCCCCTCCCTCCTGCTTCTCTCTTCCTTTTCATCATCCCTAGTGGCCTGACCCATAAAAACAAAACTGAAATCCAGGATTTTAATGTTGCTATAGCAAGAGATTCTCAGCTTTCATGGAATTAGCTAGAACTATATTGAAATTATCTTTTATGCTTCTTATTCTGTTTCTCCCTGCTTTAAAAGGGGAAATGAATTAGTATATTTAAGAGAGACAAACTGTATTTAATTTTCTTACCTTTATTTGTCATGTTCAAAAGAAAATAGCTGCTAACTCTGTAACTGCTATTAGAAGAGTGGCTATTACTGCTGCTAGATTTCTGTGATGAAAATAACAAGAGTTAGAGGTACTGTCTGGCACTGCCTGAAGCTCTTAGAAATCTACGCATGTGCCCCCTATAACTGAGCAAGCAAACAGATTGCCATATCCAGATCAGGAGATTTCTTTTGCTCTACTAGTTTGTTTTTTGCATTAATATGCAAAATCTCAGAGCAGTTTACATGGTGTCTGTCCTATTTTATCCTCACAACAACAATCCTGTGAGATAGTTTTGGCTTAGATGGAATGATTGACCCAAAGCCAGACAATCAGCTCCATGGATGAGTGGGAACTCCATGGTCTTCCAGGCCCAGTCCAGTACTGGAAATAGTATATTACATTTTGTGTGGAATATGTAACAAAATTTTTTATAGTGTCCACACCACCATTAAGTGCATCTTGTATACCCACACACCCCAGAGCCCTTTGGGAGAAATTGGCTTATCATTACTGGTCGCACAGTCAGCCAGATGTTTAGACTGGATTTGACATTTTTATTCACCTATCAAGTCCTTCCCAAGGACCTGGGATAGACAGGTGTTATTGTCTGATGGTGTTAAAGGTATTGTCGCAGGCTGTAAGCTGTTCCAAGTAAAGCTGCCTCTTGCAATTGACTGATGGTGATTTTGTCAATGCCAGTGGTCTTCAAGTGGTACTCCAGTCATTTTGGGATTGAACCCAAGGTGTCTGTTACTACTGGTATTATTTTTGCTTTCTTTTGCCCTAGTCATTCTATTTCTATTTGCAGGTCTTAGTATTTGGTGATTTTCTCCAGTTCTTTCTCTTCTATTCTGCTGTCTCTGGTATTGCAGTGTCCACTATCCAGACTTTTTTGTCTGTCTTATCAACAAATGTTAAGACTGGGGTGTTATGTGGCAGGTGCTTGTCTGTTTGAATAATAATAATAATTATTATTGTTATGTTTAAAGGGGGAATGGGTAACTTAAGCCTTGCAAATGGGCCCCTGCCTTACCCTCTTTAGGAAAGAATTTCTTGCCATGTCATCAGATATGATGTAGCCTTCCAATTGATAGAATCTGTACATCCATGATCTAGAATTTTCTCTTGTGCCTTCTGAAGAATTCGTACATAACGTAAAATGTGTATGGAAACTGTAGCATGATTCAGACTACTGTATAACATTCTTCTTGTCATTATTATGTACTGTGCTTACCTTGGAGATGAATTCATTGGCTGTGGCCTTCAACTGGGAAAAAAAAAGATCAAGAGAAAGAGAGAGAAAAATTGGAGTATAAAATTTTGCTAATTTGAGGGAAGAAGCTTTGCTGTCTTCAGTTTGTCAAACTTGCAACAGGAAATCTGTGATTAGAGTTCTGTTGATTGAATTGTTTTTCTGAAAACAATTTTCAATTAAGTCAAACTGGACAGCAGTATTTGGAAGCTTTCAACTGTCTTCACATTCTTCATCAGATTATATAATTAAAATTCTGAAAAAAAATCTGGAAGGGGAAAGTATGGTTAATGCTAGAATCATGTTGTTAAAACTTATATTTTTAGATGGAATGAAAGCGTCTTTAGACATATAACTGGGTATTATCAGATTCACAGAATGGTTCTCCCCCTAAAAAGTATGTACATATTTCTGGAGAATGGTTCCCCCCTGCCCCAATATTGAAAATATAGAGAAGACACTGTTTTGAATGTACAGATGTTGATTTTATTATATGACATGGGTCCTTTGGTCAAAAAGTTTTTGTGATTTTCCAATTGTTTGTAGCTTGTAATAGTATTCATTGCTGTTTTTATCCTGTGTCTGTACTATAAGTGCATGATAAATGAACTTATTCCTACTACTTTATTATTTGCTTTAGAATAAAATAATAAATAGTGAAGATGATCATCGAAGGAGGTTAGATGAAGAAAGGCTTCAACTTCATGATCAATTGCAATGTCTTCAAAATGAACAGGAATCGATCTACTCTATGATAGGAAGTGAAATTGATGCAGCTTGTCAAGTCCTTTCAAGAGATTCTATGGAGAAAATCACAGTAATTATGACTTCTCAATCGTTCTTTTAATTTACTAGTGCACAGAATTTTATTACTATTTCTTTGCTCCCAACTGCTACAAGTGGGTCACAAAACAGAAATGAAAGCATAAAATGTGAGATCAGTAAAACATGACATGGAACGTACAACAACTTAAAATAGAAGCAAAGGAAATTCATAGAGAGGATAACAGCTATTGAAGAAGCATTAATTGTATATTTATAATTGAGTAAGTAACAAAGTCACAGAAGAACAATATAGTCAGCTTGTACTGAAAAGGCTAGCCTCTCTGGGGAGTATATTCTGCAACTGGAGCTCCAGCATTGCAAATACTTTCTTAGCTAATTCCCAGTCTTATTTCATTTGGCAAGGGCCCTGAAAGAAGAGCCAAACAATCTCTGTAGGAACACATAGAAGTCCTTTTAAACATAATTGGTTACTTCTCTCATTACTGATGCAGACAAACAACAAAGTGCGCATTATACTTTATAGTTTTCCATGTTTCTAAGAAATAGTGTATTATGCCTAGCAGTAATTCACTGTTAATGCTATCTGCTTTTGGCATGTACTGACACCAGGTCTCTTAAGCCCATATAAGTAGTGGGTAATTAGATCTTAAGAGTAAATCTTAGATGTTGCATGATTGTCTCACTCTACAAATGATATTTCTTCCATTTACCAATGTAAGAATTTGAAGGCAGAGGCAGTAAGATCATTTTTTCAGTCAACTATTTTTATGTATTTATCTCCAGTACATATGAGCATAGTCCAGGATAAATTTTATCTTCACATGTGCTATTTGCTATTTATTTTGCTATTTTCTACTATCACCAGAAGTTGTTTTAATAATTATGTGACTTTGGAACAAATGACATCCTATTATTCCTGGAAAAGTGATGTAACTTCTCCAGTTACAAGCTAGATCATTTTGGCCTGGGAGGAAAACATAATTCATTACCGTACATGAATTCACTTTGGGTTTTTTTGGTAATATTTATAATATTAAAATTATATATTTATAATTTGGAATAGAATCTTACATGCTGTGTTTGTAGTCTTCATGTGTCAAGTTCTTAATAAAACCTGTGCTTGCATTTCTAATCTGGGACACACACTAAATCATGAAGATTATAGTTCAATTTTTTATATTTTGTTCCATTGGTTTTATCTAAACATGTGTTTATATTACAAGCCTCCCAAAGTGCTAGTTCTTATTCTTATTGCATAGTAAAACTTGGAAAAAATACTCTTCTAACAATTATTCAGTTGCTATTAGCCTCTTTCTCTAATTATTGCAAAAATAATTTTAAAACATCTCTTATATTACAAACAATCTAAGTCTGAACTGGTTAAAAAGAGAATAATACAGATTGACATTCTGTGATTTTTTTTTTACTATTTTATATAACCATTTTAATTTTATAAATTATTGGGCCAAGTAGTTGCCAGATATTTTGCTAAGAAGATTTGCGCAAATCTTTTCTGAAATTTGAATATAATATTGAATCTGGATATCCACAATTAATAATTGAAACAATGAATTGCAGTTCAAAGAAATCTCTCTCTTTGTGGATCACTTGTTTCAGGATGGACTTCTGAGTAGTAGCATCTTCACCATACATCCCATAATATCCATCCCTCAGTATGCACCGTAAATAGCTGATTTCTGTTTTGCTTACTGTCTTTTTGATACCTCAGTTGACTGAATATGTGGCATCATTTCCTTTTTCAAAATATTCTTCACACTCACAGTACTGATATTGCTGTGTATCTGAAATCACTTAGAGCAGATGAGACTTATTCAGAGTAAGGATGGATATTGCTTTCTGAAAATGCACTGTTCTCATTCTAGAGTAGTATTGTCTGTCCTTAGGGATATAATTAAATCAAAAGGGAATATTATTGATTAGAAAGTTTCAGTTTTTCAAATATTCCTCCAAAATGTATCTATTCTTGTGTTAAAAATATAAACTATAGAATATGTTGTTCAGTGGTAAATGTACTGTAAATGAACAAATCATTAAGATTAAAATGTGCATGCTTAAGCAATACAACTGGTTTGGATATGTGTCCATATTTTCATTTTTACTTTTAATTTAGGTAGCATCACTTACAGCTGGGATATTGAACGATCCTCATCGCTGGTTAGCAGAAACAAAAGTAAGTGCAGATTTTTTAATAGCTAAGTTAAAATTTAGCTACACTAGTTAATCAGAATTAATTCCTCAGTAATTCAGAAGAAATGTACAGTTCATGTGTCTCATATTGTGTTCAACTATACCGTATAGGTCCAAAATATTCGGCCCATCCATATAGATATATAGTGGCTAATTATAGGTATAATTCTGCCTGATCTGTAACCATGTTTAGGAAGCTAGGAGCACCCTACAGGCTTTTCCACTAACATGCTAATTTTCTCTTTAATTTTTGAAGCTGACTAGTGCACAGCATTATATCCACATCTGTATTTTTGAACTATGCAAATCTACTTCCCTTTATGGATGCAGTTTGTAATGTTGTAGAAATAATGCTGCAATAAGGCTATTCCTTCCAAATTAAAATATGAGGACTTTAATGTGTGATGATAAATTAAGTATGTATACTGGTAGCACTTTTCAATTACATTATATGTGTAATTAAAGGACGCCACCCCCCCCCCCCTGCTTTTCATTCGTCCTTTTCAAATCCTGGTCTTCATTGCCTTGAATTCACATATTTCTCAAAACTTCTTATGAGACATCCAAAATCTGATTCCTTTTTCCTATAATCTTTGGTTCCTTTTTCAGCTTACTAGATCAAGGCATTGCCTGGTAACATCTAGCTATTATTTTTTAGTTCAGTGACTTTGTAAGCAACTTTATCTTGTATCTTTTAATAGTGTTAAACTTCTCACAATCGGAAATGCTTTTTCTACTTCATGAGACAAGGCTTGTCTTCATAGTATATTAGGGTCACAATGAAAGGAGAACTGTTGACCAACTGACTTGGGTGAAATTGCATTTGTTTGCTAGCAAGATTGCCTGAAGTTATTGATGGGTTTGTTTGTAATGCACATGGACCAAGAATGAATATCACTATAAATAGTGGAGATAAGAGTTTGAACTGGAGGACAAGGGCAGTAGAGGAAACAGACTCACTATTCAAATTGTTGATGCTGAAACTCCAGGCACTAAGTATCAAGAAGGGTATGTGGTAATTGATTCATAAATCTGCCAGTTGAGTTCTCTTTAGTTATTAGTAGGTTACTCATGAAATAAAAGGGCCTTTGAAACACTATATTTTGCACCTGAAAAACAAATTGACTTAATAATTGTTTTGTTAAGAAATACTGCTTTATCCACCAACTCTTTCACTGCCTGTGTTCCTGCCTTTGCAATTGAACATTGTGAAGAGATTAAATACAGTGCCTACTTTTAGAGGGCCAGAGCAGTGAACTTCATATATACAGTAAAATTTCTAAGAATGACCTTTCCTAAAAGAACCCCCTTTATCCTCTAGGAATTTCAAGGAGATTTGGAAGGGAGCCTTTAATTCAGAGTATGGAACTGCAGCTGGTTTGGAGGGAGGGCAGGGAATGAAAGATGCTTGTGAATATGTGGAACCATCTGCACTTTATTAAAATACTCTGTGTCTTGGATGTTGGCATTGTTTATAATGTTTTCATATGAGGAATACATTAATGGCAAATACAAAAAAAAAATGAGAAGCATAGTGGCATGACAAATCATGGACTATACTGCAGTGTTTATACACGCACAAAGACTGAAGAAATTAAAGATGTGTGTGATCTGTCCCATCTATCTGTGTTCCTTTTCTAATTTGTTAATGGATTCATATACGTTATTTGTACATTTTACACTTTTGATAAAAAAGTGGACAAGAAAATCAAGCAAGTCTTTTTCTCTTATGGGTTATATACTAATGGGTGAGCGGTTTAAAAATGCTAATGAATGCAATGTGGAAAACTTAATTGTGTCAATGAAGAGTTTGCTTCTTTGCTTTACAAACCAGTAAAAGGTTAGATTTAAATATTTGTGTGGGCCAGAAGTTGTGTACACAAAAGACCACTCAAACATGCCATCTTTCAGTTAAATGTGGAAGTGATATGATCCTGCCATATTATTAAAGGTAGTATATAAATTGGCATGCTTTCTCGGTTCCTAATTAAGAACCGAAGAAATGTGTGGGATTTACATTCCCACAGGGAGTACAGGGCAGATGCCCTATTACTTAAACTAATGATTGCAGAATATGATTTGAACAGCTGAGATCACTTATGCACATTGAAATATTTGTGGATCCTTTATTATTAAAAACATTCAGAACTGCTGTGATGAGGACCATATGTCAATTTTATTCCTTTGAAAAGTAAACACTTTTTCTTAGCTACTTATAAGTAACTTAGAAGAAGAGTATTCCTGACCTCATTTATTTATTTATTTATTTATTTATTTATCAAATTTACATGGCTGCCCATCTCACAAGAAGTGACTCTGAGCGGTGTACAGCAAAAAAAGTATAAAAACAATCAAATGTCAAACATGGTCATATTTGAAACACACATATACACAAGAGATTTGATTAGCAACAGAGTCACCTCAAGATCTCACTGGTCCCCTGAGACCCCCGGGCCTGATGACAAAGCCAGGTCTTGAGGGTTGTCTGGAAAATAAGGAGGGATGGAGCTGACCTCACTTCAAGGGGGAGAATGTTCCATTTTGCTGTTGTCATAGTCATTGGCAAAGTAACAGTATTATAAACTCAGTATTTTGGGCTGTGTTTATTACCTGGTGCTTTTGTTACTTCTGCTCTTCCTACCATGTCAGACTCAACCATCTTTTGACTTTGTGTTGTGAATTGTCTCCATAACTGCTCAGTGGAATGTCTTTTTATGCAAGTTCTTGTAAAAAGAGAAATGCAATATTATAGAACGTAACTGCTATAGCAACATATGAACAGGAAATGTGTGGAATTGCATTAAGAATTATTTGACAAATAAATAAATATTTTTATTTTGCTTTCAATTCTTGCTAGCTAATACAGCACCCAGATGCATTTTGGAAGTAGACTCATTTGTAAACCAGTCACAGGAGCCCTTTGAAGTTTCTACTGTTGTATCCTTGAGCTATGCCAAGGCCTTTAATTGCTCAAGAAACCACCACTACTGAGTAGATGCAATAATGGCTGAAAAGTACTGTGTCACCCAACTGTGAGGCATACTATATTTATATTTATTGTTATTGATGTTCTCTACCTTCTATCTATATTTGATCCAAATCTTCACAAATGAAGGTTTTGAAAAAGTTCTTGGTTTGAGTTACAGGACCCTATTTTATTTTGTAGATGTTTGTAGTAGAACTGCATGTGATGCATGCTAAAGTTCTTTTCCAGTAAATTTAATAAGAATACATTTTCTTCTAGACTAAGCTTAGATGGCTTTGTGAAGAAGTGAAAGAGAGAGAGACCAAGGAAAAGAAGCTCCGTCATCATCTGCTATACAGCCGAGAGCAATTAAAGCAGCTGACCTTGAGCAAGAAGACTGAGCACCAAAACCTCATAGGCCAAATAGAAAAGCAGGAGCGACTACTAGAAGAAGTTTACCAAGAAAAGAAATGTGAGTTTATAAGGTCATGTTAATTAACAACAAAACCCTTTTGAATTTTCCCTGTCATCTTCTTTGCCTCATGTAAACTGCATTTTGAGCATTTTCCCCAGAAACACAACACTTTCCCAGTGCTAGCCAGAGTGATGAAGGTGAGGTGGGAAAACATAAATCAAAAGATGAATTATATGCTTTGAAAGAATTGGCTTTACCCAGTGAGAGAGTGCAGTTTTCAGAAGCACCCCTACTGTTGTGATAGGTAGTAATTTTGCTTTTCTGCTTTGAGCTGTGCTTCCTTATATTTAAGTATCTGCAAAAATAAGATATATAAGATAGGCAAAATGGAGTAACTAATTTTCCAGTTGAAAGATTAGAGGCATGTTGTGAGCCTGCAAGAGACAGGATTTATGACAATATTTTGAAGCCCAATTCATTTTGAATTCATTCTGTCTACCTGAGAAAAAGGCTAGAATTTCTCCGTGTTTTACTAACAACTTTCTTCCACTTGCATCACCCAAAGAAATGTTGTGTTATGTTATTTGTAACTCAGAACTCTTGCAAAACAAAAAGCAGTAAAAATGGCTGATGTTGTAAAATGGCCCAAAATGTTTTAATGATATTTAATGATGTCTAATTATGGATTTTATTGATAACTGATGTCTCTTTCCCAAAGGAAGTAAAATCTGTGAGCTTTGTACTCATTAAAAAGTACAAAGGGTGGAAAAGTGAACTTCAGAATCTATTTTTAAGCTACTCTGTTGTCTTTAGAAAAAGAGGTCTTTAGTATGGACAAATTTTAGAACTAACATAGAGCTAAGTATCTTGTTCTATAAATAATTTGATTATATAACAAGATATACCCATGATACATTCTCAGTATAGTATTTTTCTGTACTTGCATACAATGATGCAGAAATGGCCAAAGTTTCTTATTACTTCTCTCATCACTAATACATTTCTGCATATTTCCAGTTTTTCTTTTATATTCCATAGTTATCTGTTTCACAAACATACAGATTTCTCCTTGTTTTGAAAGAAAATAGTTTGGTGTGCAAAGGCGTTGTACAGTTTTGATGCACTGGAAAGGCGCTTTGCTTACTGAATGCAGTTATTATGAACCAACAAGTTGTTAAGTGAAAATAAATTGTGCCACAATATTAGATTTTCAGGTCTACAATCCAGTGTTTTATACACATCTCCTTATTAAGCAGCTAGTATTATGGTAAAGGTAGAACCTGTTGCCTCATAGAATTGCTGTGCATCTAGTGTTTGCCCCCTTCCTGCGTACTGTTTCTCAATGTGAAATATGCTTGAGGGGATGAAAGTAATCTGTTACAAACTGGAAATGATCAAAAACGTTGTCAGGGCCCAAGGGATTAGGCTTGTAAGCCTGAGTTTGCTATTGTGTTTGTGGTTAGCCCAAGAAATGATGACTGAGATAAAAATGTGTTCTTCCTCATAAACAATGCCATCTGTCGGATCCCTGGAAGTGTGTCTTCTCTGTAGCTGCACCTGCCCTCTGGAATGAGGTTCCCCCCAAGATTTGAATGGGCCCCACCCTACTGGTGTTTTGAAGGACCCTGAAGACCTAGCTCTTTGCCCAGGTCTTTGGTGAGGATGACTGATGCCCCTTTCTTCCTTTTCCTTGTTCCTCTCCAGGTTTGTTTTCTGTGCCATCATTTCTTTTGTTTTCTTCTATTTTTGTACTGTTCTTTGTTTTTAAATGTTTCTAACAATTGTAAGCCACTTGGAGTCTCTGGGAGTTGGGTGGCATATACATTTAATACATTTACTATTATTATTATGTATTATAACAATTGTAAGCCACTTGGAGTCTCTGGGAGTTGGGTGGCATATACATTTAATACATTTACTATTATTATTATGTCCTTGCAAGGGGGCAAATGATGAAACAATGCATGATGTCATCTATCTCACAAATGGCATGACATAAATACTTACATCAGCCATTAGGATACAAAGATGTAAGGGTGGCATTTGTGTGATCACATTGCCGTGCACATGTTATCTTTTTGGCATCATTGGGGTGTGCTGCAGACACCACTGCTTTGAGGGCTGCTGGTTAACTTGGGGAATGCAGGGCAGACATCATGGCCCAGAACTTTGTTCTCCATCAGCCTGCTGCTGTTCTTTGCCTCCAGCAGCTGTTGCCACACTTTACCTAACGGTTCCTGTCAGTCTATGTATATTTAATAGGGAGATCCTTAGAATCAAATCAGATTCTAACAGTCAGTAAACAAGAGGCTTCTGCCAAAAAAGTGACAGCCTGATACTTCTTCTCTCTCTGCTTCCATAATTTCTGTCAGCTATCAGTGATGGGTGGAACAGATTCTGGTTGAAGAGAGTGCAGATGGGACTTGAATGTTCAGGATTCCAAATGTCCTTCCCAAAAATCAGTGACTGTATCATGACCACTTAGTCCTCAATGGCCAGTTTTTGGTCCCTCCTCTGGGATTTTTTGTACTTCTTTTTTACTCCCTTGTTGTTTATTCACTCACTTTGTCAATTATGCTAATGGCTCTCTTCGTTGCTGTTTTGGCTGCCCAAGGACTAGCACTTGAATTGATATCAGAATTATCACTATAAATATAAAACAGTTCTGCCAATCTTAAGACTTTTTCTTAATTTAAACAGATGTGTTCCCCACAAAATCCAATTCACACAGTAAAAAATAGCCAATATAGCACAATTCTGAATTTTGCTTTGTCTGATCCCTAAACTTTATTTTTTCCCTTGTTTTTAAAAGTGTAAAAGAGGAATGCAGCACTGAAAATGAAATACATTGATACAGGCCTGACCTGTACAAGACAATAAAAAGGGAATGCTAATTCAGCTAAAGAGAATAGTAGTTGAGATAATTAGTCTATATTAAATTGTTTTTGAAAAAAAAATAGTGACTTCTGTTATCAAGTTAATCTCTCAGAAGAATTGTAATTTATTTTGCAACCATGCATATCAAACCAGTGGAGGGGAAGGTTTAGGAAAAATAAATACACTGGAGAAGAACAAGGAGATTTATGCCCAAGCATTCTTAGATATTTTATTTTTATCCTGTTCTTTTCCCAGTCACCAACATTTAGTGTTTAACTGCTTCATTTTAAAACTGTTACCAAGATGCTTGGGTATTCTTTTTTCTACTTCTGAAATGTTGTGCTGCTAGAAAGGAAAGGTAATCCAGTCACCAGCATTCAAAGCACATCCCTGTAAATCTTTTAAAACTTGGTGAAATCCAGATGTCTGCTGGTTTTCTTAGGCTGGAGATAGGTAATAGTTTTGAGGCAGCTAGAAGGGTGTTTTGTTTGCTTTGGTGGATGTGCATTGTGTTTGTTCCACTCTCAGTTTCATCAAACAGACATTGTAGATTAGAGTACAGGAACTCAGAAGACAGTGGAATGAGTGTCTGCACTGCAGCAGTAGCTCTTTGAAGACTCAAAACAATGAAGCAAAAAATGTTATGCAGTTGTGCTTACTACTGTTGTCACCTATAGTCTTTTCTGTAATTAGTCTTTTTAGAACCTTCCTGTTACCCAAGTAACTAACAAAAGATATTTAACACTCAAATTTAGTAAAAAAAGAACTCATATTGGAGGCAAAGCTGAATTCAAATTTTTGTTTTTATACTGCATTGATTTGAAGTCATGGATAGTCTACTGAGATCAATAATCCATTTTATATATCATAAAAAACTGAATTCACCTGTATAAAATGTCATTTTGGATAAATTTTCTGGGTTCCTCTTCTAAGGTTGAGAAGAACCTCCTGAATCTCTAATAGATGGAGCGCTATTACTTTAATTTTATGTGATTTATAATTGTAGATTAGATGCTCTTTTGGGGGACCTTAATTTTATTTTAGGGTTATTTCAAATCCTATGTATCGGCATGCAGCAGTAAACTCATTTAATTTATTGGGATTTTTTTTTCTAGGCAAGATTTCTAGTATAAGATTTCAGTCTTGATTTTTAAATTGCAAAGTTGTTATAGTAATCAGTCATATTCTTATTAAATGTCCCTTCCAGCGTCAGTGCACTCTGTTGTTGAAATGAGCATTCTTTACTAGCAAGCAAGAACAAGAATGTCAGAGTTGTAGATAAAAATTGTTGCTTGACTTAGCTACTCTGGGCCCATGACATACCAGTTCTTGTTCACAATGAGTTCCTTACAGCATGAGCACTTCCTCCTTTTCTTTCCTCTTGTCTTGTAGTCACTGTTAATTGTGGTCTTGGTTCCTTGCCTTAGTAGAAGGATGGTGGTTCAACTCTTTGATACCAAAAATTAGACTCTAAAGTTTCTAATTAAAAAACAACTACAGAGCAGCTCATGGAAGTCTGAAGACTGCCCACTGCTGATTTAGAGCCTAGAATGCCTTTTCCCTTCCCCAAGTAATCTAGGGAAGGGAAAAGATAAAGGAGAAGGGGGAGGGGAGCTTCTAAGATAAGTGGATCAAATTGAATTAACTTGTGGAGAGGTGGAAATTATGTTTTGAATACATTATTTTCTCTGAAGCCATTATGTATTGCCTACCATAATACCCAGATTTTAAGTTAAAACTGAACTGTAGTCACAGTTGATTGTAGTTTTGATGGTTACGATTGTCTACATTATTATATAGAATGTTTAGGGTTCAGTATTTAATATTACATGACCTTGCAGATATATAGATAAATACTTTCAGATATACAAATAAATGTGATAATTTTAAAGTTCCAGTTTCATTGCCAGACTCTCATAGATAAGATCTTTCATGATGCAATATTATTAAACTTTAGGCATAATGTAGGGTATGCAGAGTGCCATTTTTGTTCAGTTACAAAAGTGATGTTGCTGTCCATAATTTAGTCATAGCTATGCTAATTTATGCAACTGTCTTATTTAAAATTTACATTTATGAAGTATTCAAAACATTCAGAATTATATTTTTATTTGCAGCAGAAACTTGTATGCAGTAAATACGGTTATTTTTGCAAGTTTCATAGCTTTTCTAAATTTTATAAGGAGTAGCATATTAAAGTACTATATGGATCTGTCAATTAATGCAATACATTGCTCTGCCAAGCATATCCTTTCCATTTTTAAATCTTCTATAGTGGTACTGAATATCTTGGAAGTGTAATTGTATATTTTATATTAAATTAAAAATGTAAAAAAAATTAAAGAAATTTAATCTCTCAAGTTAAGCAACATTTTCAAACAAGTTTAAAAAACATAACGTTAAGGAAATGAAATAAAAATAGATAATATTCTCTTGATAATGGCAATAACCCCCTCCCGCCTTTTGATTTGCATTAATTCACTAATTGGATTACTGTATGGAGTCATTCCTATAAATGTCTTTATATATTTATGGTATAATTTTGCTCTATTTACCTTAATCCATGTGTATTAAAGCATGAAATCATTTGCAGATTTGTTATATCTGTCCTGAAGATACTTTGTTTTATTGTATATATAAAAGTATGATGCCAACATTACATGCATAACAGCTTTCAACAGAGAATTCATGGAAGAAGTACTGTTGTAATTTTTTTTCTGTTTTGCTCTGTGCAGCTTTTTTTTGCTTATTATTAAAAGTGCATTGGGCTGTAATTGGTCTACGAAGGGGTTTTTAATCATAATATAAACATTGGATTCACATTCTGATAGTAACTTCAAACCTTTATAGCTCTAACTGTGGGTGCTGATATAACAGTATGTTATGGTACAGTAAACTGTAGAAAAGTGTTTGAAATGGTTTTTAGATCAGAAATGTAATTTTTGTACTAGTCCAGAGCCCATGAATATGTCTTCCCTTCTCTGTTTAGTAATGCTGATGAAGCATTTTTATATTCTTAAAAAAAAATAGGTAATCGTTGCAAGGATTTTTTTAAAATAGCAATCATCACAGTTTTTCTTAGCAAACAGTCAGGTACAGTGGTACCTCGGTTCACGAACTTAATTCGTTCTGCGACTCTGGTCGCGAACCGAATTGGTCGTGAACCGAATCAAATTTTCCCATAAGGTTCAATGTAAATACGGTTAATCCGTTCTGACCCCTATGAATTTGGTCGCCAACCAATTTTTGATTGCGTCCCGAATCAAATTTCCCCATAAGGTTCAATGTAATTACGGTTAATCCGTTCTGAACCATATGTTTTTTTTTTAAAAAACCGCAAAAATATGACACAAAGTACAGTACGAAGAGAGAGAAAGCTAACCTTGCTCGATGCGACTTCTGGCGTGGAGGACAGGAAGGCGGGTGGGGAGGCGGTTATTGCTTGGAGGGAGAGTCCCCCTCGCTACAGGAAGCCGCGACCATGTGTCACGGGAGGGACAATGGCCGCGGATCCTGTTCGTAACCTGATCCGGCGTTCGTGAACGGAGGCAAAATTTTGCGACCGGAGCTGTTCGTGAACCGAATTGTTCATGAACAGAAGCGTTCGTGAACCGAGGTACCACTGTATATGCACTGTTGATCTTCTTGCAACGTCAACTAAATTGTTACCATGTTGGGGGCCGGGGGGAAAACACTGTAAAATACTTACATGGGAGAAACAGTTCTTATATTCTGTGGTTTGAGTTTGTATTCTGTGTTTATAGTAACAGGTTCTTAGGCTATAATACTGTTTTTAAATTTGCAATCGAGGTATAAAAAGGCAGTGTTCTAGAGTACAGCTTGCATCTTGTTGGTGATAGTATTAACCAATTCAGGATTAAATCCAAAATATATCTGAATGACAGTTGCATGCATTATTCTTCATATCTAGTTACTTAAAAGGCAGAATTCTGAACAGTGATGAATGATGTTCAATTAAACATCAAATAAAGGAAAATAATGTCTGCTAATTATAGATCATCCTACAATCAATAATATATGCCACTGGCATTTTCAGGGATATTTCTCAGAAGATCAAAGGAAAAAAAAAAGGCAGGTTAAAGAATGAGAGTATAAAATCTTTATGGAAACTAACTCAAGATAGTTTATCCAAAACAATAGGATAACTGTGGAAAATGTATTTGTGTGCTTGTGTTCTTTGTAAAACTCCATTTTGAACTTCATATTTGTGAAGTTTTTCTTGGACTCACGGATCCTGCTCAAGCAAGTGGCAAATAAAGCATTTGCAAAAATCCATCTTGTGTGCATGTTGTACCTTTATCTGGACCAGGGGGCTCTTCAGACAGTCACTTATGCTTTGGACATCTCATATGTGGACTGTTCCAATGTGCTGTACATGGATCTGTCCTTGAAAATCACTCAGAAGCGGCAACTGGTCCAAAATGCAGCAGCACAGGTGATTATGGGCATGTAACACCTTTGTTCTGTGAGTTATATTACTTACCAGTAGGCTTGTGGGTGTAGTTCAAGGTGCTGGTTATCACCTATAAAGATCTTCATGGCATAGGGCTAGTTATATAAGGGACTATCTGCCTTCTGAAGTTTCTACTCGCCCTGTATGATTGGACAGAGTTGTCATGTACCAGGTCCCCTCCATTAAGCAGTATCATCTGATGGGGCCTAGGAAGTGTACCTTCTCTGTCGTAGCACCTGCCCTCTGAAACAACAATCTCCCTGAGATCTGTCTGGGCTCCACCCTGCCAGTGTTTAAAAGAGCCCTGAAAACTTGGCTCTTCCCCTGGCCTTGGGTTATAGTGAGTTGCGGATCCTGTGCACTGGACTGGACTTTAGAATGGGTGGGTTTTCTTCTCCTGGACATTTGTGGGTTTTTTTTTTCCCCTCCTTGTATTTCTCTTTTATTAATTTTTTTTAATTGTATGCCCCTATGGAATTGGGAGGTCTTATAATAGTAATAATAGGTGATACTATATGGAATAATCTTTAGCACGGGAGAATGAGTTTATTATAGGATGGGATACTATCTTCAGAATCGTAAGCTGTAGTAGAGAGTGCTCATGCTTTAAAGGTAGTTTGCCAGCTCTTTTCTGTAACACAGATAAATTGAAGACAAAATTTGCTGCCCCAAGATGTGGCAATGGATACAGACCGAGATGGCTGAAAAGATAAAAATTCATGATGAATAAGACTACCAATAGTTACTAGTCATAATGCCAATATGCTGCCTTCGTGTTTACAAACAAATACTCTAGCTACCAGGTACTGGGGAATGTCAGTTAAAGGGCTGTTGTCCTTGTGTCTTGCTTGCTGATTTCTTGGAACCATCTGGTTTGCCTCTAATAAAATCAGGATATTGGTTCTTATACCATTTGACTGAACAAACCAGGTTCCTTTTTATATTAAAATTGAAAGTGTTCCTCTTTATCCATAATCAAGAATTCTGGTAGCAAGGAAGATGTTGAAAAAGGTATTCGAAAACATTCAACCCATATGATAGGAAGTTAGAACAGTTCCTCTGCTAGAAAAGACTACATGATATTTTGCTTGGAGCAAAAGCATAAAAATCAGATAAGTTAGGAATATATAGAATCATGTGTCATATGGAAAATGTAGATAAAATTTAAAAAAAATCCTCTTTCATAGTATTAAAAACAATACTAATACTTCCCTGGCAGGATTCTTTGTTCTAAAGTGATCTGAGCTGTTTAACATGTCCAAATGACTCCTGTGTTAACAGGCATATAACAAACATTTTGGTTTCTGATCTTGGATTCCTTCAGCTAGTTGCTGCCACAGCCTCTCACTTTTTCTCCCAATTCTACAAGAACATGAGATACTGTTTCTTCCCTTACTGTTCAAACACATGCGATGGGAAAAATGTCTTTTATTTCAATCAGTTGTGCTGTTGTTGCAAATATATTTTTTCATCTTATTTTACTAAAAATGTTATATAATGTTTCTAAAAATAAAAATATTTACAACTGAGGAATAGTTATCTGTAAACAAACATGAAATATTTGAGTATCCTGATCTTATTCAGTGTGTTTAATTTTTCTATTCATTCCTCTCTTCCCTGTCCTTCATTTCAGATAATATCATGACTGTTTTCATATGTAGTGTTTTAGTACAGAAAAATTCTGTATACGAAGAATAGCCTGTTATGCTGCACTTTGATTTTTAATATATATTTTAAAAACCCTTGGGATTTATCTTTGACCCACAGGGTCTGAATTAAGTATCTTTGCATGTTTTTAGAGATGTTCACAGAAGCATACTTTTCTATTGTTTGAATTTACAATAGCTAAATCATGAGCATTCCGTCAGCCATCACTGTTTTCTAAAGTATAACTTATCGTTGCTTTGCACAAATATGTATGTTTGCCTTTGATGTCTGATATAAATGAAACTTGGAAAGCTATACTTTGTCCTCAGGCTAAAGCAGCTGCACACACAACTTATTTTAAAAAGCCTTTTATATAAATTGACCTTTCTTACTTTTTCTTAAACACTGTGGTATTTTGCTTTCAAAAATAACTGCTGGGGATTTTGAGGTAAATCAGAATCCTCCTCCTGAAGTCAGCTTTGAAAAAACTGTCATAAGCAAATGCTAAACAGGCCATAAATACTGTTTGGCTGAACACGCATGTTTCTTTATTAAATTGGCCCTGATTCTGTCATGAAGGCGACCTTCATTCCCCACCCCTCATTAAAAATGCTCAGCTGACTTACCATTTTATTTCCTTGCTATCACCTTTCCAGTGAAATAGGTCTGCTTTGAGTATCTTGCTGATTTCCCCCCAGTTTTAAACATATCTTATGAGCCAAACCACCACCATCTTCCTCTGCTGAGCATATTCAGGAAAAAGACAGAGGGCAGCGATAAAGTGGGTGCTTTGTACTGTGATCCAAGTTAAAGTTCCTAGCATCTTCTGGTGGCAGGCCTATGTGAACCATTCAAAGAAGCACTTTGGGAAGTGATCAAGTTGCCATCTGAACTCACTACTTGAAGTGTCAAAGTACCACATCCTTTGCTTCAAGAAGCCGCCTACCCCTGTGGCTGAGTATGCCTATGCGTGCCAGAAGACTTTTCTGGCAGGATTTCTGGTGATAATCCAGGTAATGCTGATAATACTGACCAGATGAACCAAATGTTGACTTAGTATAAAGCAAGTTCTTAAATATTTCTCATACAGTATAGTTTTCAATTTCACAATTTTAATTCTTGAAAAATTGAATAAAGAAATACATTTATTTTTAAAATCACCATCACAGTATTCACCAGAAACTGAAGTAGATGTATAAGTTCTTGAAAATTTTTCACTGAATATTTTATTTGAATAAACAGTTTTTCTCTGTTCAAGAAGCTCAAAGTAAACAAAACTTTGTTTAAAACTAAAGTGATGCTGTGAGATTAAAGAGAAGTTAAAATAGCTCCTCTTAGTTTCAATTACTCCTTTTCCCTTTCAAGTATTCAGTTATCAGCTCGCAGTGCTCCCAGAAAGGGCCTAAGCCCTTGTAGACATTGTTCAGAATTAAAGTTCTGCTCTAGCTGCAATGCAACTTTTCTGTCTTGAGCTTTCTTACTGGCCAAGATCAAAATTTTTCTTATTTCTGGTCTGTTTGCAAGGTGGGCTTGCTGTTTCTTGTAGGCTCAAAATTAAATGTGAATTAAGTGAGTGACCAGTGTGCTTCTATGAGGAGTTGTGTAGATGGACTTATGAGTGAAGGGAAATGAACCCAAAGAAGGTACCAAACTTGAATTTGCACACAGGGAATTTATCAAGTTTTCTATTTTTCATATGTCTCTTTTGAAAAAAATGGGCTTATTCGTAAATCTGATTTCTCATTCCATTGGATTAGTTTAGATTTATATCCCACCTTTATTTTGTACATTTCAAAACAGTGTACATAATGCTCCCTCCTCCTGTTTTCCCTACAACAACAACCCTGGGAGGTGGGCTGGGCTAAGTGAGAGTGACTGGCCCAGAGTCACCCAGCTGGCTTTCATACTCAATGGAGAACTAGAACTCATGGTCTCTATATATCCTTATGCAGACTGCATTACTCTTTTTGAATTTTTAGGTTTAGAGGAAGGGGGAAAAGGAGGGACTTCAATAAATAAGAGTAAAGAATTAAACAAAAAATAATGTAGGCAAAACTATGGCTAAGGAACTATTGTAATTAAATTTGGGAGTTTACTGGCTAGTGAGGGGAAGAAGGAATCTCAGTAGGTCACCCTCCCAGACTGTTCCTCCCCCCCCCGACTGCGTTTTTTCGCTATCGTTCTGTGGTGGGGGTTATAAACTCTGTTAGCTAACAGATTAAAAGTGATTATAGGTAAAATTATTCATATAGATCAATCTGGCTTTATTCCAAACCTCAATAGAAATACCCCTATCAGGAAATGATTAAACATTATCCAAATCAGTAAAATTAATAGATGTTCATTAGCCTTATATTCTTTAGATATATTTAAAGACTTTGACTCTCTGGAAATACATTTTTTAAAACAAAGATTAATTAAATTTAAATTTGGCACTGGCTTCTGTAAGATAGTTGAACATATCTATGGACCAACTAAAGCTCAAATAAGACTTAACAGTTATGATTCATTACGATTTTAAGAGGTACTAAGCAAGGTTGTCCTTTATCATCTTTACTATTCAACCTAACTATAGAAGTGCTGGCAATAGCACTTAGATTCAGTAATCAGATTAACAGGATAAAAATGGGAGATAAGACGTATCTTTTAAATCTACTTGCAGATGATATGATCTTGACTCTCTCAAATGCTTCTCATTCAGCTAGCTATATTAAGAAGGAGTTAGAGGAATTTTTAGAGGTGTCAGGACTGTCAATTAATTTTCATAAATCATATTTGATGTTTTTTCATGCACCCCCAAAAACTCAAAAGGAAATTTCCACAGTTTTAGGGATTCCAATAGTATATAAATCTTTAAAATATTTAGACATTACTGTAATTAAAAATATTAATAAAACCTTTAAAAATAATTATGTACCAACTTGGAAGAAATTAAACAAAGAAATGAAAAAATGGGTTTCAAAATATTTCAATATTTTAGGGCGAATTGCAACAGTTAAAAATGAAAATTCTTGCATGGCTTAACTCCCAGTAATAATTACAGAACAGGCTTTAAAACATTGGCAGAAAGCAAGCAAGCAAGCTTCTGTTTTCAGGCACAAAAACTGAGAGTAAATAAAAGAATTTTATATAGACGTC
Source organism: Liasis olivaceus (assembly GCA_030867105.1). NCBI lineage: Eukaryota > Metazoa > Chordata > Lepidosauria > Squamata > Pythonidae > Liasis > Liasis olivaceus. The sequence continues at coordinate 43,648,257 of CM061349.1, forward strand.
AGAAACAGGGAGGCTGGGGCACGCCCAGTTTGTTAATATATTATCAAGCAGCACAGTTAAACACTCTTCTAAACAATGGATTCATACGGAAACTATGCTAGAGCCAGATAAGTTTATAAATCAATGTATTTTTCACCCAAAATATTTTCTAGAATAAAAGAGATTGAAGATGTTTTTACTAAACCAATGCTTCAAATTTGGAATAGTAGATAGTTTTGATAAAGGATACTTCCCCTTTAACTTTAAAATAAAATCTTTGAGGGAATATAATCTTTATAGGCTAAAGGATTTCTATAGTAATAGGGAACCTTTCAATAAAGATCAGACTGAGCAGCGAATAGGTGATAAATTACCATGGCCCTTCTGGTATCAACTTAAATCTCTTTTGGACAATAGAAATATTAGAGACTCAGCAACATGGCCCTAAACCACTTTCAAGAATTTAATACTTCATTATTTAGAATAACCAAAAGGAACAATTTCAAAAATGTATAGGTTATTATTGCAATCAGAAATAGGGGATCCACCATATGGTTTAAAAGAAGCTTGGGATACTGATCTTGATAATCCCATACAGGAGACAAATTGGCAGATGTTATGGAAACCAGGTGGATTTACTTCAGCTTCAGTGCAAGAAATGCAGTGGAAGATTATACAACATTGGTATTTGACTCTTGTTAGGCTGGCACATATATATCAAAATTATTCTCCCAAATGTTGTCAAATAAAAGGGTCATTTTTTTTTCATTTGTGGTGCTCATGAAATAAAGTTATACCCTTTTGGCAAAACATCTTTGGGGAGGTAAGTACTATCACTAATCAAAGAATTGAATACTCCCCAGAACTAGGCTTACTGCATTTATTTACAGGGCCAAACCATAGCTTAAAAATAAAGAATGTATTATTTATTTAATCTTAGCCAAAATAATAATTGTGCAACATTGGGAAACTCTAGATAACATAGCAGCTGAGTTGTAGATCAATAAGGCTTCTTCAATCACTACGTTAGAAAAAATTACAGACTAAGTTAAGTTAATGAGACACCAAAGGTAGGAACCACGATTTTATCAAATTTGGATGGATTTTATGGTTCATCTCACTAGCAATAGAACATAATCTGGTATTCTTCATATAGTATGTTTGTGTGTGTGTATGTGTATCTATATAGCAAATGTTCATATGTATAGTACCTGTCTATTCACATTGCAATAGATCTCCATTTATTTTCTATATTTTTCTTTTTGATTTTTTCTTCTCTATATGTATCTTGGATTTATGTAGTTACCTGATATTGTTTGGTAAAAACTAATAAAAATATATAATAACATCCTTGTGCAGCACATCTATGGATGGACTGTCTCCCTAAATTATGAATTATATTGAGATATGCAACTGGATGTGATTTGTGGTTCTACAGTGTAGGCAGGAAATTCAATGAGAAGAAAAATCCTTAGTTAGAAATCTGTAAACTGGAATGCCCTTTTTCATAGATAACAAGAATTTAGCTATTCCATGGTTTGAACAGAACAAAAATTAATTAAAACTTATTCTGGCTAAGCTTGGGTTGAGGGAGGAAAGAAGGAATTCGTGAGTAATTTCTAACAGACTATTTTTATACTGCACTCAGCAGTCTCATGTCTCATTGGTATGTTCTACTATAGTATAGCAGCTGCATGGATGTTTAATAAAGGGACTTTCAGATTTTTAGCAGAGCAGAAATGTTAGTGCTGAATGAAGAGAAATAAACTAAAACAATTTAGCAACTGCAGTTATGTCAGATAACATAACACTCTTGTTTCATGGCATCTATTACCAATATAATTAGATTGCGATGTACCCAGTAGCCTTATAAAATGCACTCAGAGAGCAATAAACTTTACAACTCAAGGTGACACAGTATAATTTGTCTGAGGACTAGAAAATGAAGCTACTATTTGAATCCCATATATGTCGTTTTTCCTTCTGTTCTTGTGCAAATGTGAATTACAAGATGCAGATCCCAGAGCATATACAAAAACCTGAAGAGATATGCACATTCCCAGTGTTGCTAAGTGTACTCCATTCATACAAATATGCTTAAGTGCATATAAATATGTGCACATGTCTCAGTGAAGAACCTCTTTAAAGAGGTATTGCACACATAGCTGATTTACAACAAGTTGACTTACTTAAAAAATAGCTATATTTGCACTGGGACAGATAATGTAATTTTCTGAAGTAATGGGAATAATAAGGTCACACAAACACAGAAGTCCAGAAGATGGATTTATTGAATAAAACCTATGCACACATACAGAGAACCTATTTACATAAGAGAAGAAAAAAATAATGTAGTTAATATATCACCCTATAGAAGTGTCTGGATGATGTTCAAGAAAACACAAGTCATATCCAGTGCGTGATCTCTGGTTTTCTGTAAAACTGAGGTGTTACAGAAATTATAGATATATTGATGGATAATAAACTTTTTTTTCCCCATGGTGCTATCGAGCCGGTGTTGACTGATAGTGACTATATAGTTAGACCCTTTCCAGGATGATCTGTCTCCAATGTGGTTGTTCAGGTCTTCCAACAGTGCACCCCTCACTGCTGTAATCAAGTTCATCCACTTTGCTGCTGGTTGTCCTCTTTTTCTTTTGCCTTCCACCTTTCCCAACTTTATAGACTTCTCCAGAGAGCTAGGTCTTCACATAATATGTCCAAAATGATTGGATGGTTATTTGAGCTTGGTTATAACCCTGAAGTGAAAACTCTGGGTTGATTTGTTCAATGATCCTTTTGTTTATTTTCTTGGCTGATCATGGTATTCTTAAGAGTCTTCTCGAACTCTAAAGTTCAAAAGCATCAATAATCTTTCTGTCCTGCTTCTTCAGAGTCCAGTTTTCACTTCCATAAAGTGTTGTGGGGAAAACCATTGTCTGCATGACTGTTATCTTTGTAGGAATAGAAATGTCACAGCATTTGAATATCATTTCCAAAGCCTTGATTCCTACCCTACCAAATGTTAGTATGCATTTTATTTCTTGACTGCTGGTTCCTTAACTGCTGATAGTCAATCCTAAAAAGCAGAAACTATCCACCATTTCAATATCTTCTTGTCACTTGGCTGGTTGCTGTCTCTGTTGTCATTAGTTCAGTTGTTATTAGTCTCATTTTTTCACTGTGCTCCTTGAGTTTCATTACTAGAGCATTGCAGTTTCAACTGTCTATTCAGATTCAGTGTTATAAACATAGGACATGTTATTGATGTTTATTCCTCCAGTTTTAAAACCATGGCTATCTTCCAATCTAGGCTCCTTCTCTATATATTCAAGCATATAGATTAAATACATAAGGAGAGAAAATACAGCCTGTCCTTCTCCTTTATTGACCTATATAGTCAGTTTGTTTTGCCATGTTCTGTTGGACTGTGACTTCATGTTTCGTGTTTAGGTTTTGCATAAGGATAATGAGATGTTCTGGGATTCCCATTTTCCTAAGGACGTTCCACAGCTTGACATAGTCAACATAATCGAAGGGCTTTCAATAATCAACACACCACATGTGTTGACTTCTTTTTAATATTCTGATTTAAGGAAAAATGAAGCATTATTTTCCTCTTGATGTAACTATATTTTTCTGGACCAGGTACATAGTTACACAGAAATAACTGAGTAGTATATTTTCTATAAATGTGTGTATGAAAAGCTTCATCTGTAATCAGTGAGATGTGTTTAGTTTTGATCATGCTGGAAGTTAAAAGCATTATTTGGTTATATTGCATGCGGCAAGTGAGATAGGCACCCAACTATGATGATGACTCTGGGAATTTTTAAAAATAAATATTAAAACAATATTAAAGCATATTCAGTACTACACAGGTACAGTTACAGTTCATTGTAACTGGGTAGAACTACACAAGTAAAGAAAATGTGGAGTGAAGGAACAAATCGAAGAATATTGAAACCTGGGATAAGGAAGAAGATAGTAAGTAGTCTTAATTTCTTACGTGCTGGTCTTATGACTATAGCTAACCACCATGATTGAAAGCTCAGAATAAAAAGCTGTCAGGTGTTTCAAGCTCTAATCTATGATGTTGATAAGAAAGGCAAAAGAAATATGTAGCATAAAGCAAAGGATTCTAATATTCTTTCATAAGAGCTCAATTTGGTTACATTATAATAATATGCTGGTCTATGACCGTAATAAAGATTTGTTACATGATAATAAATCAAACAGGCTCAGTTGCTTGCAAAAATGCCAAGTCTTTTTCATATGCTAAATCAGCCTTCCTCAACCTAGTGCCCTCCAGATGTCACATCTTCAGCTGCATATAAAAGGTACATCAGTTTGGAGAAGACTGCTCTAGATAATGAAGCATGCAAACACTTACCCGCAACAGGAATGATTTTGACCTGCAGAAGTGAACAGCAGAATACATTTAATTGTATTATATTTTTTTTCTTTATTTGTTTAGATGCTCTCTCTTTCCATTTATTTTGCTTAATTATTTTGTTTATATATTGCCCAATAACAGGCCATAAATAGCTTTTCTCTTGGGTGCTCTGCAGTCAGTCAAAACATATTATAAAAAAGTAAAGCTATATAGAAGCAGTATTAAAAGCAGAATTTAACACCACACCCAAAACAAAATAAAAAGCAGGAGCTGCAGTGGTAATGGCAATAAATATAGCATATAATAATATACAGTAATAAAGTAACCACAAAAATAAAGTAGCTGCAAAACATTAAAATACCAAAATGATTCTTAAAATATCTTTGAAATTAAAAAAATTATTCACCTAGTGCCAGAAAGTTGGCAGTGTACGCAGCACATGAGCCCCTCTGAATCATCCCCTCCATAAGTGAGGTGCTACCAACAAAAAAATAATTTAACACATGCTGTGAGTTCCCTAAAAGCTTCTGTGGGAAGTTATATGGGAAAGTTTCTTCCTGAATATACTTGATTAGTGAATTCTGCCTTCAAGAAAGTAGAGGGACTTACCACCTAATGATCTGACTGAAGGAGAAATTACAGTTGAAATGGTGGAACCAGAATTTCTATGAACAGAATGTCCAGCTGGGCTGTATTATGCATAGCCATCAGCAAAAAGATTGACATCAGTACACCTATTTGTGTCTTGGGAATAGTTCAGCAGTCTGCTTATCCTGGTGCCCTGTTCATACATTATGTGGGGATATGGGAAGATAGAAGCCAGGTTCGGGGGGTAAAGAATGTTCTTTCGTCTCCCGAACCACGAGGGAGAGATAAGAGGATGAGACTGGCACCTCCCTGAGGAATGCTAGCGGTATTTACTGATTGACCCTGGGAGCTACTCCCAGTCTGGGAAGATTCTGTATAGAGGTTGAAGCCAAATAAACCTTGCTGGATTGAATCTGAATGGTCTCCTGGAGTTCCCTGGGCTAAACCTGACACATTACTTCAATAAATCTTTTTCTTAGACTGCCAATGTTGTACATATTTTATTCCTGAAGTAATCACAGGAGTAACAGATAAAAACCTTTAATCCTCGAATACCAGTTTTAGTTACATTTCCATTTTGTCCTTTATTTGAAATGGAACAAAATTCTATATCAGATGAGAGGGCCATCCTTGATATATTATGTTGGCAACCTAATGGCATTTCCTGGTATGGTCATCAGTCACTAAAGTAGACTGTCTAGTTCCTACTGTGTAACAGCAAAGTACACTGATTTCTTGAACTTTAAAGGTCAATGTTTGTTGTTCACTTCCTCCATCTTTTTTCAGATGGATAAACTATTAATTCTTTTTTCCTTTTATATCCTTTTGCTCAGGCTAAGAAGTAGGATAGGGCTGTGTATCCATGATAGGTATATATCTTGTGTAAAGGTATTACAAGCTTATAAAATTCAGTCTCTGGTGTTTAGAAAACGTCTGGCTATAAATCTACTGTCTGAAATGTGTTACAAGGGTTTATTTGTTTGTTTGAGGATTTTGTCCCATTAGTGACATTTACTTTTTTATATATACTCAAAAGAAAATTAATGTATTGCCAAATATTTGTCCATTATATTAAATTTAGCTTTAAATTTATACAAAAGGTAGAATTGCTTACACATATTCTTTTACATTGTATATATTATACAATGCTGCACCATAACTTTATTTCTCTTCTTTTATCAGCAATCCCTGGTCAATGAGATATTTTTTATATTGATTTCCTACTTGCTAATAAGATTTTCCATACAACGTATAATGTTGCAAAGTTCTGTTATTTAGCATCAAGGTTCCAGCAGGGGATCCATGTGGAAAATAAGAGGGATTCCTGTACATGCTTATTTGTTATCTTTTTACTTTCTCTTTTCTTTCTCCCCCCCCCTTTTTTTTTTACTTTGTTTCATTTGCTGACTAAAGGCCATAATAAAATTAAATTATACAAGATTAGATTGATTTTAAGGGGTTTGTTCTTAAGCTTTTTTTATCCATTTCAGTTTAGGTTGTCCTGTATTGCTAGGAAAACACAAGATACTTGAAATACCGCTATTGCTAATATGCCAGTTTCCAAGATCTGGCACAGTCAGAAAATATAGCATGGGTTTACACTTTCAAACAGGATTCTTTACATTGTCATAGTGGCATAAAGATCCAAGCTGTGATGTTTCTACATTGCTTGCCTGATAAAAAAAGGTGGCCTAGGAACTGAACAAGCTCCATCAAAGATTGGTTGGGGATGAGAGAATACCTGTGCTTTATATATTTTTCTTCCTATATTCAGATATGCATGGTGGTGGTAGTACTAATTACACCAACTTCTTAATTCAGCCTCTGTCTTTCAGTGAATAGCTGATAGTGAAAACCTGTGTACCTACTCCAATTCTCAGTGATAAGTAGAGAGAACAGTGTCATAGGAGAGAATAAAAAGTAACAAAAGATACCGAAATAAGAAAAGATGGCAAGCGAAGGACAGGATTGCTTTGAGTCAAAAGAAAGCTAGACTGCGTTTTCATAGTTAATGTTATTTTGCAGCTGTTTGATTCTGAAACTGGAATAGTTACTTTCAAAACGTTGTGCATTTGTGGATCTAACATTAAGTATTTCTTTTAGCCAGTTATTCTTGTTTTTTTGGCAAATGTAGCTTTTCCCCAGTTATTACAAGAATGTGTACTGCATCTTTCCTGACCTCCTCAAACAGATGAGTGAATTGGACTAATATCTGAATTAGATTTGTAAAGTTGCATCACAAATGTGCAAACTGTTTTTTTTTTTTTGTCCTATCTTAATTTGTTCAGCGGTATCTAATTACAAAGAACCAACAAACAGAAACAAACAGGACGTTCCAAATATGTGTGTTTTATGTTCAGCCCACGTAGTCCTGAGGAAAGATCTGCATCTGTTTGTGGCCTCCCAAGTAAATTTCAGGCAGAAAATATATACACACACATACACTCATGGATACACAAACATACTATTCCTATTCTCATACTCAATGTGCCTGATCCCTTGCCTTTCATGACAGAGTCTTGCCTCACATTTAAGTTGTTTATTGCCCAGTTACCTGATGCTCTCCACCTACACTTTATCCACATAACTGAATTCCTTTTAATCCCCTTTCCCAACTGACTACCTTTTTACTTTTATGGCAGTCTTTTTATGGATTTCAAACAATTTTGGACTATTCAAATGTCTCATTTTCCCTCTTGTCCCTTTTAAAAAAACTTATGGTGATTGGCTGAATTGTTTCAAACTTGAAATGCAGAATTATAACTTGAATTTTTCATATGCTGCTTGATTAGCCTGTTGCAGTTATTTTTGAACATTCTGGTACTGCAGTTCTATATTCCAGCCTGTTTGTTCTCTTTGGACTTTAACTCATTCTTTAAGTTACTTTTTTTCCTGTAAGGTTCAAAAATAGACCACAAAGAAAATGGTTGAAGACTTGGATGACTAGTATATGGGAACATGTTCTCATAGTCTCGTGTCTCTAGTCAGAAAATCATGTTTTGGCCTTAATTTTGTTGCAGTTTATGTCACTGCTTTTTATCTAGCAGTTGACAACATCTGATGTTACCTTACAAAAAAGTTAGTAGCTGGTAATGCATGTTACCCCTAGTCTCCTGTGGGGTTGAGTTGAGTCTCTAGCAATGCAGTAATGATATTAGGTAAGTTGTATTTAATTTATTAATCAAATTTATGTTCCATCATGTGGATGCAAATACAGTATTATACTATTGTATTGTTAATGAAACCATAACATAATAACAGTAAACATACACAATAAAAGATACTATACTTAAAGATGCCAAAACTGTATACTGGGATTGCAGTATACAGCTGGATATCATGTAGATGCTAAATAACAGGAGGGAGAACACTTGACTCCTGTGGCACTCTACACAAGAGCAGCAGCCATGCTGATTCCTTTCCCCTGATCACCACTGGCTGGAACTAGCCAATGAGGAAAGAGCAGAACCACTGTAAAAAAGTGCCTTCGGTTCCCAGCCTCTGCAGCCAGTGCAGAACAATACTATAGTCGGTGGTATCAGAGGCCACCAAGAGATCCAAAAGGCCAGAGCAGGTGTACTACCCTCATCCAAGTCCTGACACAGGTCATCATCAGGTCATTAAAAAAGATGTTGCCTTATAGTCTTTTGTGTCTTGAGTTCAACTGATAGCAGTCTAATGTTAAGCTATTTTTTGTTCACAGACACTGATGAGTTAATTCTGTCATTGCCTTTACTTTATACTTAAATCAAGAAGTTCTGTTATATCAAGGTAAGCATAGGTTAGCTAGTACTTCATGTTAGCTATGGAGCCATGACTTTGATATTTTCCTTAACTAAGAAATTCTAAGTCTGTAAAAAGGGTTTTACTCAGTTTAAGGCCATGACCTTATATCTCTCTCTGTCCTCACTTGATCCTTTTACTCAGTTTACATTTGTGAGGCAGTACTGATTAGCTAGTCACATGTTTGCTATAAGAAAGAACAGTCTGTAAGTTCAAACTTTGTATTTGAGACAGTTTGATTCTGCACATGGAGAAATGAACTTTGGTGGTGTTAGGCTCAAAGAAAAAAATGGTGATGTCAGACAGCAATACATGATTTGAGGGGATTACTCAGTAGTTGTAAAATAGTTCTATGTTGTTAAACAATAAATAAAGAGAAGAAATTGCACTGCGAATAATGACAATTGACATGAATACTTGAATGTGTAAAGTATTAAGAAAGCAGCTTTCATACAGCTTCTCTGTTTCCACTGAACATGAGCACTTCTAAAAATCACCTTCCAAATGCCTACAATAGGATACAGAGGTAAATTAAAGATCTTGTCAATTGTGCATGTCTCTTTAGAATTGTGAAATGGAGATCAAGCTTGCCTCACCAACAGTTAATCTAGAAATAGTACCCTAGAGAGCAAATTCACATGAAAAAATATTTGGGGAAAATGTTTAGGAGATGATGATGATGATGATGATGATGATGATGATGATGATACCTAACTTAATTATCCCATTGGCCCTTATCTCTGGGTATTTTGTGGGCAACCTGAATATAAAAGGGGGGAAAGGGTGCTTAAATCAGACCTCTGTGCATAGGCAGTTTCATATGCCCCCCCTCTCCAAAAAGTCTTTAAAAAGAAACTAGATCCCTACCTGTAAATTATAGAAAAGAGCAGTTTAAGCTCAGCATTTTTTGTCAATATGCTTCTATTAGAAACAGAAGTACATTGGGAGGAAAACATTATATTAGAAGTTGCCATAATGGATGACAAGTGGTTCCCATAATTTCATAAAAATACATTTGAGGTTTATTGACCTAGACCTAAGAGCATTTTTAAACTTCTCTGGCATTATTCCTGTACATGTGTGAACATTATCAGTACAAACTAAAACAGCCAGAAAATTATTTTTACATTTTGTATGGAGTTTGTTTTCCACTCATGTTATGCATATTAGAAATGGGAAAAAAAAACGTTAACATCTGGAAATAGTTTATGTTGTCTACTGCAAATTGATTTTTCTTAACCTCATGACCATGGTTGTGCATTTTGAAAATTCAGATGTTTTTTCATAATCTCATAAAAACTTTATTTGGCTGTTCTTCAAAGTTGATAGTTATCTAATGAGAAATCGGTTCCTAGATTAATTCTAACCATTGTTGGTGTTAATTAAAATTTGCAAGTAATTTCAGAATCTTGTTTCAAATCATGGTTAGAATTAACTGCTCTGCCAATGACTGGGGTCAGCCAGTACACAAAATATAATTCATTTAAACATAATTTACTGAGTAAAGCACAATTGGCTTGGGTTCACACAACACATGTATTGTGAATGGAGTTCCTTTGTCAACCAGTAGTAAGTAAACATTGCCAAGATAATTCTGAGGCAGCTTCAGATTTCCCCAGTACGTATCTTCATGAAAGAGAGACACTTTCATAATAACAGGCAAATTTCCTCCAAATGCACTCCTCTGATAAAAGGTTAGAATCCTCAAAAAGTTGGGAAAAAATCCAAGAAATTAAGTAGGGGTCTTTGGCTTCAGGCATCAACTCAGCCTAGGAAATATGTAACAAGTTTAGCTAGGAATATTGGGTAAGATTAATTATTTTGACTGTGTTTTTAACTCTAATATTTGTTTCTGGTATCTATTGTCTCTGTATGAACTCAGTAATTGTGTACTTTTTGCAACTTGGAACCACTTCACAGCAGAGTTGCTTCTAAATTGAAACAGAACAGCATCATCTTGTGGTCTGTCAGAGCTTTATATTTTCATATTTATTTATATCTATATGTGCCTATTAAGATGCTCTATGTAATTTGAACAGCTCTATATTTTATCTCCTTTTCATGCAGCTATTGAAAGCTAAAAAGGGATTTTTACATTCTCTCTTTTCCATCCCCGTTTCTCCTGAAGTTTGATTTTATTTATCTCTTGTGAGATTGGTCTGACCTTAGACCAAAAAGATTGATTCTCCTAGCCAAACCTCTCAGTGCTATTTGGCCAGGAAGCAACACTACAGAATTTATTTATTTATTTATTTTCATTTTAATTAGCCAGAAAGTAACATGGATGTGAGGGCCATATTTCTTTTTCATACCAGGGTTGGGGAAGGAAACCATGTGAAGCGCCCCTAAAAGATAGGTGTGGCGGTAACAAGTACCAAGCTGTATACCAAGGCAGGAGTTGAAGCTAGGGAATGTAAGGCTCTTGAAAGAGGAGTGTAAAAATTCTAATTTTTAACTCTACCATGATGAGCCATAAACAATACTTTATAAACTAGAATGACATAGTTAATCCAAAATGACTTAGTTTAGCTAACCCAAAGCTAAAGAAATCACAGTTTACTGTAGTATAAAGTAGGAACTCAGCCAGTATCATATTCTGCCTTGGTTAATGCTGAGGATGGAGAAGGATTTGCTCACTGATGACAGAGTCTGTATGGGAGCGTGGGAGCTCATTTTTATTTTTTCCCACCCAATGGAATGTTTGGAAGAAATATAAAAGAACATGGGATTCTGTGCGTCTGTGTGTATGTCCTTAGATTTGAAGCCAAGACCTGCGAGGGAGAGGGGGTTGGAATCTAGAACAAAATTTCCCAATGCATTCCTCTGGAATTCCTAAGCATGCCCCCCTCCTGATCATGTTCTACATGCTTTCCATATCTTGTTTAATTATGGCTGAGAAATCATAAGACATTATAAGCTGATTTGGACATATTCCTAAAGCTATAGTTCAGACTTCATGCATGAGGCTAATACTCCCTACATTTTCTTCCTCCAGTATAGCTTTGAAGAGATCAAAAACATTTGTTTTCATTTTCAATCAACCATCATTTGCCATTATATCAAAGACAGGAACTGTATTCAGCTTTAGCTATGGCTTATCCAAGCAAGCTAGGGAGAGGAAGTTCATGAGGCCATATTTTATTCATATGACACTGAATCTTAGTATTATATTCAGTTTCATACTAAATTTTTACCTTGTTTAGTTCATAACTCTATTTACAGTAAAAAAAATGTTTTTTTCAGTTGGATGGTAAGGCAAGTTTCATATAACTTTAAGTATTATTTTCTATAACTTTATCATGGTATATTCTCTCAAGTCACAATTCCTAGAATAGTCAAAGCAATATCCTGAAATGCTTAGGATGTCAATTGCCATTTATATGTTAGCATAGATAATTTTTAAAGAGAAACATGGAGTACAAATAATACATGACATTATATTATAATGTCATTTTCATTTTTAACATTTTAATTAATTATAATTTATCAGTATTAGTCTTTAGAGCTTTGCCTGAGATACTTTAGCATATATTTTATAACAGCATTTTATGCAGGCCTGCCTTATGTATTCTGTTCAGATAAAAAGTAAAAAAATATCTTTTTTACTTGTAATGCTGCCTAGAGTCACTTATCTGGTGAGATGGGCAGCATATATAGATTTGATTAATAAATAAATAAAATAAAAGGTGGAAAATAAATTGAGTAAATTAATAAGTAAATATATATTCAGAAGTAAATACCATTGCATCCCATGGAGATTATTCTCAGTTAAGAACGTGTAGACTCTAAATAATGCATCTTTAATATCTTGTTAAAATCATTCCCAGAGCAGCAAAGAAGATGTTATTGAAGAGTCAAGATGTTCTGAGGTCATGCATTGTGAAAAGGAAATGGGAAACATCCATTTTATAAACATCAAAAAGGGATTTATGATATAATTTCTAGAAGTAATATTATTGCTAATTGTATCAAAAAGAAATGTAATTGTCTTAAGCTTGTGTTGTTTATAGTTGACCTTCCCATTTTAAAAGGTGGGTGGTCTTTGGGGCTGTTGTATATTCTAAATACTGTCAAATTAGATCTGGGTCTACCTAGTGTTAGTGGCTCCCTCCCTGTAAAACTCATATACTTCAGGTATAATATTCATGCTGTACTTATGTCCATTCACTCGGTAGCTGTTTAAGAATCTCTTGGAATGTTTTCATTAAAACTTTCTCTAACGCTGCCATCTTAATTCAAAATATATAGCCAATACTATATATTGCATTTTAGGTATTACTTTCCATTGTTCTTTACTGAATCTAATTTATATGAACAAGATATGGATGTTACATATAATATCCTTTACTTAATCCTTATTTAAAAAGAAATACCTTATAGCTTTTTTGACATTGAAGGGTTTATTGAATATGCTTCATGGGAAATTATGGCTACAGCCCTTAAACAGTAAGATATTTAGGTTTCTGAAGTCAATGGAAGTTAACATTAGGAGGTAGAATCATAGAGTTGGAAGGGATCTCAAATATGGTCTAGTCCAATCCTCTGCTCACAGCAGATCCATGAGAGCATCTTTGACAGATTATTGTATTGTAATCTTTATTGTCATTGTACTTCTCGTACAACGAAATTAAATGCCACCCCAGTGCAGCTTTAAAAATATAAAAACCACAGAATACATAACACACATAAAACACATCCTTCACATTCCACATTGCACAACCCCTGATGCTGCATTAATACTGCACTATACGATAGAATTCAGTATAGTTACAGCTCTAAGATAGAAGCTATTCTTCAGCCTATTTGTCCTTGTTTTCATTATCCTGTACTGTCTGCCAGATGGTAATAGTTCAAAAAAAGAATGTCCCGGGTGGGATGGATCCTTAAGAATGTTTTGAGCTTTCTTAAGGCAGTTCTTCCAAAGAGGGGAGAGGGCAACCAGTGATCCTCTGGGCAGTGGTGGTAACCCTCTGGAGCGCTTTCCTATCTGCCACTGTGCAGTTAGCAAACCATACACAGGTGCAGTAGGAAGGTAGAAGGTAGAAGGATGACCATCTAGCATCTGTTTGAAGGTCTCTAGAGAGGGACTCACCAACTAATTTGGCATTTTGTTCCTCTGGCTGACAGCTTGTATAGTCAGGAAGCTCCTCCTGAAGTCTTGCTTAATATCGTTCCTTAAAGTTTTTATTTATTGGTTCTGATTCTGTTATCTATAGAAATATGACAAATAACAGAAGAAGTATATGTAAAGTTCTAACCAAACTATGCCAGCAAATCTGGAGAATGACATAGTAGCCAACAGAATGGAAAGGTCAGTCTACATACCAGTACCAGAGAAAGGAGACTTAAGAGAGTGTGCAAACTATCATAAAATATCCTTAATTTCACATGCTAGCAAAATAATGCTTAGGAGCATCCAACACAGATTAGATTCATCCATGGAAAGGGAGATGCTAGATGTTCAAGCTGGCTGTAGAAAAGGCCAAGGAACATGAGCCATTATTTCTGATGCATGCTAGATAATTGAGAAAGCCAAAGAATATCAAAAATAAGTCATATGTGCTTCATTGATTATAGAGGAGCATTTTATTGTGTTGATCATGTCAAGCTGTGGAATATGCTTAGAAAAATGGGAATCCCAGAATATCTCATTAATGCAAAACCTTTAATAGGTCAGGAAGCCACAGCCAGATAGAACATGGTGAAATAGACTGGTTCTAGGTTGGCAAAGGAGTGAGTCAGAGCTAGATGCTCTCCTCTTATCCATTCAAACTGTATGTGAAATTTATTTGTTTGTTTGTTTATTTATCTATCAAATTTATATCACCATCCAACTCCCCCACAAGGAGGGACTCTGGGCAGTTCACAACAAAACAATTTAAAATCAGTAAAAACATAAATAATACAAATATAAAATACAATTATTAAATACAATGAAATCCAAGAGATGGTAATATTATTTCAGCCTGTGACCAAATAATATCGGTCAAAGGTAAGACTAGGGAAATATATGTTGAGGGAAGCTGAATTGGAAGAAGATGGCTCTGGTTTTAAAAGTGGTGATGACACTGACTGTTGAAAATACAAATGAACTGTAAGCTTTAGTAATGAAACTCAAAGAGCACAATGAAAAAATGGGACTACGATTAAATATAAAGAATACTAAACTCAGACAACTGGTACAGCAACCAGCCTTAGACTTGACAATGAAGATATTGAAATGATGAATAACTTCTGCTTATTTACTCAGTAGTAAAGAAACCAGCAGTCAAGAAATACACCATAGACCAGCACTTGACAGAGTAGCAATGTAGACCTTTGAAAAGATATTTGGATGGCAGGATGTGTCTATACCTACAAGGATCAGAATGGTACAGGTAATGGTTTTCCCTGTGACACTCTATGAAAATGAAAGTTGGAGTTTAAAGAAGCAGGATAGAACGAGCATTGCTGCTTTCAAACCTTGGTGTTGGAGAAGACTCCTGAGAATACAATGCATAGCCAAGAAAACTAACAAATGGATCATTGAACAAATCAAGCCAGAGTTCTCACTCAATGCACAAATGACCAGGCTCAAATTATAGTATTTTGGACACATTATTCTCCAGCTCTCTGGAGAAGTTTATAAAGTTGGGAAAAATGGAAGGAAAGAGAAGAAGAGGAGGACCAGCAGCAAGGTTGATAGATTCATCACATAGTGATGGGGGCACCACTGGAAGACTTGAAGGATTAGTTTGGGAACAGATCATTATGGAGAAAATCTATCTATGTGGCTGCTAAGAGTTGACACCGATTTGATCACATATAATCAGTCAGATCTGATCCTGACCTCTGGACTAATAGAGAATAAATCAACTCCTTCTTCTGTATGAGAGCCCTTCAGATATTTGAAGATTGCGATGGTATCTCCCCTCAATCATCTTTTCTATAGGTTAAACATAATCAGTATAAGCAATTCTACTGGATTTCTTCTGGAGTCTACTGGAATTCTACTGGAGTCTGGAAAAGAAAACATGGCAGATGAGGACTAGATAAGCCTTCCAGCCTTAGCTCATAGGTGAGGCATCAGTCCATCTATTAAGTCTGTGTGAAAGACGATTACACCTTAATATACTGACTAATAAATGAGAATTAAGATGTAATGATTTAGTTTACAAGATTCTGTAAAGGAAACCCTTTTTCCTAGCATTACAATGGATTAATGAGACTCCATGTGAATCTAGCTTCCTTGATCATGCACTGCTATTACAGGCTTGACACCCAGATTCTTTAACTGTTCCTTATAGGTCTTGGTTTTCAGATCTTCACTATTTTGGTAACCCTCTTCTGAATTTGCTTTAATTTGTCACTGTCCTTTTGAACTGTGGTGCACAGAATTGCACACAATACTCTAAGTGGGAGTCTGACCAAGGCAGAATAAAATGGAACAATGATCCCATGATCTGTTCTCTGTGTTCCTGTTAATGGATACCAAGACAGCATTTGCCTTTTTAGCAACTGCATTACACTGCTGATTTGTGTTTAACGTGATTGACAAGGATATGTAGATCCTTTTCACATGCTCTACCGCCAAGCCAGGTGTTTCATCCCGTACTCATGCCTTACATTTTTCTTATCCAGGTACAGAACTTTACATTTGTTCTTGTTAAATTTGATTTTATTTATTTCAGCCTACTACTCATGCTTATCTAGATATTTGTGAACCTTTCATCTAAAATATTAGTCCTCCCTCCCATCTTTGTGTCATCTGCAAACTTTATAAGCATCCCTTCAACTCCCTCAGTCAAATCATTGATAAAAATATTGAATGGCCCAGGGTCCAGGATAAAGCCCTTTGGCATGCCACTCAATACTTTCATTCAGGCTGAAGTGGAGCCATTAATGAGCTTTCTTTTGGTGCAGTCATTCAGCCAACTATGAGTCCATCCAACAGTAATATCGTCTACCCTATATTTTGTTAAGGATAATATGAGGCACTCTGTTGAAAGTTCTACTGAAGTCCAGGTACATTATGCCTACAGCATTCATTTACCTTATCTACTAAGCTAGTAACTCTATAAGAGAAGGAGATAAGGTTAATCTGGCACGATTAGTTTATGACAAATCCGTGCTGGCTCCTGTTAAAAGAATATGAAAGGGAGACACACTGAGTTCCTTATACTTTGTTCATGTCATGCTGACTTAAAACAGATGCAACTGCACCATATTTTTTCTGTTAACTAGATTTCTGTCATGCCTGTTTTGAAACTGTTTTGTAGGCATCTTGTCGTTATGGTTGCATTTTTTAATATTTTATTAAGAGTTGTATTTTTTTATGTATAACAACCTTAAGTTGTTTGATTTGATTAAAGTTTGATTAAATGTAGCATTTTTCATTATAGTATGAGAAGTGCATGTTCTAATACTTTTTCTGGTATTTTTTCCCCTTTGTTGTCAGGATCAATCCCAAGAAAGCCTATTCTAAATATATTAATTCTGTTTTGGGAGCATATGCCTTATTTTAAAAAACAAAAGTTGAGAGAGCATGTGTTTTTCTTTAACAAGATTATTTTTAACACAAATGGTTTCCATTCATTTGCCTTGTTTTCTTTCCATCGCTTCAGATACATTGGTTTAGACCTGGCAAATTGTATAGAAGCTTAATTAACATATTCCGATTTAAATAAAAATGTGCAAGTCTCTTCATAATTGGGAAGTTGCTATTGCTCAAGGTCAAATTTTTATGTCTGTGTGGATTAATTGCCTGCTGCCTTTAATTTGGCCAAGTGGGAATTGTGAAAACTGCAAATAAATCTCAAATGCCCTTCCATCTTGATATGCAAAAAGAACTTAACGCTTATTGAAAAAACAGTTATGACTCTCTTGCAAATTGTGTACTTACTTCTTGTAAAATTAATCAAATAATGAAATAACTTATTCAGACAATAGAAAATCATAGAATCATAAGGTTGGAAGGGACCTTGGAGGTATTCTGGTCCATCCCCCTTCCCAAGGCAGGAGTTCTCATACCATCTCAGACAAATGGTTGTCCAATATTTTCTTGAAAACTTCCAGAGATGGAGCACCCACAACTCTGGGAGGCAAGCTGTTTCACTGCTTAATAGTTCTCACTGTCAGGAAATTCCTCCTGATTTCCAGGTTGGATCTCCCTCTGACAAGCTTCCACCCATTGCTTTTTGTCCTACCCTCAGATGCTATGGAGAATAAATTGATGCCCTCTTCCCTGTGGCAGCCCTTCAAGTGTTGGAAAGCTACTATCATATCTCCCTTCAGGCTTCTCTTCGTTAAGCTAAACACTTTCCTTTTTTTTCACTTTTTTTTTCCTGTATCCCTCTTTCCCAGATTGTTCTTTTTATAAACCAATAATTCGGCCCCTGTTGTTTCCCTTGAATGCTGTATTTTATGAATGTATATGTTAGTGAGCAAGAGCCATTTGGTGTGGTGATTAAGGCACCAGGCTAGGAACTGGGAGACTGTGACACAAAGGCACAAGACCAGCTTGGGCCAGTCACTTTCTCTCAGGCCTAGGAAGGAAGCAATGGCAAAGCACTTCTGAAAAACCTTGCCAAGAAAATTGCAGGGCCTTGTCCAGGTAGTCTCTGAGAATCGGACATGATTGAATGGATTAAAAAAAAAATGTTAGTGAGCCGTGTGACATGTTTTTCATTATCAGTTAATGGTTTATATTGCTGTGATGGGTTTATTTGTTTGCAAATTAAATTTTGTTTTAATCAGTGAAATTCTTTGCCATCCTAGTTTCTCTGCTGTGCCAGTTCCCATCCCTTTCTCACAAATTTCCTCTTTAGAATATTTCTTACAGTTATTCTTCATTGTAGAAATAAGGTATCAGCATTCCTTCCCTATTCACAACCATTTCCATTATATGTCCTAACAGGGCAAGGTTCTAAATCTATCAGTTTCCCACAAGAGCCAGGCATGCACTTAATTAAAGAGTGTTTTCTCCTAGGTTGGTTGCATATAAATGATTTAATCAGGAACTTTCATCACTTTTTTCTGTTAGCAGGTATGCCAAGGGCCAAGATTACCTGAAGACTAGTGCTGGTGATTGATCTTTGCTTCTTCATTCCCCCCACTTCTGGTTGCATTTCAAAGCATAATATCCCCAGAATGAGGTTTACTTTGAGGGGGGTAATTTCAAGATGTCTGAGAATGTCATCTGCCTCTTATTTTTATTGTGCTATTCTTCTTTATTCAGTTTCAGAACAGCTCCTGGAGATGTCTGCGGGGAGTTTTTGATTGTGACTTCCATTTGTGTGCATGGTTTTCTTTCTGATATCAGACTTTTCCTTTATGTAAACCTCTACATTTTCACTGAAAGATGTTGCAGACCACCATATGCCATGAGATGGCAACTACATGCTCCTCAAATGAAATAATAAATACTTTAATTAAAAAAAAAATGGCCTAAGGTTTTGACTTGTGGGGTTATAGCATCCTCTCCTTCAGTGGGGCTTATGCATAGGGAAGCAGGGTTTTGCACAAATTGCTTATGTGTAGGAGTACAACCCTTCCAGCCAGACCTTCATGTCAGATTATATCAGCTTTTGTTACCTTCTGGGAGATGAAGTATAAATAGAATCCTATTCATCATGAAAAGGATGAACACCCTTTGGGGGAGAATAAGGTGAAGGCTATTCCATTTATCATGTTGAGAGACATGACTTCCTAGTTTCATTGTGCATTTTCTTGTCTGTGTTGTGCATGTAACGAACTGCCACTTGTTGATCTTAAAACCAGTAACTTTCCTTGCAACCAATATTGATTCAAAAGAAAGTTCATTTATTAAGAATAAGTGTACAGATCCAAAGCATTGCTGAGACTGAATAAAAGCGCGCCAAAAACTGCTTTTCTTTCTTTTCCCCCCCTTACTTCGTCCCTTGCTGGCATGGCCTTGAACATTCCAGGGCTTGTGATAAGAAACCATCTGCATCAAACGGTCTCTCCTTTCTACTCCCCCTCCCCTTTTCCAATGGCAGAACCGCAGCATGTAGAAAAAATCATTTTTTTTTTTTTTTTAAACTAGCCATATAATAATCTATTATAAAATCTTGCGAGGATTCTGACATACTGCCCCTCCACAGAAAAGGATGTCAGTCAGATGATTCCTCTTCTTCACTCTAAAAGTAAAAGCAAATATACACATAATACAATAACCAATCTAATTGTTAAGGCTTTGTAGGATAAGCATCATAAAATTTTTTAACTAAACGTGGGGCCTTTACATGTTTCTTGTCAACCCATTCAGCCATTGACTTGGGAAAATGTTTCCACTGAATTAAAAATTGAACCCCCCCCCTGTGCTTTCTGCTGTCCAGTATTTCTTTAACTTCAAAATGTTGTTCTCCTTCAACCATCAATGGTTTAGGAGGTACTGGAGAGGGATGCCACTGAGAAGACTCCTTATATGGTTTCAGCAGGTCGCAGTGGAATACTGGATGGATTTTTTTAAAGGTGGCAGGCATCTGTAATCGTAGTGAAACTGGATTAATTACTTTATCGATGACAAAAGGCCCTATGAATCTTGGAGCGAGCTTTCTGGAAGGTTGTAATGATTTAAGATGTTTAGTAGATAAAAGAACCTTATCTCCTACTTTCCAGTCTTTTTCTGGTGTTCTCTTAGCATCTGCAAATTTCTTGTATGTAGCTCTGGCCTCCTGCAACGAGGCAGCAATCTGAGGCCACACTTGTGTCATCTGCTGGATCCACTCATCAACCGAAGCGACTTGAGTGGTCTGCTTAGGCAGTTCTGGGATGGGTACAAAGTCTTGTCCTGTAGCTATTTTAAAAGGGGTGAGACCAGTGCTTTGGTGCACTGCATTATTATAAGCTACTTCAGCGAATGGTAACAGTTCATCCCAATTGTCTTGTTGGTAGTTAATGAAACATCTCAAATATTGTTCCAATACTGAGTTCAGACGTTCACATGATCCCGCTGTCTGGGGGTGGTAACCCGAACTCAAGCCTTGCGATGCCCCCAGTAGTTTTAGGAACGCTCTCCAGAATTTGGCAGTAAACTGGACCCCGCGATCCGAAATTATCCGTTCTGGGACCCCATGAGCTCGGTAGACATGTTGTATGAATAATTTAGCCAATTTGGGTGCTGATGGAATGGCTTGGCATGCCACAAAATGTGCTTGTTTGGAAAAAAGGTCTGTAACTACCCAAATAACAGTCTTTTTGTTGCTTTCAGGCAGGTCTACAATAAAATCCATGCTTATTTGCTTCCAAGGAGCTACAGGGTTTGCTACTGTCTGTAGAAGCCCCATTGGTTTGCCCCCTCTCTTTTTGGCCATAGCACACGTGGGGCATGTGGCTACATATTCCCCTACATCTTTTCTCATTGTTGGCCACCAAAATTGACGTCTGATCAGATGTAATGTTTTCACAAAACCAAAGTGCCCAGCTGTTTTGCTGTCGTGACTTCTTTGCAAAACCCACTTTCTAGCATCTGCAGGGACATATAGCTTGTCTTGCCACCACCATGCCCCTTGTTTGTTTACTAGCAACTGGCTGTTGCTTTTGAACCACTCATCCTGAGCAATCTGGGCATTTAATTTTACCAATAACTCTCCTTCTGGTTGTCCTTCAGCCTTTTTTTTCTGAGCTCTAGTGACCACTCTTAGGGCTGCTTGGGTACATGGAATTACTGGAGCGACTACTTCCTGCCGTTTGCTATTGTGTTGAGGCAATCGAGACAGAGCATCTGCCAGAAAATTTTTTCCCCCAGGAATATACTTCAGGGAGAAATTAAATCGATGAAAATATTGTGCCCATCTCATTTGCTTTGGTGACAGCTTCCTCGGTGCAGTCAAAGCCTCTAGATTCTTGTGATCAGTCCAAATTTCAAATGGATGGGGTGACCCCTCTAACAAATGCCTCCAACAAACTAACGCCCAGCGTACTGCGAACGCTTCCTTTTCCCACACCAACCAGCGTCTCTCAGTCTCTGAAAATTTCCGGGATATGTATGCACAAGGAAACAGTTCCCCCCCTGTCCCCTTCTGCAACAACACAGCTCCCACTGCTACATCCGAAGCATCTGCCTGTATGACAAATGGCTGTTCTGGATCAGGGTGTTTTAAGATTGGTTCAGCCGTAAACAGACGCTTTAAACTTTGAAACGCCTCCTGGCACTCCTTAGTCCAGGCTAAGGGGGCTCCAGGTTTTGATGCCCTCGCCTTGTCCTTGCCCTTGGTTTTCAACAAATCTTAATGGGACTCACCCCCATCTCTTCGCTGTCCGATTCCTCCCGTGAGCTGCTTTCTTTCTCTGGAAGAGCAGCCGCCTGTCGGAGAGAGAGCGGAGCTGACAACTTCCGGGTTTTGCCACCGCCTCGTGTTGCCGCTCTAGCTCCCGTCTCGCTGCCTGCTGCCGCTGATTCCTTCCTGCCGGGCTTTGAAGACTTCGGCCCCTTCCGTTCCGTCTTCTTGCCTCCCTGCTCCGTCTTCGCTTTAGGGCACGCAGCGGCAAAATGCCCCGGCTCCCCGCAGTTGAAACAGACGCGCCGGCCCCCGCTACTTTTCGGAGCGCTGGTCTTCGCCTTGGGATGGCGAAGCAACGGGATTTTATTCAGTCTCAGCAAAATGTAACGAACTGCCACTTGTTGATCTTAAAACCAGTAACTTTCCTTGCAACCAATATTGATTCAAAAGAAAGTTCATTTATTAAGAATAAGTGTACAGATCCAAAGCATTGCTGAGACTGAATAAAAGCGCGCCAAAAACTGCTTTTCTTTCTTTTCCCCCCCTTACTTCGTCCCTTGCTGGCATGGCCTTGAACATTCCAGGGCTTGTGATAAGAAACCATCTGCATCAAACGGTCTCTCCTTTCTACTCCCCCTCCCCTTTTCCAATGGCAGAACCGCAGCATGTAGAAAAAATCATTTTTTTTTTTTTTTAAACTAGCCATATAATAATCTATTATAAAATCTATATATAAAAATATATATATATTCAAAATATATATATATTCAAAGGTGGCAGGCATCTGTAATCGTAGTGAAACTGGATTAATTACTTTATCGATGACAAAAGGCCCTATGAATCTTGGATTCATTTATATCAGTTGCTAGAGTATGAGATATGTTTTTAAAAGGGAAAGGATATGGATGGGAACAAAGAACAGCCGTTGTAACTATAGAGGGGATAAGGAAATGTGGCAGGAGGAGGCAGTTGTGTTGTAACAGGGCAAAAGGTTCAAAGATGGTTGGTTCCTCCTGGATTGTATCTAAGTTCAAAGAACCTGAGTGACAGTTCTGGTGGGTTAGAGATACTGCTGCTGAAGCTTAGGCTGGTAAATGGGAAGTCAACAGCCATGTAGAATTTGATGAGCATATTGATCTGGCTCATATAATAGCAGTTGACCTGAATATGGCTCACAGTGTATTAGTGGGGAGCCATTATGCAAAGAAATCTTGATTAACAGGTTCTAGTTGAATATGAAACATTGAATGGTAATTGTACTTATGGAAAGGGAAAAAATATTCTATTTGCCAAATCAAATCCCTGCATGATATTGTGTGTCTCAAGCAACTATACATGTGGACATTTTTGTCTATGTAAATGGTGACACTGAAATTAAAGTTTGCAATTCAGCAATATTTGATGTATATCACATCTAACAAGCAGGGACGTGCATTTTCTACTGGGAAAATCTTGCAGTAGTAAGCTTCTGAATTCTTGAGGATAGAAAGAACTTATGTTGAACTCACTTGGGTTTATTTCTAAATAAGCATTGTGTAAAGAATGCAGCTGCTGAGCAGGAACCAACACTTCCCAAGCTGTAGGGAACTATTGTGTTGACATAGATCAGATGCCTCCCAAAGCTGTTTAGAGAAAGATTGTCTCTTGACATAGAATATGTCAATATGGGAGGAAAAAACATCAAATTTAAATACTGCATAGATCTATATAAAGGCTTTGACTTCTCTGTGTTGCAGTGGGCAAATATTTTATGCCTATATGGCTTCATTATTGTCTGAAATATTAAGATTAATTTAGCTGAGATGTCTGAAAATCTTTAACCAAATAAGTCAATTCCTAAATAATGGGATTTGTGCCTGACTCTTGTGTGAAGGTTGATAGTTTGCATTTAAAACTTCCTTATCATTTTGAAAGCTTCAGACTACTGGCTCTAAGTCTCTGCACACATAAAACGAGACTGAGGTTAGAGCCAGCTGGGCACAGTTCTTGAATACTGCAACTACCAATCAATCCTTCCCAGCCCCATAAAATGAAGCCAGGCCACTGCATCATATAGAACAATGCAATTCTCTATGTTAGAGATTATTGATGCATTTCATGTTCTTAAAGTAGTAAAGGTGGTTTACCTTTAATAAGCTAATAAAAACAGTTTTATATTAATATAAATTGCTTCGATAAATTTATGACGAAACAAATGGGAGGGAATTGTTTGTTATCCCAAGTTGAAATTACTTTCTTTCAATGGCTTCAGCAATTCCACAAATTTTAATCTATCGATTGGAAATAAAAATAATTGTAGAGGTATTAAAAGGACAAATGATCCCAGTGGTCAGTGGACAACGCTCTGTTTAAAAAAATAGAAATCCAACAAAATGACATTTCAGAAGGGGAAAAATAGTAGTATGTTATTTTCTTATGCTTGTTTCTACTTTCCAATGCTATTATTGTTATCCCTTCCAATTTCAGAATTGAAATATCTTCTCCTTATGCATGCTTTTAGAATAGTCTGTCTTCTAAGCAGATAATATGGTTATCCAAGTTGTTATACCTTTCATATTAGTTGAAAAGTCCTAGTGTTTAAATTCCTTGTAAAATATCAGTATTCTCAAGATGAGACAGGTAATAACATAAAATGCATAAATAATCTACAGTATATGTAGAATAAAATGTGTGAGTTATGATTTCTGTTATGAAGCTACATCCACAGTAATGTATAGTGTCTTTGAAACAGCAAGAGTTTCACAATCAGATTTATTAAATTTAAGTTACAGGAAGGGAGATTTTGGTTTAACACTGGAGGAACTTCAACAATAAATGTGTCAATTACTTCAGTGAGGGTGAGTTATTCCTCAGGTCTCTGTTGGGAATACCCTAGCTCTGGATTCCCCACATTAATCTCAGATTCTACATAGCCAGTAAAGCTGCCTTTAATTGTTTTGCAACTTTTATCAAATCAAAGACAAAGCTAGTGGCACTTGTGGCCTAGCATTCCAGTTGTATGGTGCCCTACAGAAGGACTTTTAAAATTCTTGCATCAACAGAATGAGCTCATCTCTCTAGAATTACATGGATTATATCTTGGCATATTGAAAGAAATTGCTAATGGCCTCATTGAACCATTCATTTTCTCTGAGAAACTCTAGAGAAATTGTACTGTTCTAGATGATTGGATAAGGATAGATATTCCTATCCTCAAAAATGGAGAAGAGTACAATCTGGGGAATACAGAAGCTAGTCTGATATCAATACCTGGAAAGATTTTAGAGCATGTTATAAAATAATTGATCTATAAACATCATGAAAACTATCTATCTATCTATCTATCTATCTATCTATCTATCTATCTATCTATCTATCTATCTATCAAATTTATATGGCCAACCATCTCACACAAGGTGACTCTGGGTGACATACAATAAAACCAACTATTAAAACTGAATATAAAAATCAATTAAAACAATGAAATAATCAACATAAATAAGAACAAGATTGTGAGAGGGTTAATTAAGATGTCATACATGGTGCAACTACCATGCGGGCTCTGTGCTGCCAGGGGACCCCTAGGCCTGATGAAAAAAACATTTTGAGGGCTTCCTGAAAGGCCATAAGGGTTGGGACTAGCCTCACTTCAGGGGGGATGATGTTCCAGGCCCCATAGCAGAACAGGCCCATCTCCTGGGTCCTGTCAGATGGATAACCTTAGCGGATAACCCATAACTGCCCATGCCACTGCATTTTGCACCATCTGAAGCTTCTGGATACTCTTAAAAGGCAGTCTCATATAGAGCATGTTACAGTAGTCCATTTGGGAGATGACTAGGGTGTGAGTAACTGTGAGTAGAGCCTCATGATCCAGGAATGGGTGCAACTGGTATACAACATGAAGTTATGCAAAGGCCCTCCTGGCCATGACTGCCACCTGCTCCTCAAGCAGATGTGAGTCCAGAAGGACCCCCAGATTGCACACTGGTTCTGTTTGGGGCAGTGCAACCCGATCCAGTACCAGAGATGGTAAAGTCCCAGAACTGGAAGGCCCTAAAACCCAAAGCTACTGTCTTGCTACTGGAAGCCTGTTGTGCCCCATCCAGACCCCCACAGCCTCCAGGCAGCGGGACAGGACATCAACAGCATCCCTTAGTTTGCCAGGGGCTAAGAGGTACAAATAAGTACCATCATCATTCTGATGATACCTCACCCCGTCATGATGGATGATTCCCCCCCTCCCACAGTTTCATTTAGATGTTAAACAGGAGTGAGGAAAGCACCAAAGCCTTTGGCACCCCATGTTGTAGGGGCCAAGGGTGGAATCTCTCATCCTCAATCAGCACTGACTGGTATTGGCCCTGTAGGAAGGAATTGAACCAGCACGATACAGTGCCACCTGTTCCCAGTTTCCGAAGCTGATCCAAAAGAATACCACGGCTGATGGTATCGAAAGCTGTCAAGAGGTCAAGGAGAGCCAGAATGGATACACCGCCCCCATACCACTCCCACCAGAGATCATCCAAAAGCACGGCTGATGTAATTTTTCTCCCATGTCCAAGCCTGAATCCAGACTAAAAGGGGTCCAAATAATCTGCTTCATCCAGGGTCCATTGAAGCTGCTGCACAACCACCTTCTCCACAATCTTCCCTAAAAGAGGGAGGTTGGACACTGGTCAAAAGTTGTCCTGTATGGTGGGATCCAGTGATGGCTTCTTAAGGAGGAGGCAGACCAATACCTCCTTAAGTGGTGAAGGGACAACCCCCTCTCTCAAGGGTGAATTCACCACTGCTATAACCCACCTACATGTCATCCCCCAGGCAACCTTGGCCAACCAGGAGGGATATGGGTCTAAAGAGCAGGTGGCCGAGCTCACAGTCATAAGGACCTTGTCCACTTTCTCATGCCCAACAGGTTCAAACTGTTCCTAGATAACAGGATAAGACTGTGATCCAGGCATCTCCACAGGACTTGCATGAAGGCTGGAATCTATCTGGGAATGAATTCAAGCAATTTTGTCCGACAGATGCTCTGAAAATTCCTCTCTGTGGCCTTGTAGGCACAAAAGGGCATGGGTCACCTGGAACAAGGCCAATGGGCTGCAATTTGCAGACACAATAGGGGCAGAGAAGTATTGATGCTTTGCTGCCCTTACCACCACAGGATAGGCCTTAATAGCAGCTCTCACCCATGTTCGGTCAAGTTCATTTGTTGACCTCTAGTGGTGCTCTAGGCGCCTCTTCTGTTTCATCTCCCTCAGCTCCTCTGTAAACCACAGAGAGTGACAAAATCCAAGGGAAGGGAAAGATTGCACAGGTGCAATTTAATGCAAGGCCACAATCACTCTCTTGTTCCAAGTGGCAACTAAGGCCTCTGACGGACCATGCAGCAGACCGTCAAGAACAACCCCCAGCTTCCTCTGGAACCCTTGTGGGTCCGTCAGTCACCGAGGGTGGACCAGTCTAATAGGTCCAGCCTCCCTGAGGTGGGGGGCAGTGCTAGAGAATCTCATGGTTACTAGGGCATGATCTGACCATGACAGAGGAGCCACAAAGAGCTCCTTATTACTTCTAGTAATGCAGTGATTACTAGAAGTTTGATTGATTGTTTGTGTATTTATTCTGAGTTTTTTATACCACTCCAGCTGTATGACCTTACAAGGCATATAGCAAAAATTTTGAATAACATCACCAAAACCAAATCAATAAAACCACATATCTTGAACAAGCCATATCAGTAAAACTAATTCATAGTAGCAGTCCAACATCCTATCCCTCAGCATATTTGTTTGTTTGTTTACAATATCCGTAGACTACTCCATTTGTGAGACAACCCTGGGCAGTGTATAATAACAGTTTAAAACAAAACAACACATACAATTCAAGATGGGTTGAAAGTACAGCTAAAGCAGAGGCTGGACCATCGTCTGTTGGAAGTGGATTCCTGCACTGAGCAGGAAATTTGATTTCTTGGCATAAATGGCCCCTTCCAACAATATGATTCTTTGACTCTGTTTCTGCTTTAGCAGACTAATGTGACTATCCTTCTGGAAGTTTGACGGGAACATTTGTAAGTTAGTAAGTTAAGCAGGCTGGGATTGTTATACCAGGATTTGACTTCCAAAGTCTCTGTTCCATGTTGAGCTTTGCCTTTAATGAACACCATGCCCTAGTTCAGTGATGGCAAACTTTTTGGGCTCAGTGTGTCAAAAATTCAGAAAATGCCTAACTTGAATCCACTGGCATGTCACCCCTCCATTCCCCGAACAAAAGAGAAACAATTCTTTACATATTCATTTATTTAAAAAAATACAGTCCAATCATGCGTGGTGCTATGTATTATATAAAGAAACGTCAAATAATTACAGAAATGAAATATAAGTAAAATAAACTCAGTTTCCTTGATAACTCAAACAGGGAGAATTGTTGTCGGGTGTTGGTGAATGCTGGTGTGTCACCCAAAATGTCATGGCGTGTCACGTTTGACACACGTGCCATAGATTCTCCATCACTGCCCTAGTTCTTAGACCTGAAGGATTCCCAAGGCAGGAGAATCTCTGCCAGACCCTATGGAATTTGCTAAAACTGAAAGTACCTGAACAAAGAACTCTCAATTCTGAAAATGCAACATACTCGTTTCTTCCAATCCATTATCTTCTTAACACTCCCTCGCTACAAGGGAGATGATAGAATTTTGGTTCCTATCTGCCTTTAATAGAATAATTAGAAAATTTGATAGCTTGTGGAACTGGTTTTAGTAATAGAAACAGAAATCTCATTACTGTATCAAATTAGAATAAATTATTACAAATATAACTATTGTAGATTGGAAGAAAAAGTAATTATTAATCACCCACATGATGTGGGTGATTTCCAAAAGTAAAGCAAAACAAAAACCAGTGGATGGAAGCACCGGGTTTACAGTGATTGTGGAAAGGAAGTATGGGTGTTATTTCTCTCTGGAATTCTCAATAGATAAATGGAAGAATTCTCAATTCTTTCATTAAGGTTTATTGAAGATCTCATTCCCTTTTTCCTACTGTCTTTCTTATTAGAACTTTTTAAGGTAGGGAAGAGCAGTACAATGGTTGTTACATCTTTTTGGCCATCAGGTATGGAGTGCAGGGCTATGAAGAGTGGGAGATGGCATGTAGAATGACTTTTCTCTGCTTCAGTTGCCCTACTGAAGAGCCAAATGCTGCCCTGTGCGGCTTTTTGAGGTCAGCAGCTCTTTCTGCTGCTTGAAAGGAGCAAAGTGCTTTCTTTCTGCTCTCCTAACAAACTGTTATGTTTTTGCTGCCTCTGCTGTATGACTGGGAATTTGGTCTTATTCATGAGCCCAAGGGAACTCTCCAGTGATCAAGTCATATTCAATGATACTCCCCTTTATATCTTTTTCCTAAGGAAGCCATGGAGTTTTGGGATAAATTTTGAGGCAGTAATGGGCTAAATGAGAGAAAAGAAACACAAGGTAAACCTACGGAAGAAAAAGATGCCATTGGTTAGGCCTGCTAATAGGGCATTCACTTGTTCTAGTTGGGGTCATTAGATAATCAGGCATTGATTGTACTTGGGGGTACTTTCACAAAATTGCAGTTGGTGAGTAAACAACATTCTTCCTTCCTCTAACAGAAGTCCCTCTTATCCATAGAGTCTCTGCTATGGATAAAAAAAAAAGAAGAAGAAGAAGCATATCCAAATTTGTCTCTCAAATCAAAATAATGTCTGTGACTAAATTATTACAATAACTAGTGTAATGTTACAAAACAGACATAGGAGATAATAGTCTAAGTGGCCCTAATTGACAAAGAAAAAGTACTTTGAAACATGAAAGAGAACCAACAATGAAAATTGTGAATGCTTTTCTAAATCTGTGATTGATTATGCTAATATTTATTGCTGCAATCATGTAGTATTTGCTGATACATTCAATGAGTAACAGAGAAAAAGAGCTCTCTTAACTGGCCACATTGCCAAACAAAAGTATTTACAAATAAATATATTTGAATTAAGGAAAATATGAAATTAGGCCACAGTCTTTTAGCATACTTAGATTATTCTAATTCTAGAGTTTCAGGTAAAATAATATGTAATGATTCTAATCTAATTGCAGGAATCACATACTATTTTAACTGAAAGACTTCCTGCACTGAATAGATGGTTAATGATGTCAGTGTTGAAAATGCTTTTCACACATTGTTGTGTATGAGTGATGTAAATTACACAGTATGGTCAAAAGTGGGAAATCTGGGGTTTGCAGTGCCAAAACATCTTGGGAGTGCCAGGTTGGGAAAAGTGGCATCAGATAAGCCTGGGTATTCTACTGAAAAGAGTGCTTGAATCTAGAAGAGTGACTTCCCCATGGAAACCTATTGTCGGTTGCCTTGTTTATCTAGCAATATTTTGTACTCCATAAACATGTACTGAGGCTTTTTAATAATAAAATTGTTTTGAGACAAGTATATAGCCAGCAATTATTTGAGGTTAGACTGGACAACCTGAGAATGATATTTAAAGCCCAAAGTAACATTGTCTTTGGGGAAACAAGCCTGAAACAATTGCACAAAGCAAATTTGTCTGTTTTTTTCTTGGTTTAGTTGCTTACTTGCTGAAAGAGAGACTGTGAAGAGTTAGAGCTCATTTCTCAGGGAGACTATATATCTGTCTTGTAAGTTTTCATTACGAGGTTTAAAAGAAAATCCCAATTACAACAGTATGGAAGAGTAAAAGTGGTTCTACAATTGGATGATATAGCACTTCACTGCCTATAACTCTCTCCTGCTGAAATAGTATATAACCCTTAGCTGTTTTTACACAATTAATGCTGTAATACTGGAGAATGTTTAGCCTTTTTGCCCTTATTCCTTGACTATTAATTTATGAGAGCCTTTACATCGATGGAAAGAATTTCTTAACACCTTGGGGTTATGGAGCTGAATGTGACTGCCTCTCAAGAAAGAAATCTTGGGCAAAGCTTGGCAGGATGTAGAGATGTAAAAGTTTGAGAAATTTTGAAAACAAAAAATAAATAATGAAATGAAAAACAAAAATATTGGGAAAATTTAAATGTATACTTACTTTCTTGCTATTTGGGGTCTCTGTGTACACACTGTATACAAACACATGCACATATAGCATATATACATACACATACAAACACACACACACACACACACAGAATTTAAAATGTGGGAGGAGTGGTGCACCTTTTAGCCAGGTAAGGAAGCAGGGGATCTGCAAACCAGACTTCTGCTCTTCAGCAGGTCATTGAAAAGTATATGAATTTGAGAAAGTAAATTTATTGCAGATCATTTATTTTTGATAAATTGTTGATTTAGAGAAAGCACATGATGAAATGAATTGGCTTGAATTATGGAATGTTTTACACAAATATGGAATTGAAGGTTGCTGAATGCAATAGGATAGAAATAAAGCAAACATGAGAATTAATGGAATGCTAAACAACTGGTTCAATTCTGAGCAGGGAATGAAATAAGGATGTGTGATGACTCTTTGGCTATTTAATGAATTGATGAATAAATGTATAAGGAATGTTTGTGGTAGTGTGTGTGATAGAATGTCTAACAGAACCTGGGAACATGGAAGAGGGGACCGAAGAGGGAGGAAGTACAGAAAAAGATTCCTGAATCCAGGGGAGGGGAAAATGTGAGAAAGGGGCTCAGTCTAACTCCATCTTAATTACTCTAGGTATAAGTTGAGCTGGAGAAGACTTTCAAATTCTGTTACATTATTCTACTAGCAATAAAACCTTTCCAGAAATCCAAGTAGTTCTTGTTTCCTGTGTTTGACTGTCTCAAAGGGCTTGAGAGTGTGTTGGTTAGAAATGTAAATTTGCACATAGTATTGTCTGTAGATAATGCTTTTTTTTAATGTTCTTTTTTTGCCCTAAGTTAATTGTTTTATTGCATTATAAAATACAAATAATACATTATAGAATGCATAATATATAATACATTATAGAGTACATAAGTACAGTGGTATTTATACAATAGAAACTTGAAACTGTTAACACACTGATTATTAAGATAAATTTAAGCCTTTAAAGATTAGAAAAAATATATCAGTGCTAAATATGGTTTATAAGAAGTTAATTCTGGGGGAGATGGGCGGCATACAAATTTAATAAACAAACAAACAAACAAATAAATGGTTGCTTCAGTTGTGCAGTTAATGCCAAATATGCCATTGATAAAAAGTTACAAAGTGCATTACATTATTTTGTAATATAAAAAAGTTTAGACCTTTTTGCTTAATACTAAATACTAAAGTCTCCACTGTATTATTATTTATTGTTATTTATGAATATTAAAAGAAAGAAAAAAAGAGGAAAGAAAAGAAAAAAAGGAGCTGCTTGGAAAAGTTAGTTATTTAATCTCTAACTTCTTCTCTATGCTCTAACCAATTTATAGTGTTTATCAGCATTTTAGACCCCCTTAAAAACCATACAGTAAGTGTTTGTATTTGGCTTGCTGTGTGATGTATTGCATATATAGAAACCATTCTTGCTTCAACCCAAATGATTTGCAGTTAATGTTAAATATATTGTATGATGGAACATGGTGTATGGATATGAAAATTAATATATCAAAGATCAAGGTAGTTGTGATTGACAGGGAAAATGGAATGAGTAATTGCAAGTTATACATAAATGGTGAAAAAGTAGAGCGAGGAGAATTTCTGTACCTTTGTAGAGTGTTACTACATATGGGGAAATGGATGGAGAAATTTTAAGATGTACAAATGCTATTAGAAAGATACTGAGTAGCAAATGGACTGTTGCAAGGAATCAGTGTTTGTTGAAAGAAGCAAATATGGCCGTTTATAAGAGCACGATTCTGCCTACTTTGTTAAATGGAAGTGAGCATTGGGTATTTAGGGAGAAACAGAAAAGTAAATTGAATGCAGTGGGAATGGAGTGCTTAAGATTTGTGTATGCTGAAGCAAGATGAGAAAGGGTTAAGAATGAATAGGTGCTGAATGAATGTGGATTGAATCCTAAAGCAAGTGACAGGTATAAAAGGTGTGTTGGTTGTATAGAGCAGGGTTCCTCAACCTTGGCAACGTTAAGATAGGTGGACTTCAACTCCCAGAAGGTTGAGGAACCCCGGTATAGAGAGAACAAATGAGGACTGAATTGCAGAACAAATATATATGAAGGAAGGGCGAATGGGTTAACAGGAGGAGAAAGATCAAGAAAATCATGGTGGGAAGATCACAGTGAGAAGTTTGGTGAGAAGTTTAAAGAACTTAAAGTTTATGGTAAGAAGTTTAAAGAACAAAAGGTAATGTAGAAAGCAGTGAATGGACATGGTAGAAACAAGGATTGTTTGAAAGGATAGAAAAGGTTTGGAAAGGTAGAGTGAATTATGTTTGCGTAAACTAGATTCATCTGTGTTACCTTTTCTTTTTCATCTCTTATGCCTTAATTCCTTTGGCTTATTTCTTATTCCTTTTCTGTACTTTATGTAAAGTTGCTTACCCTGAAAGAAAATAGCATAATGTGTGTGTATGTAAAATAATAACAACATATACATATTAAAGTTTGTAGCTATGACTATAAGGTGTAGCATTTTATGGTACTTTTTAAAGTTTTTTTAAGAGCTGGGAAAAGGAGGGACCCACACAAAACATGGTAAATACAGGATAGGTAGGTAGATAGAGACTTTTGCATACTTGTGGAACATATAATATCATTTGAAGTCCATAGATATATGTATTAAAGTGAATGCCATTTTAACTCCCTTTTCCAAGCAGCTGTTCAGGAGGTATATTGCAATGGGGGCCGACCACTGTGTTATTTAATAATTCTATGCTGAAAATGCTCTGAAACTAATTTCCCCAAATATCTGCAGATATTTGGTAGATAGAACATGAGTAGTACCGATAAAAAAACTAAGTATCAGAACCAAGGAGAGTTTTTAAGTTTAGCTTCTGCAAATAAAATCTCCCCCCAAACCTCTCCCAGTGCTTAGTGTTTCTTAGATTTCAAAATCAACCTTCCTTCCTTCCTTCTCTGAGTGATTGAAAGGAATGTAATCAGCTGTTGACTGAAACGTATATACTGCAGAGAGGAGGACATTTTTTGCTTTATAACAATCTGTATCAAACCAAGGTTTAGATCTCTTATGAAGGGGGCTAGAACAAATTTATGGGAGTCTAGATAGTGAGGCTTGGAGAATATGGATAATAGATCAGTAATGTGATAACACCTGCTCAGGGGAGTCTGCTAAACCAATTTGGGAGCAAAGTTGAAGGAGGGGTTGTGAATTCAACAGAGCAGACAGGGATTTTTTGCCACTCTGGAGGATCATTTACTCTGGATTCACTGATTTATTGTGGCTCAAAAAGGACAATGGACTACATTTAGAAAATTAGTACTTACTTTAGGGTTCAACTGGCAGATTAATGGGAAATGGTCACTATCAAGGCAATTTCCAATATAAAATAAGTTATTAAAATATGTGGAATTGGCTGAGACAGAAACCTCCCTAATCACAGGAATATAAGAAAGGGAAGGAAGTATAGCACAATCAGACTTGCAAGATTATGGTATTATAGCCATTCTCAATAAAAGTAGTCTTCCTGTGGAATTGATTCTTGTCTGTTCTATTTGGCGGGGCTGATAGAAGGGCTAAAGCCATGTTGGTTCATGTTGTATCTAAACAAACTATATGATTCATTTAGCATATTAAAACAATGACTGGATTCCAACGCACTGAACCACAAACTGCTTGATTCCATATTAACCTAGTTTAGTGTACCAGTTAACAATCTGAAGGGAGGAATAGGAAAGTACCTTTCCATTCTACTGCTATATAGTGCTTGTATCTGGAGCCTTAACCAATCTAGAACTGTATAGTACTACAGGGCAGTTTTATTGAGTGAAATGATGTTGATGATTGATGATGATGATGATTCTCTTTCCTCTCTGTAAAGCTGCTGTTCAAGTGTTCATGGATCCAGGAACAGCAATTCTCCTGTAAGTTTATACTATGTTGAAAGTCCTAGTTATCGCCTCTAATCATGAAGCCAGACGGTGAATTCAGAAATAAGAGAGGGCCTTTCCAATATACACTTCTGTTTATTCCAGCAGGCCCTAAGTATGTTAAAACATTAGGATTTTTAAATGTCATTTTCTTTTAATTTACAAACTAATAGAAACTTGTATGCTTGTGAAATATTTATATGGCTACACTTGTCAGAATGATTCATCTGATTTTACCTCTTGCTGCTTGCATTCAACTGTTTCATTTGGAGGACAACTGTTTATTAAATCTTCTATGAATCTTGTATTCTGAATGATATTTTTGTAAAACTAAGCAAAAAATGCTTACAAAGTGCAGTATAGGTAACATGACTGTAGCAGGTGCTGTGTTGATTTAATTACAACATATTTCCAGTTACTGAAATTACTGGTTTGTTGCACAGCACCTTTCAGATATTAGCTCAGCAGAACAAATTGTAGCTTCATTACATTGTGTGTACATTGTCTATACATATGTATCATCCTGTACTGAGACCTTATTTATTTAGCAAAGACAATTGATAAAATTCTAAGAAACCGTTGTATGCCCTTAACTCACACTTATGTGAAAAAATTTGGACTGAGATAAGTAGGCAACAACAACAACAAAAAGTAAGAGATTTGAATCATGTTCTTTACATCCTGTTTCTAGTAGGTATAATCCAGCTGTTTGCTAGTGTAGGCCAAGTGACTGAATTTGTGATCACATATATTTGCTTAGTAAATAATAGGCTAGGTTTGGGAACATTGTAGTGAAATTCCTGGAAAGTTGAGTAGGATGTTTTTGGTGAAAGAACTCTGACTCAACCTAGTACAAAACTGTAGAGCAATCAGAGTGCATTATCATTAAATTGGTTTGTGTGTGTGTGAGAGAGAGAGGGGAGAGAGAGAGAGGATGATATGAGTGTTGCAGGATGGAATAATATATCTTGTGTAATTTCACACCAGCTTTAGAAATAGTTATTACTCAGAACTGTTGCAAAGAATATACACTTGCAATAAAACAAGAGCATCAAAAGCCCATATTGTATCTCATAATAAATATTTTACAGCTAAAGAATACTATGTATATATATAATATACCTGCATGCACACAGTTATATTCTCCTGTTTGCAAGCCTTTTGATAGGTTAGTGGAATAGCTGAAATCACCTCTTACTTAATACATTATGAGCATTATGAGCAGTAACAGATTTGATTTTCTCCATTTTTGTTTTGTAAATTGAAAGTGGATGCAATCTGCTACCATAAATTGGCACCAAGTAAATTTAATCAGCTGCCTCCTTTGCTGGAGGCTTTATCTGGGGAAGAAGAAATACCTTAATTTAAGTTGCTGCTATTAGATCAGAGTATAATTTTAAGGGTAGTAGTAGATTATTATAGTGCTTACTGTTTGAATAATAGATTAGACAATCTCTACATAGAGAAAGCAACTTGTTTAATGTTATGCCATATTAGACCTCTCCCCACCAAACAGTTTTTTCTAAACCACCTCGTACAGTTCATTGTTATAATTGATGCTAGTGGCCTATAGGAAGGTGAGTGACCTTTTTTTTTTTTTTTTGCAACCCTAAAACATTTTCAACCATGTTGCCACTTAAAAATGGAAAATGTAATATGAGACCTAAAATAGGCTTAACACAATTAAGAAAAGAAAAATGTAATCCCCTGAAAGAAATCAGAAAAGAGTATAGCCCTGTCCACTAAGCTTCACTGATCCGCCCACTGGGCTCCCTTCTATCTTTATATACAGATATTCCTCTTTGCATATAGAGATTTTCTGCTATCACTGGTCAGTCAAAATTGCTAGCTAGTTATATTAGAGATTTGGGTGTAGAACCATATTAACCCTAATCCTAACCTTATATAATTGCTGGCTATATATTTGTATACTATAGTTAGCATAGACAGAACTGATAGAAGAAATTGGTTGATGAAACTTTGTAGAAGCATATAATCTCCACTTTTAATTCTGTGTCACTGGAAGTTCTGCAGAACATGAAGTTTTTAATATAAATTGTAATGGCAATTTGGAAAACTACTTTCTGTCTGTCATACTGTTTGCAAATGTAATTTGTTGTTTCTTTTTATATTCTTCAGTTATATTGACCAGGCTGGGAAAGACAGCTTTTGTTGGGATTTAATATGAATATATATCTCTATATGCTACAAATAAATGATTTTGCAGGTCATAAATTATAATATTTGGTTCCTATCAGAAGTACCCTTTCTCAGCCTGGCTTGGCAAAGGAGCCCATGTGTTCCAGCATTCTGTTCCCCATTAGCCTGTTATAAGTTGAACTTTGTGTCCTGTCTTTTGACAGTGATTGCAAAATGTTCTGTTTCCATGTTCTATCCTTGACAAGGAATGTACCAAATTTAGTGTTCTAGATAGCCTGAAAGTTACCTTACATGTTTGCGGAAAAACGTACGAATGTCCATTCTGACCTTTATAATAAGTAGAATGCCTTGTGATAGGTATATTTCAATATTTACTGTCTAGTGGATCAGAAATTCCCTATTTTCAGAAACATTGTGGGAGAACAAAAAGTACATGTTTGTTGTAGTTGTTTTCATTTTTGTAACAGTGAGGTATCTTGGACATTTCCGAGTTCTTTTAATTCCATTTTAGCCTTCTGTGAGATTTGTATGTATAAATAGAAAAGAAAAAAAAAAGATGCCTATGAAGCACCACATTCCAGTGCTGTTTCATTTCTTAAAAATTGCTATGCTGAATACCAAATGGACTGTATTCCATCCTCTTTGTAGCCACCTATACTTTTTAAGCCATAAAAATAATGAAATAAGTGTCTAAATCAGAAGTTCAGATGCCTTCTAGAGAGCATAATAGGTTAATAGACTTCATCATTATATTTGAGAAAAAAAAGCAAAGCTAAGATTATAGGTTGCTGACCTTAGCAGCCTAATGTTTAGCATAGCTCCAAAGTCTATTTCTCTCCATCCAGACCCAAACAGCCTCCAGATACTGGGTTCAGTGTCTCAACTAATTCACTTGCATAGCCTGGGCTTGAAATGTAAAATTGGATATCATCACCATACTGATGATACAAAATCCCAAACTGACAGATGACCTCACCCTGTGGTTTCCTGTAGATATTAAAACAGGAGGGGGATGAGTGTCAAACCCTGAGGCACCCCACAAGTAAGGGGCTGCGGGCACAATCTCTCACCTCCCATCAATGCCAACTGGAACCAACTACTGAAGAACAAGGCAAACCACTGCAACACAGTGCCTCCCACTCCTAATCCCTGCAGCCAGTCCAGAAGGATACTGTGGTTGACAGTATCAGAAGCTGCTGTGATATCAAGGGGGGGAAAGGATGGATGTACCACCCCCATCCCGGCTCTGCCACAGGTCATCCACATGTGCAACCAATGCTGTTATGCCTGGTCTGAAACCAGTCTGAATTGGGTCCAGATAATTAGTTATTAGTTTTGAAGATTCAACACTCCATATATCAGCTGCAATATAACAACAGGGAAAGGATATGACTCCATCTCCTTCTTGTTAATGCTCAATAGCGTTTGTTTGGCCACTGTGTGAAACAAAAAGCTGGATGAACATTGACCATAACCCCTCCTGTTCCAGCATGGATATTATTATTAGGGCTGCAGTATCTGGACTACACAAATCTAGACAACTACTAAATGGCAGCAAAGAGATCAATAAAATATTAACTCTTTGCTGCTATCTACTGACTGCCTAGATTTTTGCAGCCCAGATAGCACTAATTCTTATTTCTTAGTCCTGTAGAATGTTACAGAATATGAGTCGCTACAGAGTTAGCATAATACTGTAAAGTACTAGTATTGCTTGCTCTCTGAAGTTATTCTGCCTGATTTTCTATTAATTCCTTGATGCCGCTTGTCCCTACTCCTTTTTAGAGTTCATTATAAAATTAAAGGTTGCATTTTTATCCTGTTAAGCTGCTTTTTCCAAAAACTGATGCTCTTAAGTTTTTAAAGCCATAAGCTGCCTATTTGGAGCACTTGGCAAGTGTGATGTGTTATGGCAGAGACCTGACTCAGATATGAATTTCAGTAATAATTTATTTTTAAAAGTTACTTATCACTCACTCCTCCATTCTACTTTCTCCCAAGCTGCCAACCTACTCAAGCATTCCTCTCCAGGTTATAGTGCTTATTAAAATGTCTCTGGCCACTGTTTTTTAATTTGGCAACTGCCTTCAAATAGTTCTAGCCAATGGCTAGTTTCTCAGAGAACAGCTTTGCTCTTCCAAAAATGATTAGTTTTCCCATACCATAAGGGGCTTTTTCAAAGAGAAGATAAACTTGATTCTCTGATGTAGCCATGAGGAAAGTTTCTGACATGCATAAATATGG
The DNA here is from genome assembly GCA_030867105.1 of Liasis olivaceus. Lineage (NCBI taxonomy): Eukaryota > Metazoa > Chordata > Lepidosauria > Squamata > Pythonidae > Liasis > Liasis olivaceus. Next base: position 43,687,618 of record CM061349.1, read on the forward strand.
GAAAGTAATAAAACATGCAGACCAAAACAAAACTAGAATGTTAAGACACAAAACTGACTAAAGAATGTGGCATTCAATTTCCTGTCTTGTCATTTTATGTAAGCCATAGCATTATTCTTATACAGCATCCATGCCCATAAGCAATATTGTATCATTTTCTGAAACCAGAAATGACAAATTACCTTTTAAATCTTGTACTAGGTGAATTAAAATAAATTAACTTTTTATTTCTCTCTAGTTTTGCTTATGGAGAGATTAAATCATTTTCTGAGATGGTAATTTTTTTCTGAGATTCAACTTTTCAAAACTTAAACAATAGACAATTTATAAAGGGTATGATATTCAACCCAAAATGACTTTAAATAGGATACATTAGGGCCTAACCCAAAGCATTTCTTAGAAGTGTTCCTATTGATCTACTGTGCCAATTTAAGGAGTCACAGTTCTTTCTATGAATACTGTTTGGTTTATTCCAGTCAGATGTGAACACTGGCAGTAGACAGATTGCCCACTTTGCTTCATTTAGCCTATAGTCTCAGTTACATGAGGACCTTTCCCACTGGGAGAAAATAAAATTCCAATGCCCAGTGGCACACAGAGGAATTGGAGAGGTTGTGTGTGAGAGAGAAGGGGAAAAATGGAAAAATTACTGCTCAAATTCTCTAGAGAAGGGGAAAGATGGAAAATTACTGCTCAAATTCTCTAACTGAGCAGCCTGCACACTTTTAAAGATCATTTGCCTTGTGCATCTGCAAGTACAAATTAAGCACACACAAACCTAGAAAGCATGCCTTTTCCATAGCAGTCCTGCTCAGTGGAACACCCTTACCCCAGGATCTGGCAGGTCCCCACCGTTTAGCCTCCTAGAAGGCCATAAAGAGCAGGCTTTTCCCCCAGGGGTCGGGGCCGAGTAATGTTGGAGCTTGGAGATGGCTTTGCTGGTTGCATTGGAGAAGGATAACTGAGGCACCAGGTTTGGGTTTTGTTGTTTTTATTCCTTTTTTTTGGGGGGGGGGGTTGTTGTTATGAGGCATCCAGAGTTGTGTTTTTAAGAAGGGCAGCCATTATAAGTCTTAATAGACACAGACAGACATATATATATACACACACACACAAACAGTTGCAGTAGGAGTATGGTAATCCAAAATCTAAGTCTAAAATTACAATTACATATGCATGTCTCATGTGGCTGTTGTGCTAAATTAAGGCATAAAAAATCCAATATAAATCCCCATTTAGCTTTATCTGTGACTTTGTGCTAATCACTATCTCAGTGTAGCTTATGGATTGTTGTGGGGGGGAGAGAAATGGAAGAAGGGGGTCTATACATGCTGCTTTGATTTTTTTAAGGAAAGGCAGCATAAACATGCAGCAAATAATGAATTAATGAAAAATGCTTTTTAGTTTGGTACTGCATCACCAAACTGAAAATGTGAAATGCAGTTCATAAAATTAAATGTATACAAGGGTGTGAAGCTCACTGCATCACTACCAGCACCACTCACTTTTCAAGTGAGACTTGTTCTGTCCATATTCAGTGTGAAGGCATGAATAGCTCAAGGTGTTTTGACTATAACATTTACTGAAAAAAAGAAGCAGCATAGAGTGCTTTGGTACATGGGCAGCCATATAAATACATTAAATAAAGTTCAGTCATGCAGATCTATATTTATACTTCTTAAGAATTACAAATATAGTTCCAGGAACTGAAGTAAGTCTTAGGCAATGTTACAGATAATATAGGGTTGGATATTCAAGACAGCCATAATATACTGAAATCAGGAATCAACAGAATTGTTTGTACTCCATATCAAAGCCCTTTAAAAGTAGCTTATCAAAGCTTGCTCTGTCATTGAAAATGGGACACATATTAAATAGCTACTCCATTTTTATCTCTGTCTTTTTCAGTTAGCGCACAGTAATTTGCTAAGCACAAAAAACAAATGTTTTTGCTAATTCTTCTGACAGTCATATCTATGTATGTAAATACATCATAGGCCTTATGGCTATAGTTGCTTAAAAACGTGCTGCTTTGATCACATGAAGAGCAGCTGCTGCATAGAAGTGCCAATTCACAGGAATGGCCCTTCTCAATAATACAGCCTAGCCTTGGACTTACTGGTAGCCTGGCATGTTCCCAAATCCTTTGAACTTTGTTTATTAGCCACACCATAGCAGGATCCTGATCTGAAGGAAAGGATTTTACATCACCTGAAGCTGGAGTAATATTCTCTGAGGATATACGTCCCCTCCAGATACTAGGTAATGCCATCCCAGTTGGCTTCTGTTTACTTGTATATTTTGATTTGGTTTTTTGGTTTTTTACTGGAGACCATTTCAAATGGTCTCCACCTTTGTTCAAATAAAAATTGCCTAGCCTCTCTCTATTTCTTCACTTATCAAAGACTTTGTGTGGGTTTGGTGGTGTTGTTTTTTTAAATGTCAGAGGTGGGCTCAAGCTAACAATTGGATTTTCTAGTTCTTAAAAAAACTCTGTTTGATCACTGTTTTCTTCTTCAGTCTAGCAGACTTTAGCATAGTTTTGAGTACATCCTGAAATCCTCTTAGCCTCAGTACCTGCAGGGAGGTTCCTTAAGACAATGAATGTCTTCACATAATGTTTTAATCATAACTTTGTTAATCAGTGATTGTGGCCTAGAGGACTCACTTATGGCCTCTCACTCCTTCCATGTGCAGGTTGTATGGCATGGCTTGTGAACTACTTACTATATTTTGGTAAGTAAACAGTTAGTAAACATTTTAGTAAAAAAGTTTTAAGTATCTTGTGTACAGACAGGACACTTGCTCAAGTGTATCCATCTGTCCATGTATCCACTCATGTCTTTGTGCTAAGTTCATTTTAGATTAAGCTAACTCACTGGAGTTGCATTTAGATGATACACTTAAAAATTTTGCAGACTGTAAACAGAAGTTTACAAGTCACATTAATAATTTTCTAACTGGGAGTTTTTCATACTTACCTATTTTACAGGTAAGCAATTAAGTAACTGTGCAGCTTGTAACTAAATACAGACTCCATGGCTTGCACATCAGTCTTTTTTCTTCTCTTTTTCCTTTGTTTACATCTTGTTTGGCAATGAGTTCTTGAAAACCACAAAATTGCACATTTTTGGTAACCTTGAGCTATCCTAATAAAATTAATACTTTAATATGGGTTTTGGAATTTAGCTTATTTAATGAAATAATAGAAAAGATGATTTGAATGTATATTAAAGTTTTTGCTTAAGTTCTCGTTATTACTAGAAATTTGATTTTTATTTGGTTCATTTAAAAAATGCAAGTTACTTTACAGAGTAGTATGGTGCCTGCTCTGGAAGAGTCTAAACCAGTGTTCCTCAACCTCAGCAACTTTAAGATGTGTGGACTTCAACTCCCAGAGTTCCCCCAGCCAGCATGGTGGCTGGGGAAACTCTGGGAGTTGAAGTCCACACATCTTAAAGTTGCTGAGGTTGAGGCACACTAGTCTAAACTATTTCTATAGAAGAAATTGCAACATTTACAAAGCTATGAAGGGGAGAACAATAGTATCGTACAAGTATCATCAAACTTCCTACCTCCACCAGTACTATAGATAATAATTAGCTTTTGTGAATTTACTTACATTGCCTGTAATAATTATATGGGCTTATGCTGTTCTTTATGTTATGACTCTGAAAATAATTGAGTGAGTTAAAAAGATTTGTTAGCAATAGAAAGAAACAAACTTTGTCACTCCTCATCTGTTTATAAGGCTGCCCAAAAATGCCTTTCCAAAGGTGCTAAGGAGGGCAGAGCATGAAGAAGGGGGGAGAAGAAGTGGTCTTGAGTGAGAAACATCTGCATGGGAAGTACATAACTTTTTGTAAGCCCATTCATATCTTTCTCCACAGCTTACAATACTCAACAGGATCTCTGACCCTTAGGAGAATATTTTCCTAGAGCTGTAAGGGTTGGTAGATATTAAAGGAATCAGCTTCCACATGATGCTTTCTTCATTCTGGTTATGATGTACAGCCACATTTGAACACATCTATTATACCCTTTGTGCCAGGCTTCAAAAGGCTATTTGAAGACCATTTCATGTACCTCTTTAAAATTAACTTATGCTCTTGTGAATATGTACAAGAAAGATTTCTTACACACATGATAATATTTCACTTGCTATGTCAACTGGGATAGCGTTTATTCTCTTTCTCTCTTTCAAAATTTTAGGGTGATTTGTTTTTCCTCCACATTCACTTATGTTATGCTCTGTACCTTAAGCTTGATCTAAAAAACAGCTTGTGACATGGAAAAAAAATCATTTAAAAAAAATCTTGTCTGATAATATATTTACTATATAAACACCCAAAGTCATTGAGAGTTGGGTGGCATACAAGTTTAATAAATTATTATTACTACCAGTTTTGCTAACAGTTACCCTGAATTTTTTTCTGCGTTCCAGAAATAGCTTGCTGAATGTCAGACCGTGATGTGAGATTATATGGAAACATTTTTATTTTGCATTTTTCATTGGTTTTTGGAAGCATTAAGTTACAGATTTGATGATTTAGAACTAATTTCATTGTTACAGTACCATGATTCTTGGATTAGGCTATTAGACTATCATCTTTCCGTCTACTTATCTCTGTTCACCATCAGTTAGAAAAATATACTTAATGAAGGTTGTAGCAAACAACCTAGGTGTGTTTGTTTTGCTTGATCTATAATTTGCATTTCCTTGATCTCTAATCACCATATTATGTTAGAAATATATAGATCTTTACAATATTAGCAACAAAAAAACAATGCAGAGCTTTTGAGCATGTGGTAGAAACTTTCGCAAACCTTGCTAAACCTTAGAGATTAAAGAACAAATACATTATTTTCTGTTCCATAAATTGTCAAGTTGATTGTGTAGGAAATCTAAACAGTGAATGTAATATGATTTAGCCAGTGTGTGTGAGTATCAATTCCATTCCCACCCATCCCGCCGATCCCAATCCCTATTTGTAATATTTATGTGTGTTGCTATTCTAGACTAACGCACAAATAAATGTTTAGTGGTTGATGAACTCCTTCAGTACCATGACAACAGAAACTCACAATATCAAAACATGCTATAGGATCTACTATTTGAAGCTTGTACATGAAGAAAATTCTGTAAGGCAGAAATTTAATCCATTAATTATGATGAATTAAATGTGTAAGAATTATGATATTCTTACTGTCCTGATTCTTTTTTAGGGAAGATAGAGAAAAGCAATGGGCCCAGTTGTCCAGGTACATGCTAATAGTTCTTTTTTTTTAATAAGAACTTCCTTAAATTTCAGCAAAAGATAAAACATAAGGAAACAGAAAAAAAGAATTGAAAAAAAAATCAGAAAAAGAACAAAATTAAAAGTACCGAAAAGAAAAAAATAGAAAAAAACAAAAAAGGTAGCTTCTGACTTTCTTTGGTACAGATACAAATATATAATACATTAGCCTCTTGCTCTAAAATTTAAACTAATACACAGTATTTCTATAATCATAAACAGTATTAATCATCAAATTTCAGAATTAACATTTCATTTCTTTCAGTTTTGAGCAAAAAAGTCAAAAAGCAGTTTCCAAATAGAAACAAAGCTAGGCAAAGTCTTTTCTTTAATCAAAATAGTCAACTCCACCAACTCCATCAACTTCACCATCCCTTCTTCAATTGTAGGTATTTGTAGGTCCTTCCATTTCTGTGCATATAAGAGTCTCGCTGCTGTTATCATATAAAAGAATAAAGTCTCATGTTTTCTTTCGATCTGCCTGTCTATCATATCTAAAGGAAAACCTCTGGCTTCAACTGTACATCCATTTTTAGAATTTTCTGAATTAAAGTACATATCAAATCCCAGTATTTCTCAGCTTTCTTACAAGTCCACAAAAGATGATAAAAAGTGCCTTCACATTGATTACATTTCCAGCATATATTTGGCACTCCTTTATACATCATTGACAATTTATCCAGTGTTAAATACCAACAATACATCCATCTTATAAAAATTCTCTTTCAGATTGTAATTAAGTGTAAACTTCAATCCTTTACTCCACATATTCTTCCATTTTTGTTTAGTCGTTAAGTCGTGTCCGACTCTTCGTGACCCCATGAACCATATTGCGCCAGGCCTTCCTGTCTTTCACTGCCTCCCTGAGTTTGCTCAATTTCATGCTCATTGCTTCAGTGATGCTATCTAGCCATCTCATCCTCTGCCGTCCTCTTCTCCTTTTGCCTTCCATCTTTCCCAGCATCAGGGTCTTTTCCAAAGAGTCCTCTCTTCGCATTAGGTGACCAAAGTATCTGAGCTTGAGCTTCATTATCAATCCTTCCAATGAGCAATCAGAGTTGATTTCCTTTAAGATTGACTGGTTTGGTCAGGTATTATATCCAATTTTTTTTTGCCCACTTAATCATGCAGTCTTTAACATATTCATCTTCCATATTCATTTTCAACAAAAGTTTATACATCTTAGCAATAACATGTTCATCATTACTACACATTGCCAATTCACAATCACAGGTACTTGATAATAGTTCTGTGCAATGGTTGGGAGTGCTGTTGGCACAAGTGTATAATAAAGTTAACTATTTCATTCCTCAGCACTGTCAGTGCTTACAGTGATGAGCATTAAGGGGACAAAGTTAATTAAAATCTATGAAAAAGGGCCAAAGAAACATTTAAAGATAGACAGTGCAAGGTAGACAGTGTTAATAACAACAATTTGTTAATGGGGTAGGCAGCTGCAGTCAGTGTTAAAAATTACTTTAGGCTTTTTATGTTAGTAAAAGCTACTAATTAAAGAGAGCAATGACCTGTGAGATTGGCCATGAAAACCATTAGCCATCTGAATATAACTTTAGCTTTCAGGGTTTCTCCCAGCTGTATCTTCCTGACACACGCTGAAAAATGTTTCACTTAGTTATTTTTTCCCCTTCAGTAACAGTTGCCTCGTCTTAATCCTTCAAGTTAAAATTAAAAGTGCATTTTTAATTCTCATTAATAAAAGATTAACACAAAAGAAACAGCAAGTACTGTATTCATTAGACTTATAATAATATTATGACAGCTGTTTGAAGTCATGGCCTGGTTCTGAGATTCTTAATTAACCCCAAGCAGTTTTTGTGTGCAAGAGATAGTTGTTTGTAGTTGTCATTGCTCAGTGCTGGAACTGTTCTAAACAGAAATTCACAGCTCACTTCCCTCTGTGAAATTCTTGGTCTTCTGATGAGAGAAATGTATATATACTGTGATAGAGACAGAGATGGTAATACTGTTCTGAAATGAATTGTGAGTAAAATAACCAAAACTGATTGATTTTAGGCAGTAACTTGCTTCAGGGCAAAGCTGGAGAATGTGGCTTATGTTTATTCCAAGGAATCTAGTACTAAACAGCTTTAAAAAAATGTATTTTTTAAAACACTCTTATTTGGAATCTAAATCAGTGTAATACTTTGGCGGACTTCATGAGAGTCTGATCAGTTGGATGTTCTAGTCCTACATCTTTCTTCTGGAATTCTTATGTCTTTTTTAACAGAGAAGCATGTAATTCTAAGACTACTATGTTCTTCCAATTAGCTTGTTAAATAGAACTTTATATATATACTCTAAAATTGTTTAAATGTACACAAAGTTTATTTTAGATTTATTTGAAATAACATCTATATGTTAGTGGAATAAACTAGTGGGACACATAAGAGGAAATGGAGTGATACCTGATAGTTCTGCAGTAACTTTATCCTGAGCAGAAAGGACTGTTCATACTTTCTCACTTAATTGCTTACTTTGATGCAAGTAAAAGTATTCATGTAATCAGAAACTGCTTTTTCCTGGTTCCTGATTGAGCAAATACTATAGACCATCCACTTGTCTTTATGTAAAGTAGTATTTTCCAGAATTCAGTTGCATTCTATACTAGCAATAAATCGAAGCTCCAAATTATGTTTATTCAGTAGGAAAGTCACTATTCCTGGCGTGAGCACAGAGAAAAGTAAGTATTTCAAGTGCAATTAATAATAGGAAGTTATCAAGCAGAAACTATGGGAATTCTTAATTAGAAAAAAAATCCCTTTATTGGAAATCCATATTGAAGATGCCACCACAACATTAACTGTCATATGTTATGCCTGCTCAGCTGCAAAGACTGCTGTATCAGTAAGTGTTAGGATAAATGACATGCCTCCATTATAAGTTCTGTAGATCAAGAGCTGGCAAAAAAATATGTGTACAATAAAGTACATCTAGTCACAAGGAACCACAAGAAATATATCTGGCAATATATGTTAGCATAAATCTGCCTTCCAGCTAAGGATTTAAATTTAAAATGAGTCCCTGGCAACTCTGTTATTGTCAGCACTGGCTTCCAAGGGCCATGCAGCAGGCTAAAAATCATTATGAACTTTGCTTATAAAAATATCCTATAGTTGTGGTAGCATACCAAAAAAAAAAAAAAACCCTTTGTAATTGGCATTCTTAATAAAGTCTTTTGCAGTTTTATGAAGTATAAGTAATTGCAGTTTTATGAAGTGTAGGTGCTTAACAGCTTTTTAGTTCTTCCCAGAATTCACAAATTCTGATGAAATTCCACACAGGAAGAAAAAAGGCTGCGTCATAACAACTTGCTTGGTAGATTGAAGTATAAAACTGCAGCTATGTAGAATAGTGACTCAGAGAATCCACTTTTTCAAATGCACAGAAATTCTAACAATAATTATCCTTTTTATTTGATCCTCATAGGTCTCATTGACCTGTCATTCAGCATATTTTCTGGAGAGATTGTCTAAGTTTGTTATGGATGGAAGACCTTTGCAGGGATGATCTGGATTGCTGTTTCTAGGAGATGGGGCTGAGGGATTTCTGGTTCAACCACTTGGCATTTATGCTTGAGATTCCATAAAGTTCCAGTTATTCTTCACTACCATCAAACAAGTGAATGAAAGTAATGAGTGATAGGGTAAGGTCAGAGCACGATGAGAATGTGAGGGATTATATCAGGAATGTGTGGCTGCAACACCAGGTTTTTCTGTTTTGCTTGTTTTGGGTTTTCTTGCTTTTGACTTTAGCTTTATACATTGTTTTATTGTTTGGTTGTAAGCCACCAGAATTTGATTTTATGATGGGTGGCTATACAAAAGGGAGGGAGGGAGGGAGGGAGGGAGGGAGGGAAGGACTGTTCTGGAAAAGCGCACACTTGCTAAAGGATCAAATTAATAATTTTGGAGTGTTTCCAGAGCCATCTCTGTCATTAATGTCCTCTGTGTCACAAAGTGCCTTTTACAAGCTTAGGCCTGGTATACCCACTACAGTTTTAGTTGAAGAGAGATAACCCTGCCAGAGTAATCCCATGCTGTGGAAATTTATATTGAAGACAGCTTGGAAACTTTAGCAAATACAAAATGTTGAAGCAAGTATAAGGAATTGGGTGGTCTGCAAATACTATACCAGTTTTACATGATGCTCACTGGTCCCATGTTGTTTCAAGCCACTTTGAGTACAGCTAAAAATCTATAAAGCTATTCATGAATTGGGACTACAGTATCAAGAAGAACACCTCTTCCTGTTTGTCATTCTCAGGTGCTCTGATCCACATTTGCTGGTTTGCTATCTTACTGTTATTTTCATCCTGGTATTCAAACTATTATTGATCTCCATGTTGGCTCATAGTAACCAAAACATGAGAATGAGGTCTGCTATCAGGCTTACAGTTAAGACAACGTGACCCAGAAGTAGTGGTAGGAAGGAGGAAGGGAGATGAAGGAACCAAATCTTAAAGGGCAGAGCAAATGTTAAGCCAAATTTGGACCTTCCCTGGATGGTATTCAGCCTCAGATATCAGTTGGCTGTCCCTTGATCTCCTGTCAAACTTGTGTACGGTAGTCCTTGCTTAAGGACCATTTGTTTAACAACAGTTCAAAGTTATGACAGCCTTGGAAAAAGTGCTTTATGACCTGTACTCACACTTACAATGGGTCGCAAACCGTTGCACCCCCCCCAGTCACGTGATCGCAATTTACAAACTTTTTAATGATGGTCATTAAGCAAATCACATGGTCGTTAAGGGAATCCAGCTTCCCCAGTGGACTTTTTTGCCAGAATTTGTTTAATGACCATGTAATTCACTTAGCAACCATGGTGATTCACTTAATGACCATCATAAAAATGGTCATAAAATTGGGTCTGGTCACATGGTGACTTCCTTAACCACCACCCCACTTAACAACCAATTTTCTGGTCCCTATTGTAGTCATTAAATGAAGACTACCTGTACAGTAAAAATACTGCCACTTAGCTCCCCATGCCTAGAGAAATTATCACTAGATGCTGAATGTTCTAGCAAAGAGGGGTGAAGTAATTTGCCTGCTCTTTCTCCAGCTGATGTAGAGCCAAATGGAAACACAGGTCCTCACAAAGCCACGTATGCAGGAAGGTTGTAAGATACATATTCAGCTAACAGTGAGAATCACTGTAATTTACATAAGCCATAAAAAAAGGTATTAACACCAGACTGGATGGGCAGGTTCAATTTTGGTAAGGTGTTGCCTGATAGATCCCAGTATTTCATCATAAACAGCTTAAAGCTGATAGGCAGCATTTTTAACTGGGCCTGGAAGCCTATTGGTAACCAATGCAGCAACTGCAAAATAAGTGTTATTCTTGATGGGGTTGACCTGTCAGGAGTTTAGTTGCCACATTTTATTGTTTATTTATATATTTATTTTATAGTACTTATAACTCACCCCAATCCCAAAGGATACTGGGTGGCATGCAACATCAAACCTTTTTATAATAAATAGCTAAATCTACAGTAGACCTGTATCAAAACAAAACAACCCCAGAAAGTAAAGCCCTAAAGAAAACCCAAGATAGGTGCCTTCAGTCAGTCAGCTGGGATCAAAAGCATGATGAAATAACAATTTTAAACTGTTTACAGAATTATAGCAAGGTGGGGGCTACATGCACTTTAGGGGGCAGAATATTCCGTGATATATGAACACTAAATAGTTGTACTATTTTATACAACTGAAGCTGTACATAGAACACATTGTAGTGCTCCAGTCGGATAGTGATGAGATCATGAATTACTCTTGCCAGGGCTTCTTGGTCCACATAGAATTGCACTTTGTGCATCAGTTGAGTGAAAAGCTCCTGTGGCCACAGCTACCATCTGCCATTTAAGCAGAAGTTGTGAGTCCAGGAGAACCCCCAACTCATGAACCTACTTTTTCTGGGGGAACATAACCTTGTCCAGAATAACTACCAGAACAGATGTTACAAATCGTCACAATGTCCATTGACAATAAATGTCTTGGTAGGATTTAATCCAATGTTGTTTTGCCCTATCCAGATCCTTACAACCTCCAGTCACTGGTTCAAGATTTAATTCCTTGACACATAGAGATGATTAAATTCACATGTTATATTAATCTATAATGTGGTTGTTTGAGTTTGGCTTAGTATCCAATCTTGCTCTCATTCAACAAACATGGCAAAACTGATTATGGTTTACTGCAGCATGAAAATCCAACCAGTAGGTGAGACATTTCTACAGATTCTACAGCTCTGTGTACTATTCTGCAGCTCTTGTGCATAATCTCATTTCATTCTAGACCCTTTGATGAGGTGGCATACAAATATATGTAATATATAAATAACAAATAGAATTCTATTTGGGGAATAGAATATCATTGGTTTTTTATTTTTTTATTTTTTTAATGATTAAATTTATATGCTGCCCATCTCCCCCAGTATATGGTCCTGTAGCCATGTAAATGTGAGGATTAAGTTGTGATGAAAAAATAAATTTTTGATTTATTTTTATTAAAATATTTATAGATGATGCAAAGAACAATTTTAAACACTTTTTAAAAGTAACAACTAAAACAGAACTCAAATCTCTAATGAAATTAAAGCAGACAACAGTTCTTAAAAGACCAAAGGAGCAGAACAGAAATGATTTTTCCTTCTGGCAGAAGTTGAGCAATGAAGAGGCTAATCTACCATCTCAAGGTTCATTAAAAAGTTGGGTTTACACATGGCTTTTCTACCTTGATAAAGTTATGAAATAAAGATCTTAAAAGGCTATTTCCTAAGCATACAAATGACTATTGGCAGCATATGAAGAATTTAGCTGTGCAATGTAATGAAAAAAAATTCTAATTCATTTGGTACAAAGAGATCTGATCAAAATGAGTGCATCCAACTTAAATGCTGCAGGAGAATGAGAGTTTATCTTCAGAACTTGGGAAAGTTTCAAATACATTCCAGGTTGTTACCAACTAATGCTCGCTCAGCGTACCTTCTGAAATTTACAGATATTTTTCATTCAGGACCTTGTAAGAAAGTGTTCTGCATCACAAAGTATGTTATTGTAATTGGTACCTTTTTTAGCAGCCTCAGCAGAGTTTTACAGATATCAAGTTGAATTACTTCATCAGATCGAAGTTATAATATATTAACCAACAATCCATTTTCAGCACATGCTGCTCCAGTGTGTCCAGTACCAGCATATAGAGGATAAAGGAATCCACTCTCTAAAATGTGTTGATTTGATTCTATTTATTCACATTTAGTAGGTTCACAGAAAACCAAACCTTTGAGGGACAAACAGCTATTCTTTGTGACCTGTGCTGTAGATTCCCACGTCATCAAAACTTATGATTGTCTGTGAAAACCTCATTGATTTAGCATTTGGGAATTTGTCTGCTGACTGTCATGTTGTTCCAGTGTCTGACACAAACCACAAAGAGTGTCCATTCTTCTAAAATGTTGTTTTTACTTTTGCCCTGCAAGTTTCCCACTGTGATTTCTGATCAGGAGATTGACGCCATGGTGGGCTAACATCTTAAGTTATGCTGTTACACACCAGTTGGTGGCAGCAGACCAAGGCAGAAACCTAGATGTCTAAATTATGCCCAGGAGTTAAGATATTGAAGGCAAACTAGTAGAAATAACTAGGATTATTTAACATTTGATCCTGTAATTTCTATACAGACTTCGGAGTTTGCTGTTGATCTGGAGTGGATTTAAATTTTTAAAAAGGAACAACTGAAGTATATGTGATTTGTTCTGAATAGCTTCAGCTCAAGCAAGAGATTGTTAAAACAGGCTTGCTTTTTACTGGTATAATAAAATAGGAGAAGGTGCTGACAGTTGTTTTTTGATCCCTGTTTCAGAGGTGGTCTTTTTCAACTTCTGTCAATTTATTTTTGCACTCAAACTTTTAATCTAATTTTGGGTGGCTGTGGTGTGAATCAACCTGTGTTTTGCCATGAATATATAGAAACGCTATCATGTTTAATGGTTAGTAAGAATTAGTGCATTTCTCAGCTGAGTTTTTACAATTTTCCAGTGTCTAAGTAAAGAGTGGAAGATAATTTGTTTGTTTGTTTGTTTGTTTGTTTGTTTTAAAAAAAACTATTCTACATATTTGAGGGAAAATGCCAGTGTACTTGGGAAGCTGTAATTTTGTGAAAAAAGATACAGCAAAGGGGAAGGGTGCTGTCATTCAGTATTTCCTGTCTGAGTAAGTACCTTGACCCCAGTATGAAAAAATCAGAACTCAGAACTCAGTCTTACATATAGAGTATGATCCTTAAGGGCCTTAAGTGCATTTTCTATTTTAAGAATATAAGAAGAGCCATGCCGGACCAGATGAATGGCCTACTTAGCATTCTGTCTGATTAAGTTGCCAATCTGTAGCAGATTCCAGGACTTCTGTAATGTTTATTTGATGTTTAGCACCTAACAATAATCACAGTTAGTACCTGACAGTAATGCTGGTGTAGTACTGGCTCACTGCTAAACATTATTGGTCATTACAAATTTGATGCTCTTTCATCGAGCTCTGTCCTGCTCTATTTTATCCTTGCAACAATCCTGTTATGTAGGTTTGATCTGAGTGACTAACCGAAGATCAGCCAGTGAGCTTCATGCAAACTTTGAACACTAGAATCTCAAGACCTGTTCTGATCAGCCCCTTTTCCATTTAACCATGTGCTTCTTCCTGTTCCATGCCAAATTCTGATGCAAATTCCTCTTCTTTTCTGATTTGCCTATAAAAGTCCACAAATAGTTTTATCATGACCAAGGCTAACTATTATTTCTTTTAACTCAAGGAAAGAGACCAAGTAAAAGCAAACATATATAATGAAGTTGTGTGGAGTAGGATTAATGTGAAAGGTCCCAGAGAAGAAATGTGCATTTCTGAAGCAGGTTCCTGATTAGATTAGACATTCTCAGAGAGCCAGTGTTGTATCTATAGTGGGTCACTGAGAAGGTCCCTGATGCTTTTGGCTGAGTGAAACAATCTCAATTTACCACTGTCAAGATGTGTCAGAATTGCATTTTCAAAAATACCAGTCAGTGTGATTTTTGTTGCAGTTCCAACACACATCTTGAGAGTGCCATGTTAAGAAAGGTTAATGAGAATTAATAGGCTTTTAGCACTAGCTAGAAATATTGCATATTGCACTCATTCTGCAGTGAGTTTGTTCTCTGATTATGGTATTTACATTTACCGTATTCAACTTTTCTGTTGCTGTGGAACAAGTTTGGCTAGCATTGGGCCCAAGGATTTTGGTTGTTTCCTCATTACAGGATCTTCTTATGTACAGTGTCCATCAGCTTGGTAAAGATGAAAAATTTACACATGCAAGCGTTCTCTTATTGAGGAGGCTATGCCATACCACTAATAGTCAATACATGTTAAAATTACATCTCTTAATATTCATTTGTGTCAAGGCTCAGTATAACAGACTATTTTTATTTATAGAGGTATATGTACACCCAGGAATAATAATAATAACAACAACTTATTAAACTTGTAGGCTGCCCGACTCTCAATGACTGAGCATATATATACTCTTACATAGTGTGTGTCATGTGCACACATTTATTGTAGGTTTTATTTCAAATGGAATTAGCAACCCTAGGTGGAGATGATGGAGAAGCTGCATATGACACAATATTTTTCTCTATGTTCCTAATTTGTTTTCTGTCTATTTTTTCATGGTGTGTGTTATCTTAAATTGTCTTTAATTCAGGTTAGACTTCCCTTCAAGTATGCAGAGTAATGAGTTTCTAACTTATTGTTTTTGTTTTTTGTCTTTGGGCAGTCATAGAGATGGATCAAAGCTAAAATTGTTTCTTCTTTAAATTCAGTAGGATTTAGTTGATGCTCAAAAACATCTTCCCTTTCTCACTTTTTGGAAACCTGTAAATTCAAACAATTCAGACTTGCAGCCTGACAAGGATCTATTGTATTCTGCAAAAACCTCCTCCTCCTCCTCTTCCATTTCATATACAGTAACCTCCTTGCTAACAAGGAGAGCTCATCTTTGGTTCACAGGAATAGGCTCAGAGCATACTGTCTCAATGCAAGTCTTAACTACTTCCAAACTGTGCAAAATCAAAGCTTTCCCAAATATAAATACAGTAATTTAATAGAAGTTCATTAGCTCTTGCTCTCATTTCTGTTTAAACCAAAACTTGTACCGATTCTGTAGACTGAAAAGCCAGCATGTTATATGATGTCAGGACAAATGCTAATATTTGGGGAATGTAGAAAGACATGGACTTGAGTGGGGGGGGGAAAGGAGTATGTTAGTACTTTGAGCATAGAGCTCTGGATGCTCGCTGCTGCTTTTTGTGAGTTTTGCAGTTCAGGTTGAGGAAAGTGCAAATTAATTGATTGGCTTCAGTTAATTAAAACACAGTTGCTTAAAGGGTATTCAGTATGTTAGAAGCCAATAGTCTTTTAGGATCTAGTTCTGCAAAAGACAGGAAAAAGAAATTAAAATTTCTAGATGCCTGATTAAGTTTCATAGAAGCTTCAACATTCACCTCTTAAAAAATGTTTGAATCATTTAAATCCATGCGTAAAAGTGACACTATGCTTTTGTTCATGGGTGTGAATGTGTGAATACTTCCATGAATCAAAATTATAACTCAGGAAGCAAATCAATATGATTGTGTCACACACAACACAAGATTTTCAATGGAAAAAAATGTTGATTTGATTATGTGGAAAGGGATGGAGAAGAAAACTCCCAACTAAAACTGGGTGTTAGCCTATGCTGGCTTTTAAATGAATGATTTGAATAGTTGGAACATCACAGTGGTATGAAAGGAAGAACTAGATGTGTGACTTGTCACTACTGTAAACAATTTGCTCAAAGTCTAATGCTCAGCAAATAAGTGCAGTATTATACATATAACCTACCATTATGAATACATCTATTTAGAAATGACACAAGTGTCACTGATTTGATATTACTCTGTTAGTATTTTTGAGTTATTCTCTTGAGGTCATGTGGTTGAGTTTCAAATTGCTTTTAGTTTTAGGAGTAAGAGTGATGTGGTAGCATTCGGGTAACTGACTGTGCTTATCAGGTCATAAGGCACATTCTTAGCCTCATCCTAAAATGTTTTATATTTTTATACAGATCTACTGGAAAAGACTATCAGGAAGGAAGAAGAAATATGTACACTTCAGGTATTTCATTAATTGGATTGTACTGTGGTGCCTATTAATAGGAGGAAAGCTGTGAGGCTTAGTGATATAATATAATCCTCTGTGCATGTTGAGTCCAAAGGTCATGGCTTAATATATGCTAGTTGGAGCCAAAAACTCAGAGTTACATTAGTTACAGAATGCTTCTGAGCCCAGGTTTAATTCCCTAGCCTAAGAGCCTAACAATACTTGTCAAAAGGACAGATCTGAGCTAGATAGTATTCCCCACATCCTACCTTTTAACCTTTGCAGATTAAATTGTGTTTTCCTAATTATGACTATCCCAAACTGTTTGTTTCACAAACTGTTTCATTGTGGTTTGACAGTGATGGCTCAGCACTTTGACTGGGCGGGTGTTGGTTTCTGGCAGCCAGCCAATAATTATATAATAAAGCCAACTTAAGCAGCTTGTAGCATTTCCCATGTGTTTTTAAAATTTGCTGTTGTCTGATCTATATCTGAGGCCAAAACTGAAATTTAGGTTGTGTTTTCCCGTGGCCTGTGGGTAATAGATCCAGCCCATCAGCAAAAAGAGATCTTCCCCCCACACAACCAAAGCTGTATTTAATTTGCCTATTTTGGAAATTCACTTACACAAACACCCACAAATATAGTTAGTTATGCTGATAAGATACAATTTTATGTGGAAGTGCTAAGAACAGAACAGACAATATTTTTCTGAAGAAAAAAAAAATAAAGGTCATTATTTCTTTAAAATGTACAAATACAATATTAATATGCTGTACTCTGGACAATAAGAGAAAATTAGGTATTGTACATTTCCATAACATTTTAAAAATAAATTCTAGAAGATCGCTTTTGCCTTCAAAACCACTGTTTTTAACAGATTTCTGTGTTTCTCTTATAGCCCCATCTGCTGCATAAAGGCCACATTTTTAACTCTTTGCACTTTCTTATGCATTAGTAAAATGTAATGGTGGAGACTGAATTGTAAACTGAGAAGTTCAGGAATCAAAATTTCTCTTTCCTTGGACTTAGGTGTGTCACCATTTTATCCACTCAGTTGCAGCTGCATGCTGTATAGTAAGAAAGAGCACTGTTTGAGAAGAGAACACAATTATTTGGTTCATCTGTGGATGGTTGCATACCTACATGAGCATAGGTGAAGCAAGCTAGCCTTTTTCTTTGTGTCTCACATCCCTTCTATTTGTTCTCTTTGTGATACCCTCTTCTTGTTTCACACATAATGCTGCCAGAGAAAAGAGAGATAACTCTTGCCAGAAATCTGAATGGATTGCTTACAGAGGGCTTTGAAAGTCATAGATTTCCCACCCCATCTTATATGGTTGCTGTAACCCTGTTATTTTAAATATATTTTCAATTCTAAGTATTAAGGCTAGGCAGTTGCAAGTCTTTGTATTCTCTAGGTCAGTATTTCTAACCGTGGTGACTTGAAGATGTGTGGGCTTCAACTCCCAGAATTCTCCACTCAGCGTGCTGGCTGGGGAATCCTGGGGGTTGAAATCCATACATCTTCAAGCTGCCAAGGTTCAGAAACATTGCTCTAGGTTAACCAGTCACTAATCAACCAACCCATTTAAACCCAAACCAAATACAGAACAAAATAAGACAAACACCTAAAGAAAAAAAAAAAATGGCTGTGGAAGCTATAGTTCTTCCTGAAAACCAAAAGAGGATTGAGGGATGGGAAAGCAGGTCAGAGACTGAACAGAAAGAAGCAGCAACACAAGAAACCAATAGAAACAATTGGAGCTACAGGTTTGCTGACAAAGAAGACATCATCTCCCCCATGCACATCAGTGTACCTATGTTGCTTGCATTCAGCTGTTGGAGGCAGAAAAACACCACTCCAGAGTGGAGTACCTAAAAGTGTTCTCAGGCAGCCTTAGCTGAGGGTGGACAATGAGATACAGGCAGTGACAAAGACATATCCTCTAGAAGTGGTTAGTAGGCTGTCATTGCACTGGGTCAAAGAGGCTGTGTGGATTTGTGCTATATATGTGCTAAATGCTATCATCCTTCTCTTATTTTTCCTCCTCTTAAAACTACATGGGAAAAAAAGAAGGAAATGTTATGGTACGACTTAAGAATTCCTTGTATGATTTGATTCCCCTCGGCTGCAGACTCTGTATCTCTAGAAATCTACCTTGAAAGATTGGGAGAATCCTCCATAGGGGTGTGTGAGATAGTACTGTGGCTCAGAGTGGAAAGCATTCAGCTGATGTCACCACTTTATGTTCTTCCTCCCATTTGGACCCGTCTGCCAATGGAAGTAGCCCTTCCATTCATGGAGGAGAAACTCTTGATCCAACAATGTAGCATTAGTGTTGTTGTTGTTCCCCCATGTTTGAGTCTCAAACTTCACATGTTTTAGACACCTTTTTCTTTATATTGACACCTTTTTAAACTTAGAAAAGGATCAAATATCCTACCTCCTTAATTTGATTTTCCTAAGTCAAGTTGTTTCTTTCCTTTGGCTTTGTGCGATTTGTCTCATTTATTATACTCAAAGCTATCTCCTGAATCACTTCCAAGCTATTAACAGACTTCTTGAACACTGTTGCCCAGAACTGAATCCAGGCTTCCCTCTGAGGTCTTATGAACACTGGATACAGCCAATATAATTACTTCCCAAATCATGGAATCAGTGTAAGCTACAGTGGTGTTTAGCTTTCTCCACTCCAGCATATAGTTATAACGTTATCCATTCTAACCTCTAAATCAGAAGTGCCGTTACCTATCTACACATTTTATATATATACTGATAATAATTATTTCTTCTTTGTGTGGGTTTCTTTGCTCCTCTTAGACTTTAGAATATATGAGCAATGAGGATCTGGGTCATATGATCCCCCTTTATGGCATGTCTATCTCTCCTGTTCCACCCTCTCTGACATTTCTGAAATGTCACATAATCAAGGTCACCCAAACTGCATGAATATATAACATACTTTAATTTTGTTATGTATAGATTGAGCATACACATATTGAGCTACATATGTAAGATTATCTGTTGTCATAACATTATAAAATCTAATGTACTAATTTCAGGTATTGGTAGAATAGTCTTGAACCTTACGTCTTTAGCACAGGGGTTGTTATAGTATTTGTTTTGTTGGTATTTTTCTTGTTCAAGGATGGATGGACTTCAGTTTTGCAGGATTTTTTTTTTTTTTTGGATGTTATTAGAAGGTTGAGGTCTGTCATTAATGTTCAGATGCAGAATTATGGTTCAAGGGAATAAATCTACTCCATTCCCTTTAGTAGTCATCAAGCTGCCATTTCGTCAGATATAAGAGAGATTAAGGTCTTTATGCAATAACTTTAAAAATTGTTATCTAAATGTTCTTGTTTTCCTTTTCCTGCTGTACCCCCTTTTTCTTTTATAACATGTATTTTTAGAAGAAAAGTCCAAGGACAAAGACTGCCTCCTTTATTGTTTTGTAAGTCATTGTCAGCTGTTGAGGTTGACAAAAACAGACACCACAAGAACTACTGGAACTCTACTTTATTGTTAAAGGATATAACAACAGAATCTTGAAAGCTTGACAGAGCTTTCTTCCCCTGCTTATACCAAAGAGAATCAAGGCAGGGCACTCTTGAGTTTCTTTCTCACCCCTCCCCTTCAGGGCTAAGATAGCATTTACACCTGCTGAGTTCCCTTTTCAAGGCCACCTCCATACTTTTCCATGCAAATTCTCCTGAGTTTAAATCCCATACTTTCCTGATGAAGCATGGGATACAAATAAATAAATAAAATATAGCCGCAGCTGTAAGTGGCAACTAAGGGGAAGTGAGATCCCATCCCCTTGTCAATGCAAAATTAAAGAAGGTGCTTCTGGGAAAGATTAAACACATATGTCCCTCTGACAAATCAGCAGTGTCTAGTGTAGGTGCAGCCCAATGTTTTCACTGCCCTTTATGCAATTCTATTGTCTAGCAAAGCAGATTAGTTCACTGCAGCAGAGTCTGGTTTCCATATTTTGTCCTCACTGCTCCAGCTACCAAGAAAAAAAGAAAATTTGAACCAAGTGCTAAGGAGAAAATATTTTAGGGTCAAGCCTAGAGTCTTTTTGAAGATAAGTGTCCATTAATTATAATTTGAAACCCATGAACTATAAAAGTTGGGGAAAGGTATTCTGTGAAAAGAACAATCTTACATTGTCTGAGTTGAATGAATAATGATGCTTTAATCTCTACTTTCACTGACTGTAGGCAAGATAAAATGAGCTTTGCCCTGTAATGTTAGTGTTCACCATGCCACCAAAAGGTAAGTAGAGTTCTTCCGCTAATTAGGAGAGCAGTTCTCAATTTACTACACTGTAAGATCTCAGGAGAACAACAGAACTTGAACTTAGTAAAGCACACAGTTTTTTATTTAAGTTTCAGTGATCATTAAGTTTTATTACTTTGCTTTATCAGAAGTGGGCAACTGAATTTTAAGCTCAAATTTATAGCAAATTAAACCTGCAGATAGGATGCTCAGAGTATAATTTATGTGCCTGTGAAAATACAGCAACTTACTTGTTTTGTGATTGCCACATAAAACAAAAACAGATTTTCAATGGAATTTCAATTCACTGAGATAATAAGAGTAGTGTTGCCATGAATAAAAGCAGAACATTGTTTGTATAAAAGAAATAAAATATTTTGGTGTTCTCCAGTGTCATTCCCTAGTGCAAGACAGGAGGCAAATGAGTCACAAAGCCAAAAAGGCAGCTTAGTCACATAAGATTTATAAACATGCTCAGAGAGGGACAATTTGAAGTACTTTTGCTTAAAACACATATTTTATATAAAGACAATTTAAGATTCAATTCTGAACATCTCCAGTTAAGCAGTCAGAGAGCTAGTGTTGGGAGATGGACCTTCTCAGAAATATGTTGATGATACTATAACCACTTTTGTTGATGTTAAAAACCTCAATTTTCAGGTAGGTGTCAAAGGCCTTACCAAATTTTCACCTATTACATTTTTTTTGGCCAGGTCCTAGATGCTGGACAATTAGGTGTCCTCAAAATGTGTTGGGCCAAGCACTGTCCAGAATTTCCAGCTAGATTCTGTGCTGTCTGGGAACTGCAGTTCCCACACAGCTGAATGGCACCACACTGGGGAAATATGACTCAAGTAATGCCTGATATTGAATACTGTGTTCTTTTTTGCTAGTAATGTGGAAAAAAAAAACCTAGAAAAATAAATAATTATATGATTGTTTTAAACTGTTTTTATATATTCTTTACTGTCTATGGTTTTCTGATTATTATGATTGAAGTTGCATATGAGCTAGAGTAAATAAATAAATGTTCAGGGGAAAGGATTTCTTTAAGGTTCCTTTTTTCTCCTGAAAATGTTAAAAATGGATTACAAAATATTCCTTTGTTTTTTTAAAAGGATAAGATAAAAAACACTTGTTCAATTTGTGGAAATGTTTACACCAATTAAGAAATTAACTAACATATGATTGGGTGGAAACAGGTAGAGAACAAACTATTAAATAGAAGAGAATATATGTAGCTCAGGGTTGAACTGTGGAGTCTTTGGGGTTCTCTGAGCTTGGTTGTTTTCTTGCAAATGTTTTGTTACTTGGCTAGGTAACATCTCCAGCACTGAAGATGTTACCTAGCTGGGTGATGAAATGTTTGCAATAAAACGACCAAACTCAGAGAACCTCAAGGACTCCACAAACTATTAAATTCAATCAATAAATTAGTACTCATTATCTGAAAAAAATACTTTTTAATTTTATATATCAAAACATACTTTTACAAAGAAATCAAATTATACATAACACATTTTGTAAATTAACATTACTTTTTGTCTGCAAAGAGTGATTTAAAAAAGTACTGTATGTATTTCAATTTTTCCATTACTTCAAACTCAAGAAAGTTTGCATCTTTACATGTGTCCCCCCCCACCCCACCCCAGGTTTTAACAATCCACCTGTGGGGTCTTTTAACAACTCTGTCTGAATTATCATTAGTATTCAAGATATGGATGAAACCCAGATGAAAAGTTGTGCTTTTTTAAAAAATAAATTTTTGAAAAGCAACATGTTCCTGTCAAATGGCATGGAAGTTATCTGTGTAACATAGAACATGGCCAGCAGAGGGTGCTTGAATCCCCTTCTGGATCCCATGACTTTTACCTGCTTATATTTTTCAGGAAAAGAGTGACATGGAGTTTTACTACTTAAGATAACCAATTGATTGTTTTAAAAAGCCGCTTTCTTGTCTTTTAGCCATAGCATTCTCAGCCAAGGTGCAATTTTGAGGGGGGGGGGGGGGGAGAAAAAAATAATATTTACTTTTATTTATAAATGTAGTTAGTGTGCCATAATTAGTATAAGCAGAAATGTTCTGCCTTAACATTATAGTTAAGCCCAAGCAAAATTTAGCTTGAACTTAAATCAAATTCAAGTCAGACTTTCCATTAATTTTTTAGCCTGGTGATTTGACTTATGACATTGTAAGACAGTGTTCCAAGAAGGCATTGCTCTGCATCATTTAAACAAATGACTATGTACAATAAATGTTTTGCAATATTTTGATACTTCTTCTTGCCAATGATGTGTTTCCCATTTGGAAACTGATGTAGTCCTAGAGGAGACTATAGATATTGTCAGAGGACTGGAAACTACATTCCAGTGCTCTCTTGTGAGAGCACTATGGCGAGCTAAATATCCCTTGCGCACTGGGACACGGTTTATGATGGAGATCAGCAGTTGGATGCAGGATCCTGGCCACCAAAATTTCCCTGGAGAAAGGGGAGATCTTGAGATAGCCCACGTGCACTCCACACACCCATTCCTTGTGAGTTGACCACAGAATTCGAAGTTTCATGGTCTGCTTATGAGTTGAGCGGATGGGAGTTAAGGGAGGAACCATTTTTGCTCACAGTCATGCATGCAGCCTTTTTTAAGGACATAAAGCTTGAACGAGCCTCATTTCTTAATCACTTTGGATTTGGGTTTTTTTATTGCCTTTGAAACATTAAGTCCCTTCAGAACGGCAAGTTATACAGTATTCACTGGGTGAGTTGCCTTCTTGTCTTGATTTTCAAGTTTTGGAAAAATACCACCTTTTGTATTAAACAGCAAAAGGGTGTATTGATCGAGTATTGATCTTGGAAAGTTAACAATGGATTAAAGGTCCTGATGGACTTGGAATTATAATTTTAAATTAATTAATAATTAATAATTTTAAATTAATCAGGAATCCTTCCCGTGGGAAATGGGATTATTTGGGTTTCTTTAAAAGAAAACATGATGTGGGACTTGACGGTTGGACACTAGAGGGAGCTAGACGATAAGTAAAAAATGGAGCAAAATATTTTAGCGGTGGAACTTTTGATGAATATTTTTGAACTATGGCCTTCAAAATGTTCTGATATGATAGATAGATGATCTGTCAATGAAATTACAGAAGAAGAACAAGCTACACAGGATAAGTTTGAAATTAATTTGAATGTGGATTTTAATGTGGCAAGTAATGAGAAGGATATGGAAAAAGATGTACTGGACGTACAAATGAAATTGGTTGATGTTTCATTGCTTAAAGGAGATATACAACTACTAAACAAAAAGGCTATTTGGATAACTTTTTCTTACTGAAAGTACAAAAGAGGTCTGTATAAGTCATGAAGTATTTTTTGAGAAGTGACAAAAAAAAGGACCAAACCTTTTCACTGGATGTTCAAATCAGGACTGTGAAAGTTTTGGAAGATTCCTTGACAAGGGACAAAAAATAGATGAACAGAATTCAAGCTCTGGGATTTTATTTAACCCTTACTGGACTTTTGGTGATAAGAAACAAATTATGAGGCTTTTGGATTTTGTTTTTAGTTAAGAGATGAAATATGGGGTGAAGAGAATATATGTTGTATGTTATGGTGATAAGTTACCAAAATTATTTATACTTGTGATGAAGGGGGAAGTTACTTCTTTTTTCTTTTTTTCTATTTCTTTTTCAGACTTTTTTCTTTTTATTCTTATATTTTTTGTAGTCTCTATTAGTTTTTTATTTTTTCTATTTGTAATATTTAATAAAAAGTTATTTGAAAAAAAAAAAGAAGAGGAGGCTACATTCCTGTAAGGAACAATTGAAGAAACTAGGTCTGCTTTGCTTTGAAAAGACAAAACCAAGGGGAGATGATAACTTGGTGGCAAAGTAACTTGGAGTGTCACACAGAAGAAGATCATGGCCTTTCTATAGAGTAGAATGTATGATACAGAATAATAGTCCTAGGTTACATTCTTAAATTATGTGACTTTAAGAAATGGTAAGATTGGCTTGACAGTGGAACTAGTTACCAAGGAAGTTGGTGAGCTCTCATTTGCTGGTGTTCAGGCAGAGGCTGGACAGCCTTCAGTTGGGGATATTAATGTGGATTTCTGCATTGTGGAAGCCTAAATGACCCTTTCCAGTTCTGTGATTCTATGAATAGAATTTTTTTGTTGTCCAGTTAGTTATAAAAAGGATTAGGGTTAGGGTTGAGAATTGGCTACTATTCAGATTGCAATGGTATGTTGCAAATACAAATTATCTTCTGAAGAATAGCTTTTCAGAGTTTAGAAAATTAGCACTTAACAGAATATAACCTAATATTATCTCTAATATGCCAGTCTGTTGTCTACTGGAGACATTAAATAGCATGTAGCCATGTTTTCCCTCAATTTAATTCTGAATGATACAAGCCTAGCAGGATTATATCATGTAATTATTCTGCCACCTCTTCTTAATCTCTTCTGCTTCTGTTAGGTCCCTGCCTTTTTTGTCCTTTATCATGCCCATCTTTGTACTAAACGTTCCTTTGATATCTCCAATTTTCTTCAAGAGATCTCTAGTCTTCCCCATTCTATTGTTTTCCTCAATTTCTTTGCATTGTTCATTTAAGAAGGCCTTCCTATCTCTCCTTGCTATTCTCTGGAAATCTGCATTCAGTTGCTTATATTTTTCCCTTTCACCCTTGCTTTTCACATTCCTTCTTTCCACAGCTATTTGTAAAGCCTCATCAGACAGCCATTTTGCTTTCTTGCATTTCTTTTTCTTTGGGATGGTTTTAGTTGCTGCCTCCTGTACAGTGTTACAGACTTCCATCATAGTTCTTCTCTGTCTACCAAATCTAATCCTCTAAATCTATTCATCACCTTCACTGTGTACTCACAAGGAATATGATCTAAGTCATACCTGAGTGGTCTAGTGGTTTTCCCTACATTCTTCAATTTAAGCCTAAATTTTGCAGTAAGAAACTCATGATCTGAGCCACAGTCAGCTCCTGGTCTTGTTTTTGCTGTCCGTATAGAGCTTCTCCATCTTTGGCTGCAAAGTATGTAATCAATCTGGTTTCGGTATTGACCATCTGGTGATGTCCATGTGTAGAGTCGTCTCTTGTGTTGTTGGAAAAGAGTGTTTGCTATGACTAGCTTGTTCTCTTGACAGAACTCTATTAGCCTTTGCCCTGCTTCATTTTGTACTCCAAGGCCAAACTTGCCTGTTATTCCGATTACTCCTTGACTTCCTACTTTAGCATTCCAATCCCCTATGATGAAAAGGACATCTTTTTTTGGTGCTAGTTCTAGAAGGTGTTGTAGGTCTTCATAGAACCGGTCAACTTCAGCTTCTTCGGCATCAGTGGTTGGGGCATAGTCTTGGATTACCGTGATGTTGAATGGTTTTCCTTGGATACGCACTGAGATCATTCTGTCGTTTTTGAGGTTGTACCCCATTACTGCCTTTCCCACTCTCTTATTGACTATGAGTGCAACTCCATTTCTTCTAAGGGTTTCTTGCCCACAGTAGTAGATATAATGGTCACCTGAATTAAATTCACCCATTCCCGTCCATTTCAATTTGCTGATTCCCAAGATGTCGACGTTCAATCTTGTCATCTCATGTTTGACCACATCCAGCTTGCCTTGGTTCATGGATCTTACATTCCAGGTGCCTATACAATATTGTTCTTTACAGCATCGGACCTTCTTTTCGCTTCCAGATACATCCACAGCTGAACGTCCTTTCGGCTTTGTCCCAGCTGCTTCACTCTTTCTGGAGCTACTTGGAATTGCCCTCCGCTCTTCTCCAGTAGCATATTGGACACCTTCCGACCTGAGGGGCTCATCTTCCGGCGTCATATCTTTTAGCCTTTTAACATTGTCCATGGGGTTTTCTTGGCAAAGATACTGGAGTGGGTTGCCATTTTCTTCTCCAGTGGACCACATTTTGTCAGAACTCTCTGTCATGACCTGTCCGTCTTGGGTGGCCCTGCACGGTATAGCTCATGGCTTCACTGAGTTACGCAAGCCCCTTCGCCACGACAAGGCAGTGATCCATGAAGGGGTGAACCACTTTACTTTTTCATGTAAATCACAAAATAGAATCCATCAGATTATAGGCCAGATTCCTGACTAGAAGTTACATGTGTTCTTCATAAATCTTCATGGGCAAGAACCTACTTTGTCAGCTGCATGAAGTACTGTCAATCCTTGGTGGATAATGCATACAAGCCACAGACACACACATCCATGGTTTGTACTGTATGTATTATCCACCAATAATAATACGTACCGAATTCTGGAAAAAAAATGCTAAACTCTGAGGCAATAAATAAATAAAGGCAAGTTTACAGACACCTGATGTGTATATCACACGACTAAATCCCAGAGGGATAGCTCTGTTAGGTTAATGAATTGGCAAACCCACATGGTTCTCTGGTACCTTGAAATCTAACAGATTTTATACAATTTATCTATTCAGCTTTAAGTTTCCACAAGACTCTTGCGCTTACTCAGAAATTTTACTGAACCCTCCATATAAAGACAAAGAGATCTTCCTCCAAGGCTGATTGTGGATACTTCCATAATTTTTCTTTACCTGTCTGAAAGGAAATGCTTGGTTAACCTTTGTGTATTAACTCAGTTAAATATGTATTTTTGTGCATAATTGGGAAAGTTGCCTATTTAATTTCAGCCATGTGCCCAAAATGCAAAGGTCTGAAATCCTTCTAAAAAAACAGTACAACTTATTGGTTAAATTGTTGTAACATAGTGAGTTGCATATAAACAGATACCAACCCAACTGGCAAATTCCAGGGTTGCCAGCTTTTTAAGAAGGGTGTTCATGACCAGACAGTGCTGCGTAAATCTACCATCTGTTCCCTCTGCAATAAGAACTATTTCTGATACTTCCTGTTGAGACATCCTGTGAAGGGAAGGTAAACCCACAGAAGACTTAGTTTGCTAGTATTAGATATAGAGATTTAAAAAGTTTAGTCTTTGTTTCATAAACAGTTTTGATTTAGCACGGAACTGTGGGCAGACATAATCACACGTTGGGTTGACAGAACTAGTTATATATTTATATGGCTGCACATATGGTGTCATTAGGTTTTCTCCTCTATAAATCTGCCATTTTCTAGTGTTATTATTAAAACCTTAATATTTTATAAAATATACTGATTTTTTTCAGCCATTTAAATAATATTCAGGTTGGAGAAAATAACTCAGCAATCTCTTCTATTTGATGATAAAACCTAGAAATAGGTTAGATAGTTGCTAAACATCAGCTGTTCTGCCTAAAGAGATCATCAGTCCAAAATTAAGACCTGTTCTTCCTCAGAGCCATTAAATATACATATTTTTCCTTCTTTCCAGATGCCCACCATGTTCTGTCTTAAAGGCCTTCAAATTGGTTTATCTTTGGCATACAGGTGAAACTCGAAAAATTAGAATATCGTGCAAATGTTCATTTATGTCAGTATGGCAACTCAAAAGGTGAAACCAATATATGAGATAGATGCATTACATGCAAAGTGAGATATGTCAAGCCTTACTTTGGTATAATTGTGATGATTATGGTGTACAGCTTATGAAAACCCCAAATTCACAATCTCAGAAAATTAGAATAGTGTGAAAAGGTTCAATATTCTAGGCTCAAAGTGTCCCCCTCTAATCAGCTAATGAATCCATAACACCTGCAAAGGGTTCCTGAGCCTTTCAGTGGTCTCTCAGGCTGGTTCAGTAGGAATCACAAGCATGGGAAAGACTGCTGACCTGACAGTTGTGCAGAAAACCATCATTGACACCCTCCATAAGGAGGGAAAGCCCCAAAAGGGAATTGCAAAAGAAGTTGGATGTTCCCAAAGTGCTGTATCAAAGCACATCAATAGAAGGTTCTGTGGAAGGGAAAAGTGTGGTAGAAAAAGGTGCACAAGCAGCAGGGATGACCGCAGCCTGGAGAGGATTGTCAGGAAAAGTCCATTCAAAAGTGTTGGGGACTTTCCCAAGGAGTGGACTGAGGCTGGAGTTAGTGCATCAAGAGCCACCACACACAGACAGATCCTGGACATGGGCTTCAAATGTCGTATTCCTCTTGTCAAGCCGCTCCTGAACAACAAACAACGTCAGAAGCGTCTTACCTGGGCTACAGAAAAAAAGAACTGGTCTGTTGCCCAGTGGTCCAAAGTCCTCTTTTCTGATGAGAGCAACTTTTGCATCTCATTTGGGAACCAAGGACCCAGAGTCTGGAGGAAGAATGGAGAGGCACACAATGCACGATGCTTGAAGTCCAGTGTGAAGTTTCCATAGTCTGTGTTGATTTGGGGAGCCATGTCATCTGCTGGTGTTGGTCCACTGTGCTTCATTAAGTCCAGGGTCAACGCAGCCGTCTACCAGGAGATTTTGGAGCACTTCATGCTTCCTTCCGCAGACGAGCTTTATGGGGATGCTGACTTCATTTTCCAGCAGGACTTGGCACCTGCCCACACTGCCAAAAGTACCAAAAGCTGGTTCAATGACCATGGGATTACTGTGCTTGATTGGCCAGCAAACTCGCCTGACCTGAACCCCATATAGAATCTATGGGGCATTGCCAAGAGAAAGATGAGGGACATGAGACCAAACAATGCAGCGGAGCTGAAGGCCGCTATTGAAGCATCCTGGTCTTCCATAACATCTCAGCAGTGCCACAGGCTGATAGCATCCATGCCATGCTGCATTGCGGCAGTCATTGCTGCAAAAGGGGCCCAAACCAAGTACTGAGTATATATGCATGCTTCTACTTTGTAGAGGTCCAATATTGTTCTATTTCCAATCCTTGTGTTATTGATGCCATGTAATATTCTAATTTTCTGAGATTGTGAATTTGGGGTTTTCATAAGCTGTACGCCATAATCATCACAATTATACCAAAGTAAGGCTTGACATATCTCGCTTTGCATGTAATGCGTCTATCTCATATATTGGTTTCACCTTTTGAGTTGCCATACTGACATAAATGAACATTTGCACGATATTCTAATTTTTCGAGTTTCACCTGTATATAGAGTATAATCCCAGGCTTTTCAACAATTCACACCAAATTCTCTGGCAGTAATACTGCTTCTTTTGTCTTTGGTCACAGTCGCTATCATGATCATACAAATAACTATATAAATAAGTTTCATAAATAAGAGTGATTGGGCTGATGTTCCTAGCTTCTTTTGCTTGCTTGAGTAGAATGACCTAGGCCGGTTCTCTAAATAAGTGTACTATAGAGCTTTAGCAGAAGGTTGTGTAGCAACACAGAAAACATGAATCTGAAAGGAAAATGGATTTAAAATGTCTGTTTTATATTCGTAGAAGACAGTGCATTAAATGGAATGGTAACTAACTTTAAAACAATGAAGGGAAATAGTGGTTTCATGCACTGTGTATTTAACTAATTTCCATTAAGTAAATGTTTTTTATTTTCTTCTCATGGCTGCTCTGAAAGAA
Organism: Liasis olivaceus; assembly: GCA_030867105.1. Lineage (NCBI taxonomy): Eukaryota > Metazoa > Chordata > Lepidosauria > Squamata > Pythonidae > Liasis > Liasis olivaceus. The sequence goes on from CM061349.1 coordinate 43,717,865, forward strand.
GTATGGAAAGATTCTCATTTTATAGTACTGTAATCAAATACTATAATTAATATTTAATATTATAATTAATATGATTAATAAAAATACAAATACAAATGCAGCAATATTGTTTACTTTATAATAAAAACAGTAATCCTATGTGGACATATCTTGTAGTAAGATCTGAATGAAGTATTACATTTATGTCTTTTATCAAAGTTATTGTCATGATCTTGTTACACTTTTTCATTGTTTTCTTTCAATACAGGAACGAATAACAGCGTTGGAAACAGTAAGTTGTTGTATTTTATTGGTCTACTTCTCATGTATTAAGTAAGATTTTTCTTCTTTTTGTTAAAATATAATATGTCTGGAATATTAAAATAATTTTCCAAACTGAATCAATTTCTAAAAGGTGGGGTTATGGCCAGTTTTGTGTATTTCTGTGTGTGTGTGTGTGTGTGTGCACGTGCACATGCATGTGTTTGAGTCAGTGTTGACTCCTGGTGACTGCCTGGAGTAGTCTCTGCAGTTTTCTTGGCAAGATTTTGGAAATGGCTCGCCACTGCCTCTTTCCTAGGGCTGAGAGAGAGGACTGGCCCAAGATCACCCAGCTGGCTTTGTGCCTAAAGCAGGACTAGAACTCATGGTCTTCCAGTTTCTAGCCTGGTGCCTTAACCATTACACCAAACTGCCTCTTGCCAGTTAGCTGTGATAAACCAAATAATATGTACAAAAGCACAGAACATCCACATGAGATCACTTAATATGGAAATAAGTTGGTAAAGTCATCCATACTTTAAAGGTCAATTAAAAGTATAAATTGTTTATACTTGAAAATGATGAGTGTGCTTAGGTTTTAATATTATTAACAATTAAATATATTTTCATTGGGAAACTGAAGATGTTGACCTAAATAATTACACTGATTGAGATATGAAAAGCTTTATTTGGACACCCATTTTTGGAGTTTGGCAATAGTAAATTACATTTTCCCTTCAAGACAGAGGTTCTTGAGTTCTTGCAGAAACAAGTGTGTCAACAATCTTGTTGTTACTTGTTATTCTGAGTCTTGTATGAGACAAATTAAGTATTGTTCACTTTTCTGACTTCCCGAACGCTGAATAAAGTGCATGTATGTGCATGTTTAATTCATAACAATACAGTTAGATTAGGCATTTTTTTAAAAAAAAATGAGCTTAGAATTATTGGCAGGTTTATTACTACAGTGCAGAGAAGACAGACTGAAATGGATCCAAATAATAAATTTCATTCACAAAATCTAGAAATAGAGATGCAGCCATATCCTTGATCATCTTAATAATATATGAACATATAGGGTAATACTTAAAGTTGCTAGAAATATAGGTAGATTTCTTTAATAAGGACCTTGGTTGATTGATTCTGTGTCATCAAGTTGTCTTCAACTCCTAGCAACCACATAGATTTTCTCCAAGACATTCTGTCCCTAACCTGTTTTTTCATGTCTCCCAACGGTGCACTCATCACTTCTGTAACTGAATCCATCCAACTTGCTGCTAGTCGTCCTCTTTTCTTTCCTTCTACCTTTCCCAGCATTGCAGCCTTTCCGGAGAACTGGGTCTATGCACAATATGTTCGAAGTAGGATAATTTGAGCCTGGTCATTTGTGCCTTGAGTGAGAACTCTGGGCTGAGTTGTTCAATGTTTGTTTTCTTGGCTGTCCACGGTATTGTCAGGAGTCTTCTCCAACTCCAAAGTTTAAAAAGCATCAATACTCTTCCTATCCTGCTTCTTCATAGTCCATCTTTTGCTTCCATAAAGTGTCACAGGGAATGCCATGGCTTGCACAGTTCTGATCTTTGTAAGTATAGACATATCACAGCATTTGAATATATTTTCCAAGGCCTTCATGGCTGTTCTACTGAGTGCTAATCTGTGGTGTATTTCTTGACTGCTGTTCCTTTACTGTGGGTGGTTGATCCTAAAAGACAGAAGCTATCCACCACTTTGATATCTTCATTGTCAATTCTAAGGCTGGTTGTTCTACCTGTTATCAGTAATTTGGTCATTTTTATATTTAATTTTAGTCCCATTTCTTCACTGTGCTCTTTGACTTTTAGTACTAGGGCTTGCAGATTGTAAAGGATTGATTTTCAGCTGCCAAGGTACTGTCCTCAGCATAGTGCAGGTTATTGATGTTTCTTCCTCCAATTTTAAAATCACACTAATATTCTTCCAATTCAGCTTCCCTTTATATATATTCAGCATATTGGTTGAGTAAATAAGAGGAGAGTATGCAGCCTTGTTGCACTCCTTTGCCAACATGGAGTCAGTCTGTTTCACCATGTTCTGTCCGGACTGTGGCCTCCTGACCTGTATATAAGTTTCTCATGGGGACAATGAGATGTTCTGGGATTCCCATTTTTCTGAGCACATTCCACAGCTTGACGTGATCAACACAATCAAAGGGTTTTCTATAATTGATGAAGCGCATACTGACTTATTTTTGTTATACTTTGGCTTTTTCAATTATCCAGTGTGAATCAGCAATGATGTCACATGTTCCTTTTAGCCTTTTCTAAGGCCAGCTTGAACATCTGGCATCTCTTTTTCCATGTAGGGCTCTACTCTGTGTTGGATGATCTTAAGCTTTATTTTGCTAGCTGTGAAATTAAGGATATTGTATGATAATTTGCACATTCTGTTAAGTCTCCTTTTTTGGTATTGGAATGTAGATTGACTTCTTCCAATCATTTGGCCACTGTGTAGTTCTCCAGATTTGCTGACAGAGCTTGGTTAGAACCTTGACTGATTTTTCTTCTGTTGCTTGCCATATTTCAGTGGGTATTCCATCAGTTCCTGTAACTTTCCAACTTGATAATGACTGGAGTGCTGATCTAACTTCATCTTCTAGTACTAGAGATTCTTCTAAGTAAGGAATATGTTCTAAAAATGCTTTGCATTTTCTTCCTGTTTGGTAGATGTCTTTCTTATTGGCTGCTTAACTATGTGGTCTCACTGTAACTGCGTTATATACAAAGTTATCCAGATTTGTACACTGCCTCCTGATGTTACATATGATATGAACATGTTTTATAAATAGCAGAGAACTAAAGCCTTATGCAACTCTTTAACTGGTACAGATGCTGTCAGTTTCCTTCCAGGTATGAAAAGAATCTGTGATTTTTTGTAAACAGCATAGGGATATTTTTAAAGAAATTATTTTAGTTTCTCTATCTCAGAATTAGGAACTCTGAAATACATATGTACAGTAGTGTGATCCCTAGGTAGGAGAATAGTTATTTTAGGAGTGGGATGTAAATAGTATATAATGTTGTTATTTTAAAGAATAGCTTATTTTCAGTCTTTGCAACTGTTTCTAAAACCATTATGTCCATATGTAAGTCAGTCTGTGTGTGTGTGTGTGTGTGTACTGTCTCTGTGTGTGTATTCATTCAGATATGCATACATAGCAGTCAGAAGTATTGCAATGCAAAAGGCACCAAATACATTGCATCTTGCATAGTATTTTAAGAACTCTCCCAGCAAATAGATGTTTAAACATTTTATTCCTAAATAAATTAAATTAAAATGTTTCTTATACTTAGATTTTTCCCCTTCTCAAAGTGCACTGAATCTGCAGAATAAAATATTAGGACACTAACATTTTTATTAGATGTTATCTCCCCTTTTTCATGTTCTATTTAGAACTTGTAAAACTGCAATAATACCTCTGCTTTGTATGCAGTTTTTTCTATTACAAAAGAATCCAGCGGGTTCTCCATATGCACAGAATACTGTTCAGAACCCTCCAGAGTTTACGTATTTGGGACAGGACCGCCTTCTCTCTCATGGTTCCCCCTTTTTTCCCCTCAATGCTATAGCTATAGCATACTGCAGTCTTCACCCCAGAATATATCTTCCCATTAGGAATGCATGGCTGTAGCTGCCACAGCTGGAGCAATCACATTCCTTAAAGCAGTGGCATGTTTTTTCAGCCTTATGTTGAAGACTTAAAAAAAAAAAAATGGACTGCTTTAATGCTGCACTCGTGAAGGGTCTAAAGTGTTTCCTCCGAATCATTTTTGAAGCATGCACATCTCTACAGTGTATTAAACATGACAATATAATAGGAAAAAAGGATTACATGAATTTAAATATATAATAAAGCAGAACAAATATTACAACTTAAATAAAAGTAAAATGAGAGAGAGAGAGAATGTGAGTGAGTGAGTGAGTGCGAGTGAGTCTGGCCCTGTATTTGATCTTCTGTCATTAAAGTACCTCCAGCATTCTATCATTCTAAATTTCCTAGCCATTCTAAATGTTATATCATTTTAGTATCAGCTACAAATCTAATGTATTCACTCAGGAAGCCAAAGATCTTCTAGTATCCACCAGAGCCAAAAAAAAGGGAAAAACAAACAAACAAACAAACAAACCAGAAGGCAGACAGGAGAAAAAAATGGAAAGAGAAAGAGAAAGCTAGGTATTGTGATCAGAAGTGATCAGATGTTTAAATCAATTTGGAGCTAGCTGTAAAAGTGGACATTTCTAGTCTCACTGTATATCCAAAATCTTGCTGTGGAAAGTTTAGCATTGTTTTTTCACAATCTTTTTACTGTTTTATCAATATATTCTCTTTTAGGCATTTTTTTCTAATAATTCACCTGGGTCTACATCATGAATGTTTCTTATCTTCTTACCAAAATATTCTTATTATCAGTAAATACTCTGGTCACTAACTTGTTGCCTCAGGAGATAGACATCATTACCACAAGCAGTCCTTCCTTAACTGAAGGTTACACAGAACCTTGACTTTTCAGTCATTTGTCCATTATGGGCACCCTAGATCTTACAGAATCCTTGGGCCTGGTGAGAAAAGGAAATAACATTTATTTACACATGAAAAAGAAGCCAGACTGGTAACATCATTAAAATCTGTTTTATCACATTCAAAGATGACTGTTGATTGACAATTGCTACTTTGGTGTGCAGTTCTTTTCATTCTTCAGATTCCAAGTTTATTTTATTTTATATTTATTTTAAAATTTTCTAAAAGTAATGTTTATTTTGTTTAACTATTTTGCTTAAGGCTAATCCGTACATCTTTTTATATGATAGTACTCAATTCACATTTTAATACACATACCAAGTTCTACCATTACTCTCTCAGCTCTCATACACTCTTAGACATAATAAAACTTGGTTTTATATTTTCTAGGCACTTTCTGGCATTGAACTATTTTTCTTAGTTTTCTAGGGTTTCTTCGTATAAGTTTATTTTTCATTCTGTGTTCTTACTCTTTGCGATCAGCTCTCCATTTCATTTGGAAGTTGCTTTTTAAAGCAGTCTCAACTCTCTTGAGTGGAGTTCCCTCTCTGCATCCTACATGGCAAAGAATATACTGAATTAGTATATTGTTGTGGACATGCATGATCAGGTGATTTTATGAATGTGGTTCTAATCTCTAATTAAAGAACTGGAGTCCAGCAAATGGAATTTCAGTTTGTCAAATTTGTGTTCCTATAATTTATAAAATTTATGAACATATTTCTTTTCAGTTGCTTTTGCTTTTCCTCCTCTAAATCCTTTCCAGTTCACTGTGCCATTTGTTGTTTATTTTCTGGCTTTGTCTCATCCGTAGCCATCTTTACCATTATGAAGCTAGTTTTATTCCGCTCTTGCAATTTGTGATCCATTTTTTTCATCGTTACTATTTTTTTTTCCTGGAAATAATTATAATTTTTCCATGCTTGCATGTCTATGTGTATATTCCTTAAAGTGGATTACCTATTGAACAAAATGTAAGTTCATCAATTTATAATTTAATTAAAAATTCTCATTTAATTATCTATGCATGTCATGTTATTAACTAAAGTTCTCTTGATTAAATCAACATTCTCTGTATTATCTGTTTTCTTTCAAATACTCATATTAAGCCTTTTGGTCAAAATAATGAACAGAAACAAACACAGTAAAACAAAAAAGAAAGACATTTTTAAAAATGCATGCCCAAAAAATTGCTATAAAGACCCATTTTCCCCTTAAACTTACTCAGATGTTTATCTGTTGTGAGGAAAACTCCATGCCAAATGGCCATTCAAATCTGAACAAAGGTAAAACATATTTAAAAGAATAGAATAAATTGTTATTCCTGGAGCTCAAAGTTCCAGTTTTTTAGATTTTAGGTTTGTCCCTCTACTAAAAACAAAACTGCCTAGTCTAGGCAGGATAAATCACAGTAAACTGTTTCTTATCTTTGTTTCCAACATAGTCTCAGGGTCTTATTTTGGGTCAAATCTCATCATATAGCTTTTCTTTTAGAGTTTGTCTCTTTAAGTCATTTCTCACCAAACACATAGACAATTCAATATTGGACAGTATAGCAATACAATTTTTTAGCTGTAATATCCAATAGCAGTTCCTTAGTATGCCATTTAATGTGAATATTCCCTGATTTTTTTTCCCCTTTCCTCTGAAGTTCTTTAATGGAACTAAGAATACAGTAGATGCTTTAGCAATTCTTGAGGTTCATTTCATGAAAAATTCCCTTAATTGTTATATCTGCCCTTATGGAAAAGATCAGATCTGTAGAATATTACATTATTTGTTTTCCCATCCTATTTCTATAATTTAGCATACCATATATTTTAATCCCAATTTGAGAAAAGAAAAATGAGTGAGTTGATATGCAGAAAAAAATGGATATACTCTTGCATTTCTTCCAAATTGCTGGTATTTAGGTAATAACTTTGTGAAGGAAATTTTGCTGTTCTCTTTTTGTTCTACTGTATATTGGCAGAAACTTTTAAACAATTGTTTTGAACCTGAGTATTGGCACTTTTTGTCACTCTGATGTTATATTTGATGTATAACCACAGTTAGTTTGAAAGATATCTTTCTTGGATCGCCTTTAACATTACAGCTCCTAGCCAAGTTATAAGTAACTGTCTGTTGCTGTCACTGTAAATTATGGGCATGCTTCCTTATCTTTTGGTTTACACCTAAGGGATTACTTAGCTGCTCCCCAAAACTTTTCCAATTTTTTTAAAAATACCCATGGTCTACAAATGTCAGTTTATATTCTTCATCATTTCTGCATATTACACCTCTGGATTGTGCACCTGTGCTGAAGCTTTCTGTAGGTGAGAAGTTTGGGGTGACAAATACACCTCGACTACATATGTTCCCAGTTGATCTTCCCACACTATCCTCAGTTCCTTTTCAGCCACTACAGCAAATTTTCCAAGTTTTCGATTAAGCACAAAGAATATTTATATTTAATTTTATTTTCATTTTTCTCTTTAATAGGAGGATAAAAAACAAACAACAGAGAAAGACTGGAGGAATTATTGGTGTGACAAGATGCAGGCATTGAACGTAAAGCTTTTCCCCACCTTATCTAAGTGCTATTTTGCAAATGTGCTTGTCATTTCAAATTACTACCTGTTGATGGTTACTTGCTCTACTGTCTGTTCGGGCAAGAGGAACAAAATTGATTCTCAAACCCGTTGCCAGACATGCATGAATTGATTTTCCTGTGTGTAGATATTCCTTTGGAAATAAGCACTGAAGGGAACTAGACCCTCTAATTTCTTAGCAATTGCCTTCAGTCTCAACATGCTTTAGATCTTCTCCAATTTTGGCCTAGCTCTGTTACAGTACTAATGCAGTTTCTTGCAGTGGCTTTCCAAATCAGTTCCGCTGTCCTTCCCTTCAAAAAAGACTAGTCTGCCTGTCCCAGGATGTTCTGTATAGTTTATTCCTTCTTGGGCCAAAGGAAGAAACCTCCCTCTCATCTGAGCTTCAGATGAAAGGAGAGAATTTCTAAAAAACTATTAGGACCAATAAATCTGAGGTAATCTCTGTGATCTGTACAGCAGAAGACACAGTATTCTGATACTGGCACTCCTTTCATTACTGGCATTGCCAGTTCTAAGGATGGCAGATTGACAAGGTTGCATCATTCATGTGAAATATGCACCTACATGTTTAGCATAATATATGGGAACCAACAACCCACACTTCATTGAAAGCAATCCAGTCATCAGTCCAGGGATTCTTATAGGTGTGATCAGTAATATGTCCACAGAGTCCTTATTCTTTTATGTCTCAGATCTTCAGGAATGATGTACAGTGTTGAGCATCAGTATCATTTCTCCAGGCTTCCATTATGGACTAGGGAATGGTTCCCTACCACCTGAAGGGAGGTAGGAGACTGGTTCCAGATTAATGAATGCTGTAGATGTTATGGTGTATACCACAGATGGGACTTCTGGTGTTTAATATCAATATCCTTCTCTCCTTTTGCCTCAGTGTATTTCTATCAGTGAGAGGAACTGTTTTGCACTATCTTCAAAATCAGTTCATATCGTAATCCACTGTACTACTATATAGCCTGTTATAACTTTTCTGGCTCCTTCTGGCTTTTTTGATCTGCCGCTGGAGTGCCAATTGTGCTACATAGTACTGGCATCACATGTAACGCCACAGGCCAATACCAAGACAGTTATTAACACAGACATGCAGTCCATCCATAAGGATTAGTCACTGGAATCAGAAGAACCTGTCTCAGAATCCTTTGATGTTTTTTCTTCTTCTTCAGATTGGAGATCAGTTAGGGTTACCTTCCAACAAAGCCCATGCAGAACAGCTGCTTCATATGCCTAAAGCAGTTGGTCTACAGGTTCAACAGTCTCCTTTTCTCATTGATAAACCTTTCAGTTTCTTCACTCAGAAGCCTGTACTTCAGTGGTGCTTCCTACCTGACAATGGATTCATGGGAAATTGGCAAGGGATTCATTGAAGAAACTAGACTCTATGCTTCCCACTTCAAAGTAGACAAGATGTTGTATAAATTTCAAGAAAGTAACTTTGTTTCAGTATTCAGCATTAAATTAGCATGGTATAGGTAGTCCCCAGTTTAAGAATAAGTTCTGTTCCCAAGGTCTGTCCTTAAGTCAAATCCATATGTAAGCTGGAACAGTATTATTGTATAATACTGTGTAAGTAGTATTGTGTAATTAACTTGAACCATTGTGTATTTAACTTGAATCATTGTATATTTAACTCAAATTTTGCTACAATAGGCTCTGTTCTTAACTGTGGGTCATCTGTAAACCAGGCATTCTTAACCCAGGGACTACCTGTATAAGGAAAATCTAATGCATAGTTCCATACAGTTCCATACAGATAAAGAGGGCTGTAAATGAGATGTAATGAGATGCCATTCCTATTCAGCATCTGTATTTCTGTTTCATATTACAAATCACCAAGTATGTCTCAGCTCTTAACATATCTTTTGGAAAAAGATGGCCATATCTCCTTTTTCCCACATCTGTCAGAGCATTACGCAGATTTAACTTCTTTGCTGAGACTTCTCAGTTCTCCAAACAGCATATTAATACTTTTTAGCATAATTATATCTTCACTGCTTTTGCTGGGGTGATTGCCCTTTGATGCCCCGCCTGTTTCTACCAGTAGAGATCTGCAGTTTAATGGCAAGGGCATTTTCAGTCAGTGGGCACAAAACATTATAGAATGGAAGCAGAAAATGAAACACACAAGTCTTCACATAGATATAAGCCTTGATAATCAACAATACTCCTAGTCCTGATTTCAGTGGCTTCGGCTCAAACCAACTGTCATATGGCAAGTAGAGTGCAATGATCCAGCTACAATCTAGGGGTTGTTCCATGGGTCATCCTTCTCTGGTCTCCATCTTGCAAGTCATCTTTAGGCATAGGAATCCATGCTATAGGCTCATGATCCATGATGATAATATCCATAGGTATTCATTAGAATTCTGGACTCTACCACTTCTAGGCATCTATCATGTTTCCCAACTTACAAAACCATTACTAAAGGTAGTTGCAGCTTTACTTTTCAAAGGAGTAATTGAATTCGTTCCTCCATCCATGTTCACATTCATTTTTTTATTAGAATTTTCTCATTCGAAAAATCAGTAGAGGAATGTAGCCAATTTTGGACTCCTGCAGCCTCAATTAGGAGAGCCAAGCCCCAAAATTCTAGATGGCCACATTTAAGAATATCACTGCTCCATAAAATAATTGGGTTTGCCTCAATAGATTCCAGAGGTGTCAACTGCCACATATTAATTCAACTACACAGGAGGTGCCTTCACTTTCCACTGGACAATACATCTTACCAATCTTCTTGCATTTAGTTCTGTCAACCTTTCTAAGAGTGCTTACCAAGTGCACAGTGATAATCATTGCACATCTTCGTTAGACATCGTAGGAGGAGAGCCATGTTAGTCTCTGGTAGCCAAAAATCAGAAGGAATCTAGTAGCACCTTTTCAGACTTACACTTTCTATGTAAAGGCACAAATGCTTATTGCCTTTTAATAAAATTTGTTAGTCTGAAAAGGTGCTACCAGACTCTTGAAATTTATCTGTTAGGCATCTACATTGACATGGCTCTTGGCGGCATTGTTGAGATATTGCTGTTAAAGTCACTTTCAGAATATTCTCCATCTCTAAGCAATCTTAGATTGATAGAGAGCCAGAACAGTTTTTCTCTGATACCTTCTTGGATTGTGCTGTACATAGGAGCCCAGCTAGACTTGGTAGCAACAAGAGATTTCCTTCTTTGTTACAGGGTGCTTGTCCATTCACAAAGGATTCTTAGTGTCTTGTTTATGGGCTGGGGCTCACACTATATAAAAGCTGTTTGGTCTCATGGGAGCAACCATGGCAGGAGTTCCATATGCCAGCATTCAAGTGCTGTCCTCCAGGGTTGGTATTTTGGTAATTCATTTGTTCTTTCTTGGCATGGACTTGTAAAGCTTGCAACTATATCTCTTGATATGGGTCTTCCAGTCTCTTATTGGATAGATAGTGCTCACAACTTGAATTGGGATTGCACTCTACTTCTACCATTTCTTTAATGCATTATCATCACTGAGACATATTGGAATAAATTGGGAAACATTATAGATAACTCACTGTCCGGAGGCAGTGGATTGCTATGAGTCTGTCATAAGGTTTGGCATCTGATGTGGGTTTGGCGTCTGTCATGTCAGTCATATATCTTCTGATATGTACAATTTTATCAAGAGAAGGTGGTTTTATGATCTGGTCTTATCTTCCTTTCAAAGAGTATTTCTGAATTCCACTTTAGTTCTTACACTTTTCACCTCCCCATCCTCAGGTATGGAACACTCCTCTCACACTTGGGATGCCCACAGGAATTTGGTATTCTGTATTGCACAAACTCATTTTGCAGCTCATACATACATTTATGTATTAAGAGGTCTTGAGGAAGAGTCATTCAGCTTTTGCTTAATCCAAGTGAATTAAGTCATTATTGCCTCTCTCTCAACAGCAGCAGCTACTATGCATAGGCATTCTATGCATGCTGTCTCTACTTCAGCAGCCTCTCTCTTGGGTAGCAACTTGATTCTGTCCCCAGATATTTATAAGGTATTATATATAGGATTTTCAGGCCAAAGAAGATATTTCTTTAGTGGTGCAATGTTGTCTTTCATATTAGCCTGACAGGACACTTACCTACTGCTCTCAAATATACTTGCTATTTACCCATATATGTGGTACACACTATGATGATGAACATGTGATTACTAGTAGCTGTGGATCTTTGCATGATCACAATCAGCCCTCTTTCCCATCCTCAGGTTCCTGCTTTGGTAGTTATCCTGGTTCCTAAATTATCCTGATTCTTTAGTCCAAAAGAAACTGAGAAGAGAGTAGGAGTGTTACCAAAGCATGCAAAGTTAAAGGCATATATGTCATCCTGAACCTCAGCTATAGAAGACTCCTAATAGGGCTTCAGCATACTGTGGATATTGAATCTGTATCTCTGAATACATGTGTTATCACTCAGAGCACCTCCATTACTGGTAAACAACCTGTTCTTACCCAGCTTAGGAAGGCCTTGTAGGAGAAACTGCAAACTTTTTGTTTCCCTAGTCTGGGTATGGGTGTTTGAGTTTGTGTTTATCACTGTAGCTTCAAGACTAAAAATAAAAAGTAACATCTTACTTTGATTTAGATCTGTCCTGAGAGACAACCTAGAGCTGCCTATCATTGCAAATGCATCAATATAAGAAGGATTAACTGTTCACATGCTCTTTAAACATCCAGGGGTTTATATGAAGTAATGGAAAATAAGTACCTTGTTTTATCATTCTCTCTGAGAACATAGAACACCTCTTAGAGTGTAAATAAGCTTTTATATTAGGAAAATGAGATTAATAGCAGTCACTGCATGATGGAAGGGTGCACTTTTAACTAAATGTTGCTTCTGTTGGTCCAACTGGAATTGGTTGACCCTTATCAGCTTTATCTTTGTCCTTTGCTCCCTGTTAAATAACAAGCAGACAGGCATGATTGTTCTCTTCTGGATTAGTTGTAGTGTATGCATTATAGCACATAGTTTACAGTTTCTGGGCAATAATTAGCAGTACTTAATTGCTCACTATGTCAGGTGTTCTCACCAACCTTTTTAGCATTTTGTTCTGCATGACTAAACCTCTTTCTTTTAATAGAGAAAAACGCCATCATTAATAATATTACTATGGTACGTGAATCTAATTTAGGAGATTATTGTATGGGTCAGTAAATTATTGTTGTTTTTCTATAGGTCAGCTGAAATTACATTTTTTCCCATTCCTTGGTTTTCAGGCTTTTGTTTGCCTGTCCTTCCACCCCCACTCTACCCATCTTCATAGCCAGCTAAACTATTGTAGTGTAGTTTATGTTGTCTTCTTGCCTGTCATAACAAGAACAAAAAATCTATTCCTGCAACCATGCTCATGAATCACACTAAAGTTTTTCAGATGCTTTCTAAATGAAATGAATATTAACCTGGCAGCTATTTTCCACCCAGATCACAATGCTGATACTTAGCCATTGGCACTGGTGTAGCAAGCCTGAAGACAAGCCTTTAGTTGTTTGGACTGCAATGAAACAGACGTTCTCCTCTGGAAGCACATTTAAAATTTTAGACACATGAAACAGAAAATTCTAAGTTGTGTACTATACTCAATGTCTTTGACAACTTGGAAAACTGTGAATTGTGTAGACAAGCTCATGAACACCCATTGCTCATTTAGTGTAGAACAAACATAAGTCAGCACTCAGACACAGAGTAATATTACATGACTGTTTTTGGAGAAAATAAAGTATAAATCAAATTCAAATTTTAATGGATTTCATTTCTTGTCATCTGTGTATGTATGTGATGAAGGTAAAAGAAAAACATTTAAAAAGGAGTGGTTCTTCGGAAATCATGTGCTCTGCAGTTCCTTTAAAGTGGCAGAATGTCCCTGAAACATATTGCTCCTTAAGGTGACTGCTGAGCATTTCAGTCCCTTGTTCTGTTTCACACCGTTAACTTTTCTGTGGCTGAAGGCTGCAGAGGAAGACCTGCTGAGAATCTGCTGTCTCTTTCAGATATCTCTCAACCTTTTCCAGCCCTTACAAAGACCAGGGCCACAAATGACTCTGGGAAGAAGTAGCAAACCATACATCTCATCATAAATTAATGGAGTGGAAAATCAAGGCTTTGATGAACATAAGGCCACTATAAATGAAGCATACAATATAAATGAGTGCACTTCTTTGTGGGAGAGATGCAGAAGTGAGCAATTTAATGAGGAACAGACATTGATAGACACCTCCAAGCAATTTTTTAGCTTGCAAAAAACAAGGTAGAGAAGCGTCCTCTAAGAAAGCTCTTCCTTGAATATTTTAAAATACAGCTAAGGGTATTTTGCAAGGTGTAGTTTTAATAAATATATGATAAAATGCCTGGAATTTTATAGGGAATATGTATTCATTAGGTTTTGTTGATCAATTCTTCTTATGCTAATGGTATAAAGATCCAAGTGTGAAGCCTAAATATTTTTATCTAATCTTTAGCTTTTGTTTTGCTAAAAAGCACATTATTTTACCTGCAGTGGAATAATGAGTTCTGTAGTGATTCTTTTTTTAGGTTGTTGTTTGTTTTCAGTGCACTTTTTAGTATGATTATCAATCAAAACACTTTTGAAAGTAGTAAATGTGAGATATAACCATTTTCCTCTGAATGTTCTGGTTCTTTTTAAGTTACTGTTGTTATCCATCATTTTCTGTGCATGTAAATTAATTTGATAGTAGCATAAGGATTTGGGGGGGGGGGGGGTCCAGCTAATATGTAGGCCAATTTCAGTGAATCACTGTAAGTTCTTCAAAGAAATTTACCTCTGTTCACTGCCAGAATTATAATTACTATAACTGACTCCACTTTGCGTGTTTATGAATCTAACTTACCCTCTTTAGCATTATGAGCTTCAATTTTTTTTTTTTTGGTAAAAATGATCCCAGTGTTTAGAATCAAATATATAGAATATATCAATTATCCTGGAGCATTTATTTCCACTCAAAAAGAGCAGAGAGGCCCAGACCTTTAACTTTTTTTGTGTTTTAGAGCTACTGTCAATTTTTCCCTGCACACCTGGCTCTTTACCACAACTCAGGTAACACACACAAAGCTCATATAAATCCTGGCAAAAGGGAAGGCAAACATGAATTCAGAATCAATAGCCATAAGCAGCTGCCATCCTTTGATGGGAATGAAGTTATTGACCCTTTTGTTCTATTCAAATATTTTGTTTATTCTACTTCAAACGTTTGGACCCTTTTTAATCTTTTAGTTTCAATTATCTATCCTGAATATGTTAACTAGGACGATTATAAAGCACATCACTATTACAATAGATCCAATATCAGCATTTGTCCTGTTTCAGGGGTAGCTAGTTTATGGTGTAACAAAGTTATTAATAAAGTCAATAATGCCAGACTTCAACAACTCATGGACAAAAGAAAATCCAAATCCAAATTTACTTCTCAGGCCCTTCTCCAGGGGCTTCTACTCAATGAAATAAAGTTGGTGGCTATCAGAGGGCATCTGCAAAGCCATTTTATGTCATTCCTGAATACGTCCCTTAAAATATATCCCTTTTTCCACATCATTGTCTGACTTTGGCAATTTAGCTGTAGTAGAAACAACATCTGCAAATGCAATTTAGAATCACAGAATCAGAAAATGTAAGGTTTGAAAGGTACCTTGGTGATCTAGACCAGTGTTTCTCAATCTCGGCAACTTTAAGACATGTGGATTTCAACTCCCAGTATTCCCCAGCCAGCATGTTTTTTCTCTCAAGCCCTTTACCATCTAGGTTGCTGTCCTCTGGAGATGTGCCCAGAACTGGTGCAATAGTCCAGGTGTGATCTAACCAATGAAAAATAGAGTGGAATGATGACTTATCTTGAGTCTGACACTATATGTATGCTGATACAACCTAGGGGTCGTTGTTGTTATTGTTTTGTAAGCTATATCACACTGCTGGCTCATATTCAGTGTATGATCCACCAAAACACCCTGATCCTTTTTACATATACTGTTACTCTGTAGGGGTGCCCCCACCTAATCCTATATACATCTTTCACTTTTCCTAAACAAATGTAAAACTTTGCATTTGTCCCTGTTGAAATGCACCTTGCTGGTTTATGCCCATTGTTGCAGCTTTTCCTCTAAGGTTTCTCTAAAGTTTTTGCTATTTCCTTCCCCACCATCTTTGTGTCAACTAGCTTGATAATCATATTTTCTAACCCTCATCCAAGTCATGTTGAACAGCATAATGCCTAAGTATGCCATTCAACACTTCCTTCCAACTTGTTATGGAGCTATTGATGTACACTTGTTGGGAATTCAGTGTTTATGTATTTATTTGATTTGTAGCCCACCTTTCATCCAGAAGCTCAAAGCAGCATACATACTTCTCTCTCTTTCTGCTTCTCCCCAGAAGAACCCTGTAAGGTAGCTTGAACTGAGACAGAGTGATTGGTTACCCAGTGAGCTTCCATGGCTCAGGCTGGACTTAAACTTGGGTTTCTCCACTCCTAGTTCAATACCTTCACCAGAATACCACACTGGCTTCTCCACTAGGATTTCATGTGAGACTTTGTTGAATGCATTGCACCAGATCCCTTCCCTTAAATGTTGCCATCTTGTGGGACCTAGGAAGTGTGCCTTTTGTGTTCCAGTCCCTGCCCTAAAGAACATCCTCCCCCTTTAGATCCAGCAGGGCCCCTATCCTTTTAACCTTCCAGAAAGCTGAGGTGTGAGGAGAACATTGTGGGCTGCATTGAGGAAGTTCATTTGTGGCACTAGGCATTTCTGTTCTTGGTTTTATTGTTCTTGGTTTTTATTGTTTGTATAAATTGTTTTATTCTTTGGTTGTGAGTCACCCAGAGTTTGGTTTTAAGACAGGTGACTATACAAACGTTTTAAATAAATAAATCTGTTTATCCAACCAGATCAAATAGGGTCAACTCTCTCCAGGTCCCCATCTCTACAGGGTTGTCACCTGACAGGGCCTTGAAAGTAGAAGTTTTCTGTAGTTGCCCCACTCTTGGGAACTCTCTGCCAGTGAAGATTCCATCAACTTTGTCCCTCTTGTGCTTTAGAAAAATTGAAAAGACCTACCTGTTTAATTTTGCATAGGTGTGTTGTAATGTGATGGAACGGAATTATGGAGGCCAGACTTAGGGAGGAAAACATGTTCTTTCATCTCCTGAGGAGCAGGGGAGAGATAAGAGGATGAGGCTGGCACCTCCCTGAGGAATTCACTATGTTGTGACTGGCGTTACTTGGGAGCTGGGTTTCAGTCTCGGAAGATTCTTGCTGGAGATTGTAGCTAATAAACATTGCTGGACTGAATTTACATGGTCTCCTGGAGTTCCTTGGGCTAGGCCTGACATCAATCTTCCCAGACTCAAACCCAGCTCCCAAGTAATGCCAGTCACAACATAGTGAATTCCTCAGGGAGGTGCCAGCCTCATCCTCTTATCTCTCCTCAGCTCCTCAGGAGATGAAAGAACATGTTTTCCTCCCTGAGTCTGGCCTCCATAATTCCATTCCATCACATGTAATGAAGGTGGGGTTCAGAGGTGGATGGTGTTTGCATTTTTTAATTTTTTAAAAATATTTTTACATGTATTGGGGGTTGGGAGCCATTGTTTTATATGTTATCATTGTGAGTTCCTAGAGCCTTTGGGAATGTCCAGCAAGCAAGATAGACAGACAGACATGCCTTCAAACTAACTGCTAGGTAATCTGTTCCAGTTTTGTCTGGCAAGCTGACTGTTCTGTATTTGCCCTGATCTTTTTTCTTCCCATTTTAGAATCCAGGAACATCATTTAGCATTCTCTGGTCCTCTGGCATTATCCCCATCCAGCATGATTTTTCAAAGATCACAGAGAGAGGCTCTGAGATAATACCCACAACCTCCTTCAAGACTCTCAGATGTAATTGGTCTGGTCCTGAAGACTTAAATTTATTTATGTTCTCTATGTGCTTCCTAACCATCTCTTGAGGACAGGCAGTTTTGCCTGGGAAGGAAGTCTCACCCCATCTCTCCTGAGCTCTGAATTGAGATGTTGAAATGCTATATTATCCTTACAACAGTTTTTCTAATTGAGTAGTGGGGTGGCTTTTCGATTGTCCCTCCAAGTGACTACTCACATTTTTTTTTAAAAGTTCTGTAAAGGAAGCATTTGTCAACCCACAAGGAGTTCTCAGCTTTTGGATGATGTTGGTGTAGAGGATAATTGCAGGGTGTTTTGAAAATGATTCTGAATCTTTGGGGGATGAATATAACAATTGTATAATAGGACATAGAAATGGGGCTTTTTATTGATAGTGCCCCATCTGTGGAATGCCTTCTCCAGAGAGACCTACATGGTGCCTACTGTATATTATTATATATTCAGTACCAGGTGATGTCCTTCTTAATTTCCATGGCATTTTAAGAACCATTTTGTTGTTTCAGGGTGTTAATATTTTGTTGCTATATATTGTGATTTGATGCTACTTTTATTGCCATTATTACTGTGCTTTTGATCTTTATCTTATGTGTTGTTGGGTTTTACACAGCTTTTATATATATATATATATATATATATATATATATATATATATATATATACACACACATACATACACATACATACACATACACACACACACACACACACACATACTATATCTATTCTATATCTATATATTTGTTTTTAATATATTTTTATGTTATAACTGATCATATACCATTTGTAGGATTGTTATTAGATGGTATTAAATTAACAAGCTCAAATAAAGCTTTGAGGCATCAAATACGAATTTATTGTCCAAAAGCAAAATCTAATATAAAGTCAAATTTTCAGTACATTAAAAAGTGCCAGAGCTACACTAAAGTTAAAATCTAGAGACCAGCATGGTTGTTCTGAACTGAGAGCTTATAAGTCAGAGATTTGGGGATCATATCTTCACTACAATGGCCAATGATTTGAATATTCAGAAGGAATTTCTCCTTGGGAATAGGGTCCTTTGTGTACGTAATCCTTGACCTGCAAAGACCTTATTCTTTAATAGTGTGCCATATCTTTGAGCTTGAATCTACAATGACCTGTGTTCCCTAGGTTTGGTGGAGCTTTAGCCTCTCCTCTGTACTCAGTGAAGGGCCCTCTGCCTTGTGTTGGATTGAGCCTGCGGATGGCTCTTCTGGGCTTCCAGCCTCCAGTGGTTTAGAATTGTGCAACAGGTTCAAAGAAGCCATGGCATACTGTGGGTGGCCACTTCAGTTGAGTTACATTGCGGGATATATCAAAGAAAATAAATGTAATAAACATGAAAGATGAAGAGGAAAAAGCCTTTGACATAATGTGTTCTGGTCTGTGTTGTATTTGTATTTATTATAAATAAATAAGAGTAATTGAAGCCTATTTATAATGAGTGCAATGTTCTTGTGAGTGTTCCTAGTCTATCAGATAATAATTTTAATCACTATCAGAGTGTCTAAATATTGTGCCCCCAAATTGATGTGAAGTGTGCAGTTTCCACACTGAGGAAAGTGTGTCCAAAACCAGCCCCTTTATGCTCAATTTTAGTCTAATTATGCAATTCATGTTCATTCTCAACCTTTGCAAGAGTATTTATTGTTCTACCATCTTATGAATGTTAACAGTAATATCACATGTGTAGCCCCATCATGTATACAGCCCTTTGAATACTTCTCAATGTTTTTCAGAGTACTCAGTTGGCCTTAGAACATCTGGAATCTGTTCCTGAGAAACTGAATCTTGAAGATTTCAGAGATTTGGGGGTAAGAATATAATGTGATCTCTTTCATTTGAAAAATATTTAACAGCATTCTACACAATAGGGTAAAGTATTATGCTTAAGGCATGATATCTAAAACATAATTATATTATAGCCCTATATTTGGGTGTTCACATATTAGCATGACCCTGAATAGATTTGTTCTGTAGCAAATTCCTTTCTTTACCATTCCTTTATCCTGATTAAAAAGATATTTCCCAAGTAGAGTCCTTCCATCCTGATTTGAGTACCACATTGTAATGCCTCATAACAATATGGTGTTTTTAAGGTTTAATAAATTTAAAATCTGAAAATATTTATCACTCTGCCACAGTTTTTAATCTATTCACAGTATTTCAGTAACCTTTTAAAAATTAGTATAATTTAGCTGTGTGAAAACTATTTGAAAAGTGGTAAATTTTGTTTGATTTATTAAGATGTAATGCCATTCAGTCCTCAAGCCATGCTTCCCACATGATGACACCTTGGATGTCTGTAGTCTCATAACTAGTATTACTTCTTCATCAGGCAACTGACAGCAAAATCAATAGGAAAGCAGTTGGAATGTCATGTTTGTTCATTAGGCTGAATAAAACTGGTATTGCGTGATGGGGATTAAATTCATGTCAGATGTTTAAAATGCAGACTGAATATGTATGAATGTACTTATTTGTTTATTTACTAAGGCTTATTCTAATCTAAAACAACTCTGAGTGGCTTATACTCTGCCTGATATATAATCTAGGTTGAAATACAATATGAATAAGAACACCCCCCATGAAAAAAAACCATAATAACACCAGAGAAACCAGAGAGTAATCTGATCATGACAAGAGACTGGTGTTAATGTTCCCCCCCTCAGATCATGACACATCTACCCTGAGACAAAAAAACAGACTCAGTTGTGGTCTTCCATGAATTGGACTTGTGATATCCTGGGACAACTCCATGGTTGCACTGGTGATCATGAACTCACAAGGTGCATCCAGTCACCTCCCTAGGGAAGGTATGATAAAGCCTCCTGGCATCATAAGCCTGGAAAAATCCAATGCTGTTGCAGTGGTAAGGTCTAGAAGTTCAGACAGGTATGCAGCTATGCAGCAGGGAGAGCAGTACAGTAGTAGTCCCAGCTTGTCTCTGGAGCCCAACCTCAGAAATAAGCCCTGATATCCAGTTATGTGTGAAACAATGTCCCTTGTGACCTGCAAAGCCTCCTGAATGGCAACTGCCATCCCTCCGCCCCTTCTCTAGGCATATACATCCATGAAATATGAATGGGCGCGTTTTTGAGAGGAAAGCACTCACCATCTCACCTATCTAGGTCTTGGTAATACAAACCAAGTCACTCTGTCATGATTAAGTCATGGATGAAAATTCATTACAGATATACCAGGTATTCAAAAGTAGTAGCTGGAGCCCAAAACTCCCAAAGGCCCAGCCACGTGGCTCCTGAGACAAAGCCAGGAGGCTAGAAGTGAGGATTGGCTTCAGATCTCCAATGTCCATTTCCTTAGAGTTGCCTGCCCCCCACCATATATTTGTTGTCTACTGTCAGGCCTAGCCCAGGGAACTCCAGGAGACCATGTAGATTCAGTTCAGAATGTTTATTAGCTACAACCTCTAGCAAGAATCTTCCCAGACTGAAACCTCAGTTCCCAAAGTTAGCCAGTCATAACAGTGTGAATTCCTCAGGGAGGTGCCAGCCTCATCCTCTTATCTCTTCCTCGCCCCTCAGGAGATGAAAGAGCATGTTTTCCTCCCTGAGTTTGGCCTTCATAATTCCATTCCATCACATCTACCATCATAATCCTTCCCCTGCCCTTTTTACTTTTCAGCCCTGTTCCTTACCCATATTCCAAAGGACTCTCACTGTCTATCCTCAGACTCCACTAAAGCCTAGGTAAATCACTTACATTCTGGTTGTTTTTGACTTAGTCATTCAGCAGCCACCATACATCCCAAACATCCCACTGACACCCGCCCCCCCCCCCCAAAAAAACCACCAGTTAACCTATCAATCTTCCCACTCATATCCAAGGCCAACATGGCAGCAGCAGGTATTGGAATTCCCGCTGAACTCAATCCCAAGTACTCAGCCCTGCTTCTACTACCACTATTGTTCTGAATATCTGCAAATCCCATCATGCTGTCACAGTTGACTCTCAGGCCATTCTCCTCTTTCTGAACCACCACTTTCTCCTATCCCATTGCCATTTTACCCAAAAAAGAAAAGTGAAAAAAAAGTGTTTTTACATTACAGTGGTACCTCAGTTCACGAACGCTTCTGTTCACAAACAATTCGGTTCACGAACAGCTCCGGTCGCAAAATTTTGCCTCCGTTTGCGAACTCCGCATCGGGTTACGAACAGGATCCGCGGCCATTTTCCCTCCCGTGACATGTGGTCGTGGCTTCCTGTAGGGAGGGAGACTCTCCCTCCAAGCAGTAACCGCCTCCCCACCTGCTTTCCTGTCCTCCACGCCAGAAGTCGTGTCGAGCAAGGTTAGCTTTCTCTCTCTTCGTACTGTACTTTGTGTCATATTTTTGCGGTTTTAAAAAACAACATATGGTACAGAACGGATTAACCGTAATTACATTGAACCTTATAGGGAAATTTGATTCAGGACGCGATCAAAAATCGGTTGGCGACCAAATTCGTAGGGGTCAGAACGGATTAACCGTATTTACATTGAACCTTATGGGAAAATTTGATTCGGTTCACAACCAATTCGGTTCGCAACCAGAGTCGCGGAACGAATTAAGTTCGTGAACTGAGGTACCACTGTATTTCGCTGACACAGTCCAGAACATTTCCTCTTTAGTAAGTCATGGTGATTTAAGTTTGGGTTGATCTTCAGCAGCAAAATACAACTGACATTCAGACAAACTGGGGAGGAGAACTTTAGATAAAAACTTTTCATTCCTGCCAAGACCAGATTACCCATCCATAGCTAAACCATCAAGGAAAAACAAGAACTGCCAGTGTATCTTTGGACCTGTAATCTGTCTGCTGCAGAAATAGTCAGCTGGTCTCCCAAATCCATCCTAGTTTGTCAAGAAATCACCCCATCTCTGAAACTAACAACTGCCCCAATCTTTGCATTGTTCTTTGGCACTGTACAGCAGGGCAAACAATTTGGGGGGACTGAAGGCACATATGGAATTTTGGGAAGCCTGGCTGGATATGCTCAAAAGATGGTTGCTGTGTGGAATCTGGCAGTCACAAGACATCCATTTACCAGATTTACACTAACCTGATTGGATGCTCTCTGCCATTCCACTAAAACCTTTGTGAGCATCATAGCCATTACTGCAAATAAATATACCAGAGGCTGCAGCAACCCAGCTTTCTATGGATTGATTGATTGATTGATTGATTTAAATACATAAAGCAGGGAGCCTAGCCAGCACCAAGAGAGGTTTCTGATGGAAATTGATACCAAGCCAGAGAGGCCTTTTCAAGTAGTTCTTGCTAAATCTACAAATCTTTTATTAAAATACATTTCTTTAGAAATACATTCCATATAGTATCTGTTGATATTAAGCATTTGAATATACTATTTAAAGTTGATGATTTAGTACTCCCTTTCCCAAATCTAGCATAAACTAGCATAAGATCATCAAACATTATGAGATTTTATGAGAAATCAGAAAATGTCGGTATTCTCACATGAAATCTCTTAAGATTGCATATTAAATGGCCAAATCTTATAATAACCTTATTTATTTAAGTGGGATGGGGCACTTTTGAGGCCCAATGCAGCCCAGGATAGACATATCCTATTCTTCTTTATCTCAGAAGGATCCTTTGGTCCTTTTTTACATTTATGTGATAAATATTTCACTCATCTGAAAAGTTTCTGATTTCAGAATTCTCACAGTCAGAAAGAAATTATCGAAAAAAGATATAATAAATACAAGGAGCTTGTGGGCTCACTACAGCAGCATCTGGAAGATTTAAAACACAGACTTGAAAACTTCCAAGTAAGTTTATCTTCTCTTCAAACCCTTCTTTGTATGCAGTTATTCAAGAAATTAGCTCTAATTGCTAGGACTCTGGGTAGTGCATAATCATAGAAGCAATGTGCCAATTTTAATAATTGGTTAGAAGGAGTCAGTTTGCCTTGCAAGGTCAGGCCAAAGATTTCCAAAGGTCAATGTTCTGTCTCCAGAACAATTAATAGATGGGGCATAGTAGAACTATTTCCATTAGTCACTGGAAGTATAGAAGGACACCAGAAGGCCAGAGCAAAGACTTCCAAAAGTCAGGGCCCAACAGAAATTTGGCAAATTCACAGCCACATTCGTAGTCATTCTCTGTATGCTTGCCCCTAATGTGTGGTATTCCAAGCTTTCAGCCTTTGTATTGGAAGGTTCCTTTTTTTCCTTTTCTTTCTCTCTCATAGTCAATATAGACTGATGGAAAATAGGAGCTATGGCGTTGTCAGTTCCTGAAAGGGGAAAGTACTGTTTCATGCGGCACTAAGATATGTAGAGGAGAGTCTACTGTCAATCAGCTTCATATTAAGACAGAATAATTTCTCTATTTGTTATGCTTTGTTTGGAAAAGTCTTATTTTCTTTTCAACTAAAATGTCCTGCTATGTTGGAGGTATTAAGCAGGGAGAGGGGGGTTCTATCTCACTTGAACACCGAATCAGCGAAGAAAGCTCAGAAAGACTGGCTCCATTCTAGGTCAGGGTCAGGGCTTGCCCATCGTTAGAGACAACACCATTACCTCGTTCAGACACACACGCAATATACTTTTTTCCATGTTTGTCAAATCCTTCTCTGCTAGTGGAAAAAAGTCAAAAGCCTATTATCTATTTTTAGGATAATGCACTGGGAGCTTTTAAACTATGAAAGGTAGAAGATCAGATTACGCTGTTAGCATGGAGACTGTATTAATAGAGTGTCAAGCATTTAGCTCTTAAACGCTTTTGTTTTCTTTAGTCTGAAATAAATCTGTTGGACCTATTTATTTATTTATTTGCAAATGCTTATTTCATGCTGCAACAAAGGAGATAATTCACGGGATGCCACTTTGCAAGTTTAAGGACTTTGCGTGGGAACAACAGAGAGGCCAATTCCTGTTTATGTGCATTTTATAGCAAGAAGGGGCAGAACTCCCAGCAGCAAACACAGAAGATGACCTTTTCCAGAATTCTAAGTGTTGTTGACAAAGACACACAATCTGGAAGGAAATTAGATGTAATGGTAACTATTAGATTTATGTTCTGAACACTGAAACACTTTTATCAGTTTAAAATAGTTCTGTCATATTCGTATAATCTGGCTTGTGGCCATTTTTAATCACAAAAGATAAAATGAAATATATCAACATCAACCTTTTCAATGTGAAAAAAAATTCATTCTCTCTCACAGGATAAGAAAACCAAAGCTGATTTTTCTGCTGTCCAGAGTGTACCTTCCAACCAGCAAACTAGCAGCAGCTTTACGACCAGCTCCTTGCTTTCTAACTCTGAATGTAAGAATTGATCTTTCATTGAGAATCCTTATAAAACCTTTCAGTGGAATGACAGCAATTTGTTTTGGGAAAACAGGAGCTTTCTCTTTAGTGCGCTGAATTCCTTACTTTATTTGGTCAATACCGCAACTGGAAAATAGATTCAAGTTCCACAAATGCATAGAGGTTTTCAGTAATTAAAATACATAGACATGTCTCAATCCTAATTAAAAGGAAGGAGTCTTTGAACTATCTGGTGTCCTTTTTTGGTTCATGTGTTTAACACAAATCATGTTTTTTCTTGGATGCATTGTCTAAAACATTCCTCTAGAAAATGAACATACATTTTATCATTTTACATCCAGGGGCTACCATCTTGGTTTATTTTCATTTCTGCAGAATAGATAGTATACTTATATAAGAGAATTTAAAACAGTAGGAGTCTTACGAAATGTCATTATCAAAGTTCTCCAAAGGCCATCAGTATAAAAAATCTTGATTTCAAATTCTGGGCGAAAAAAATATAAATATCTTGATGAAAAGCTTGTGCAAAATGTGGTTTGCTCTTGGTAAATAGAAGTACTGAATATAAGACTTTTGTTTTAGGTAGGTTCATAATAATATAGACAATATTACAAAATAATACCTTATTTTTAATCATGAGATCTTGCTTATTTTCTGTGGCAGTCCATCTCAGATATCATGTTTGTGCAGAGAAAAGATTCAAGAAGAATTCATGCAGTGGTTCTTTTAAAAATAATTCTGCTTGATCTTTGCCACTAGTTCCTACCATGCTATGCAATTAATTAAACCCATATTTCTTTATCAAGGGTATTGTTTAGGATAAAAGTCTAGCTGCTGATGGCTATTTTTAAATGAAAAAAACATCAAATTGTTATTAAGTTATAGGCACCACCTCAAAATTGTTTCAGGAAGCAACATGGTGTTATTTCTGAAAGTGAGGTGAAATGGTCATCAGACTTTGCCTCACTTTGGAACACTTCACTACAGGAGAAGTCTGAGAGGAGACTTCTTCAAATTTTGTAGGAGAAGGCTGGGCATTTGCTGAAGTGCTTTCAGACTGGGTAGCTGTGGCACTGTGTGTCTGAGATGGCCTGGCTGGGCAGCTACAGTGAATGCTGTAGGCAGTCTCATAGGGCATGCACTAAAGCTGCCTGGCCTGGATCCTCATTCTGACCACTTGGCAAAAGTTGGGTGAGCAGTATAGAAGGGGTACTGCTCACCTCCTTTCATCTCTTCCCAATTTTGGCAAGTGGTTCGGAGAAAGTCGCTGAGTGGCACATTCTTTATGTTCTCCAAAAAATCTTTGAATAATGAGTGATTCTTTTGCATAATGCAGGCATTTCTACAGCACACTCTGAAGCTATCCAACTTAGAGTCCCCTTGGCACATGCCAAAGGTATTCCAGGCTTGATGGTTCCAGGGTGGGTTGCAAATAATCCAAAACTGCCCCGACTTGAATCTTTGGCAAATGCTAGAGGAAAAGTCTGAGATGAGCTTTGTCCTGCTGCACAGTTGCAAATGATTCAAGGTCACACAGGTTCCTTTGCTGAGGCAAATCAGGTAACATTTTGCTATGGCAAAGCAAATCAGGTCACCTCCAAAGTCTGACTCTGTTAATCAGTACAAATCTAGACCATTTCATACAATACCAGTTACACAGTGACTGAATTGTTTAACAAGAGTGGCTTCCCACCATCCTATGGTAGCAGCATCCCACCCTTCTGGATCACCGATCATCTTTTCTCCCAAAAATTTTTGGACAAAAAAACTGGATAGATGAATGCTTCATTTTTTTCTGGAGAAAGAGAAAAACAACAGTTTCTTAAGGATAAGCAATCCATTTCAGTAGTGATTGTAGCACTGCTACTGAGAAACCTCCATGGGAGGAATTTTCTCATGAGGTTTATCCTTGGGATTTAATGGAAACATAAGAAGTCAAAGAGGCTATAAAAAACAAAACTTTCTCACATATCCTTTGGCTACCTATGTTATAAGAATACAGGGAATACATTACTTATACATGATCGTATTTGTTTTCATATAAAAGGGGAGAAAATGCTACTGTAGAGATAATGAACCAAACAGGACTGTGCAGTTTGCATGCACATGATTTTATTTCTGTTTATTAAATCCCATCCCCCAATTCCAAATAATAAATGAGATTATTACAGCAATCAGCTCCTGTTATTAATTAGTGTTTTAGCAATAAAATCTGTAGTAATTCTTCAAGTGAGAAATCATGCTCAAGGGATACAACTCCCTCTAATTAACTCAAAATTAAATGGCTGAGTTTCCAGATTTTCTGGTCCAGAGCTCAGGGTTAAACTTCTCTCCTCCATGCCCAACAGTGAAGCCATAGCTCAGTAATAGCCATAGTTCAGCAACTAACCACATGCTTTACATGAAGGCCCAGATGCAATCCCCAGATTCTCAAAGAAACCCCAGAGAGCTGCTGCCAGTCAGTGTAGATTACACCTGAACTAGATGACATAAGGTAGTTTCCTACATTTCAATGAATTATTTGGCCATCACACAGTTCTCACTAGAACAGATAAAATAGGACTGTATAACTCCTTGGCAATCCAAGTAGTTAACAACATCTATCCCTTTTCTGCTGTACCATACAGAATTTTGTATGTTTGAAAACAGGTCTCTAAAGGCTGAATATATCATGGTTTACCATTCAGCTTTTACAGCACTCATAAAACCTGTTAAAAAGAATTTAAAAGTGCTGATTGATTGCCAATAGCACTTTCTTCTCTCTTGCAGCACCCTGGTATTTTATGAACCACTTTTATTTGTTTTTCATTCCAGCTTAGTAGTACACTTAAAAGAGCAACAGCAGAAAGGTTACTTATTCCATAGCAAGATCTCTGTGCATGGGCTACGTTGTACCATTAATGCTAGACTGGGGCTAATGCAAGGGATGAAACCTGTTCTGAATGACCCACTGAGAATTAATCTCCAAATTGAACATGCCACTTATTTGGTGGGGGCTCTCTATTTTAGTGTAGGATTTTTTTCAGCATGACTCATTCTGCACATTTTTTCCTTGTAGCATGACAAATGCATACAAGAATCTAATGTCAGATATATTCCTTGGCATATGTAATGGCTTCTTTTCAACAGAAAGTGACATCTACTTGAATTATTAATGCTGAATATGACTTCACATCTTTTTCTTAACATCTGGAAACATTTATAAAATTCTGTATCTTGCTTATACTGTTATTGTTTAATGCCAAACTATTGCTAACATTACAATAATGAGGGTCAAAGACTGTTAGGCTCTTGCCCTCACTACCTATGATCAGAGACTTTCAGTCCTGTGTTAGCCACTACTGAAGCCCCTCATATTATGGAACATGTTATCCTTGGAGGATTAGAAGATGTCTTCCATGGTTGTATTTAAGAGAACTTCTTTTTCAGTTATCTTAAACTCCAGCTGACTGGGGCATGGGAGTCTTCCATACATGTATTTGTTTAATTAATTATTATATTATTTGTTCATCTTTATTTCTGTACCAGTCAGAACCTTAAGATTGGGGTGCTTGACAAATATAGCAAGTAAAATATATAAATACTTGAACAACTAAGCTATTAATTTGGTGGGAGGGGGAGTGTCTGTGTGTAAACCAGGACTGAAGACAGTTTAGCTTTGATTGTTTGGAAGACTTGTTGGCTTTTTTTTTTTTTGGAACAAAGCTGTATCTTGAATATTAATGTTTAACACTCTTATTTGATTTAATATAAATTTCAAAGGGTAAATCCTAATTGTTATTATAGAATGTCCAAAGAAACTTGGAGAGTCATAGTGTATAATCATTCTGGTTTCTGATTGTGGCTTATAAGCAAATATGAACAGTTGTTTGGATGTTCAAGATCACACATTCACTAAATCATGGCTTAGCTGTGGTTTATTGAATAAGCAACCCACACTTGACTATGTATTTTGACACAAACTGTGATATGACATTGTATGTAAGTAAGGTAATCAAGGCAAACTGATTTGCTGCAAACTATAGTCAAAATATTGAAATGGATGCACAAGGGAAGGACTTTCAAGATGACACTTGTTCAAGCTTCTTTCTCTTGATTTAATATTGCTTGTGATCAGAAATGGAGTTTTTGATAATTTTATCTCCTAACTTCCTAAAAGATAATGTATATCACTTTTCTCATCTTTGCCTGTAATGCGCATCCATGCTATGTAAGGACTCCCACTCTTTTGATAAGGTCTTCTGAAGATAAGGTCTTCAGTTTGAGTTTGTTCTCAAACTGCAGAATGTAGAAAGAGAGAGATATTTAACCTGGAGAGTCTTTGCTCAGATTCATAGTTCTACTCAATGTGAAGTTACTGCTGGCAGCAAAATGGAAACTAAACAGATCCCCTGGTCTACATTATTGCGTCTTTGCTTCTTGTATATCTTTCTATGCCAGAATTTAATCTTTATAGTCACTACAGGGTACAGGTGAAACTCGAAAAATTAGAATATCGTGCAAATGTTCATTTAAGTCAGTATGGCAACTCAAAAGGTGAAACCAATATATGAGATAGACACATTACATGCAAAGCGAGATATGTCAAGCCTTACTTTGGTATAATTGTGATGATTATGGCGTACAGCTTATGAAAACCCCAAATTCACAATCTCAGAAAATTAGAATATTACATGACATCAATAACACAAGGATTGGAAATAGAACAATATCGGACCTCTGCAAAGTAGAAGCATGCGTATGTACTCAGTACTTGGTTTGGGCCCCTTTTGCAGCAATGACTGCCGCAATGCGGCGTGGCATGGATGCTATCAGCCTGTGGCACTGCTGAGGTGTTATGGAAGACCAGGATGCTTCAATAGTGGCCTTCAGCTCCGCTGCATTGTTCGGTCTCATGTCCCTCATCTTTCTCTTGGCAATGCCCCATAGATTCTCTATGGGGTTCAGGTCAGGCGAGTTTGCTGGCCAATCAAGCACAGTAATCCCATGGTCATTGAACCAGCTTTTGGTACTTTTGGCAGTGTGGGCAGGTGCCACGTCCTGCTGGAAAATGAAGTCAGCATCCCCATAAAGCTCGTCTGCGGAAGGAAGCATGAAGTGCTCCAAAATCTCCTGGTAGACGGCTGCGTTGACCCTGGACTTAATGAAGCACAGTGGACCAACACCAGCAGATGACATGGCTCCCCAAATCAACACAGACTGTGGAAACTTCACACTGGACTTCAAGCATCGTGCATTGTGTGCCTCTCCATTCTTCCTCCAGACTCTGGGTCCTTGGTTCCCAAATGAGATGCAAAAGTTGCTCTCATCAGAAAAGAGGACTTTGGACCACTGGGCAACAGACCAGTTCTTTTTTTCTGTAGCCCAGGTAAGACGCTTCTGACGTTGTTTGTTGTTCAGGAGCGGCTTGACAAGAGGAATACGACATTTGAAGCCCATGTCCAGGATCCGTCTGTTGTGGTGGCTCTTGATGCACTAACTCCAGCCTCAGTCCACTCCTTGGGAAAGTCCCCAACATTTTTGAATGGCCTTTTCCTGACAATCCTCTCCAGGCTGCGGTCATCCCTGCTGCTTGTGCACCTTTTTCTACCACACTTTTCCCTTCCACATAACCTTCTATTGATGTGATGTGCTTTGATACAGCACTTTGGGAACATCCAACTTCTTTTGCAATTCCCTTTTGGGGCTTTCCCTCCTTATGGAGGGTGTCAATGATGGTTTTCTGCACAACTGTCAGGTCAGTAGTCTTTCCCATGCTTGTGATTCCTACTGAACCAGCCTGAGAGGCCATTTAAAGGCTCAGGAACCCTTTGCAGGTGTTATGGATTCATTAGGTGATTAGAGTGGGACACTTTGAGCCTAGAATATTGAACCTTTTCACACTATTCTAATTTTCTGAGATTGTGAATTTGGGGTTTTCATAAGCTGTATGCCATAATCATCACAATTATACCAAAGTAAGGCTTGACATATCTCGCTTTGCATGTAATGCGTCTATCTCATATATTGGTTTCACCTTTTGAGTTGCCATACTGACATAGATGAACATTTGCACGATATTCTAATTTTTCAAGTTTCACCTGTATTTTTTATATTCATACCCATCTATTTAAAACATTATTATGGGAGGTAGTCTAACTAAATCATTTTGTAGAAAGGAAGAGGTTTATCTGACAGCATAATTTAGACAACAAGGTGCTCATTAGAGACAGACTTTACAGAGGCAGATTTATTTTCAGCTGCCACTTAACAAAGTCTGCAAAAAGAAAAAAGAGTGAGCCGCTAGCTGTTATCTAGGCCTTAATCCTAAAGAACTATTTATAATGACCACTGTACTTTCCTCTAGTTTTAGATTACAAAATGATTAGCATCTGCAGATGTTTTGCATCAGTGTTGTAAATGTATCCCTTTCCTGTTTGTATAGTTTTTATCTCTTCAGTGTATTGACAAATCTTTTCCCAGAAGCCATTTTATTCCCAGGCTTATTCCACTGTGGGTACATGTAGTTATAATCCAAGACCTTCACAACCCGCATCTAAGACCTTCACAATCTTTGTAAAGCAAAGCAGAAGCACCTGGGCTTTTACTGATCACATCATTCAAGTCACACTGCTTATTCATGGCACATGCTACTGCTAATAGAAACATTAATGATAGAAAATATTCAGAGCACTTTGCATACATTATCTCAGTAATCATGTCCCATTGTGTTGCAGAAGATTTGGAAGCATGTTCTACAGGAACTGAATCCGTGCAGAACACTGGCAGTATTTGGTGGTCTTAATTGCTTGTCTGTATGAACTGAGAGACTCTCCCACACCAAAAACTTTCCTGTGGCTTCCAACTATCTTCCACAGAACTTTGTCCATCCCTTCACTATTGAGAAAATCCTAGAACGCTTCCAAATTAAAATTAAATTTAAATTAAAAGCTAACATTTATGTCCTTATGCTGATGGTACCAGTTGTGCCAGATCTACTCTACTGCAGGAAGCTGATACGTTTCTGGCAGCTTTTATTGTAGGCATTCAAAAATCATTCCTGGGGGTGGGGGTGGGGCAGAAATATGGACAAATCTACCTTTTCAAAAAAGGTGCTTTGTCTCTTGATACTAAAAAATCCTGTGCTTTTAGTTTATGAATAAACAAGGCAATAGGTCATACTATTGTGCCAAAGGTCCAAAGTACAGGAAGGGTAAAAAAAAAAAAAACTGTTTAAAACCCTGGAGATATAGTCAGTGTACATCATAAGAAGCTTAATGGACCAATGGCCTGATTCAGGTAGTATAAGGCAACTTCTGAAACAAGACAGATGCACTGCAGTAGAGTTTGTAAGCCAGTGAATTAGCTGGTTGAGCAACCCAGTTTTTCCTCAGTCAAGCCAACCATAAAACTGACAGCTGGAACATGTTATGATTATTATGAGAAATCATAGAGTGGGAAATGCCTTTTTGTATAAATGTTACATAATATTTGCACACCAGTCTTTCCAAATTGGAACTCCAATGGCTATGCTGTAGCATCCACCTGAATGGAAGCAGGCTGTGGAAAGTTCCTTTACGATATGAGCAGAGGACTTTGTCCCTTTTTCAAAGAATGTGAGAATACCTATTAATTTACTTGAAAATAAGTTTTAAAAGCTGAGCCAGACTGAAAAGGAACCATTATTTTGAATTGTTGCAAGAAACATTATTTGATAGCTTTCAGATGTCCAGTTTTATGCTGTAACATCAAAGGTAGCATTTACTCACAGGTAACCATTCTTTCCCCTAAACTCTTCCTTTTTACCATACCCATTCATCAGCTAAAGCAACGTGTTCCAAAGGTTAATATTGTACCACATTAAGAGGATTTCCTTTTAATATGTTGTAAGTATATTGCTTTTTGATTTTATCATTCTCCTTCTGGTTCTTGTATTACTGGAAACATAAACAGGATTTGGTATTCCATCTGGACATTACTATTCATAAGTCTACATTTTATTTCCTATCTACTGATAATGTGCAATGTTTAGTAGCCTTTCTTCACAATGCTGTTGAATTATTGACTTTCCATTACAATAATAGGTAATTCTCAAATTATTTGTGGTAATAGAGAATTGAGAGGAGAGGAGGAGAATTAGAAGAACATTTATTTTGGTGTGGGAACTGGCTTCAGTCTTAATATTTATAATAACATTCCCCAATTCCCAAATATTGTTTCAAAAATAAGCTTTCATGGATATGAATTTAGCCCCCATTTGCAATACTTTAAAGCACTCACTAGGTTCACAGGCTAGCATAGAGGCTAACCATTTGGGGGTTTCCTAATGGTTTCCTATCCATGTTTGATCCTGGTTAGCTTTTCAAAATTGGTCAGACTCAGCTATGTACTACCATCTGGCTGGGCTACTATTGCTAAAAATTGACAGGACTGCCATTTTGAGACAGGAATTCATGAAAACTGTAGTTTAAGCACTTTAACAGGCTTATCACAGTTTAAAAATCAGTCTGCCCCCACAAAAAAACTCTCCTCTCCACAGGCTCAGGGGAAAAAAACATAAAATCTTGGTCCCCTCATGTGCCTTGCCCTTCGTCTCACTTGATTTATTGCCTCCCCCATAATACCAGATATGAGTAGACACAATCCCCAGAATACATAAATGAACAGCTTCCCTCCAGCACAATTCCTATGTTGAAAGATACGTATTAATACCATAGCTAAGTGGACTAGCTGCTGGGGTTTTAAAACTTCATTGTCATGCATTTTTTTTTAAGCAGGCTCATCTTTTGCTCTAACAATCATTTGTATAATGTCTACTCAACAGAGATGTATACTAACAAATGCACATAATATAAGTAGACATACAATTTTATTTAGGAACAGATTGACACACTCCTGGTGGCCTAAGTGGCAGCAATTAGTGCTTTCTTCCTTGGTGCTCATGTAATGTCTCAGTTACAGTCAGTCCACATGTATAAAATAACTAATTACTAGCGATAGTAACAGGACTGAAAACCAGGAGGTGCTTTTAGACAATCCACTTGTGTCCTCTTGCTTAGAGTTATGGAGATGGTCTGGAGCTGGTATAGTTACCAGCTCCCTGTTCCAGTATTATGATAGAGAAGGCAAGGTGGTACACTGGATAAAGCATTGAGAGCTTTTGATATTACCAATCAAAGCATAGAGAGTAACAGTGCTTCCATTTCTTCCTATTGGTTAATGGAAGAGGAAGCAGTATGTGTGTATCACTAGTAGAAGACTATGGGTTATTCCTTAAGCTTTAATAATTTATTAAATTTAATTTTTCTGGGTTCAGAAATAGAGAAATTAGAATTAATTAATGTTGGTAGAAGCATAATCTTTTTTAGATGTAGTAAATCTCTTAACTAGTGGGCACCCTACCATTTGAATATTGAGTTAGGCAGACTGTTGGTTGATAGCTCTTTTTATTGTGAGATGGGGGAAAAGGTTGAGGCTTCTCTTTCTGTAAGTGGGTCTTCTTAGATTATTAAATTGTTGAAGCACAGTAATCTTGCATGTATCCAAACTA
The DNA here is from genome assembly GCA_030867105.1 of Liasis olivaceus. Lineage (NCBI taxonomy): Eukaryota > Metazoa > Chordata > Lepidosauria > Squamata > Pythonidae > Liasis > Liasis olivaceus. Next base: position 43,752,031 of record CM061349.1, read on the forward strand.
CTCAGTTTTTCCAGTTTGGGTTGCTTCCTTTTGATTTGGACACAATCCTTTTTCAGTACTCCATATTGCCCATGTTCTTGGAAGAGCTGGACATTTCCTTAATGGACATCCTTTTCAAAGTTATTATCAGGCTGCTAAGACTTCATAGATTGACAAGCAATAGCCATAAAAATTCATGGCTGTTTCACATACATAGTTCATTCCATGTTTTATTACATGGGAGATAAAATTGCAATGTTTTACAGCCAGTGTAAACAGGTTATGAGAAGCATTCTTCATACAGTCTGTTTTATAGAAGACAATTCCTTTCAGTATATATATTTTTTCTCTTCAGGGGTATTTCTTCCAGATTTGTAATCCTATGTTCAGTCAATGAACTCAGTGGATTTACATCTGAGTAGTGACATATCTGGTTACCCAATTAGTTCTACAGTTCAAATATCTAACCAACTATTAATTTCTTAGGAAAGTGGTTGCAAGGACATCTTGACTTTTTCATACTTTATTGCTGCTTGGCTAAAGGATAGCATCATATAAGTGCATGACAATGCCTGGAAGCTCTATCAATCATTATGCTATTCCTCTCATCTTTATTACAAATTCTGAAGGTTATTATGAGATGGCCAACTCCATTGTGCTAACTCCTACTGAACTGAATAATTACCTTACTCAAATATTTTTCTCAAACTGAGAAGAAACAATATTGTGAGAACTAGTAGGTGTTTTAGCTGTATTTTTGAAACGAAAATTTCTTTCCAATTTTCCAAACTTGTTTTTGAATGGGCTTTTAGGAAAGAAAAATGGATTTCTCTAAGCAGTAGAGAAATCCATTGAGCCTATATATGGAAACTGTTCTGTTCATTACACAACCACATTTCCAATACCTCTAGCGGATTTAAGTCCTAGTTGGGTTTAAAAACTGATTAATCCTTTATGCAGCAAATGTGGCTGTGGATTATTTGCTACATGTTTCTCAGAGAACATAGTAGAACCAAATGGGTATATCTATACATATGTGACAGATAAGCACTGGGAAACCAGAATTGGTGAGTGCTCCATGGATTATGTTCATCATGCATTTATGGATGACAGCTTTAACAAACTGCAGAAATGTTCTGGAATATGCATGGTAGACAGGTGGCATACTTGTTTGCCATATAGAGGTGCAGTTGGCTTTCATTGTGCAATAGGTCAGATTATATGCAGTTTCTTTCTATACCCACTTCTATATATAAAAAACCTGAGATTGTCAGTACTTAACCAGAGCTGAAGTGAGAGTCCTGCTCTTCAGGGTCATTATCCTTCCATCTGTAGTAATTTACACCTCATTAATAAAGCCTAAATTAAGTTAGTTACTTTGTGGGCAACCTCAGTTCCATGGGGAAGTGAAGACCCATATCCTATAGCTGTATGTATTTGGCCAGGGATCAAGAGGATGGAAATTGACTTGCTAATTTGTCTAATATGATATAAAATGTAGTAAATCTGAAGAGTTAGGGGAAAACTTTTAAGGAATGCCATGCCTTAAAATAATGCCTTTCCTTTGAGCAGATTTTCAAAGCTATGTATGAGCCAGTGCAGTCACAGCTTGATTTTGTATAGGACATTTTGTTTCATTAGCGCAACTCCTTGAAACAGGATCCTAGTAACCCTATCAGCCACCAACCTGGAGCAGTCATGTTTTCTATAGACACTGTTGTATGCAGCCTTTGGAAAGCTTGATGTGAAAGTTACCATCAGCAGCTTCTCTTTAAATTGCAAAGCTGTCATCCTTTTATAAGGTACAAACAACTCCCAAGGGGAATTCTTTCTACTAAAACTAAAACATAAGCCTATCAAGGCTAATATAAAAGGACCTCCCCTGGACAACGGTGTTCTCTTCAACAGGAAGCTATTGTAGGGTCTAAAATATAGTCTCAACATATCAGAGTAGAGATTTAGAGTGGTTTTCAATTTTACAAAGCATCTTTCCATTAATTGCATGGAAACTACTCTGCTGAACCTTATACAAATATTTAATTGTATAAGGTTCAGCAGAGTATTTAATTGGGCAAATATTATTGATATTTCAGTTGATTGTAAACTATCAGGAGTACTTGGCAAATGTAGCTTTATACAAATGGAATAAATAAATACTTGTTTACTTACTAAAATCCCTTTTCTGTCTTTTGCAATGGTTAAGGATTTCAAAATAGTATAAATAGCAATGTGATTAAGCAGTAACGTTTTCAGTAATGCATCAGTAAAACCCTAACAATTAATAAAAGTGGTCTTCAAATTAAAAAAAAAGAGTGAGTACTTAAAAATATGTTTAGCAGCAGTCCAGAGTTGGGCACCACAAGAGACTCAAGGCCCTCTCAAATCAGTGATAATTTGGTAGCACCGTTTTAAACTAACTGTAGCTTATAAAACCTTATGTTTTTTATGTTAGTCTGAAAAGGTGCTACCATAGACTAACAAGGCTCTCCTCCTACAATGTCTCAGGTCATTATCTTTGTCACCTCTGAGAATAGGAATCCCATACAAAATGGTCTCTAGATATAATCTCTTTCAAAAGGTTCATGGCTGGGCTGTAGCTACCTGGCTCAGGGGTTTAAAGATTGTAAACAGCAAGAACTATGCTCTGAAGCAATCAAAAGTTGGTGTAGTTGCATTCATTTAAGATTCTAACTGTAGTTTCTGACTGTAACTCCAGGTATAATGCATTACCGTAACTCAAGTAGGATAGTTAACATTGTCTGGATGACATTGTTTGGGTTTGTTTTGTTTAAAAGTGTTGCATTCATTTCTTCTTTTGCTTTTACTTTTTTTTAGTGAATGACTACTTTCTTCTGCTTCTTTTTTGCAGCATTTACCAAAAGTAGTGTTCCTTTGGATTTGAATGCAGCTAAAAAAGATACCATCAGCAGGACTGTGAACAGGAAGAATCTATGGACAGAAAAGGAGAAGCTCTAAAGCAAGAAGACAGTGGACAATTTCACTGTAGAAATTTCAGCTCTGTGTCTTTAGCTTTTGTCTGTGGCCACAGTCAAGTGCAGCTATATTTACAAAAGCATTTTGGGAGCCCTGGTTCAAGAATTGCCAAATATTGATAGCATTTCAGTTATTATTTAAAATGAGGCAAGTTAAATCTGAAGATACACCATATATTGTAAAATGTCAGATTGCCTGGTATCCTCTTAGGTTTCCTTCTACCAGTTCTGTACCAGTCCTTTCTGAATATATTTTATTGAGAAAAAGAGAAATAGTGTGTGTCTGCATAGACGTACCTGCACAGACATAGAATCTTTATATGTTTTAACTTCAAAGACTTGACAGTATTTTGACTGAACAATATAAATAAAATATAAATATACTTTGTGATAATCAGGAAATGCTGAATAAAAATGGTTTTGTCTGTGTATACATGTTTTATAATATTAAGAGATGTGCATGCATAACAGCATTTTACAACAAAAGGTGCCTCAAATGTATTATGCAATGATTACATTATCATGATTAATAATAGACATAGTTTATTTCTGAAACAATGAACTGAATTTCCTCTACCTGATCCAAGCTAAGAGAAAAATATAGCCTAATCCAAGATTGGAAGAACTCTTTGTAATGAACTATTTTTCTGATTAAGCACAAGGATAATTTTCTTTCTAAAATCTAAAACAACCTAATAATGTAATGAAATGTTTTTGGTTCTATTTGTTAGAAGAGTCTGGAGTTACAGTATTTAATTTTGTATTACAGGTCTAGAGATACTTGTAAGTTGATAAACCAGTTGAGAACTTTTGACAAGAGAGGTATTTTTATATGAATATTCAGCCTTTTAAAACAAATATTTCCCATAATCATAGCATTTTTATCCTTGCTTTATTCCATTTATTGAAATGTTAATGAAAATGTACAGTATTTTGGCTATATATTATGACCTCTGGCTATATGCAGCTCTTTCCTTTCTTGACATTTTAATAAAGTCTTGAAGTACGTTTCTCTTTCCCTTTCCCTTCACCTGCCACAATTATTATTGGTTTATTGAATCTCTCTTGCTTCTGATCTGTGAATTGCAAGCCAAGTCCTCACAAAAGTGTCTTGAAAGCCAACACAGTAGTCAAACTAGAGATTGTACTAGTGATATGGACTGTTTCCCAATAACTTGGTGGTGTTAGCATTTTCTTTAGATAATGGCCTGCTCTTCAAAGCCTGGTTATTTCACTTTCACTGTCAATAATGATGTCAGCTTTAATTGGTAGTAATTACTAGGTCATATGCCAAGCAAGAAGTGAGTGTTCCTTTGAAACTGCCTGGTGCTGCCTGAGGAAGAGATGGAAGAGGCATGTTAAAAGAAGATTTTTACATTAACCTTTTTTTCTAGTACAGCCGATTGTTCAGAAGAAGCTGAAAAATACTGAACAGATTATTCATACAAGTGCTGTGACTTGGGGGTATGGTTGCTTGTTTGAAAAGACTTGATTTCTCAGAAACATCTTGCCTATCCTGGCTCAGTAGGATAATTTGGCCTTCTATGTGTACTCTGTAAAAATAGCATACTCGAATAACTAAAGGGGGGAGGGAGAGCCTGTGACTCTCCAAACTCTCAGTAGTCTTAGCTAAAACAGCTAGTGGTGCTGGTTATACAACTTCTGGGAGTCAACAGATTCTAACTGTATCTTAAAAGGCCTCCATTTCCTCTGAGTCAGGTTGCTCACAGAAAATGGTTGCCCAACTTTTGACAATCAACCCTTCCCCTAGCACCTCACATTACAGCTTACCCATTCAGAAAAGTTCCCTAACCCTTTGGGTCATGTTGCAGTACATCATGGAAGCACTGCCGTGGGAAAAACAAACTCTGCTTATAACATCCCTGTGACACAAGCCTAAGTCTGAAAGGTACATAATAAAAACAGCTTACAAAGAAAGGACGAACTTACTGGCATTAACCTATCCATGAAACAAAAACAACTGTCTCTGTCTTACAGATCTTCATGGAGGATCCGTGTACTGTAATATGACATAGTGCTTCATTTGCAATCAGCCTGTTTTTCCTGCAGTTGTGTTGATCTTCTAATTGCAAAAAAAAAAAAAAAAAAATACTGATAAGAAAATAATGGAATACAGTGTAATTTTTAAAGCAGATATAAATGGGGTTGATAAGCATTTAAGACAGGGTAGGAAGAATTATTCCAGGCAAGATGGTGCTCTAATGGGGATAGTCTTTTGTCATTTCCTAGGCATTTCCCTTTTTTTAATAATAACTTTATTACATTTTTTAAAAAGAACAATAAAAAACTAACCAAGACTAATACTAAAAATAAATAAGGAAAAAAATGAGAAAAAAATAATAAAAAGCAAAAGTGCAGAAAAGGAAAAACAAAAAAGAATTGACTGCCAACCTACCCCATAGCAGATATAAGTAACAATATATATCAAACTCTTGCTCTAAATGTACTATATAACTTCCATTATTTCTATTAACCCAAATTATTTCTAAACATCAAGCCTATAAAACTTAATTTCATTTTTGTATATCCCACAAAAAGTCCCCCTCCCCCCAAAAAACCAATTAACACTAAAATTACCCAATGTCTTAAATCAAAACTCAGTTTTGCCATCTCAGCCAACTCCAATTCAGAAACCTTTGTTTTGCTATAGATGATATCTTTTCTTTCTACCTCTATGCATTTAAAAACCTTGCTGCTATTATCATATATAGAAAATAAAATTATAAATATATCATATCCTTTCACTTTATACATATAAAAACCTTATTACTATTGTCATATATATGAAAAAAAAATTCTATAGATTTAATAACAAATGTATCCTAACCTTAGAGAACTTTATACCAGAATCCTTAAAAGATTGTCAGTCCTGGTCATAAAAACAAATCCCATTAATAACTACTAAGGGCCTCAACATATATGTTAACGATAGTCCAGTAAATTCACTTTGTAAACCTTCTGTGTACTTTTAAAAAGTTTAAACTTTAGTCCTTATAATGTCCCACCAGTTGGTTCCCCATAATGTTCTTGTTTTCTCTTAGAAACATCTCCAATATTTTCTCTTCAACTCTTCCCAAGAATGGCTTCACTGATGCAATACATTCCTTTTGCAAATCCAAAGCAAAACATCTTTCCAGATCACTCTTCTCCATTATTTGTAATGGAGTCTAAATATATAATTTTTTTAAAAAAATTTCCCTTTAAAAATTTTAACCTCAATTGGTTCTATTTGTAAATCCATTCTAACAGCTTTTTCCATATCATCCTTTGGCCATCTTAAGTGCTTTTTTAAGTCCATAACTTCTTTATTCTTATCACCTTCATAATCCAACTTTTTTTTTTTTTTTTTGGAGTTCCAATTCCACATTCAGTTCAGCGTCCATCTTTTTTCCAGAGTTAATCATCTTATCCACTTTTTCCTCTGTCTTTTTTTCAAGGGACTTAAATCTAGCTCCTAGTTCATCAAACATTGACTGGAGTAGACTTAAAGGAGTTATTTTATCTTCTAACAGCTGGTCCAATGGGCCTCTTTTAACTTCTTTTTTTCTTTCCATTTAGACAAGCAAAATGTATAGTCAGATATAGTTAATTACAAGTGAAAGTAAACTGCAGTTCATACCCTCTAATGCCTTTCAAGCTGAAATTGCAGGTGTGTGTGCTCGCTTCAAAGACATCACACAGGAATGAAGTTATAGTCTAGCTCTGTTTCTAAAGCTCCACCAATCAACAGACAGAAGTGAACAAAACATAAAACTTTCCCATAGAAAAGACAAACCTCATTGCTGCAGATGGAGTTTCGTGAAAAAATAAACATTTAACAAATAAATCTTCCTTTTTCACTGTAAGTAAATTTTAAGTCTGTTTTAAATTCCACTTTTCCACCAGCTTTTTGTGAATTAATCAGCTTGATTGAAAACTCTATTTCTTCATTTAAAAATATAGTCCCAAAAATAAGGATAAGCCCCAAGAGATGTACTTATCTGTTGTGAAGGAAAGTCTCTCTTAAGCTGAAAAATAATGATAAGCCAAAGTGTTTAAGAAATGGCAATCTGTTGGCTCTAGTGTCCATTACGGCTGCACCACGGTGATGAATAGAGATGGTTCCCCCGCCTCCCAGCTGCTCAACTCGAGAGCCGCTCACAGAGGATCCAGTCTTCATGATTAGCTTTCAAGGAATGGCTGTTCAAGGAGACCAAATTGGTCAATTTCCTCACTTCCTCCTTTATCCAGAGCAAGTTGGGTGGCCAGAGCTTGCTGCTGGCCACCAATCCAGCTGCGGCGGCATCTCTCCGTGTTGCGGAGAGGTATCTAAGCTGCCATATTCCCACCAGAAGTCCATTTCCTATGCATTTCCCATTGCAAAACCTTTTTCATGACCTGCAGAATAAGCGTTTCTTCTTCCTATAGATAATCAAGGTTATAATCCTGGGGGAAGCACTATTTGCTTGTCTTATTTTGATCCAATATCTTGTAATAAAGCTGCAGTCCTCTTATATATTATATATAATACATTTATATATTATATATTTAGACTATTTCCAAAACAATTTAATAGTTCTTTGTTGGAATATAAACATGAAATTTGTAAACAACTTACCTATTTTTAATCAAAAATATTTTTAATTATACAAAAAATAAGTTTACAATATCAGAAAAAATGCACAATAATGAAAACTATCCAGGGTTGACTCTGGTCAGTACTTGGTTGAAGGATCATCTGGAAAATCCAGAGCTATGCACTAGACTGGGAAGTTTAAAAACAGATCAAGTCAAATGCTTGCATGTTGTTGTTCAGTCGTTAAGTCGTGTCCGACTCTTCGTGACCCCATGAACCATATTGCGCCAGGCCTTCCTATCTTTCACTGCCTCCCTGAGTTTGCTCAATTTCATGCTCATTGCTTCAGTGATGCTATCTAGCCATCTCATCCTCTGCCGTCCTCTTCTCCTTTTGCCTTCCATCTTTCCCAGCATCAGGGTCTTTTCCAAAGAGTCCTCTCTTCGCATTAGGTGACCAAAGTATCTGAGCTTGAGCTTCATTATCAATCCTTCCAATGAGCAATCAGAGTTGATTTCCTTTAAGATTGACTGGTTTGACCACCTAGCAGTCCAGGGGACTCTTAAGAGTCTTCTCCAGCACCACAGTTCAAAGGCATCATCCAAGAAAACTGCAAAATTATACCAATGTAAGTCACCAGGAATCACGTACAAAGGTAATTACTCTTTTTACAGCAAATTTCCAAAGGCAGAGTTTTCTACAATAAGAATGGCCCTGTTCTTTAAGCTAGAGACCTTAAAATATCTTAAAAGTTTGGCTCACACACATCAAGAGATATGTTCTAGCAAATACTTATACAAGCTGTTTAGGGCCTTATATGTTAATAAAAAAAAACACCTTGAGATGGGCCTAGAAGTAAATAGGTAACCAGTGTAGCTCACTACAAATATATATAATGTGTCTCCAAACTTCCATAACATTCAGGAAACAAGTGGCATTCTGCTTCTGTTGAAGCCTCTAGATCATCTTCATTATACTAGACAATGTTGCTCTTCACCTTCTAGAATTTGGAGCATGCTTAGAATAAAGCTTTGCCCCTTGTCCCTTCCAACTGGACTTCTGAAAGTAATCAGACATTTCACAGAATGTCTGACTTGAAACACAGTGGACTGAAAAAAACATCCATCCATCCATCCGTTTGTTTGTTTGTTTGAAAAAGCATGACAGCAAGATACTGTCCTCTCAATATATTTTCTACTGTGTCTCTCTTCCAGCTAAGAGGTTATCTTTGTTAATGTGTGCTTATAAGTTGGTCATTCTCAAACTTTAAATTTTGGAACAAAAAGGAAATACTGTTGCTTTTTCTTTTCCCAAGAAACTACATCCAGAAGTTCTGGAAGGCGGGAAGAGAATTACAGTACACATGGAGATGAATGTAACACTTTTCTTCCAGGTCACACCTAATCAACCTTTGTTTCCCCAGAATTTCAGTTTTGTGCTGGTTGAAGCTTCCTTCCAGATTAAATAGCAATTTTAGTTGGGGGTCCTCTGTGGAAAGGGAATTTGGGAAGAATCTTGCAGTTGCTGAGTGCATGGCTGGCAGGTGGCAGTTATACCAGGGAGAATCAGCCTGTGGTTTTTAACACATGATAGTGTTCACTTACTCCTCCATAATACTGACATGCCAAAATTAACCACATAATTACCTTACTTAGGTTTTGGGGTAGGAGATCAAGATCAAGATGAATATTGAAACTGAATGCTCACTAAGGGATGCAGTGATGATGGGGACAGGGAATAACTTATCTTGATTTTGGAGTAAGTAGTTTTTAACAGCTATTTTTAAAATCCAAAGTGATTTAAACATAAATACTGAGATACGCTAATGAAAGGCACTTCTTGCTCCCTCGGGTTTGGACGTTGCCTTTTTGTGCAGAAGCTTACTGTTCCATGCACTTTTGGTTCCTGATGCACCCTCAGTCATCTGGAATAATTTGGGGGTTGTAGTGGGGGCAGGAAGCAGCAGCAGGAGAGGGAGAACAGCCTTGTTCCATGAATGGAGCTCTCTTCTATTCATAAAAGGGAGTTAGGCTCCAAGCCAATATGCAGATGGATTTGAATAGCAAGTAACCATCCATTTGAAATATATAACAAATATTTTTGTAGGAAAACTATCAGAATGACAGAAAGGCTTCTTGAAAGCTTTGTATTATGAGAGTTGTAGGCATTAGGCATTCTTCCATTATACTGTCTACATAAAAAGGTCAAAAGTCCAGTTTTTGTCTCTAAAACAGTCTTATTTACAGAATTACTTGTATACTGTATTTGAACTCTGGAGCTGCTTCATTGTGTTGCCTGTAATAGTGGTGGCCATTCATAAAGATCTCTTCCTTTCTCATAGTTAAGTCTTATCTAACAATGTTTCTTATTGCTCTTTTTCCCATTAACACTGGAATTTCTGGAGTACATTAGAGAATGTGATTTAATTCTATCCCTTTCAGCTACTGCCCTCATGCTTTATCACTGAAAATCCTTATGCTCATGTTCAACCGTTTGACAGTTAAGCAGAAAATACCCCCTTGACTTTCATACAATTGGTGATGAGATCTGTGTCAGTGGTTGATTTGTCAAGGACTTTTCTCTTTTATGTAGCCCTTTCTAGTATTGCCTTTGAAAACTATGTTTATGTGTTAAATTTAAAAGCGACACTGTCAGACATTAGTGCTAGATCACATGTGCTTAATTTCAACCTGTGGGTGGAAAGAAGTATATTGTTTGTTTTAATCTACTAAATGCTGCAATTGTTCTGCAGCCCTAAGCAAAGGAGAATTGAGAGTGAAGGGAATAACATTTTAAACACTAAGCTGTACTGCACAGGGACAGTGAAGCCAAAGAAATATTTTAAAAAATAATGAAAGAAAGAATGATCAATGTATTTGTTTATTTTGAATTGTACACTATGACCTAGTGAGTGGGAATGAACATTAAGTTAGACAAACATGGCTTAAATTTAAATGCTACCTCTGCAATAGATGCTCTAGGTGGCTTACACATGTTATTATTTATCTGTAAGAGTCTTATTTAGATTTAGAAATATGCTGAGATTGTAGCATTCCAACCAAAGGAGGAGACTGTCTGCTTTTAATGCTTTGTGCATCTGAAACTTCCTGAAAAATGACAGAATGCGTAAAAAAACTGGCCTTTGTTCCATTAGACAATTTATAAATATATGAGATTATTTACCTAGGAAAGCATGCGGATGAAAACCTAATTTGAGCCTCAAATAATTCATGTTAAGGAGAGTCATACCATAAGATATTATTGATGCTTTATCAAATGAGTATTGTATGGTAGTTCATAGACTCAGTGGCAAAGTGAATGTTATAAGAGCTGTAAAACATTTTGCAAATCAGTGTCCTATTCATTCTGTACAATTGGCTAAATCATATAGGTATAGGCTTGAAAGAGGCAGAAGTTTGTTTAACACTGAAACATTTGTAGAAGAAATGATACATAATCACATTAAATTTGGCCAATCGTTCTGTCAAAATACAAAAAATCTTTTTTTTTTGTAAAGTCTAACACTAAACACTTTTGTTCAAGAGCTGATATACCTTGTCAAGATTTTGCTGTGTAAACATCTCTGTCCACGTTTCTCAAACAACAATTATATCAAGATGTAAAATCAAAGCATTTTTGAAGTCTTTGTTTCACTCTCCTTCCTCTCAGGAAGCATTTTCAGGAACATAGCATGACCTCCTCCCACAAAGAGATGGATCACTCCATTGGTTTGGCCACTGAGATATTGGGGATGATTTGAAGTATGTTAGTTTTGGCAAAGATCTGTGAATCCATCAAAACATGTATTATCATTTGGTTCCAGATTCTAACACACCTCTCTAAAGTTATATTTGTAGAGTCCATATTGCAATGCAGACCTCTTACTTTAAAAGATGGAGCCATCATACATGGGATTGCAATAGCATGGTGTAATGGGAAGAAGGAATAACCTTGAGGAGTAGGAAGAAGAGCCACAATCAAGTCAATGGTCGAATAAAAGAAATTTGAGTCTGGGCTAGATCTGTAACCTGAGTAAGCATCTCAGACAAGACCCTCCCTAGTTCTCATGAAGATAAAGGGAGGGATGGGGGAAGTGCATTCACACTTGCAAGATTCTGTAATAAAATACTACTGTAATAAAAGTAGTATTAGCTTGTGTGACTTTGGTTCCCTAGTCTGGTCTACCTTGGAGGGCTGATACACGGTAGAAAAGCAACACACATCCTTTTCTCCTTGATACAGAGGCTGTAGAATTGAGACTTCCCTGTTCTTGTTACAGATTTAGGATCAGGCAGATAAAATGTTCACACAATTACCTGCTCATGTACAGGTCCTGACTCACATTGCCAACTATTCTATGATGAAGAATAGATTTTTCTATTAGAAATCATGCTACAGCAGATTGTATAACTTAAAGCACAAGGTTCAAATCACTACAGCAATTATGCCAGCCAGGTGGAGACTATGACCAGGTGAGATCCTACCAGTTAAGACCCTACCTAAATTAGTATGTTCTGGCAACTAATTCATGCCCTGATCACCACTCAGTAAAGTTACTGTTAACACAATCTAGGTGGAACAGCCTTTTGAGCCAACTGTAACTTCTGGGTCATCTCCAAAGGTCATGTCCAATGTGGATAGAGTATTGGTAGGTTAATCATGCTATTACAGGCTAACAGCACTATTGTAATTGCTGCACTGGTTACCAGTAGGCTTCTGAGCCCAATTTATCAATTTATCATCATCTACAAAACCCCATACAGTATAGCATTTAGCAATTCTCCTTTCTGATTTCCCTTTTCCTTTGTCTTTTACTCTGGTTAATTCTTTAACACTGATACACATAATAAAAGTCTTGAATTTTTTTATTGAATCAGTCCACTCATTCTTAGAGAGCTTTAACCTTAGCACACTTCCCATTAAGTTAAGATATTGGGAAAAGTCAAAGAAGATACTGCTTTACACCTTGTGAATTAAACCAATGCAAAGATACTTTTTCCCTAGAATAAGGTGAATGATGGCAGCATACTAAACAGATTCTCCTCAGGAGGGTGGGAAGGTGCATTAGGAGGGTAGTTAGTGGTGGAGGATCTGGGGACAATTTGTGGTTCTCTACAATTAATTACGTCCATCAGCATGTGTGTGCTTGCAAGTGTATTCCATAGCATAGGAACCCTCACACAGAATAAGGCACCATGTGCGGTGTGTATCCTTAATTCTTCTGGAACTCAGGCTGGTCAGATGATATCTGAGTTGGGTATATAATACATGATAGAGTGAGAGTTTTAGTTTGGGAAGTGAACAACAAAATTTGTGGCTGCATTTGTTACAACTGATTTGTTTCTTTTTATTAACTGAATAAATAAAACAACAAATAATGGTGGAAGCATTATAGAGATCTCTTTTTATGATCCTCTGTGACAGTGATGAGATTTTTTCAAAAGTTATTTTTTTGCTGGAGAAATTGAGAAACATTTAATAGATAGTTCTGTAGCTCAGAAAGGGAGTATAGTTTGCTAACATGGGCATTTTTTTGTCCTTAGTCCTTAGTCTTCTTTGCTGCATTAAGCTAGTGTTATGTTTCTTTGGGGCCTGCCCAAGTATTGCTAGAGTAGCATAGCATTATTGGCTCATCTGGATTTGTCAAATTCATATGATTTTAAACGGATGCTAATAGAAATGTCAGGATGGTTCATGGCTTGCCCCCTCAATATATTGTATTTCTCATACCCATCATTACTCCCAAATCAAATCTGCTGCATTCATGTGCAGACTAATTGAGCAGCCTAGAAAACAAATCAAATGCTTCTTCAAGTGGAAAGAACTTTATAAAAGTTATCGGATTGACTCTGACTCTTGATTCATGGCTAGATAGGCAAATGCTGTGATATTCTGTTGATGACAGAATAGCAACAGCCTTGGACAATTGGAGAATGATACATATCATAAATAGATAAGGGGGTGCAATTGTATTCTCCTGGACTGAAGAGCAATTTTCAGTAGCATTCATTATGGAATCCTAGCTTGCTTTGATGATTTTGGTGGGGCATGGTGATAATGATCGCTCTGCTCCTACCAAACCAATTGGTTAGCAGTAGGCTCTGCTGTACTTTGGACTGAATTCCTGAAAGGGAACACTTTTGCAGGGCACTCAGGTGTGAACATAGCACCTGTCTGCAGATCATTATAGCAGCTGTGTTCTTTCACTAGGATTGCACAATCTTGGGAAAAACACAGCTGCTTTAAGAAGTACAGTTAAACTCTAGGTTTACACTTCTGCAAGCTCCAAATATTGGAAGGAAATCTGAAGTATGGCACCGCCTTAGCAGTTCTCCAAGTATCAGTGACTGGATTTTCACCTTTTATTAAACTATGTTTTCTTTGTGGATCACTGCATACGTCACCATATTGCCTGGGCTTGTACAACAAAGAAAATAAAAACCAAACAACATTATTGTTCAGCACAGTATATGAATCTAGGCACTAACTCCTCTCTAGGTATGACTAAGTGTGAAACATTGACTGTTGGTGTGTTTGATAGACTGGGAGATATGGAACCCTTTCATACACTGCCCAAGGTGAGTTAGTGATGTAAACAACATACATGCAGCAGAAAGCAATGTTAGAATAAAATGTACCACTCTGACATACAATTGGGGCAACTGTGCTTTTGAATGCCCCTCTTCCATAAACAAACTGTCTTGAAAGCACAAAAGTAGCTAATCAGGAAAACAGTTGCGAACTAACCTTTCCCAACAGTCTAGAGACGCCATTTTTTTCCCTTTCTTGATTGATTATGTGTTTGTTTTGTCTGCTATTATTTTAGTTAGAGGACCTTTTAAAAAGTTACCTTCCTCACCCACTCCACCCCAGTAAACAAATGACAGAGTAAACTCTTATCATCTCCTTTTGGTGCAAGTATAAACCAGGCCTAGATCTCTCTACAATTGTGTGTGTGCTTTGCCAAGGGGCATCCTGTTCGCTCAATCTCAGTGTTCATGAGATTAAAAATAGTAGCTTCAAATAAAACACACGGTACATTTAAATAGAAAGTAAACAAGTCAGGCAAGGCTGGGAAATTCTGCCTTAATTCATGCTGCTATTATGTGTTCCTAAAATAGTTTCTATCTTTGGAGGTGCCCTTAAGGAATTGCGAAGAAACCTAGCATTATTTACAATGAATGTCACACTTTCTATTCTGTTGGTTTAGCCTACTTTAACCCCCTCCATCCTGTGTTCTCTGGCACGGCTCTTGCAAACATTTGCCTGCACGTAGGCCCATTCAAGGCTGAGACTCTGCGGATGAGGATTTTCCAAACGAAGTCCTGTTATTTGTGTACAACTCTTTCAGTCAGTAGTTCTAATTACACCGTAACACATATTACCGATGAGATTAATTTCTGAAGAGGATATTTGCTAATTAAAATCACTTCATAATGAGATTCTCTCACGACTTATCTTTGAAATACCATCTAGCCTCTGAGAGACAAATCTTGTCTTGTTTGTCAGTCAGTGCCTTGGAAGAGGTAGCCTAGTTGTGGGATATTTTCTCATTGGTTACTGGCTTAAAATAACATTCTCCAGGGTTGAAGTGATGCAAGTCTGAAAACTTGCTAATTAAATGACTGCTCCAAACACACAAACTTTCCCACTGCTGATATTCCTGGCAGTTGGGAGAGGCAATGTAACAAATCCTGTGTCAAAAAGCTTAGAGTGCTGGGCAAGAGCTTGTCCAAGAGAAGTGAGTTTAAATCCCTTTAACTGGAATGGACAAGAGCTAAGCAGATGCTTAATATTCCTAATGAAAATGACATAGTCCTAACTATGTTTATTCAGAAGTAAAAATGTCATTGAATTTGATGTGATTTCAATTCCACACTATCCTCCTCCCTTTTTTATTTTCACTGCATCCAAATAGTTGCCACACTGTAATACATGTATAATGTGAAGCAAATTCTCCTCTAAAGAGTTGCCTGATTCTAGGAAACGATTTTTTTAATGGATATTTGCAATCCTAATCTCTTCAGTAGTTTCTAGTTTTTACTCATCTTTCAAGGAGCATTTAAGCTGTCTTTTAGACAAGCTAGAACACAGGGTATCTTGGCCACCTGCATTTACCAGAGTCTCCTGACAGTCTTGTAGCAAAAATTGGCTGAGGACATCTTAGCCTAGAGGTCTTGGCCATCCTTTAGTTAGTGTTATTACACACATCCTGCCTCCATTCAGCAATTCCTGTAGGATATGAGGTTTTTTTCCCCTCTGAATTTCCTGCTCAAACTCTAATAGAATATCTTCAGCCTGTTAAATGGCATCTGTATTTGGAGGGACAATCAGATTTGGCAAAACCTCCAAGCGAAAGGGTCATGAGGATGGGAAAGCTATACAACATGTGTCAGGCTTCTTTGAACAACACTAGACAGGAAGCAGATGCAAGCAGGCATTCAGGACACACAGCTTTCATACATAGCTTCTTTGTAGAAAAGCTAATAAAGCTGTTATAAAAGCATTGCAGTGACTGCTGGGTATTAAATGCAAGCCCTATTTATACATTTAAATCAAGTTTTAAATTATTGCACCTTTTTCTTCCATCTACATGGTATAATGATCTTGAAGCCGCTCTCTTTTAGGCAGAAGGAACAGCTTCCTCCTGTCCTTTGTTTTGATATCAGACTAATCTGGTTTCAAGTGATTTGCTTCTTACCTTGTAAGAACTGGCTCTTATGCCATGGGAAATGACTGGCATGGCAGGGGATAAAGTGGTGCTATTAGATCAGCCATCTGTGTATGTAGATCTAATGCCTATAGCAGAACAGGTAACCTGTGAATCTCCTAATGTTACTTGAACCAAACTTTCAGGAGCCCCATTCAGCATGTTGAAGGATTCAGACAGATATTGCAGTGTCTAGAAGACCACAGGTTCCCAAACCTTTACAGTGATGCTGTGTATTGTGAAAATGTGATTATTGTTACCTGGCCTTTATTTATCAAGTAATGAACACTAATAATTAACACAGGTTGCCAACACTAGACCCCCTGATGGAACTGTAAAATACTAGACCATCTGGGAGGGCTACAAAAGCTATAGTTGCTGGACGCATTAATAAAACCTCCAACCTAATGGGATCCTATGGAAAGACCAGAAAATGGAAGAACATGCTGATATGAAGAGCCATGTGTTAAGGTTGTTTGCCTACTTCTCTAAGCTGACTCAGCCTCTGTCATAGAGTCTTTGAACATGATTGCAAGCTGCTTTCTATCTTTTTGAACTATCTGCCCTTCTAGAATAGGACTGACTACTGAGATTGGGCCCAGCTTTCTTTCTCTCAGATGGAGATACTTATCCACTCATTAACCTGATTTTGTGGTCCACTGGCAGCCAAATTACATGGAAAGAGAGTGGAAGTTACACATTTATTTTAGATACAAAAGTGAACAGTTTCATGTCAGAAGATAGAGAGCTATATTCCAAAAATACAAGAGAACAGCAGTGATGGGTAAACAATCATGTTTGTTCAGAATTTCAGGCTAGGGCAAATTTTGCAAGTGTAAAAGTTACGTTGTTCAGCACAAAATCTCATAGCTGAATGCAAATATGCGATGGGAGATGGGCATAAGTAGAAGGTGCAGAATTGTGACAGAGCATTATGAAACTGCCTGTGGATTTAAAAAAAAGAGAGAAAGCTATGTAGGCTTATTAATAAGAGGTCTCTGATAAAAACATGGGGAACTACTTTATTGCAAATGATGGGGGTAGTTTGCTACAGTTATTGCATAGGTCTCATTTTAAAGTATATAAGAAACTATTTTGAGTTGAAGTTTCTGGGCAAATTTAAGATTATAATTAATCCGAGTAATCTTCAAGTCATGCATTTGAGTGTTAGAAGCATTATGTGCAACAGTATATGCTGAATTAATGTGTGTGCGTGTGCGTGTGTGCACATATTGCTTTTCATAAGATAAGATCCATTCCATGATTACAGGTTTATGGTAACAATCTTTCCCAAGGTAAGTATTCCAGTGTTCTATGTGAGCTGAAATATGGTTTTAAAATAGTTTTCGTAAGAAGCTAAAGAGAAATGGGAAAAGAAAAAATCAAGCAGGCTATCATTTCCTAAATCTTCCAATTGCCTCTGAAGGTCAGATTTCAAGTACAAATCCATTCTTTTTGTTTTGTTTTTGTTTTATATAATTTATGTTGGCTGGCATTTTAAAATTGCACTGGAGCAATAAAAAGCTTGAGCTCAAAGATACTATCTGCCTTTGCCAGATTTTTAAGGAGACAGGAAGATGAATGTCAAAGACTTCTGTGGAGGGTTGAGATACTGTTAAGAGCTATATTCATTTGTCAATCCCATAACTGCTCTGTGTATATCTAACTCCTGTATTTGAGTGTCGTCAACTAAAATATTTTCTGATTTCTCTCTACAATTTCATTAAAAACTCTAAACTATTTTTTTTAATTGAACTGCAAAGGAGAGGAAAAACTAACCTGGGTTTATGGCCAGCATCAAACTCCAGAGGCCATTTAGGATATCTAGTGACTTTTGTTGATACATGGACCTAATTTATCAGGAACTAGGAAGAAATAATCCAGTGACTAGTCCTCTAAAAGCTGCATAACCATTATTAGGAACATACAGTAGAAACAAATAAAAGATATTAGACTGGATCCAGAGAGACTTAGTAATACTTGTTATAAATCCATCAAAATTAGCATATTAGATTAGAATAGATTAAAATAGGATTGGACAATTTGTGGTTCAGAGTGTTTTGGGAATCCAGCTATTATCTTACCATGTTATGTGAACCAGATTACATTAAATCATACTACAGTTTAGTTGTTTTGGTTAGTACCTTAAATAAACACCAGCAATTGTGTTCTATTGACCTGGGTATAGAGTTTTAAAAATTCTGTTACTTTAAATAGACTTTAAATATGACTAAGCTGAGAGAGGACCCATATTTTTAGTCACTGTCACTAGTAACTGTTAATTACTCATTGCTAATCTTAGATTCCAGTATATTTTCAGGTATGATTAATGATTCTAATAGAGACAAATTCAAATGCAGGGCTTGTGTTTTTCTTGGAAGAGACTTAGTTTTTGGCATAAGATCAGCAGTTTATCCATGAAAAGAATACATGTTCAGATTCATATGGAACTCTTAAGAATCTTAATGCCTTATTTATTTATTGTACAGGATGATATCCCACTATTCAGAGATCAAACAGTTTACAAACAATACAGGGACTAGCCAAAACACATAGAGATATAAAATTAAATCAAGTGTGAGGTTCTTGAGAACAGAACATGTGGATTAACCATCTGCTCGGGAAAGGTGAGCAGAAACAAGCAAGTCTACAATGACTTAAAATATTTGCATGAAGAGCTCCTAATTATCCCATATGCACTAGTGAGACCCCAAGGGAGGAGAAGAGGGCTGGCTGTCATCATCCATGAACCATTATAGGCTCCCAGATGCTTCACTTCACAAATAACCAGATGTGAGGCACTCTGGTTGAAGTTGGGCTTAAGGGAACCATTGGGACTGCTACTGGTATACTGCTTTCCCTGCTGCCCAGCTGCACCCCTGCCTGAGCTGCTGAATTCCATCACTGGGCTGGCAGTAGAGTCCCTGAGACCATTATTCCTCAAGGATTTCAGTCTGCCATCCAGTTATGTTGAGTTTGGGGTAGCTCAGAAGTTTGTGGCCTCCATGGCAACCATGGATTTATCCCAAGCCATTAATGGACTGATGTATATTGGTGGCTGCACACTAGACCTGTGTGGTTAGGCAGTGGCAACATGATCTGATACTGGAGGACATTAGCATCAGTCTGTTGCCATGGACAAATCACTAATTGCCTTCCAGCTCACTGGTGTCACCTCTTCCTGCAGGGAGATAGGGTCTGTTTGACTGGCTCACTCCAGGCAATTGATGGACCCAAGAGGGTTCTGGAGAGAGTTTGGAGTTTTTCCCAAGCATATGGTCAGCTGAGGCCTTAATCACTGCCAGGAATGGGCAGCTGGCCAGGGTCTTGGATTGCATTGTCCCATGTGGCTTCTTCCTGTGTACACCTTATCCCAAAGTACACCTTGGTTTACCAAGGAGCTCCAGAAGATGAAGCACCAGAGGTGATGCCTGAAGGGCTGTTGGAGGAAGACTCAAGAGCAAGTCTGATTGAACATGGGTAAAAGACCAAAGTAGAGATTACCTCATAGCAATAAGAATGTCAAAATGTTAGTATTCTCCAGTTTTATTGCATCTGCTGATAGCTATCCAGCAGCACTGTTTAGGGTGACCTGGTCCCAATTAAACAAGTGGATGCCCCAGGCCATCTACAGGGCCACTGTAAGGAATATTCTGGCTATATGGTGAACTAAATCACTCAGATCTGCTCTGATTTGGAGCTGCCTGGAGGCTGTCTGGTGGTGTGACCTGGGATGAATTTGTTGTTCTCTGTGCTGTCAGTTGGCCACCTGTTTATTGTACCCAGGACCCTCCTGGTTCATGAAAACAGCTAGGAGGGTGACTTGTTGTTGGGTCCATGCTATGGTGTTGGCCTCTTTGAGGGAGGAGTGGTACCTTCTGCCTTGAATGAGGTGGTGGTGCTTCCCCTTCTGCAAAGGCCATCCTTGGACCAAACAATTTTTGATAACTATCATCCTGTCTCCAACCTTACCTTTTTAGGGATTGTTGTTGAAAAAGTGGTTGGTCTGCAGTTGATGAAAATCTTGGAGAAAGCAGATTATCTAGATCCATTTTAGCTGGTTTTCAGGCCAGCATTTAGTACAAATACGGTCTTAGTTGCTCTTGATTTCTCAGTGGTTTCCAAAACTATATACCACAGTATCATTCTGGGCTGGCTCCAAGGATTGGGATAGGAGGCACTGCTTTATGGTGATTCTCCTCCTTCCTCCAGGGACTGGATCCATCAGTGTTATTTGGGAGGGAACTGTCTCTCTCTCTAGGCCCTTCTTTTGTGGGGTGCCACAGGGCTCGATGCTTTCTCCCTTCCCCTCCTATTCAACATGTACATGAAACTGCTGGGTGTAGATTTAAATTACAAGGAAAGTGGTTTTGACTGGACATCATGTAAAATTTCCTTCAGCAATGGAAAAGACTGCTTTGGAAAGGTTGCTTCCAATCTTTACATCTTTATGATTCTGATTCCAACTCTCTTCTAAGCCAAGTGAATCTTAAGTTGGACTTTTAGTTTTTTTTTAACCAACAAAGTATCTTGTTTAATGTATCCACTTAATGAAGATGTTAAATGTACTTACACAGTGTAGTTGTGGCTTCCCTCACATTATGAAACAGGCTTTAACACTTGTCTGGATGCTACTAGGTAAACTAATGCAAGGCTATTACTCGCACTATGGCTTGTAGCTGGAACAGAGTGTGCCTCTCCTGCCCTTTTAAAGTATCTAGATTATTGTTCCTTCCAACACAATTTATCTTGTGGGCCAAGACAATCAAATTACATGCAGGTTCTAACATTTTATTCTTTGAAAGAGGGTGACATTCTATTAGAAGTTTTAAAAAATAACTATCACTCTTACCAGCCCAAAACAGTGATGCTAACTTCCTTAGGAAGCAGCCAGTTAGTAGCCCCCCAAGGCTATTCTAAATCTTTTTGTTTGTTTGTTTGCTTATCAAAGTTTCCATAAGCCATATGTCCTGGCAAAAGCAGCTGTAAGATCTATTTCCTTTTAAGAGAAAATAACGCCAAGTGCTTGAAAGTAACTTTTGAAGCCATTTCCCTATGTGATCTTCAGCCAATGTAAAACTGTGCTTGTGATTACAACCATAAAATCCTCTTCCTCTTCTTTCACTGAGTCTTCCATTCACAGTGGCCTTGAAGCCTTATCTGACTGCCTAACAATGAAAGTATTTTAGAACTCAGATGTACTTGATCAAGCAACTGCTAATAGGGGCAACTTGTCTTGGAATACTGAGTCTAGATTTTCCGGTGTCATCATTTATAAATAACAAGAATGAGATCGAACATAATTGTGTGTTATTTGATGTTATAAATTCTATTAAGGCTGCTGGCAGAGAATGCTTTTGACAGGCAGATGCTGGTTAGTAGCTTGGAAAGGACGGTTGATGATAGGCACCCCACCCCACCTTAGTTTTCCATCCATCCTTTCTTTCAAGAGCTCAAAGTGGCACAAAGGGCATATCTCCCCTTATTTTATCCTCATATATCAACAGCAAAGCCAAATTTAGAGGTAGTGGCAGGCCCAAAGACAATTGGTGAGCTTCCAGAGCTGAGGTTAGTATCTCTGGTCTTAGTCCAGCCAACCACTAAATGAGATTCCTATCTGAGCAAAGGAAATTGATATTCTTCCAGCTGAGGGGAAAAGACATATATTTGTATGTATATGGATTTTTTGTGTGAAGAAACAGCCACTGACATTCCAAGGGGAGCTAATGAGAGATATTTGATGGGTGAAGGCAATTTATGGCACAATGGCAAAGTCAGCACGGTCAGTCTGGGGTCAAGATGTATAACCGAGCACCAGCAGGGTACTAATATATCTGACCCCTCACTCAGCAGCCCTATATAGATGTTAAACAGGAAGGGTGAGAGTGTGGAGCTCTGAGGATCTCACATATCAAAGGTCTCTAGCTCAGAGTCTTTCCTCTAAGAACGCTGACTGGACCCAACCATAGAGAAAGGGGGATAACCACTGGAACTCCATGCCTCCCACTCCTAATTCTCATAGGTGGTCCAGAACAATAGCATGGTCACTGGTATCAAAAGCCACTGAAAGATCAAGCAGAACCAGGATGGTTGCACTACTACCATCCTGGCTTTCAAAACCAAATACAACCAATGCCTGTCTCAGTACTATGTCCCAGTCTGAAACTTGATCGAAAGGGATGTAGATAATCCATATCCTCCTTGAGGGGCCTCTGAAGCTGCAGCCCAACCACCTTCTCAACTACCTTTCCCATGGTTGGATACTAGGCAAAAACTGTCCAGGACTATTGAGTTCAGTGATGGCGTCTTGAGGAAGGGGTGTTTCAACTCACCTCAGGTAACTTTTAAAGACTTTGCTTCTGTGTTCTGACCATGGCAAAGGAGTGATGGTGATATCTTCCAATCCCAGATCATATTGCAATGACCCATGACAAAACAAACAAACAAACAAACCCAACCTGGTGTTTGTTGAGCACTTGATGACTTGGGTCAGGTCCATGGTGGCCATGATGGCTATGAACTCATGGACTACATGCCACTGGGGGTGGGGGGCAGGTTGAGATCTATAAATCTCAGAGACACTGCCAACCCAGTGATGAAATCTAGCAGCTCAGGCAAGGATGCTGGTACAGTAGCAACAAACATATCAGCTTCCTGGAGCTGAACTTCAGCCAAAAGGTTACATACCTCATTATCTGTGGGGCACAGCCTCTGAAAACCTGTTTCCTGGATGTCATCTGTCATGCCACCCCCATGCCCTGGGCTCACAGCTAATGCCAAACTCAAAGTCTGACTGGGCATATTTCCAAGAAGGAAACTCCCTCCCCTGGACCTACCCAGATCTTGGTTATGCACACCAGGATGGCCGCTTCATCCCAAACTGAATCTTGTGGCATGCCACTTGATACTTCAGTCCATCTGATGGCCAACCACTGATGAATGCTTTCCCATTTGATTTTTGAGCCAGCTCTGTATCCAGTTAGTTATCCTGCACATAGGTAACCAGTCTGCTAGTCCGAATGTCATGCGATACTTTCTGAAGTGCTTTGCTGAAGATAAATACATTACATTCTTACAAGCTACTGTGGAATTTATCTGATCCAAAAATGAGATAAGGTTAGTCTGGCAAGTCTTGTGCTTGACAAGTCACTACAGATTTCTTGTAATTAATGCATTATTTTCAAGGTGCTAACTAATAGATGTCTCTAAAATCTGCTTGAAAATCCTCCCAGGTATTGCTATCAGATTGACTGCTCTGTAGTTTCCTGTATCCTCCTTTTCCCCCTTTTTGAAGATGGGAAATCCCATTTCCCCCCCTCACTTCTAGATGAATCTGATTCTAATCAAACCTAGAGTTCACAAATGCACTCAGTTTACAAATGCAAACTTGAAACTTTCTGAGCTGAAAGCCACAAGGCTATAACAATATTTTTCCTTTTTTGCTTCTTCCCTCTGTCCTCCTCCTTGTCACTTTGTGCATGACAGAGAGTTGTAGAAAATTTGAAAGCTTGCTCACTCTTGTGTGGCATTAGGTTCATTCATTCATTCATTCATTCATTCATTCATCCATCCATCCATCCATCCATCCATCCATCCATCCATCCATTCATCCATTCATTTATATCCCATTTTCTTCTAGGAGTTCAAGTCAGCTTATTCGTGCTCCCCAGAATCAATGCTGTGAGATAGGTGGTGATATAAATTGTTTAAAATAAATACATAAAAATTAATAAATCTCCCTTCATTTGATCTCCTCTTCAACAACTCAAGTCTAGGCTGGGAAGGAGCCCAAACTCACCCAGTAAATTATCATGGCTGAGGATGGAGCTGAACATGACTTACTCAACTATGAATTTGGATTTGTTTTTCTGATGGAGCATCAGGTCTTCAACTGCTTTTTATGTGTTTTAAGATTATGTTATCTAACATTTCTTTGGTGTTAGGAGGGAGAAAGAAAGAGACCCATGGTCTCTATCATGCCTAAGGAAGATCAGTACCAAAAGCATGGGACAGGTTTTGCCTATACCCAAATGGAAACCTGGCATACACCGGTTTCTTTGTTCCTCCTAGTGAATGGCAACCATTCATGTCTGATAGTGCATCATCAGCATCAAACATGGGTTCTTAACCAATTTTCTTTTCTTTGACAGAAAAACAGTAGCTACTGAATTTTTACAAGGATAAAATAGTTGGGAAGGATGTTGTGTGCGTGTCTTTACTCTCCCAACTACACTGGAACATTTCTGAACTCTTTGACATGGGAAGGGGTAGAACATAAGGGAAAGTGGGCTGACAGAAGCAGCATCACAATGTCACAACCCAAGTCCTGTCCCTTCTTATGTACATTGTAATGTTGCAAACATGTATGAAAGGAGTGAAGCTTGTGGCGTTATGCCTCAATGCTAGTTGCTTTTATTATTCTAAGTAAAGCTACAAGTTCTTGTGCATGCCATTGACTCTTTTCATATGTAACCAATCCATCTTCATAATGGCAGTGTGTGGGTGAAGAGTCAATGCAAGATCTAGCTTAGCCTGTTTATGAAGAGCAGGTTTTCCTTACATATTTCATATAAGACCTCACCAGCAGGCTGAAATGGACAGTTCCAAACATCTCTGTAAACTATTTGCTTAATGATGAATGAAACAGAAACCACTATAGTTGGCTATGAAATATCTAAGTAGATATTATTTTATTACGATGACAGAAGAAGGAAACATAGATAGCAGAAATAAGGATGCCTATGGGGAGGGGAATCCAAAAGTCAAGATGATGATGATGACCATTTGATTGAAGTTCTGCCCTGTGTCACATATAGGACATACATAAAAAAAGGCAGGGCTTCCATTGTGTGGTTGTGGATGCTATCTTGACTATTTGTTCCTGAGAGGAGATCCGTTGAAGTGGAGAGTTGTAAGAGGAAGGGCTTTTGTGGAGACTGGAAAACTGAAGAAACTCTGAAAGAAATTAAACTGAGAACCCTGTGCTAATACTGAATCCTTCCCTGAAAAGAAAACAGACATTCAGTTATAAGGAAACTGCAAATGTATCTACGTTTCCTGAGTAATACCTCCAGAAGTGAGCATGGAGACTGTCCTTTTGTGAAATTTGTTCTTATAGTTTGTTTACAAATTGTGTCAGTCTTTCCTTACTGTATGATCCAAGTACATTTCTGGGGAACCTGGAGTCCAGCATGCCACAATAATCTTACTGGGCACTGTTTTATCTTTTAATAAAAGCCCAAAGGAATTCTGAGTTGGTGGAAGACTGGGAGCATGGGCTTAAAGCACCCAGTCTAACACATTTTCTGTGATCAGCTGAAAATATTGGAAAGAGAAATCTAGCAGACATTGTCACCTTGTTATTCCCCTTTGTTTCAGATACTGCACAAGCTGAACTATTTATTATGAGAGACAGGCTTGATGTTCCTTTTCACTCAGCCATATCTTCAGCCTCAGGCATTGATCAAACCAAGGCAGCTGTCCTTGGAACAGTATAACTGTACAATTTAAAGCAGGCATTGCAGAAAGCAATTAAAAAAATAAATAAAATGACATTCCACTCTAGATTGGGTGCACTAAAGGACATTTGGAGATTATTTCTTGAAAGCAGCTGTAACAGAAGTCTGCAACTGCAACAGTGAGTGGCAATTTTTTCCTCCCTTGCACTGTTTTCAGGGATAACAATTAAGGAGATCCCCTCCTTCCTCTATATTCTGTGCAAATTTCAGAGAATTGTGTTTGCTAGTGCCTTCCCCTGCTCAGGCAGGGATTTAAGAGCAAGATCTTAGTTCCTCTTGCTTCCAAGTGGGTGATGCCAAGTGCCTCAGTCAGAGCTGAGCTGATACCCCATCGCCCTTCTAAACATGCTGCATACCATGTCTTGCCAAAGGCTGAACACCCCATCTCGGAAAACACTTATCAACTGCTTCTCATAAACTGACTAGATCACACCCCTGCCCACGGTCAATGCAGTGATTGAGGTTTGTAGTTAGGGGGGAATGTGGTGAAGGAATTTAAACTCAGTGAAAAGAGTCTTCTTGGTCAAATTGTGCATCCCTTGTAAATGCATCTCTGCAGTCTTAGAAACTAGGCCTTTCTGAATGTATCACTTCTCTCAAATAACTTATTCATTGGTGCTATAGGATAATATTTTGAATAGATGGGTGGCCATGGAAATTTGATTGATATTTTGCATTTTGTTGTGCTCTGAAGGAGTGAATCTACCCATTTAGCAGTTCTGGCAGCCCCTGGTTACTATTGCTAAGCAAATCACCACAGGTCGTTAAACGAGATCCTCACATGACTTCTGACTTCGTGCTGACTTCCCCATTGACTTTGCTTGTCAGAAGCCAGCAGGGAATGTTGCAAATTGCAATCACATGACTGCAGGACATTGCAACGGTCAGAAATCTGGGCTGGTTGCTGTGTTCCCAGATCACAATCACGTGACCATGAGGGCACTGTAACAGTCAGAACATCGAGGACTAGTTGTAAGTATCACTCATTCAGTGCTGTCATACATTTGAACAATCATTGAACAAGTGGTTGTTAAACGAGGACCACCTGTGCCCTCCTACTTGGTGTTTCATAAATTTTTGTTGTTGTTCAGTCGTTAAGTCGTGTCCGACTCTTCGTGACCCCATGACTCATATTGCGCCAGGCCTTCCTATCTTTCACTGCCTCCCTGAGTTTGCTCAATTTCATGCTCATTTCATAAATAGATGAAGGCAATTCTGTTTTACCATGCCTTTAGAGACAGATGTTTATGGATGTCCATTTTGGGGGGGGGGGAAATTAATTGTTATTACATTGTTTTCATTTTTCTGCTTTATTGCATGCAGCCCAGGTTACACAAACTGTAAAGCAAGCAAGTAAAACCACCTGTATATCTACACATTGCTTCTCTGTGTATAGATACTGTGGCCTAGATACTAGTGACCTAGTTAGAATAAGTTATGCTGTGTGGATTTCTTACAAGATGCTATCTCTGACAGTTTCAAATTAAGTATTCATGGCTCAGAAGTCTATGAGTTGTGTGAAATTCCTTTGGGTGACCACTCTTGTTTTTCCTAATGTGTGGGGTACAGAAGTCAGCTGGGGTCAAATTGGTAAGGAATGCATCTGAAGATCACACTTCATGTTGGTAGTCTCCAATGCACATACCATCTAAACTCTCATTTACACTGGTGTTAACCCTGACTACTGAAAAAATGACTGACAGGTTTATCTAAAATATCTCATTACTAAGGAGCTTGGATCCTCCATTCTTACATTTGACATGTGAGCAACAGACATTTGCCTAACCATCCTCAAAGCCAAAAAGACATATTGCACATGATTAGGCTCACCCAGTTTCCATTTTGCTCTTCACAGCTTTATGGGGGTTCTACTCTAAGTAACAAAACCTCTTACAGTAACCCTTTACTCTAATACCTTTTTTCCAGCTTATAGCCTGCAGCAGGGAAGAAGGCTATTCCATTCAATCCATCTAACACTCCAAAATATCAGTTTATTCTTGCTGGAAAATTATTGTAATTTCCAGTTTAGTTTGCATTCAGCAGGCTCCCAGTCTGCTCCTTTTATCCAGATCAGAGCAAGCACTCATACCACTCAGTTCACCTAGCAAAAAAATACAGCTTGATGTTTCTTTGTTAAATATCAGCAAACATAAAAAATGGGTAACTGGCAAAATAAGACCAAAAAAAGACCCCCCAAAAAACAGGCAAAAGCAGGGAGAAAGACATGAACAGAAAGCGAGAAATAAAAGGGTAGAGAACTTAATATCAACAATATACATTATCTGTATATCTCTACCTATATATCGAAAGGCACAGAACTTTCCAGAGCCACTGGAAACAATATTGTAAATAACTAGCATAGACAGTCCCAAAGGGAGTGTCTTAAATTATTCCAGCCTTAACCCTGCTATTTATAACAGTAGCAGAATAAAGATGAAAATAGGGCACCAAGTAATCTCTCCTCTTTTCTGTACCATTAAAGAAACAATTTGGTGAATGGGGATGGTATATCCAACAGTTTTTTCTTCATTCTGGTTCCCTCTAGATCTTTTGGCTTATGACTGCCATCAACTGAGCTAGTAGGGTCAAAAGTAAGGATGGAAGTAATAGTCTAACATTTCTGAAATGAAATTAACTTAATAATAATAACCCAAGGTAACTCAGTAAATGTTATGGGCTTGTGTAGGGGCACAACTTGAAACCAGGCTTACATCATCACCAATATTATATTTTATTTGGTTGTGGAGGCTGTTCTGTCAAGGACGTCAATATAAAATACTACAAACTAGTAACTACGGTAGCAATGCAGGAAAGTGGTAACTTCCTGGAGGTTTACAGGCCAGGTAGTTTTTTTTTTTTTTATAAATAAGGTTGAAGCAGGCGATGAAGCAGCAAACAAAGTCAGTATCTAAAGCAGAGTTCCTTGAGCAAACAAGTGCGAGCTGAAGAAAGCATAGTCAGAAGTTGGTAGTAGATCCCCCCCCCCCCCCCCCTAGTATCTGCTTAGCTTGGCAACAGAAAAAGTAGTCATGGCATCTAGGGCTTTGGTGGACTGCAGATAGAACAGCTGGGAGAGGGCTGCGAATTGGCCATATGTGCTGCCCGATCCACTACACCACTGCAACTTGTGACTCACAGACCATACAGTGGTCCATAATACTACTTAAAGGGGGACTAGCACATGAGGAGCAAAATAATAATAATTTTAAAAACCCTGTAGTCTCACAAGATGTTGACATTTTCACTTCAAATCTGAAATGTAGGGATCCCACAAGATTTTAACAATTTTAAATCTTTTAAAAATATATTTCATTTTCATTCTATGGATGCTATGATAAGGTTCATGTGGACCACAGCACCCACAGGTAATGTATTTCTGAGTCCATAAAAGCTTTTACAGGTAATCCACAGTTTAAGAATGAGTCCCATTCCCAAGATCTTCCTTAAGTTGAATTTGTATGTAAGCCAGAACATTATTATTGTATAATACTGTATAAGTAGTATTGTGTAATGAACTTGAGCCATTGTGTATTTAACTCAAATTATTGTGTAACTCAAATTTTGCTACAATAGGCTCCGTTCTTAACTATGGATCGTCTGTAACCCGGGTGTTCTTAACCTGGGGACTACTTGTAGTGATGTAATGATGCCCACAAAGGAAAAAGTTGGGAAGTTCTGCACTACACTTTCTCTAGTTTATAGGTTGACCTAAAGGAACAGAAGTGCAGCTATAGCTTCTAAGACTGTGCAAAGCTTCCAAGAAAGATGGAATGGCTCTGGGTTTGGGGTTCTTTGGTCCATGGAGAATTGCCTTCTTGGGTCTTGGATGGGGTTGCACTGCCCCAGGCGGACCTGCTGCATAATCTGGGGGTTCTCCTGGACTTGAAACTCCTGCTCAAGGAGCAGGTGGCAGTTGTGGGCAAGAGGGCCTTTGCGCAACTGCAGGTTGTGCACCAGTTACGCTCTTTCCTGGACCAACCGGCCCTGCTCACAGTCACCAACACCCTAGTCACCTACCATCTTGACTACTGTAATGCGCTCTACGTGGGGCTGCCCTTGAAAAGTATACAGAAACTTCAGTTGGTTCACAATGTGGTGACCTGCACAGTTTTGTGCAAGCCTAGTTTTGCACATGTGCCACCTTTCTTGCAGAATTTGCATTGGCTGCCAATTTGCTTCTGGATCCAATTCAAGGTGCTGGTTATCACCTTTAAAGCCCTACATGGCTTGGGGCCAGGTTATTTGAAGGACTGCCTTTTCCCAGTTTCATCTGCCTGACTCACCAGATGCGGGAGGCAGGGTATGTTATGGGTCCCCCCTATTAAGGAGGTCTATCAAGTGGGACCGAGAAGAAGGGCCTTCTCCGTGGTGGCTCCCTCCCTGTGGAATATCATCCCTGTTGAGATAAGACTGGACCCCACCTTGAAGCTCTTTTGCAAGGCCCTGAAGATATGGTTTTGCCAGTGGGCCTGGGGATCCCAGGTTGATCCAGAGCCCATCGAATGGCTAGTTTAAATGTGTTGTTGTTGCCAGGGGGTGGGGTGCGTGTACTGGGTTTTGTATTTGGGATTTTTATTCCTGTAAGCTGCCCAGCGTCACCATGAGTGAGTTGGACGGCTATATAAATTGCTTAAATAAATAAACAAATCTGTGCAAAGCTGCCCTTTTCAGTTGCTTTGCAAAGCGAGCCCTTCCTTCTAAAATAAATGGAAGCAGAAGGAGCAGAAGCCTCTTCTGACACTTTCAGGCAGCTGCTAGAAAGGCCAGAAGAAGCCTCTTCCAGATAATCAAACTGCCACATAAGGCTTTAAGGTGATGGGAAGAGCTGTGATGAGGAAAATTGTGCCAATTCCTTGGTATGAAGTGTCTTGCCAAAGGGAATCACAACCACCTATCCCCATGGCCCAATACCTTTTCTTGCTTCATCACAGCTAGAAGCTATCTTGTTTCTAATAGCAGCAGCATGAAGTGACACAATAAGGTCTGGCACCAACATTGTTCCTCCTCCTCCTCCTCCTGTGCTGGCAGGAGCAGCATGATCTGGACAAGGGTTTGAACAAAGTTTATATGTTGTTGTTATCTGGCTCGTCAGTCATGGCACAGATTTCATGTTGCAGTGCTGTCTAATTTCCCTGCAGAGATTGGGAAATCAATTCGCAGTTATCCAAGGAAACAGTACAAAGTACCAATGCTTATAATGCCATTGCAACAGTGAATTCCTTAGTAGCCTAAATAACAAGAGTTTAACTAGAATCTAGAGAAAGTAGAAGTGCATGTGTATGTTTCAGGGTGAGATGTACAGATTCACATGTGGTTAAAAACACACTGATAGAGAACAAAATTGCCTTTGCTTAATTGTATGCATTCATTCAGATTTTTAAAGATATGAAATTACTTGTAAACCTTGGATTCAAAGAGAGGTCATGATGATCAGGAGAGAGAGCGAGAGAGATATCAGGTATGGTTGAGTTTACTGCGTGCAATTTTATTTGCAGATTGAGCTGAAAACCGTTTAGCTAGCAATCAATAATACTTCTACAATAATAAAGTTTCTCTGTCATATGCCTCCATGCATCCCAGCTGAAGCCAGGACTAGAGCAGGAAGTGCCAAGATTCCAACAGAGAAGCTTCTTCCCAACCTCTTCAGAAGCAGGCAGGGCAAAAATCTCCTGGCATCCTTATCAGTTTTGCCAGTTTGGAAAAGAACCGAAGTGCTGGAATGGAATTGCGACACACATCCAACTGTCTCTTCATTTTGTTTGCTGCTGTATAGCCACTATGAAATCAAAGGACGCTAGGATGAATTTATAAGAAGCCATGGTGATATTCAAATGATATCATCATACAAATAATAAAATTAAATCCTTGTGTCATGTCTGATACAAAAATGTAAGTTGTATCATTTGTGCAGGGACATCATGATACCTGAGTTGTCATTGCTCCCATTGCTTTCTCCCCAGTGGTGTCTGGGAACACAGACACTGGCATTGGTAAACCATGGCTTATAGCTTAGCATGTTGTACAAACTGTGCCCATTGTGATTTGTACAATAAAATGGATAAACAAAACAGGCTTTAGCACAATGCATTAAGCATGACAGTTCCTTCAATCTTTCCTGATAAAACTTGTTCAGTGGGGTCATCATTATTCTTGTCTCTCTTTCTGGGATGCATCCCAGTTGCCAGTAATCTTCTTAACAAGATTTAGAACTCCTTTTCATGAATAGCTGATTAGATGGTGACATTAGGGCCTCTAGTGTACCACTTTAGACTTGTAAGTAGAGGTTCACATGATGGAATGATCCTACATAAGGTAAGAGTCTTACACGTTGAAAAATAGCATGTCAAAAAGAAGACTATGCAATAATCTTTTCTGACGTTCTTTTCTCTATGTGAAGGAAATTTTATTTTTGGTATGGAACACAACTTATAGTCTCTAGAAGTAAAGTACAGATGTTGATTGCTGCCTCATCAGCTTCAGCTTCATCCTTAAGGAGGCCCAGCACTTTGGTTGCTTGGGCTGCAAGCAGCAGGATATCATAGTTGCTCTTAGGGAATGTTAAACATCATAGTTTTTTTTTTTTCCAGTTGCTTTCAGTGCTGCTGACCACAAGGTGGCATCGACCCATCTTTGCAGCCCACAGAAAAGGAAAAGCAGCTACTTAT
Organism: Liasis olivaceus; assembly: GCA_030867105.1. Classification (NCBI taxonomy): domain Eukaryota; kingdom Metazoa; phylum Chordata; class Lepidosauria; order Squamata; family Pythonidae; genus Liasis; species Liasis olivaceus. The sequence continues at coordinate 43,784,472 of CM061349.1, forward strand.
GCAACCAGCTCTGCATTTTTGTGAATAACACTGAAGATTTAAACAGCACTAAACTCTTAACTAATGGAATAAGAGGACTTGGTTACTCCTAATAAATACAAACTGAGTGTTCTCATAACATTTTTTTTAAGAAGGATGATACTGGATGAACACCTTCCCGTGGATCTGTAACTCAGATTACTCCCTACTATCACACTGTACTTTTGGTTGCAGGTAAGTCTCCAACTGCCCTATCTGGTGGCAGCACACAACTAATCTTGGCTGATCTTGAAAAAAGCTAAGGTCAAACCTTGTTAACACTTCGATGGGAACCACCATGAAAACCTGAGGTGCAGGCAATAGTTGAAAAAAAAAATGCTGTGGGTGAAGGCAGCGGTAAACCATTTCCATACTCTTGCCCAAAAAACCCTCCATACCCATGCAATCATCAGGAGTTGATCTCAACCTGACAATCTTCAACTTTTAGGTCCCTACCTGTATTAGCTTTCTGTCCCTTTAACAGTGCCACAATCACATAGATGTGGGACAGTTCTATAGTTGTCATCTCACTCCATATTTTCAGTGATACACAGGAAGGTAAGGTTTTCTATCTGATCATTGATCTATTAGTTCTGCATATTAATCCTGCATTACAGAATTTCTCACTCAGTCTAGAAAGATCAGGAAGTCAACTTGAAAATTTACATGCCAAGCATGTGCTTTTCTTTTAAACTATGTTTCTTGTAGAGAGAGAGAAGCAAGGTAGGAAAAGCAGCAGTTCCCACTGCAGCTTCAGAGTTGTTAAAGAGATAGCAGGATCTGCTCAGTTATGACCTGGCAAGTTCACAAACAAGAAGTAAAGCCATTGTGAAGAAAATGTGCCAAATGACAAGGGTTTGTTATTATGCAACTATGAATAAATTGAATGGTCACCTGCACTGATCATGCTAGAACCTGACTGAATCAGCAGCAATTACCTGCTTCCAGACCTAACTTGCTTGTAAGATTTGGGTGTGCTGAATAAGGTAGCTATAGATCAAGAGATATAGATCCACACTTCTGCATGCAGCTACTTCCAAACATTATACATGATAGATGAATACATGAAATGTAGTTCTACTGGAGGTACAAGCTTTCTTTACATGTTTTTTTTTCCTTATAGATTGAACATTCCCTGGATCCTTACATTGCAGAGTCCTAAGAGAGAGTAGAACATGGACTTTGAATATGCTTTTAAATTGCATTGGATTGGATCCAGACTCAGTCTAGTTAAAACGGACTCAGTGAAACAAATTGCACACATTTGTCTTGACTACCTTAAGCCCCATGAATATGCTACATTTAATCTAAGCATGACAAAATCTGGATCCACCTCATTCTATCTTCTTATTAATTTATATACGTACAATAACTGAGCCTTCTAGCTATGGTATAAACTGAGCTTTCTAGCAATGGCTTGAAAAGAACAACAATTATGAAGATAAATCAAATACCAATAAGTAAAGAAAGATTCCCTGGCAACCTCTTTTTGATTAATGGAAGGTTGGGTTTGGTTAGAAATTGAATAAAGGATGAGAGATTATGATGAGCTTTTTAATTTGACTCCCAAAGAGCAAGTGCCTTGAAGAGAAATCTGAAGAGCAGTTTGCTTTTGTGAATTCAGATGGTTGCCTTTTGGTACCCTGGAGAGTTGGAGCTTTGGAACATTTTAAAAAATAAATTAGCTGCTGCATTACACCTACTTAACCTATACAGATAAAACAAAAATACAAAAAAGAAGAAGAAAAACAGTAACACACACACACACCATCACAAAAGAAGAGAAAAAGAGGAAAAAAGAGGACCGATACAAATACATTATTATACCTATATTAAAAAGCACCGTTTTTCAACATAGCATTAAACTTTGACCATGTAGAGTAATATTGATAAGTCTTTGCACTGAATTAATAAAGACCAGTTCATGAGCAGAGAGCAAACATGTATCATCTATTCAAGACTGTAAATCCAGAGTGATGCTGTCTTTCCATTGTAAAAGACTAATCTTTTTGCTACATCCCTTTCTAGATAAATCCACAGTTCTTCATATAATAATACATTTCTAATTTTGGTATATGGTTCTAAATTACATTTGCACTGCAGGCCATATTAGTGTTCCCAAAACCCTTTGAACAAACGGATGAGTATTAAAGCAAAACAAGACAATAATGGGGCAAATCCATATCATATGAGTAAGTGTTTCCTCCATCATTTTGTACTTCCTAAGTAATGAAGTTGACTGGCAAACCTTTTTCAAGGTTCTTTATGATGTCCAATAAAACTGAAGGAAAATCTTTGTTAAATGAAATTCAACAAAATGAATTTTACCTTAAGATCCTGAAACAAATCTGAATTTCACCTTAACATCCTAAGAAACATACTTAACATTCTTCAAGAATATTTTTTTTCTTTCCCCCATTTTTCTATTTGCTTTTGCTTTGTTTTGGTGTGTATATATCCCCTCTCCCAAGCAACAGATCACAATGGGGTCTGAGACCCAAATTTCAGAAGTCTTTTGTCTTTAAAGATTTCTTCATGCATGTCAGTGCCTGCCCTCTCATTTGAAGTGAATAAGGAAACTGCCCTGCCAAAGATTTCATGCACATTATATTACAAATTGCCTCTGTAATGGGGTGCTTAATTTTTTTCATAGTAGTTTTATTAAAAGTTACAATTAAAAAGATAAAAACTAATACAAACTAAAAATAAATAGAAAATGGTTTATTCTTAGAAACTAAGAATAAAAAGAAAAAAATATTTAGGGTTTAGTGTGAATTCAGTCCATGGGGGAAACATCGGAAGAGGGCTGAATTCACACTAAAACAATTTCTTTCCACATACAGAAGCCAGCTGAACTGAAAATTTAATCTTACTTCAGCACTGGCTATGGAACAGGGATCTCTACCACAACTGAGGACAATAGATTAGTCTAGGGATCCAAAACAGGTTCTTTAGCACCCAGACCTCCAGAAAAGAAGAGGTGGGATGGGCTCCCATTCCTGTCCTCAGGATTTGTCACTGGAGACAGATGTCTGTCTCCCTCTAACAGTAGAGCAACACTGGAAGGAAAAAAATGAGCTCCACTGAAAAATACCAAGTGGAACACAAGGAGGGAGACTGGGAAGACGGGTCTAATATTCTTGGCTTTCCTGAAGATGTTTGAAAAGTGTGCGCTTAGAAAAAATAAGCACTGGTTCTGCAAACTGACAAGGATGTGAGTCTGAACTCTGTTGATTGGTTAGTTCCCATAATTTAGCCATTACTCTCCAGAATTTGTGTATCTGTTTTATGTCTTCTTATTGTTCTTGATTTGGGAGCTGGAGTATAGGAAAGGAGGAATCTGCGTGCAGATATGTTACCTCAAGAAAGGTTAAAAAAATAAGGAGAGGAACAGGGCTGATTGATCATCCACTTCAACAAGTATCACATCAGCTCAAGTAGAGGTTCACTTCCTTTTAAACCCAAGAAAATAAGAAAAGAAACCAGTCTCTCGAAAGCCCCAAGCAAACCTCAGAAATAGCAACCCAGCACGATCGTTCATTCTGTGAACTAATGATATGCAAAGGGAGCCTTCTGTCTTTCTGTTAGAGTTCAAAAGACATGACATAATAAAATGATGCCTCCCTCTGCGCAACGTCTTGTCAGGTTTTATAAAAGTGACAAGTGGCTGAGGTTTTATAAAGCCCAATCTTGCTCTCCTCAGAACAAAAACAACACGCGCCCGGCAGTGTGAGGATTCCAGAGCTGCAAGTGGTCTTCCATTTCTCTAACATATCGAAATCTCCACTACCGAGAAACCAGTGCAAAGCTGGAGAAGACAGACGAAGATAAGGGGAAGCCCTTTCGGCTCGGTGGGACTTTTCTTATGCAGTGAACAGTTGAGGCAGACTGTGACTGTCTGCCATTAATGTTACGTACCGTGTGAGGTAGGTTTGCTCTCCTTTCTCATTTCATGGGGCACCAAATGTACTGTGGTTGTTGGGAATCCCAGCGCAGCTTGTGAATAAGACAGGCTCAGGTTCAGGAAGCAATCAATATGTGCATAATAGGCAAAGCAAAGCAAACACACACGCATCTCAAACCTTGTGCAAAAGAGAAAGCTTGGCAGTTGCTACCCTTCTTACTTCTGCCTTCCAGGCTAACGTGTCAAGCTGCACCTGCCAAAATCCTCTCTTCTGTCTAACTGGTAAAGGGACAGAAGCCTTTCAGTCTTCTGCATCCGATCACATTTTGTCCCACTTACATTGGCAGCCTTATCCTTTGCTTGTGTACTTGTAATTCAGGCCTGGTCCAAACCTGCAGCAGAACGAGGGCGGTAAGAAAAAACGGAGGTGATGGAGTGGACTGGACCACTTCAGACTGCAGCTGGAGATGTGCGATTTTGAATATTGCTCCATTAACAGCACAAGCAACCCTCTGCAAACAAAGTTGGAGAAGCGAGAAAGGCTTTAATCAGCTGGCTTCCTAATAGGTCAGTTTTCTTTTTGCATGAAACTGTGTATGCAAGTGCAAGTAAAAAGCAGATAGGATTTCCCCCACTTGACTTACTTACTGACTGACTTACCCCCCTGCCCCACCACCTGGGCTGCCGTGTTCTGAAAGTACCCTCAGTAGCTCTCCAAACTCCCAAAACACCCACTTGAGCTAAAACATAGTCTTGCCAAGCTGACTTTTCATCCTTGAAACAACTGGAGACAAGTCATGCAAGAGAGTTCCGGGCTCATCTTTCTTTAACTACTGAATGTTATTATTATTATAATTATTTATTATTTCTTTTGTATTAACATCATAGAGTAGGAAGAGGGTATTTAGGCCACCAGATCCAATGCCCTGCTCAGTGCGGGATTGAGATTGAAGCATTCCTGATAAATGACTGACTAGCCTCTATTTAAATGTATCCAATGAAGTGAAGACCAGCATGCCTTTGGGGATCTGGTTCTTCTCTACTGCTAGGAAGTTCTTTTTAACTTTCAATCAGAATCTACTTTCTTGTAACATTATACTATAACCTGTACTCAATGAGAAGGAACAGATTTTAAGCATCAGTGTGGCATCCTTTCCAGTATTTGAAGAGTGTAATTATATCCCCACTCAGTTGTGTTCTTCTCAAGGTTCATTTTTTCCACTTCCTTCCGTCTCTCTTCATTAATCTACATTCCTAATCCCTGATCAGCCTCATTGTTCTTTTCTGAACCTGTTCTACTTTGTAGGAATCCTTACAGTGGGTGCCCAGGTGAAATATTTGAGGTTGGTCTGAATAAAAGAGAATAAAATGGAAGTATTGTGCTCCATGATTTGGAAACTATACTTCTTTTGACACAGCCAGAAGCATAACTAAGGTAGAATGGGCTCCTGCTAAAGAAAACAAGATGGGTCTCTTTTACTGGACACTTCTGGTGAGGACATGGCAACCTAAACATCCCTGAAGGGGGCTGGAACAGCATTATGATGGAGATCAGTGGCTGGAGGGTGAATTCTGACCAGCAAAATCTCTCTGGAGAAAGGAGAGATTGTGAGATCAACCACATGTACTCTGGACAACTGGTCCTCATGAATAGACTGCAGGAACCAAAGTTTTTATGGTTGGCTGGGGAATTAAGTGGCTGGGAGTCAAGGGATTCCAACTAAATTCAGAGTCGTAATGTAGCCTATATGGACACAAAGCTCGGCTGAGCCTCATTTCATAATCACGTTGGAATTACTTTTTTACTGCTTTTCAAATATTAAGAACCTTTGGAACGGCAAGTTTTATGGCATTCACTGGATGATTTTCCTTCAATCTTTAGCAAAAGAAGTTTTAAGTATGAGTTTAAGGACTTCGAAAAATATTTTTTTTGGGGGGGGGTAAATGTAAAATAAATGGCAAAAGGGTGATTAGAGTGTTGTTTTTAGAAAGTTGTAAGTGGACTGAGGGTCCAGAGGTTGGACACTACAGGGAACCAGAAGGAACTAAAGATTACAATTAAAGAAGAATTACTTTTAAACTCGACTTCCTAACAGAATGGAGCAAAATACTTGAACATTGGACACATTGAAGGATATTTGTGAACAATGGACTCAGAAGTTAATTTTAAGAATGTCTGCCATTAAAAATAGGCTGTGTGTAAATAATGTTATGGAAGAGGAACAAATTCTACTGGACAAGACTGAAATAGATTTGAACATAAATTGAAAATGACAGGCTAAAACATGATCTGGAAAAAGATGATATACTGGAAATACAAATGAAACTGGCTGATGTTTTGATAATTAAAAGGGACATACAAGTAACAACCCAGAAGACTGACTTAGAAAACTTTCCTATACTGGATTTACAAAAGAGACCTGTTAAAATTTTGAAGGATTTTATGAGAAGAGACAAAGAAAAAAGAAAAGAAATCAAGTTCTAGGACATTATTTGAAGGAATTGAAGACCAAGATTATTAAAAGTTAAGGGAAGGAATATAAAGTTGTTTTATTTGATCAAAGTTAAAATAGATATGCTGTTATCCATGGTAACCCTTAATGGACTTTTGCTAACTAGGACTGAATGACAAGGCTTTAAAGTTTTATTTATAGATAAGTGATGAGATATGGGAAGAAGACTTCATTTGTTGTATTTTAGGAGAAGGTGATAAGTTACTAAAATTGTTTATACTAGTTGTGATGAAAGGGGAAGTTACTTCTTTATATATAATATATATGTGTGTGTGTGTGTGTTTCTTTACTGTATTCTTATTTTTTCTTTCTTTTCTATTTTCTTTTCTATTTCTTTCTTCTTTTCTGCACTTTCTATTTTTTTCTCTTGTATTGTGTTTTAGTTTGTATTAGCTTTAATCTTTTTAACTGTAATGTTTAATAAAATTGTTTCAAAAATAATAAAGATGGATCCCTTATACCATACAGACTGAGACCACAGGTATGCACAGACTGCAATAACAACAACAGAAGTAATACCAACTTCAGCAGCCTATGAAACTAAGCAATGGGAAATTTTGGGGAGGTATTTTTTAAAAGCTGATTGAGGAGCATCAAAGGAGCATGCACAGAGTGCAATAATAATAAGCAACACATCAAGTCAACAAGCCAAACCAAATCCTTAGAAATAAAAAGAGCAATGGTTTACCTTACATACCATCAAGCAGCCAATGCATGAAGTGGTCATTTGGTCCTTCCCTTTCTTTCCTCTTCTGTCTGGGCTATACGGTCCTGGTATGCATGTGGCATGAGGACGGTGTCTTGCATCAGAGCTCAGGCACCCTATATCACCCAGTTAGGTTAGCACCAACACCATCCATCTTCAGCTCAATCAAGAGCACTGACAAGCCACTTAAGCTTTCTTGTAACATGTTGCTTTGCTTGTAGATTTTCCATAAGTTTAAATTCAGACAATGATCTCTGTTCTGCAGCTGCCACTGTCATGGGTATGGTAAAAAATACAGTGCTTGAGGAGAGAGCATGGTTTTCTATCATACGATGTTCTGCAGATTCCTTTATTGATTTTTCTTTTTACAAAATGAAATTTCAATGAAGAATATAATGAGAACAACTCTCCAGAAGGGAGTCTGACAAGATGCTATTGAATTTCTTGACTAGAAGTTCTTCAGGTGCATACAGCTTCTCATCAGATGTTATCATGGTTGCTGGCTGTAGGGCATAAAATGTAGAAACTGCTTTATTCAGGTCTGCATATTTTGTTTGTTTGTTTGTTTGCTTGTTTATTTATTTATAAAGTTGTATGCCGCCCATCTCCCCCAATGGGTGACTCTGGGCGGCTCATATCTCAGTTCTGAGGGATTGCTATGTCCAGTATTGGAAAGAACACACTTATTTTGAATTGGATTTCTGCAGATGTTGGTCTTACAAAAGTCACCATGAAACGTCTTCACTTGGGGCACATGTCAGTGTTGAAATTCCTGAGATAACCCTGTAACAGGATCATACTATTATACTGACTTCTGGCATCTTGCAAATTATTGAGAGAGGTCTGAGGAAGCCTTGCAATTCCACTTAGATCAGCCTATGGTAACAACTGTAACAATTCTGAAATGCAGGTAGTAGATTCTACATTTTTTGTAACAGCACAGTCAAAAGGAAATCAGAGCTCTAGCTTCTGTTATCTCATCTCTCTTTCCAGGTGAAGGATCTCAGTCAGGATGTTGTAGACATCTTGAAATGGAAATGAAGATCAAAGAGCCTCATAGCTCTTGCTTTACACAATGCCTTCAGCATACTTTTGCAGTGAGATGTCATACATAGAGCAAATGCCATCCTTTGATTCTGTGTACAAAGTAATTGTAAAGATTCCAGTGAAATTTCTCATTTCTGGAAAGGCTTACATAGTGTAATTCAGGATTAAATTAAGGCTGGGGACAGCATAGTGTATGTATGTATGTATGTGTATATATATATATTGCTCTTTGTTGTTGAGCTATAATTCTAGCTTGGACATTAGTATACAACTTGCTCATAGATGCAGCTCTATCATAGCCTTGGCTTTGTAATTTTGACATGTCCAGAATATTAATTTCAATAGTGCATAAATGTTATATGTAAATCTAGCTAATTTATCTTCTACTTCCCCCAAATTCCCCAAAGGTCTTTTGTATCTTTAGGTTCAGGCATTCACCCACATTACTATCAGTAAATACATAGCAAACTACAGTTTTTGGCTGAGCTGATTTTTCTTACCAGTAACTTGGGTTGTATCCGTAGTCATAGAAAAAAATGCATATTATTTGGCTGAGCTGATTTTTCTTACCATGACTCAGGTTGCATCTGTAATCACAGAGAAAAACTTAACTTTCTTTATATCTTTGATTCCCTTCCTGACAGAGTTAGAAAGAATGCTAATCCTTTCATTCTCTTTGTCAGGACTCAGGTATTTTATTGTACCATTCTTCATATACAACAACACAAGAGGATCATGTTTTGCCAGAAGGTTAATAACTGAAAGAAAATTTCCACAGCATCCAACCAAGCACATATCACATTCCTGCAATTTCCAGCCAAGGTCAGTGTGACATTGATGATTTTACCAAGTATTTACCTTCCAAAGTTGGCCTCTCCATGGACAGCCCCTTCTAGATTCTCTGCCAGAATCAAGAATCATGTAACACTGCAGAAGGCATCTAAGACTTCATGAGTCACTGTTTGGTTTTGTAATGTGAGGCTAGCCACAGCTACCAATTACCTGGTTGAGAAAACCAATATGTTTAGAAATAGATTTGGTCTAAAGCTGACAAATAGCAATGCCATTGTTGTCAGACTTATATACCAGTTTTGCTTTTTTAAAAAAGCTTCTCTTACTGTCCTTTGGAAATGGGCCAGGTGGATGGCATAGTCCATGTAATATAATGAAACACTTTTTAATCATCGCTCAGGGATTCACTAAAGTGAGCACTGACTATAGGAAATATCTGAGAGGCCAAGGGGCATGAGAAGTTGCTCTCCAATCCTGTTCATTGATTGCAACATGCACTCTGCTTTATTCAACAACAGCCTGTGCACTCAGGAATTCACTGTGACTCAAGTAGCCCTTTTACTTTGTAACATTGGGGGAAAGTTGTGTTTCTTTGTGTTCCTGATAATCATGGTTACTATTTTCTGTTCTTGGATCATCTGTATTCTCCGCACTGTGTCTTTGAAAATTGAACTATCTTAGGGAGCTTTGCTATTTTCCCAACTTTCCCTTCTGTGTACCACTGTAAAAATTTGGCTGCTTCTTCTCACAGCTACTACTTGAGTTATCATTTTACAGCTCTATTGCCAACTATTGGCCATCCAGATTTTTGCAGTCAAGATGTGTTAGTCAAACTATGATGGCCACACCATCTGCTGGGTGGATCTTGGTATAATGCTTGCTCAATAGCTGTGCCACTGGATGGAGCCTAAAACTGCTGGTGACTCATTGTGTTTATAATCAGCTATTATTCCAAGATCTTTTTCTCAAGTATTATTGCCAAACTGGGTAGCCTTAATTCTACCCCTGTGCATTTGTTTGCTGGCTAATTGCATATCATTGCATTTGTTTATGCCAAATTTCATTCTTTTATTTTCATCCCATTTCTCTAACCTATCCAGATTATTTGATTTTTTTTTCCTTAGAGTTTTAGCTATCCCCACAGTTTTGTGACATCTGTAGATCACTGATAAACATTCCTGCTATAGTCTCTTCCACAAGGACACGTTAATCACATGAATACATTTCCTTGAATCGGGAAAGTATATCCTCACAAATTGTGCTGTTCCCACAAGAGAGACCGGGGCAGTGTTGTTGCCTTCAAACCATTTAATGCAATGCAATTTCAGTAATCAGTGGGTTTCCTGGTATTCTTTCCCTTCTTACCCAGCATCATCTACTGGCAGGAAAACTAACCACCAATTACTTTCCTGAGCATGTGGCATAGCATACAGTATATTTAACATTAATATTTATTATTTACTCCATGCTTCTCCTGACAGTGTGATCAATCGCTCAGAAGATTGATAATTCTATGAAACAATTTCATAGAAGCTGCCAGATCAAATAGAAGTTCAATAAACTTATGTCAAAGAATCCTATTCTCAAAAATCTGCCTGAGTGATTGGAACAGTTGCTTTGGCATACAAAGCAAACAAGACCGAACCACAGAGCATTCAGTGCTATTTTGTGCCTCTAGATCTTTCTTTCTTGCCTCCTTCCTGAAGTCAATGTCCCTGTGAATTGTTTCTGGTTATGCAAAGAGCCTCTTCTCTCTCCTGCCACCATTCCACAGTATGTATATTTGCACACTTGCATGTCATACTTTCTCTACTTTACTATCTGCTCATCATTCTCATGCACTCACACACACACACAGCATTCCCTACCCCCCAAATAACAGCATTCCTGGCTGACAGACCTATTGATATTCTAGGAGTTTGACACTATACTGGAAAGAGAAAAGGACCAGGTATACAGCCTCTCTTGCAGCCAAGGAAAAAATGGCCATGGAGGCATTGGATAGGGAGGGGATCCAGGCCAATTGAAACTGAGCAGATTGTTGTCCCTAACTGTGGGTTATCCCCAAATTTATCTCTGGGACACCTTGGATTTTCTGCATGGAAGATTTTCTGTTGGAACAGATAAGGATGGCTCGCTCTATGCTGCTTCAGCAACGGGTTGGGTATGAGATGGAAACGACATCATGAGGTATGTCCCAAAAATGGTTAGTCATGTGCTTGCCTGCTGCAGCAAGAAAGATATGAGGATGAACCCTGCCTTTTTATGCATGTCATTCAACTCAATCCTATTTTCCAGCTTGATCCAGAAACACTGATGAATACTCTTTGCTCACAATATTCAAGCCAGCTATATAACCACCTAATTATCATGCCACACTTAACTACTCGCTGAATACTTTGTCAAGTGCTTTGCTAAAATCAAAATACATTGCATCTACAGCCTTCTCACAGTTTACTAAGGAAGTGACCCATTTGCAGCTGAGCAACTTTTTCAACTTCCAACCATAAGTTTCTTTTCTCTTAACTTCTGTGATGCAATCCTATTTATCATTTGTCTGAGTGTATTACAGTTTGCTTTTTAAAAGTCACACACACACACACACACACAGAGCTACACTGAGTTTTGGTTTTCCTTAAAACCAAAGTCTCTAGCATTATATGGTCAGTTCCTGTTGCTTCCCACTTTCTTGACTAAGTCTTCCTGACCGATTAATATGAAGTCAAGGACAGATGATCCTCATTTGCCTTTGTTCACCCTCTGAAGGAGAATGTTGTCAGCAAGACAAGTTAGACATTAGCTGGAATGACATGATTTGTAGAGTCTCCAAACAGAAGTCAGGATAATTAAAGTCTTTCATCACTACTACTGCACTTTTTTTTAAAAATCCAGTTTGCTTTTGGAAGACACCATCCTCATCTTCATCTTGGTGGGCTGGCTGATAGTAGACACCAAAATTGCTGTTATTTGTTCCTCTGCTTATTTTCATATTACTTTTCCTCTTGAAGGAGCTCTGAGTGGTACATAAAAGCAAATACAGTTTTTGATTCATGACACTGCACCTGCTTCATTTCCCATCTTTATTTTGCTATTAAGAGTTCTATTTTCTCTTGTATCCCATCCCTCTAATAAAGACATTCCACAGTGCTATCTTCTGCACACATCCATTATGCTGCTCCAGTTAAGTGAGGAACTAGAATTCCCAAATATCTACAAATAATTTACCCATAAAAGACTTCCAAGACTTGTCCAGACAGGGTTTTATAATTTGACTGATGGTGGCTAGTGTTGTGCAGTGGTTTAACAATCCAAATACACTCATTCCTAGCTGATAATTTTCATTGGGTATGATCCCAGCACTTCTAATTGTTTCATTATTCCCCTCCTCAACTGATTTAATGTGTGCAGGTTTTTATTTTTTTTAAAAAAAATCCACTATGGGAAAACATTGGAGATGTGTTCTCATCTGGATTCCCATGGTAGTCTGTAAATGAGGCACTGCAAGTTATAATAAGAGATGTAGAAGCATGCAGCTAGCAAAGCAAGCCTGCAGCACAGCATGATCAAATCTAGTCATAACAATCAAATCCAAAAATATAATACAACAAATGTCAAAGAATTCCCCCAATCAGATTGCAGTCCAGCCTTCTTATCCTGGATCAATTAACCCAAGAAGTGGGTCTTGTTCATCACTGAGCTGACACTGATGAGAAGAGATGAAATAAGGGGATTGCTGATAAGCCTCCAAGACTAATGCACAAGCATTGTTTCTCTCCTGCAAGAGAGGGCACCAGTCCTAGTGAACCTCCTCCTACCCCGAGAGTTGCTAATCAGTCACCCCTTCCCCATAAACAACTTTCTATAGGCAAAGTAAAAACCAAATTCTCCCCAATAAAACTGATAACTTATTTAAAAACCCGCAACAACAACCAGATCAAAGAAATACTCAGCTACAAAACCTCTACACTTCTATTCCAAAGCAGTCACCAAAATCCCTCCCTCAAACTCCTATGTAAGGTACAAGAGAAAAAACTTGAGCAAAATCAAACAAAATGCAGAAATACTATAGATAACATTAGGCAAGTGAATATTTATCAGATTCAACGCCGACCTTCCTATTTTGCAATAATAGTCTTGGCTCATTTTATGGGATTCTTGCAAATCCCATTAGTGAGATTGTATATGCAAAGCAAAGGGTTCCCAAAACTAAAACTAAAATTAAGATTCAAATATGACAAAGGAGCTCCCAAAAATGTTAAGAAATATGAATGACAAAAGTGACTGCAAAGACTAATTTAAAATATTTAAATATGAAAGCTTCAGGCCATTCCCTAGTTACTTAACAATAATGGGGGGGGGGGGGCTTTTCAATGTTGAAGACATGCTGTGGGCATGCTTTGCTTTAGTAATTCTTAATTCATGAAATCAAATAGTTTCCAAGGATGGATAGATGGATGGAACTTGAGATCCCAGGCTCAGCTTAAACCCACTGCTGCTTCTGTATAAAATATCAAATGTCTCATTGTAAATTGGAAGAATTTACTAATTTAATTTTTTATAGGGCTTCCACTAGAGAGAAAGAGAGAGAGAAAGTGGACCAATATTTAATCATGGCTATGGAAGTTTGTCAAGAAAACGAGTTACATCACCTTGCTTGCTAGTTCCAGATGCTTAAAAAAGCCTTTGCCCTCAGAGCTGACTGCTGTCCAAGAGTTAAAATAAGATAAGTGGTGTGGTGAACTCTAGGGGACATGCCCTGCAGGGCAAGGACTAAATAAGTCTCCCTCTGCCCTATATAGTGACAATGAGTTGGCCAGGATCCTGGGCAAAGGTTATGGCAAAGCCTGCATTCCATGGCAAACTGGACACTAGATCACGTGCAGAAGAGCAGCCAGGAGCTCGGAGGCTGTGGATGGTATGAATTCAAAACAGCAAAAGCAAAAGCTAGGGAGGATGTTCTTCCTGGATTATGCTGCCCTTCAGCATTGCCTGTAACTTCAATTCATACAACCAAAGTTACTTTGCTTGATAATGTGAAAAATAAAAGATAAGGGTCCACTCCCTTGCTACTGACAATCAGTTTCCTTGCTTTTGTATTAATTCTATTTAAAAACAGATAGCAGTCAATTAAAAGGGTGGGGGAGGAAAGTTTGGGGAATGACCATGATTGACCAATTTATCTGAATCAGTATGATGCATTCTCAAAAGATGAATACTTGTACAATGCTATTTTGTGCCCCAAGGTGGGAGCAATCCAAACCAAAGCAAGCTTTTGTACATTGCATTTATTAAAATGAAAGTAATTTAAGCACATAAACACAAAGTGGTTCAATTTGGTCATTGTTAACTCTTCATAGTAACCTGTTTTCAGCCTTATCAGTTTCTGATAACTTGTTTTTAGCCTTAACATAGTTTTCTTGTATTTGCTCCCTCTTTTCCCCTTTTTGCAAATGAAACAAATGTATCAATTACGTGCAAAAACTGTCAGCCTAGACAAGAGTGTAAGAACAAAAGAGAAATGTATCATTCCAAAAATGAACGCATATGAGCCAGGCAAAGCCCTTTCTCCTACCTGTAGTGATTAATAAAGAAAGTAAAACATCAAACTCTGATTCATGTACTCTGTCACAGTGCAGCCTCCTATATAAGAATAGCAAATTTTAAAGGTAAGACTTTTTAATGACAACTTCTGAAATCATATTCTTTTCTTGCCCCATTGCAAGGAGAATCCATAGTTTGCAGAAAATTTATATTACTCTTTCTTGTAATTCAGAGGTGTCAGTGGGGACAGCAAATGACAACACATGGGTGTGATGACATCATCATGCTTTCTTGGTACTTGGGGATGAAGATAGGATTTATCTGATTGATTGATCTTTGAAGTCCTTGTATTATTTTAAGGTAATATTGTAAACTACTAGGAGTCTATTGGAGGGCAGCATTCTAAGGGAATGGTAAAATAAGTCAATAAACTCAACCAGTAAACCAGACTGAATTTTAGCCAACTGATATGAAATAATTAATTTTGAATTAAAAAGACATCATGTGACCAGCTAGCATGAAGTAGGAACTCCATTAAAAAAAAAAAAAAGGGGTGGGGGGGAGAAGAATTTCCGTATATCTGACCATTTCTTTATTCTCCAGTGTCTGCTGAGAGTAGTCACAAAGAGCTGTAAAATCTAGAAACCTTATTCTCACTCAGTTTATTTGTCAGTAAACAGAACTTCCTCTATGCCAGCAGATGTCATCATCACTTTTGCTCCCTGGCATTCTCTTCCATTATAACTTTTGGCAACCACTATAAACATGGCCAAAGCCTAACTATGGTAGCATTTGTAGAACATCAGTTTGAATCAACTGGTTTGAGTTAGATGTTTGGACACATTGTAGGTTGAGCCACCACTGAAGCTGTTGCTAAACCCTATTTGGGGACTGAATATCTCACATGGGGCAAGACAATCCAATTTTTACATTCCTGCTTGGAACTAGTATTTTAATATATTGGATCTTGCTTGTGGAAACTGCTGTTCTCCACCTAGTTGTGTGCTCCTTAAATATTTTGGAGGTAAGGCAGTAGATGATATTCCCACTTTGTAGACAAAATTAGAATGAATCATTGCAGTAGTCTAATAAATTCATGGCCATGGTGGAACCACTTAGGTGACATTGAACCAGATATATCTTCAGTCAAAAGCAATAGCAAAAAAAGCATTCTTAGTTACACTTGTGCTTCCTTAGTACAAAATCAAGTTGCAGTGAAGGCTGTAATCTCAAAGTAAACCTTTTTTTGCATATAAAATAAGCTGAAATAAGTCACCCTTCCCTGTAAATCACTCTATCTAGAACGGGTTGTTAGTTGTTAAACCAGGTTTAGGAGAGAGGAAACAGGACGTCTATTTTGGTTGCTCCTCTTCACACTGGGTGTCCTTCAATGTTAATTTGCTTTTCTGACCTGCAGTTGCTTCACCCTAAAGCAGGAGCTTATGATGCTGTACTGCTTCAAAAGAGGGCTGAGAGTGTGAATTCATGAGTGCTTGACAAATGATCACCATTCTGGGACTGCAGTTGCTATGGGAGGGAAATATTATTATGGTCTCAAGCAGAAATTTATGGGTTCATTTGGAATTCAGATACTGTACTTTGCAAACAAAAGAATTTTGACAGACTTTGGCCTAGAGCAGGGGGAAGAGCTTAATTACCCCCCAGGGCACTCTCCAAAGAAGCAAAGAAGATAACTACTGTGTCCCCAGGCTATCATATTTTTTTCCCCTTCTCTCTTTAAAGCACCTTTCAGTCTCCAAGATTGTGAGCTTCTGTTTAGAGGTTGTTGGCAATTACTAATTCATTTTGTAAAATGTTTTCAGATTGCATGAAAGGAGAGAAGCCCATTTAACAAGCTGACTATATTCCGCATTGTGTGATAAAACAACAGAAATGAAAGCCGAGAGCTCTGAAACAAACCTTCAGCTATACTTCCTCTGCTACAAACACATTTGAAGAAATGGCATTTTGCATAGCTATTACAGGTGAAACTCGAAAAATTAGAATATCGTGCAAATGTTGATTTATGTCAGTATGGCAACTCAAAAGGTGAAACCAATATATGAAATAGACGCATTACATGCAAAGCGAGATATGTCAAGCCTTACTTTGGTATAATTGTGATGATTATGGCGTACAGCTTATGAAAACCCCAAATTCACAATCTCAGAAAATTAGAATAGTGTGAAAAGGTTCAATATTCTAGGCTCAAAGTGTTCCACCCTAATCAGCTAATGAATCCATAACACCTGCAAAGGGTTCCTGAGCCTTTAAATGGTCTCTCAGGCTGGTTCAGTAGGAATCACAGTATGGGAAAGACTGCTGACCTGACAGTTGTGCAGAAAACCATCATTGACACCCTCCATAAGGAGGGAAAGCCCCAAAAGGGAATTGCAAAAGAAGTTGGATGTTCCCAAAGTGCTGTATCAAAGCACATCAATAGAAGGTTATGTGGAAGGGAAAAGTGTGGTAGAAAAAGGTGCACAAGCAGCAGGGATGACCGCAGCCTGGAGAGGATTGTCAGGAAAAGGCCATTCAAAAGTGTTGGGGGCTTTCCCAAGGAGTGGACTGAGGCTGGAGTTAGTGCATCAAGAGCCACCACACACAGACGGATCCTGGACATGGGCTTCAAATGTCGTATTCCTCTTGTCAAGCTGCTCCTGAACAACAAACAACGTCAGAAGCGTCTTACCTGGGCTACAGAAAAAAAAAACTGGTCTGTTGCCCAGTGGTCCAAAGTCCTCTTTTCTGATGAGAGCAACTTTTGCATCTCATTTGGGAACTGAGGACCCAGAGTCTGGAGGAAGAATGGAGAGGCACACAATGCACGATGCTTGAAGTCCAGTGTAAAGTTTCCACAGTCTGTGTTGATTTGGGAAGCCATGTCATCTGCTGGTGTTGGTCCACTGTGCTTCATTAAGTCCAGGGTCAACGCAGCCGTCTACCAGGAGATTTTGGAGCACTTCATGCTTCCTTCCGCAGACGAGCTTTATGGGGATGCTGACTTCATTTTCCAGCAGGACTTGGCACCTGCCCACACTGCCAAAAGTACCAAAAGCTGGTTCAATGACCATGGGATTACTGTGCTTGATTGGCCAGCAAACTCGCCTGACCTGAACCCCATAGAGAATCTATGGGGCATTGCCAAGAGAAAGATGAGGGACATGAGACCGAACAATGCAGCAGAGCTGAAGGCCGCTATTGAAGCATCCTGGTCTTCCATAACACCTCAGCAGTGCCACAGGCTGATAGCATCCATGCCATGCCGCGTTGCGGCAGTCATTGCTGCAAAAGGGGCCCAAACCAAGTACTGAGTATATATGCATGCTTCTACTTTGCAGAGGTCCGATATTGTTCTATTTCCAATCCTTGTGTTATTGATGTCATGTAATATTCTAATTTTCTGAGATTGTGAATTTGGGGTTTTCATAAGCTGTACACCATAATCATCACAATTATACCAAAGTAAGGCTTGACATATCTCGCTTTGCATGTAATGCCTCTATCTCATATATTGGTTTCACCTTTTGAGTTGCCATACTGACATAAATGAACATTTGCACGATATTCTAATTTTTCGAGTTTCACCTGTATATCAACTTGTGTTGAGGGGGAAGTGGCAACTCAGAAGAGCAAAAGCAAGAAAGCAAAAACTCTGATGAGTCTCAAAGCTGCCTAATTTGAAAAAAGCTGCACGAGGATGCCTGACATCAAATCAAAGACCAAAAATTAAGGCTAATAGAAGCAAAAAGAAGGAAGAAAGTTGGAAGGCTGCAGTTTCTTGTTACTTTTTTCCATCACTAAATCGTGACAAATATTTGGGCTTGTATATGTGTGTGTGTGTGTGTAAAAGCGCATTGCCTTTTTCACTAGGCTTCAGAAATAACGTGCAAACTTGTCCATGTAAGTAAAAGTAGAACAGTAGCCTTAGCTATTCCTGTTCTGTGTGTTATCTTCAAAACAGTCTGAACAGTGGCATGCCAGGGTTCAACCTCCTGAAAACACACACACACACACACACACACACACACAAATAAATAAATAAATAAAGGACCTGGGGCAGAAACTAAATGTGATGTATATTGCATTTAAATTTAATAATATTAACTATAGTTAATATGATTACTCTCCAGTGATTAATAATTTCCCCTTTATGCCACATCAAGTCTTACAATATAGTAACATCTTTCAGAGCCCTCTGGAATAGGGGCACACCTAAGATTTTTGTGAGCTATAGGCAATCCTGGAGCCTCAGGTCATGCACTTGGGTCTTGTGGCACACAACACAATTCTACCCACAATTGAATAGAATCCACTAATTTGGAAGCATCAAAATTTAATCTGTCAGGCTTCCCAAGGCAGGCACAAAATATATACAGAAGTTTCCAAGATCTGAACAACATAGCTAGGTTGTTGTTGTTCAGTTGCTAAGTCGTGTCCGACTCTTTGTCACATCATGAACCATATTGCACCAGGCCTTCTTGTCCTTCACTGCCTCCCTGAGTTTGCTCAGTTTCATGCTCATTTGCTCAGTTTCATGCTCAACATAGCTAGGACCTGTATTATAATCCAGTAATGTTAGCCATTACTGTCTCTGGGCAGTTTGCAATTGATATGATATGAAGTTTATATCACGTATTAGTTCAAATCCAGTGCCCTCTTTTCCTGCACCATCCCTGGTGTGCCAGGATGTCAGATTGGAGTGAAGATCAGGACACCCCCCCCCCCGGAGAGGAGTTCTTACTTCTGTTTCTCATACTCATTAGTGATGGTTGCATGTTTCAGAATTGTGATCACTTAGCAATTTTACTCTACCATCATTAGTATGAATTTGATGACTTGTAAAGAGTGCATGACATTCATATTCAAGGCTTCAACTAGTAGCCTTGCCTTAAATTGTTGCAAGCTATCCTGTTTCATATTGGCAGTTGGTCTTTCCTAACAGAGGTCTGTAATCGGGCTCTGCACAGCTCTGAAGGAATGCCTTGTTTTGATGAATGTTTGAAGGCCTCATGCAGCAGCTGAAATAAGCTTCTATGCATCTGCAGCAGCCTGTTGCAAACTCTTCTGATTAGTTTCTAGAAGCCCTGGAAGAGGCCTTAAGCAGACACAAAGCATTTGGTCAAAGAAACTGATTTGCCTCAACATGGAGCATCATATCAATATGTGGCATAAAGAATCTTGTCAAGGCGAAACCAAATATTTAATATAGATCTAATATAATGGTTCGTTTGCATGGTTATATCACTATACACTTCATTTATAAACATCTAGCTGACTTTCAGTGTTAGATTACATTGCGGTAAGTAACCTACACCATGGACACTAATGTGACTATGGTCACTTCCCTTGGTGCCTGTCAGACTTCCTATACCATTTGACTTTTTAAATTTAAAAATTACTTTTTTTTACTGAGCAAAAGATCTTCTTTACTCATCAAACGCTGCTACAATATCCTCTAAGTGTGTGTGTATGTGTGTGTGTTTGCTTTTTTACACTCCCTTAAGTTCTTTTTCATGTCCCTGCACGTTGCTCTTTCTTGCCTCTACTTTATGAATTCCTGACTTAAATGGTCTCAGCTCAAGCAAAATCAGTTGCTATCTGGTCCAACTGGATCGTGGTAGTTGTTGCCCACACATTTGCTCTAGCCAAACTTGGCTGGTCTTGAAAGCTCAGAAGTGTTGTTCTTGGCTACCACTTGGTTGGAAGATCAACCAGGAAATCCAGACTTGCCAAATGTGATTTGTGCAGGCACATGCACACAGATAGCAGGGGCCACTTACATAGCAGCCACACATGCCTTGCAAAGTATGTGGCTATTTTGATGCTTCAAAGAGAGATCCTTTGTAAACCACATCAGGGCAAGTGCATAATATACACATAGATGTGTAGCAAAGGATGACATATGTTTCCAATAGGAGGCCCTTTTACATCTCCCAAAGGTTACACTGTAGGCACTAAAGGGAAATTAGGACTGCCCATCCTCTGAATTTCCATAATGATTTTCAGAAGCAAATAGTATGTTGAAAAGATAGTTGTTGATGACAGTTTGCAGTTGTGGGTACTGTAATTCTCAGCTTAATTGATTTTGTTTATCTTGTTAAGTGAACAAGGCAAGAGCTTCTAATTATTTTTCTTTTACAGTAATATAAATATTTTTTACTGTATCTGATACAAATTATAGTCCACTGGGGATAGCCAATCCTAAAAGTAGCTAGTGGTAATCCCTTTTGGAAAAATGGTGGGGCGGGAAGATAAATACCTTGTTGATGAGTGTAATTCTTTCCAAACCTTTTGTGGTTTAGTGGTTGGGCCTGCCTTTCATCTGCAGTTTTATATTGCTTGTACATTTCTACTTCTCTCTACTGGGTGTGGGATGCTCCTTATTTCTAAATCGCTGAAATGTTCTTTTCAGGGCTGGGTTGAAATATTTTGGCAGCTCAACATTCAAGGGAAAATTTGCACAGCAATTTCCTGTGCTGTACCTGTCCTCTGGATCAAATGAAAGATTCAATTCCCTGAGGGGTGTTGTTGAGCTGACAGCTTTCATCAGCACTAGATTTATTACAAGCCACTCCCAGCCCCCATCACTTTCTGTGGTGTGCCTCTTTAAGACTGTGCTGTAAAAAGTTTTCAAAATAAGTCCTGGAAAAATCTTGCAGGAATTGGTCTCCATCCCACCTCTCCTTACTTCATGTTTCGTAGAATGTTGAAGGTGTGGCTTTGTACAGATAATCACACCTTCCAGCACTATAGTCAAGCCTTGTAGTCTTCACAAGGTGCTTTACCTACTAATAATCTCCCCCCCTCCACAAATTATGCAAGTAGCATCTAAGCACATTCTTGCATTGCAATCCACCCCCCACCAATAGTTTAAAGCAATATTGGCAGTATGAAAACTAATTATCCTATTGCACCAGAACTTCATCATGGGAAATAGATGAAGCATTCATAGGAAATAGTATTCCATCCTTCCCACAATACTGGGCCACTGCCCTGTTTTTATCTGCAACAACAGCTACACCTCCATTTTCATAACCGCCTTCTCTTCCAACTGCAAACAGTGCATGCTGGGCAGCCAACAAGCTATTCAGGGCTGTAGCACCCCTACTCTGCAATGTGCTAAACAGAATTTCACAAGCAATGAGTGGCAGGCAGCTGAAGCAACCAGACGTAGGCCCCATCCCTATCACAATGCCTTCATCGGCAGCATATTCCCAAAGGCGGCATATCATTCTCTCAGTTGCCTGCTATTAGTACTTTTGGAAAATTGTTTATTTAAAATGGCAGATGGTGCAGCTGCTTCAGCTTTCACCAGTTAACTAAACAACGTCTTTAGAGGATGTACTTCTCTCTCTTATAAGAATTTTTTGGGGGCACCCTTGGATGGCAGGCCCCAGATGGGCACCTTCTAATCTAGCCCTGATGCTCCTCTGCACTGACAGTAGATAACAATGACACCAAGAATTAATTTAGTGAATTAAGTTGAAGCACACTAGAAGGAAAGGATTGTTATACTTTAACAGTAAAATGTCTATGTTAGAAATTTAAATGAGCAGAAATCTGCCCTAATTTTATCTGTACTTGATACAAGGCTATTAGTCCAGCACTGGGAATTTGGGGAGGTACATGAATTTCTGCTAAAAACCCTTAAAATTTATAATGAGTAAGAGAGACTAATCTAATCTAGGAACTGCAGGTAATTATAACATTAAAAAATCCTGCATTGTAAAAATGCTTGACAGCTGTGCAAAGCTCCGAGGGAGTGCTTTGGCTTGAAAAGGCTTTGATAGCATCACTTGATCAAAAGCAGATTTTCAAATCGAAGCAGGGACTTGCTTCAAAGTAGAAAATTGTATCAGCGGGTTGGAAATGCTTACATGTTCCATGGCTTTTCTACTGTTTCTGTCAGTGGCTTGAAGAGAAGTGGCTGACATTTCTCAAAGACTATGCAAAAAGCCAGAAGCCGGTAAAAACAGCTGATTGCCCCCAAGCAGAAAGAAGGTGCCCCTTCCTAAGCCCTCTTACTTTAAATTGACACTTCTTTCTCCTGCCTTTCCCACAGTTTAGTGGAAATGCAGCTTTGCGCTTCCCATGCTTGGTGTTAGGTGGCAGCAGGTTACTGAGGCTGCACATTCAACAGTCCTACTCTGGAAAAATCTAGCTCCCAGTGTATCTCCTGCACCTTCTAGAGTTGGCACTGACATAATATGATGTTGCAAATTCAGTTCTATTTATGGAGAATGATGAGGGCAGAGTGATGTGATGGCAGATATGAGCAGCTGGTTAATGAGATTTATCACCTCATTAAACACTCTACCTATCAGAGCTCTTGTAAGGTGGCTGGATGAACATTACTTTCAGCATCATTCATTTTCTCAAGTCTCAGCTTGTTTTATGTGGCCACCACTTTGCTCTCTTTTGGCTAATGGAATGATACACTTCTGTGCTTGTCCTGCCAACACACCTGGGAGTTCTGTTCAGTTCTCGGCACTCTGAACATGGGCTCAAGGCCAGTATACAGATGTAAGTGTCCTGAACATACATCCATGCATACATACATACATACATCAGTGCCAGGCTAATATTTATGTCCAGTCCTGAACATTTTTCATGTTTAAGAACAGATGGTGGCAAGGCTATGAATGCTGCTTGTTCTGTGATGGCCTCTTTCTTAGTGATCCACCTTCCTCCTGGTATGCTGTCTTGTTCTGCCTGCCTCCTTCTGATAGCTAAGTAAACTGCTGACACAAGTCAGTCTTACCAGGGTTGGGTAGCACTTACTAGAAGGAACCTTGCTTGGCAATGAGCTAAGCCAAATTTCTTAGCAACCAAGAAATCCCAGTGATCAGAGACAACAAAACACCCCACCCCACCCCAGAAGGGGAAGTGAGTAGACTTTACTTCTCACCATACTCAGACTGACATTGCAAAGGGAAATGGGAAAAGGTTTTAAAGTTTTTGAAAGTTTGTATTTTTAAACTGGAGCAGAGCCCATTCTGCATTTTTTTTTCAGCCAACTTCTCTATTGGCTTTTTGGTCTGCTGTCCTTTTTGTATCTCTGCTACCTCTCCCCAAAACAGGGATAGGAAAGAATCATTTTTAAAAGGCATTTACAGTAGTTCTCACAGTCACAATGCCTAATTTCAGTGCACAGAAAGTTCTAGTAAAAGCTTTAAAAGAGATTACAGACTTTGCCAAGATGATCATGATAACATAATGGAAGCCATTCTTCAGGTGTCCTTGTCATCATACATAATACAGACGTCAGGCCTTTTCAGCAGTAACTTTCCAAATATGGAATGCTCTTCCCAGAGAATCTATTTTAGCACTAAATTTTGGCAGTGCTATCTTGGTACCTCTAGGGCTGCAGAAAAGAGACTATATACAAATTGCAGGTTTCACACCTGTTATGGACTCATAATAAGCAGGTGATGTTACTGAATATTGTGAAGAAATCACATTCCTCCATAACGTTAGTAGGATTGAATAAAAATACATACAGTGTGTAGATTAGTGTTAGTATCTGATATGAGTAGCAACCAGCAAACTATTATGTGATGCAACAGTAACACCAATGCAACCACAACTTTTTGAAATCAGTTGTTGTAAGAGTTGTACATGCGAAGTAAAAATTGCTTGTAATACACGTAGAGTCATTTGGGATTATTTATTAAGTGTATCTCAGCCCTATTCTTACTTGTAGTATTTCATTAGCACTTTGCTTTGAGTTATTCCTATTTTGCCCAGGAAAGTGACACAAGTAAGGATTTGAGGAAACATGGTAGGTAACTGTTATCCTTGCTTACTATGCATACTAACATTAGCTTCTCTTCACCACCGACATGTGAGGATTTTGTATATATGCAAATGCTTTATTCTTGTTGCAGTCAAGCCAATACAGGCCCACCTCTTTGATTAGCCAACATAAAGCCTCAGTAAGAGAAGGCACACTCTTAAAAGCAATGCTACTACTGGTAAACGTGTTTTACATTTATTAACATTTTTTAGATTAAGGGCCATAAGAATCTGTAAGAAGCTATGATAATGTTGCACATATCAGTAACAACATGTGTAAATGATGTAAAGTCATACAATCTGCATGATGTCATGACACACATGATATCATATGCCCCCCCTTCTCCTATGATGGGGAAGTATCTCAAAATTTGTACCCAAAGCCTTCCCCTTTGCATTCTGCAACTTTGAAAGCAATATCTGTAACCAAAGGACTAGTATTTTAAATTTCTCTTCTTTTCCTTGGGTGGAAATCCTTCCTAAAAAAAAGAAAGAACCTCATGTGTTGAAAATTTGAAAAATAGTATAAATGTTCAGGTTTTATTCAGACTTTGGCTTGTATAACAAGGATGTATTCAGGATTGGTTTCTGCCCAACATATATATGAACAAAATCAAGCAAGCAAACACTAAGTGGGAATTTTATTCCCAAAACTGATACATATGCTATGTTATCATATTGGATGAGTGTGCAATTTTATCGACTGTTCAGGAGGCCAACTTTAGGCCCCTTGCATTATATTACAAGGAGGACTAGTTAAAAACAAATTATAATAAGACAAAAAAAATTTTTTTTCTCCAAAGCCCTAATATAAGCATAACTGGGTGATAGATGGGACGAATATAAAACAACTGTGAACCTTTATATACTTAAGCATTATATTCAGAGGATTGGGTGGTTGGGAAGAACAAATAAAGCCATTATAGAAAATATTCATAGGAGCTCCAGAGCTGTTTTAACTGCAACTAGACCTGTCAACCAGCCACAGTGAAGATTTTCAGGGCTAAAACTGTAGAACTGTTCTGAGTTCCTCACTGCATAGCAAAGTGAGGAACTCATATTGCTAGAACCAGGTATGCCTTCAAAGGAGGCAAGCATTTGGATTTGTCATTTGAATTTCTACCTTAAATGGGGAAAAAGAAGTCAAGCAAAATAAAGCACTGAGGGTTTCAGTCATAGTAACTAACTGCCTTGGATCTAGGGAGAGCAAAAGCTGAAGTTAAGCATTTTGGGTGGTTGATACTTGCCATCAAAAAGGTATGGGCTCTGCCACCTCCCCCTGATAGAGGATTAATAAAAGACTCTTTATCCCCACAAAGTTTATAACAAGCAACACTTATGATACACACTAGCAAGAGTTCTCCCTATTCAGACTAAATGCATTGTGTTCCATGTTATAGGAAGAAAAATGTCATAAAGAGCAAATACGCCCATGTAGACTAATGAAATACAAACTGCCTTTTAGATATTGAAGGCAACTATCATATCTCTTTGCAGTTCTCTCTTCTTCAGGCTAAACATATCCATTATTCCCAATCATTCCTTAAATCCTGCATCCTTGAAATATAGTTAAATGCTCTAAGGCAGTTCTCTTTCTTCCTCTGTTGAAAAAGAAATTTCAAATTGCATTACATTATTTCAAATTATTAGAACTTTGGGGTATCCCATGAAACTGCTTGGTAAAATATAGAGAGGGTGGGCTGAAGTGTACATTTTATACATTACTTGATTAAATTATGAAGTTAATTGCTACAAGTAACTGTGAAGATCAGGCTCATGATGACAGACAAGTATACCAAAACTCTTCCAGTCATCAAATATAGTATCATTAGATTATACTAGCATTGCATCCATTGCCCAATGATTCATTTATCTTGATAGATCAGAGTGGTTATAGTAGCTTTTTCAGATGTTTGCTATTTATATATTGGCATATAAATGGGAAAGGGGGGGGGGCAGCTGCTTCTTAATTTTTATTTGTTGATTTTATTTATTCATAATAAGCAATTTGTAGAATCCATGAACCATATACACAATTTGTACATGCTTACATACTTTGTCTTCATTTATCTAAGCCAGGTATCTCCAACTTGGAACCCTTAGAAGACAGTATCAAGATGAAGAAGGATCTCTACAAGGTGTAATAATATGCCGAAATTAGCAAGGTGAGTTTCTGATTTCTGCATATTATTTCACCTTGTCAAGATCCTTCTTTGTCTTGATACTGTCTTCTAAGGGTACCAAGTTGAAGATACCTGGCTTAGATAAAAGAATAATATGCAGAAATCAGCACAATCAGCCCTGTTGAAGTTCAACAGGGACAAATGCAAAGTCCTATCTCTGGGCAGGAAATGTCAAGGGCAGGAATATAGAATGAAACAAGGGAACCACACTGGGCAGTAGGATATGTGAGAAAGATCTGGGTGTCTTAGTGGTTCACAAAGTGAATATAAGGCAGAAGTGTAATAAAGCTGCAAAAAAAGCAGTTGTAATTGATAATGACCAACTGGAACATGAGTGAACCAAGGGACTTGGAAAGAAGAACTATGTGAAATGGTTGTATTGGCTATGTTTAGGCTGTGGAGGAACATGATAGCTGACTTTAATATCTGAAAGTCTGTCATGATGAAACTGCAGCTAGAATCTAGAATCTAGAAAATCTAGAAAAGACAAGATAAGAAACATGAATTAAGGTTACCAGGATGCATATTAGAATTTCTTAATTGTGAATGCTGGAACAGACTTCCTTGGGAGGTGGTGAATTTTTCTTTGCTGGAGGTCTTTAAACAGAGGTTGGACATTGAGTTCCCAGGGGTGGTGTTGTGTTGGATTTTTGCACTGGTCAGGGGGTTGACTGGATAATCTCCATGTTCCCTTCTAATCTTTCCATTCTGTGTGCCTATATTCTACATATACATCTCCAAATTTACTGAACTTTAGAACTTTTCCCAAGGCTACTTTTCTATGCATTTTAAGTTTTATCTTTCAGTTGTAAATATTGAATGATAGCAAGGGTCTCTCTGTTAGCTTCTGGTAATGATGCAAAAAAGCCCACTAAAAATATTTCTGGTCATGGCCACGCATGGCTTAGGTACATTATAATTGGATAATCATCATACATTTTATTATGTGGAATTAGCTTTCGAGAGCATTTGAAAGCTTCAGCTGTTTAAATATGCAGCTCCAATATTCTGTGATGTGTCTATACCTACAAAGATCAGAATTGTGCAAGCCATGGTATTCCCTGTGACACTTTATGGAAGCGAAAGTTGGACTTTGAAGAAGCAGGATAGGAAGAGTATTGAGGCTTTTTGAACTTTGGTGTTGGAGAAGACTCCTGAGAATACTATGGATAGTATGGCACATAATCAATCAATCATTCAATCAATCACAAGTTCTGATATTTCCATCTGGCATTTTAATTTAGTATTTATTTATTTATTTATTTAGTCAATTTGTATAGCTGCCCATCTCAAACCAGTGACTCTATATGATGCCATTTTCTGGTGTGTTTTCATCTGAAAGTGCTGTGATTTTTATGATGTAAGCCACTTTGTGTGCCCCATCTTAATGTAGGAAAGTATGAAAAATTTAAAATAGCACTGAATATCATTTCTGGAAATACCTGTATTATTTCAATGTGATTAATACCACATATAATGCATGACATCAGTAGCAATGCAGAATAACAGAAATCAAAATACAAACCAATAATCAATAAAAGCATGAACTCGCCAGCAAAACAAATTAAAATATGGCTAACAAGAGAAATGAAAGCATTTAAAACAACTCACAAGGTTGAGATGATGACTGTTCAAAATGAAAAGTCTTCTGCAAAAGCAATGCCTTAACTTGTCAGCCAAAGAATAAGAGAAAGGGCCAAGCAGATACCTCCAGGACAAAAGTCCTATGGCGTGGGTGCTACTAATACAAAAGGACATTTTGACAGGAACAACTGGATATGCCAGATCATTACTGTACCTGTCTAAATTCTACAATATACCTAACAAAGGACAAAGTATTCATATCTTCCTTTGCATGTGGTTAATTGCCTTTTGTATGGTACTCTTCTTTGTATGGTACTATTTTTTGGAAGACAATTTGAGAGGAATGAATACGTGGATGTGAAATGCTACATATTTATTCATAATTGCAAACACATTGGCAATGTTCTTGCATTATACTAACAAGCCAGAATCAGTTTTTCAGATGAGTCATGGCTTGTTTGGCTAACCCTTTGGGATTTTCCCCCTTTGTTTTTTAACTACAGTTTGTCTTCCACCTCCGTGGATTGTCTAGAAGCTTTATAGGCACACACACATGAATGAGCAGAGAAACCATAAAGTATTTATGCCCATTCACATAGCACCCTTTATCAGAGTTGTAATAAGTAAGCCTACAATAAACTGTACTTTCAAGTTGTGATTATCTATCCTAAACAAACTATAGTTTCTTCACTGACCCATTCTCATATTTACACCAAGCCAAAAACAAAGACAATGTGCCTCACTGCCCAATTGCCTCAGTGCTTGGCTGGTTGAACTGTGTCTCAGAAGTGGAGTTGATGGTGCCAAAGCTTTTGGTACTTGAGGATTTTAACATTCATGCCAAGGAAGTCATTCTAGTACAGCTCACATGGATCTGACTCGTGGTAATATCCATTCATCAAGCAGGATTAATTCTGGATTTGTTTTTAGGGTGCTTTCTGTTTGTTTTGTTTGTACCACTAATAGTGATCCATGGCAATCTGGTCAGGCTGCAATAGTTGGCACTGAACCTTCCCTGCAGGGTCACTGAGCTGCTTTTGAGGGACCACCCATGGCATCTTCTAAGATCAAATGGAATTTCAGAATTCACTAGGAGCAAGGTTTGCTATGTGTCAAAACATTTGACTGAGGCCTTGGTAAATGATTGGAATGACCAGTTGATTGGCCAGACAGGGGAGAGTCATCTGCCTTGAAGAAGGTGGTGATATTGCATCTACTTTTGAAGAAACCATATTTAGATCCCTACCTTTTTAGTAGCTATAGACTGCTTTGAATTTTGCCATTCCTGGCCAATGTCATTGAATGGATAGTGATAGTCCTCAATGGAATAGTCCTCAATGGAACTGATTTCCTGGATCTGTTTTAATTTTCAGGCTGGTCATGACATGGAGATGCTATTGATTGCCTAATGGATGAACTGTTGAGACAGTGGGATGGGATAAACAGTCGCTGCTCATGCTCCTAGATATCTTAGTGGTTTTTGACCCCAGTAAATTGTAGAATTTCCCCCCACTAACAATGTGGTCTGTTTCTTCTTTGGTGTGTTTCATTCACAGTGCAATCCTATACTTGTCCACTAAGTCTGAATGAGTTCAGTGGGTCTTATACCAGGTTAGTGGGCCTAGAACAAAATCCCTTTGAAGACAATAGAATTTATCCCTTATGAGGTATAATAATGCATAAGATACAAATCATGTCTGCCTGCTCTTACCATAACTCCCCCTTGCTGACTTTTATTTAACAAAGATGCTATACTAAATATAAACTGTAATTATTCACACATATTCACATCTTTGATCAGCACATAATTGTGATAATTTGGGGTTGTGCAATGGGAGCAGATTCATTCAACCTGCATGCCATTCAAATAGTATGATAATTATCTTCTAATAAATGGGAAGGAAGCTTTGATGTAAAATAAATGTTGTTCAAAACAGTTGAAATGTAACAGATTTTTTTAGACATGTCAGATTAAACCAGTTGATTAAAAACATCAGAAAAGCCCTACTGAATCAGACCAAAGGCCTGCTTTAGTTAATATTTCAGTGATACCAACCTTTTGCTCAAGAAGCCCCCAAGCAAAGCATGAGTACAAAACTATCTCCCCTTTCTCCTCCTCCTGTGCCCCAGCAGCTTGTAATAGGATGACACAGCACTCCTGCTGTAGGAGGGAATACCCAGTTATCGTGTCTAGTAGCTTCTGATAATCTTATCCATCAAGACTAAATTTGACTCAGATACAGGTGAAACTCGAAAAATTAGAATATCGTGCAAATGTTCATTTATGTCAGTATGGCAACTCAAAAGGTGAAACCAATATATGAGATAGACGCATTACATGCAAAGCGAGATATGTCAAGCCTTACTTTGCTATAATTGTGATGATTATGGCGTACAGCTTATGAAAACCCCAAATTCACAATCTCAGAAAATTAGAATAGTGTGAAAAGGTTCAATATTCTAGGCTCAAAGTGTCCCACTCTAATCAGCTAATGAATCCATAACACCTGCAAAGGGTTCCTGAGCCTTTAAATGGTCTCTCAGGCTGATTCAGTAGGAATCACAGTATGGGAAAGACTGCTGACCTGACAGTTGTGCAGAAAACCATCATTGACACCCTCCATAAGGAGGGAAAGCCCCAAAAGGGAATTGCAAAAGAAGTTGGATGTTCCCAAAGTGCTGTATCAAAGCACATCACATCAATAGAAGGTTATGTGGAAGGGAAAAGTGTGGTAGAAAAAGGTGCACAAGCAGCAGGGATGACCGCAGCCTGGAGAGGATTGTCAGGAAAAGGCCATTCAAAAGTGTTGGGGACTTTCACAAAGAATGGACTGAGGCTGGAGTTAGTGCATCAAGAGCCACCACACACAGACGGATCCTGGACATGGGCTTCAAATGTCATATTCCTCTTGTCAAGCCGCTCCTGAACAACAAACAACATCAGAAGCGTCTTACCTGGGCTACAGAAAAAAAAACCTGGTCTGTTGCCCAGTGGTCCAAAGTCCTCTTTTCTGATGAGAGCAACTTTTGCATCTCATTTGGGAACTGAGGACCCAGAGTCTGGAGGAAGAATGGAGAGGCACACAATGCACGATGCTTCCACAGTCTGTGTTGATTTGGGAAGCCATGTCATCTGCTGGTGTTGGTCCACTGTGCTTCATTAAGTCCAGGGTCAACGCAGCCGTCTACCAGGAGATTTTGGAGCACTTCATGCTTCCTTCCGCAGACGAGCTTTATGGGGATGCTGACTTCATTTTCCAGCAGGACTTGGCACCTGCCCACACTGCCAAAAGTACCAAAAGCTGGTTCAATGACCATGGGATTACTGTGCTTGATTGGCCAGCAAACTCGCCTGACCTGAACCCCATATAGAATCTATGGGGCATTGCCAAGAGAAAGATGAGGGACATGAGATCGAACAATGCAGCGGAGCTGAAGGCCGCTATTGAAGCATCCTGGTCTTCCATAACACCTCAGCAGTACCACAGGCGGATAGCATCCATGCCACGCCACATTGCGGCAGTCATTGCTGCAAAAGGGGCCCAAACCAAGTACTGAGTACATATGCATGCTTCTACTTTGCAGAGGTCCGATATTGTTCTATTTCCAATCCTTGTGTTATTGATGTCATGTAATATTCTAATTTTCTGAGATTGTGAATTTGGGGTTTTCATAAGCTGTACGCCATAATCATCACAATTATACCAAAGTAAGACTTGATATATCTCCCGTTGCATGTAATGCGTCTATCTCATATATTGGTTTCACCTTTTGAGTTGCCATACTGACATAAATGAACATTTGCACGATATTCTAATTTTTCGAGTTTCACCTGTACTTTGTATGGGATTAAGGGTGTGGTAGAAACATATCATGAATCTTATGATGGATAACCTAGTTTCATGTTTCAAAGGAGGGAATTTTAATATGATTTACTAAGACTGACTATCGAAACAAAAATAAACACGTTTGGAATCCACAGGAGATATTGATCAAAGTTATTCTGAATGCAATATTCAAAGCCAATTTATACTGAAGTCTGCAGGATCTGCAAGCCGAATTCTTGCCACTTAAAAAATGTGGTGCTACCAATCAATGGGCACATTAGACATGTGTGATGGCATAATACCAAAGCAACAAAAAATCCAAACTTTCAGAATGGCTAAAATCTATTATTTTTTTTGTTGATTTCCCCCTTACACCCACAGTGAACTTGTTTTCCTATTATTATTAGCTTACTTGTGGTGAACTTCAGAAGAGCAAAAATATTGTGGCTATACCAGCATCGTAGCTGCTGTGCTGCTATTTCCATTTGTCTGCTTTACAAACACTTATATTAGACTTGGTGCAGGGACAGAATTTTTGATCTGCAGAAAAACAATCAAGTATTGCCTATACTGTACATAGAGTGAAAGACTAGTTAATGTTGGTTTTGTTCTCATACTCTTCCTTTTATTCTCCTATTCTTGTGAAACAAAAAAAAAAAAATGAAATTTATTTCTGACATGCTCTGAACTGGCTGGTTTGGGATCACGTAGAAGAAATTTCAAAATCATTCCCATACCTTTGGAAATAATAGTTAATACAAAACATGAACTGAATCCACTAATATGGGGTCACACGGACAGAATGCTGCTAACCAAGCAAATGCATTAACAATGCATATGATGCTCTTCTCACTTTAGGAAATGTTCCAATGCAAGTGCCTTGAAGTGACAGGTAATGGGATCATAATTTTGTACTTCCAATGCAGTATTTTCTGATGTGGGAACAGATTTTCATAAAAACCTTCCCTTCCAGCAGTGGATTCTTTGATATCTGTGACTATACAAGAAGCAAACTGAAAGACTATCTGGCATAGAAAGCTACGCAGCTAAACATGGATCAGAAGCAGGTTTTGAAATTAAGCTTTTATGCATCAGAATTTCCTAAGGATATTGCTGGGTATTTATCTTAGGCAAACTTGCTTGAATTTATTATATGGGGTGTAGAATATATGCATGTTCTCATTAATACCTCTGGAATGGGCTCATGTATATTTGCAGCTCTTTCTAAATCATTGCGTTCTACTCTACATGCATTGCAAAAAGTGAGTTTGCAGCTGAAGGAGAAGTATCATTGTTCTAATTTCCTTATATAAAAATTTCTTGCCAGTAATTAATCATACCTCAGAATAAAAAAAGATTCTACCTTTGCTATTCCATTTTTCTTTTTGCAGAAATTACTTTTTCCATAAGAGATCATTCAAAAAGATGGCCTGGCCTTGCACATGATAGTCCCTTCTATGATAATAAAACTACTGCTGCAGGTGTGTAAATGAAAGGAAATTGCCAAGGTATGTGCCATAATATCTTAAGCTTCAGAATCACTGCTAGAGCTTTTCTGAATTCCCTTCAGCAAGTGGTCAGCTGGCTCTCTTATCACCTTACAACATGTCAGTGTCATGGATAGTATGACAACTGAGAGAAGCAGAAATTAATACTTGACCTGAAACATATTTGGAAAGTATCTTAGGATTGCAGTTAATTATAAGTTGCATATGGACCAGTAGTGTATGTTGTCAATGCAAAAAAGCTACGTTGATTAACTGAACCATACATTTAAATTCATGTGAACATTTAACCAGGCTTCATCTGCAACACTGGTTCAGGTTGAAGAAAGAGACAGATAATTGGAACGGGTTTTGAGGAAGGCAAAGAAAATGAACTGGGGCTTGGAAAAGAAGCAATATGAGAAAAGGCTTCTTAAAGGGGACAGGAAAAAGATAAAATGACATTCTTCATTACCTCAGGAATGAGAGACTTCCAGCCCACAGGCCTAATATGATGCACTAAGTCAGTTCACAAGTACAGCCACTTTTTCCAGAGCCATGGCCCTTCCCCAGCCAGAGGCAGCAATTGTAAATATTCTGGCTGGGAGCACCTACAAAGGCCAGCTCTCTTCAGCTGCTCTGTACTTTTCTTGAAGAGCAAAGATATGGGGCAACACTGGTATCTAGGTGCTCTGACATCATCTATTGGATGGACGCAGTGCAAGTTCCTCAACCCAATTATTCTAAGGATTGCTACACTAAAGATGTCAACATCTTGTTCTCAGTTGCTTTTGCAAGTCAGATATGATCAATTGGGCTTAAGTTTTAGGAACACAGATTTCCACTGAATATTTGGAGTAACCTCTTAAAAGTAAAAGTAGTTTGACAATGGAATCATTATCCATAATGGCACCATGACAGACACAGTCTAGCTCTAAGTTTCCTAAAATCAAGCAGGAAGTCAGATTATGTGGTTTGTAAGGTCTTGTCCAACTCTATAATAACACACCAGGTAGGATAGACAGAATTAGAGGTCAAAACTATCTCAACTTGACTATGTTGTTCACCTGCTATTGTAAGCAGCTCTGGACATGGTTTATCAAGTCTGTTTACAGACAAATCAGTGACGCTATAGCTCTAATTGTTGGGATTATTAATGGAAATTTAGCTCTTGGTTTCAAGAAAACAGGCATTGAAATACAGTTTGTACATAGTGTGTTGCTCAAACCAAAACCAGGCTCTTAGCCATCTATAATAGTCTAGAAGGCCTTGATAATCCTATTTCTGCTGCCTGAAAAAGAGGGTAAAAGGCTTGCCAAATCAGTTTAAGGCTGGTATATGTTTTGTCTCAGTAAGTCATAAATTATGAAGAAAATGCAGAAGCTGCAACGTTACTTACTGGACTATGGAATATCTCACCAGACATAAAGTAGCTGTTCTGACTTCTAGTCTGTTTCATCCCTCAGTTCAAGATACCTTTTTGACCTTGGGAGCCCCACCTTCTGAGGTCTTCTTTGAAGACCTTTTCTTCCCTCTCTCTTCTGAAGTGAGGGATGGACACGTGGATGATAAACAATTCACAAAGGCTGCTTGGCTGAGATATTCTAAAAATAGCCACTGAATCTATTCAGGGGCCCAGAGGCTTCTTTAAAAATAAAGATGATGCCAGAGGCTAGAGTTTTTTCTGCAGAAAACTTCAATTTATTTTTTAATTAAAAGGATAACAGGTGGAAGCACCCGGATAAGTTTATTTGGATTTTGAAGTTATGCAGTATATGGCTTAGTTAGTATTTGGGTAGGGAATTTCAAGGATCTCGGGTAGACTGGGAAGTCAGAAAAGATTTGGAAGAAGGCAATGGGAAACAAGTTCCATATTGTTGCCAAGAAAACCATATGAATATGTCATGTCCCTAGAAGTTGAGCTCAACTTGAGGATCCTTTCATCTTTACCTACATGAAAGTCAAATGAAGAATTAATGACTGATATATAACTCTATCCCTCTTTCTATTGGATAAGGTTTGGACTGTAAAGCAGATCTCTGCTGATAAGAGAACTATGGCTCTGGGTAGCACTGAAGCTAATCACAGACCCAAAACCCTTTTCTCCAACCCAAATTGTATAAAATATCAATATCCCCATCCCCTATTGCCTCTTACACAGGCCACAGTTTTCTGTTCTGTATTGTGCCCTTTTTTATTTTTAAAAACTCCTTTCATATCTCTTACTTTCCATAGATTACATATGGAAAAAAAATGCAGAAGAAAGCAAGAAATGGCCTTGAAATAGTTGATGGAAACAGCTTAGCCTTAAACCTTCACGATGAGGAGGAACGATAGAGTTCCAGCTGGAACAGCCACTACGGGCTATTTTTTACCCTCTCCGGGTGATGATGACAGATAGCTGGCCTTAATAAATACTTTTCTCTCCTATGTTGAGAAAAAAAAAAAAACCTCATTAAATGAGGTCAATTTCAGCTTCCACATCTCACTTGGCCATTTAGATGTCTGTATCCTTGTCCAAAACAAAGTCTGAAGGAGATCCACAGGCCTTCTTCACCTGTTATCATTATTAATGTTTTGCATTCAAGCCATGAACTTTGCTGTTATCCTAGGCACTGAGTAAACCATATAACTAACAGGATTCAGTCTCTGTCCAGAGAATTTTACAGTCTCTAAAGCTGAGTTGGGAAAATTTTCTGAGCTGCATATGATCTAACAAGCCAAAAGATTAAGTATGCAATAAAGGTGCTTAAGAAAACTAAGTAGTCATGAGATAAAAGGGTGGGCCTCTCAACGAGTCAGCAACAGTTTAAAAGGAGAGGACAAGCAGCAGCTAGGGTTAGGAGAAATGATCCAGTTTCCCAGTACAGAATTTGATTAAACAGGCCTTAATAAACTATTTTAACTCTGTAGTATTCCATAATACATTCATTATATGGAACTGTAATTCAGAATGTGAATAGGGAAGGAAGGAATTGATCGTAGGAAATAAGGTATTTCAATATATAGAGTCTGAGCTTTGTTTACTCTGCTCCAGAAAAGGGACCATGAATTAGTCCACATGCTAAGACAGTTTCTTCAACCATTGTGTAAATAAGTCACAATAATCAAATAAATGATATTAGGGTTTAGAGCACTATTATTTCCTCAAGACTACATAATAGCATCCCCTCTAACAGTTTTTCCCCAAACAGTAACCTTGTGAGGTAAATCGCATTGAAAGGTTGTGACTGTGAAAGTCACCAAGAGAGCTTCCATAGCTGAAGGGAGACTTGAACATGGGTCTTCCCAGTGCTTATATAACACTTTAATCATACTACACGTCTGAATGAGTGGTGATTAAGGTTTTTGTGCCTTTTCTCTATATCTCCCAGTCATATGTCCAAATGCTATTCAAGTAGTGTTAAGACAGATAATCTACCCATACAAAAGAATGAATAGAAATATGAGGAAACAACAGTGTGCACGGCAAAATTGTTTGGTACAGTGAATATGGCAGGTATATAATTTTGGACATCCTTTCAAAGTCAGCACTTTGTAACACCTTTGGCAGAAATAATAGCTTCCTAACATTTCAGTAGCCAGCTAAGGCTCTTCCCTGCAGAATTCTTCTGTTCAGAAAAATTCTTAAGTCTCCTTGTGTACACTGCATGTTTGAGATCTCCCCACAGATTTTCAACAATCTTGGGCCTGAGAAGACCATTTGAAAACCTTTATCTTCCTTCCTTATAAAGCACTCCTCAGAAGCACTTCATGGTTGATATAGAGGTATGTTTTGGATCATTGTCTTGCTGAAATATCTAACTGCTTTTCAGTTTCAATTTCTTCACTGACTGTGGGACATTGACTTCTGGAATGTGTTGAATTTATAGTGTATTAGGATTACACTTTAATGTGTAGAAACAGTGTCAGAAATTC
Organism: Liasis olivaceus; assembly: GCA_030867105.1. NCBI lineage: Eukaryota > Metazoa > Chordata > Lepidosauria > Squamata > Pythonidae > Liasis > Liasis olivaceus. The sequence continues at coordinate 43,821,787 of CM061349.1, forward strand.
TTAAATTTAATAAAACTGTATGGAATTTTTATTGTCTCATGGTAAACAAATAATTTCTTACCCCTTGACTTCCCTTTAAGTACTGTGCCATACTCTTAGCCTAAATGAAGATACTTTTTCAAAATCTTAACCATTCCTGAAGTGACAGGCATAATATTACTGAAGCAGTGTAGGTTCAGTAATTTGAACAACAGGATTTGTTAAAATAAAAAGCTCAAGTTTTAACATGGAAAGCAAAAAATCTATTCTCAAATGAACCAAGCTGGCCTTCCAACCAATGATATAAATAAAAGCATATTTAAGAAGTCTACTTACTTCTAACCACTTGGGGTACAGCTTTTGTTCACTGATGTACATGATCTAGCCTAGTGAGTCTCAGTCAGTGGTATTCAGATCACAGGTGACACATAAAAGCAAATTAGGTAGGATAACACTTCTGTTCCCCAGATTGTTTGAGATTAGGTTGGGCTGAAAGAAAATATCTGGCCTAAAGCCACTCAGTGAGCTTCCATGTTTGAGGATGAACTGGAACCCTGCTCCTAGTCCAACACCTTAACCATGATACCACACCTGAACATTGCAACCCTGTATGCATTTATTTTTGAACTCCATGGAATGGACATTTGAATATAAATGAAGGAGAACTTTAACTCCTATATGAAATTTTTGTGGAGGTCATCCACTGCCATGGTAATTAAACATCACCATCAATGTGTGGATCATACTCAGTTGTATATCTTGACTCTTGGCTGAAAAGGGGATATGGTGGAGATTCCGTCTCAGTGCCTGGGGCTATAAGTGTCTGGATGGGGATGAAGAGCAAGTTAGAATATTTTGCACACAGAAGCCCTCTGATTTCAGAAATGTTCCATCCTTGGCTCTGGGATTACACTTTCCCATCCAGAGCTGGCTCACAATCTGGGAGTCCTTTTGGATTGGCTGTTAGTCCTTCAAGGTCAAGAAATAGACACTGTCGGAATTGCTGGATCTCTCTTGTTGTAAGTATGATGGCAGAATCTTGAAAGCCTGATAAAGTTTCTCTCTGCTCTCTCTTATACCAAGGACAATCAAAGAATGATCATCTTGAGTTTCTTTCTCATTCCCTCCTCTCTCTCAGGACTAAGTTGATGTTTATTTAATGACTTTTGTATTCGTTCTTCAAGGTGATCTCTGTATTTTTATTTATTTATTTATATTTATTATTAAATTTGTATGCCACCCATCTTCCCTCAACAGGTGACTCTGGGTGGCTCACAGTTAAAATTAAAACCCCCATCAACAATTAAAAATACCCCATAAATAATTAAAATAAATTAATCCATTAAAAATCAAGTATAAAAAACAAAGCCTGTACATAAATACTAAAAATATTCAAGATGATGGGAGGGGGCACGGTCAATCACCCCACAAGCCAGCTCCACTGGTGCGAGCCCCCGTCTGGCCCCCAGGCCTTCTGGCACAGCCAGGATTTCACCCCTTTCCTGAAGGCCATGAAAGTGGGGGCACACCGGACCTCAGGAGGCAGATTGTTCCATAGGCCAGGGGCCACAGCAGAAAAGGCCCTCTGCCTAGACCCCACCAGTCGACATTCCTTTATACTGGAAGCTGTGCCTATGAATCTATCTTGTGTTCCACTTATGGACTTTTCTGCTTTGTGAGGCTTTACTCCTGGTCACTCAAATCTTAGTTATCCCTTACTTGCACTACTGCAATGTGTTCAACATGGCGCTGCCTTTGAAGACCTCCTAGAAATTTTAGTTGGTCCAGAATATAGTAGCTCAAGCAGTTACAAGTACCAGGTGGTTTGTTCATCTAACACCACTGTTTCAGCAGCTACGCTGCTTAACAGTTTGTTTCTGGGTGCAATTCAAGCTACTAGTTGCCACTTTCAAAGGCCTTTGTGGTTCAGGGCCTGGGTATCTGCTTCCAGTGATTTCTCCTTTCAGATCTAGATCCTGATCCTTCAAGAATGCTATTTGCTGGGATTTGTAGAATTGGGTCTTCTCAGTCATAGCCTCTTTTCTTTGAAACAGGATTTCTCTCAATATCAGATGGGCATTGACCCGGTTAGCTTTTCATGAAACAATTAATATCTGGTTGTTTCAGTGGGCATTTGGGGTTCAAAGTGTGAACCTCCTGAAGAGTGAATGGATATAAGAGTTAGAGTTGTTCATTGGCATTTGAGAAATATAAATAGCTATTAGGGAAGGTCAATTTTTTCAACTCCCATTGAAATCAATGAATTTGTATAGCAATATTTTTATTATATTGTTGTGAAACTTACATAATACATTATATTGTTTCAATACAGTGGTATTTGAACAGTATTGATGAAACACTAATTTACAATAATTTACAAAATTAGCACTCTAATCCTGAAAACATCCATGGATCATGTTCAGTATGAACATTGGGATAATTGCAATGGCCCCTGTTGCTAATTACTATAAAGATTTATAATGGAATGGCAGTCACATTTTAAACAGGAGAAAGCAGTGAAGAATGGACTTGCTTCAGTTTTTAAAGATAAGATGCTCTTTTTATATTTTTATATTTTTGGTGTAGGACATGAAATTTCACCCTTATATCAAGCTACATGATGAAGATGAAAAGGTCATACTTGCTATCAATACTCTCAAAAGAGATTACAGGGTTATTTTCAATGGTTTATGAACAACTTCAGCTAGGATTATTGCAGAGGTGAAAAGGGCATAGAGAAAGTGACAAGAGCTATTTGAAAAGCATAACAGCAAGAAAGACATTTACAGGAAGTTGACATATCCCCCCCCACCCCCCACCCAGTTGATTTTTTGTTCAACTCAGTAGTTGGGATTAGCTGTCCTAACCTGAAAACATTGCAGCACTGAGAGAATTGGAAAGCTCTTCCAAACTCTGATTTTCGTATGTGACAAAAGTTTTCCATCTTGCTCAACTAAATTCTGAAATTTTAGAGTACCCAAAAGTTTGTATACCATTCTGAATACCATCCTAACCTAATAAGCAATATACATAATACAAATAAATAGAACTCATCCTTCATGATTTGTGCAGTGAAATATTCATCCTGGGCATACACCACAGCTTCTACATGTCTGTTAAGCCCAATTCAATTATATGATCCTTCCATAATTTAAAATATAAGGATTACAGAAATTAGGCATTCAGACATATGTTTGGTCCAGCAGGGTGGGTTTTCTCTGGGTCCCATCAATTAAACAATGTCATCTTTCAGGACCCAGGAAGTGCTCCTACTCTGTTGAAATTCCTGCCCTCTGGAATGATCTTCCCCAAGAGATTTATGTGGGTGCCATTCTTATGTCACGCAGGAAATTGTTGACGACCTGGTTGTTCTCCCAGCCCTTGGGGACAAGGTGAATGTGGAATCCTACTTTTGATTTTGTTTTCTTTTTGTACTTTTCTCTGCTGATCTGTAGTATTTTTCTTTTAATAAGTTGGTTTTTTGTTGTAAACTGACCAGAGTCATTTGGGAGTTGGGCAGCCTATAAATTAAATGAAATAAAAATAAATAAAATGCGTGAACTATCCTCACCATGTCTTATTTGTCATGTGATGGCAGATTTGCAGCCATTATGTACTTCACAGTGCATATTTATTTATTTATATATTTATATTTCAAATTTGTCACTGCCCATCTCACTACAGAGCAACTCTGGATGGTTTACAGTAAAAACAATAAATATTAATAAAAATAAATACATATTAATTAACTAATTAAAATACACTACTACAACAAACATCCTATATAATACTTCCAAGAGGCTGATATTAATTAGGTGTTAATAAACTCGGGGAGTGTCTTCAAGGAACCAGCCACCCCCAGGGTTGGTTGTATCTCCTCTCAACCCATGCAAGTTGGCAGAGCCAGGTCTTCAATTCCTTCCAGAAAATTGGGAGGTAGGGGCCTGCCTCACCTCTGGAGGAAGAGTATTCCATAGGGCAGGGGCAATGGCAGAGAAGGCTCTTCTCCTGGGACTCAGCAGTCAACATCCTCTCACGGACAGGATCCATAACATGCCTTCTCTGCCAGACCAGGTGGGACGAGTCAATGTAATGGGGATGAGACGGTCTCTCAGGTAACCTGGACTCTTGGCATGTAGGGCTTTAAAGGTGATAACCAACACCTTGAATTGGACACAGAAGGAAACTAGAACCCAATGCAGCTCCCGCAGCAGAAGTGTTACATGTGCCATCATATAGCACCTGTATATTCATATTCAGTTGTAACTACTGGCTACCCCAACAATAGCCCCATTCAGGTCTACTTGAAACCAGAGTTCTTACCATGTGAGCATTCTGGGTATGACCTGCTTAAGTCACTCAAATAATATTGGCTGCTTGCAAAGAATCATGCATTGAATGCAACTGCCTGCAGGAGGAAAGTCTGCCCCTCTATGATTGCAGACTGCATTGGCTCAAACCAGAATTAAGCCAGAACCCTGATAATGGTGAACATGTAATTTTTAATAATCAAACAGGCCTTGTGAATTGGTTCTTTGATAGTACACATTGATATCTCCAGTTTCACAAATGGAACACTAATTCACATAGATCAAAAATATCAATGAACGATATAAAAAACTTTTGAAAGTTGTCTGTATTGAACTTGCTTATGAGTAATTAAATATTCACTTGTCATAGTTTTGATTCAATTGCATATTTTTATTCTGTTTTACTTTGGTGGAAGCCTTTAGATACAATCTTTATTGATTTGTTTTTCTATAAAGAGTATCCGGATATTCATATGAAAAGAACAAGTAAAAATAATGTATTTGCCTTTCCCCCATTCTATCAGGCTTCAAAAGTTTTCAAAATCATATTTCAGTTAATGCTAATAAATTCGGCACCCAATTTTTATAAGGAAAAAAAATTCCTGCGTCCTATTGAAATGAAACAGCTTACAAATGCACTAATTATATATACAGTACTTAAGCACATGATTCAATTTTTCTCCATGGTGTGAGTCAAACATATTTTTAGATATCCTGCAGTGACCCTGTACCACAATAATGTTTAGAGATGACAGTCAAAAAGTCATAAGTCTTATTGGTTTAGCAAAGGATTTTTTGTCATTAAAAAACAGATGGCAAATTATTTTTAGTACAGTGATGATCACTTTCATACATGAACCCAGCTACCCTTTCATGGGTGACTCTCTGGAGTCACCCAACATGTGGCGAATGTGTATGCTAATTGGGATTGTTAACTTCTTCCCTAGGTCTGTGTTTCCAGTAGAGATTGAACGACAAACACTAACAAATGATGATTTGAACAGTTCTAAATTTCAATTTATAATTTTGGCAAATCAGTTAAATATTAAAGATTCAGGAGATGCTACTGTTTTTATTTTCATGCAGTGGACAAGCCTCGTTTATGTTTTGTTGTGTGTTGATAATGTTGGCTAGACTTTTGCTGACAAACCAGAATCAGAAGCCTTATTATGATTCTGCATTATGTCTGAAGCATAAATTTTTTATACTACAGCTTTTGCACCACTCCCTTAGCTGCTTCAGTATTGCCATTGCTATGATTCTATCAACTGAATTTGGAAAAAAATGGAAAAGAAAAGCAGACAAGAAGCTCTAATCCAATGGTGGGCAACATGCAGCCTCAGGCAAATATTATGTTGCTCTCTGGCTTATTTCAAAACCCTGATGGAATGAATAAGTTCTGTTTTCTAATATACCAAAAGGGACTTACAAATATGAATTTCTGCAGCTTGAAATTAGCCACAACTGATTCATTAAGCTAAAGAATGGAATAACAAGTTTGAGAAGATGGTAGAAGGTATCAGAAAGCTTACTGGAAGCTGAAGCAAAGACAGGATCATGGTATAGGGTATTGTGCCAATGATGTCATTTATAATAGACAGTTATATTATTGGAAGTTTTGCATTTGGTACTACCATTATAATTCCACCACAACTGCAAGAGGAAACTAGGAACTGTGGCTTCTTGATACATTGCTATGGCTTCTTGAAATATAGTCCTTTAAAGGGAGATCCAAACTCATCTGAATCTGGATTAGCCAGAAACCATATTCTGATAACCCTCTTTTCCTCTTCCCCTTCTGAAAGATAGATATTTGACAGTATCCAGCTCATGACCACAGATAGGCTGGTCACTGTTGCTGCATAATTCCAGAACTTGAACTGATGCTTCTGAACATGCGCATTAGAGGTAATTACTGAAAGGACCATAGGAATTATAGCTTTCTCTGGTCACAGCAGGGGAGGGCCAATAAAGAATAAATTCTTATTATCTACAATGAATACTTAGGAGAATCCATAACTTTTGAAGCAAGTAAAGGTGGTTTACCAGTCACTATTAGAATGCATTTAGTAATAATCCTTATCAACATTTCTTCAAATTGTTTATACTATATTGTGAGTAAAAAGGAGAACTGAATGACATCACTGGTAATATTGATAGGGATTCAGCCTAATTTTAAAAAAATTAACATGGCAGCAAGGCCTACTATGAATTATAAATTAGCTGTAGTATAGAGGCTATGTTCTATAAATCCATGAAGCTGGATGATCTGGATTGAGACTGAAGTAGTCTTAGTGTTGTCTATAGGAATGGACTACTTTAAATCCAGATGTATCAGCTTAACTGATTTAAGGATGTCACTGAAATTTGCTTAGTAAGAACACATGGTTAGAGGCCATTGAATATGGGCAAATGCTTGCCATCTTAACCAATATTTGGTGAAAATTCATAGCTTTCTCAAAGACATTCCAGTGGTTTTTTTTTATTCTTAAATCTACATCCATCTTGTACATTGCATTCTACTTCTCCTTCCCTCAACCACTCAAGCTTGCCTAACACAATTATTTTTCTAGTCCACCATTAGCTTATATCACAGGTCCAGGGTATGTGAGTTTTAGCTTGTTGATAATTGCCTCAAGGAACAGTCAGTCTTCATTTGGTCCAAGACTGATGGATGGGTTTTAAAACAGTTTTTTTTTTCAACTGAAGAGAAGGTACTTAGTGCTCAAAATAGTTACCAGAATTTTCAGAATAACCCAGAGCTTGAAATACTTTGAATCTGAAACATTTTGACACCCTGGAAGGCACTAGATTAGTAAAGACTGCTTTATAGTGATCAGAAATGAACAATCTGAAAGCTATTTTGATGGCTATGTGCCACTGCAGGGCCCTATCCTAATGCAATATTCTTCAGCAATTTGATATGTACTCTTTGCTGTATCAGAGTGAATAGGATAACGTCCCACAGGAAATGTATTTTATAATGACATGCAAAGAAAACTGGAATGTTTGAACAGTGGATTTAGTAAGAAGACCCTCCAAATGTGTTTGTCATTGTTATGTGTTTAATGGAGCAAACCCACCATCCATATGGCATTTAGGTTTTGTAGCCAGTATTCATCCCATGCTATAGCTGTAAGGGCTCACTGAATTGCATGTTTTTGAATGCAGAGGAGGAATAAGAAGTGTATGCTGACTCTAAGACCATTCAGAAGATCAGAGCAATAGTCACAGTTGTGCAGTTACTGGATATTTAGATGCACTTGCTGGCAGTTAAAATAGTGCAAGTTGAGCCAGGCTGGAAAAGGAATCTGCCTCTGCATTGATCACAAGGAGAATTATATAGATAATTCTTCAATACATTTCATATTATTATGGCTATACAATTCAGTAGTTACAGTCCTGTTTTCTGGTACTGATCCTTGAAAAAAAACCTCTCCCTATTTTGCTTTTGGGGAAGATGTCAGAGACATCTTAGCTTCTATACACATTGCAGGTTTCAGTCAATTTTGCGTGCCTATAAATACAGGCATGTGGGGTGAGAATGATTTGAGAGTACCAGTCTTACCATATGAAATACAGTTGGATTTGCCTGTGAAATTAAATTATTAAATGCTATTAAGAAATGGCTGTGGTCAATTTCCTAACACATCCTCTTTCAAAATCCACAGCATTACAGGAAGTTGCTGAGTAAAAGCATGCAATGCTTAACAGGTAGAGCAGAGCAATCTATAATTAGTGTGTGTATGTGTGTGTGTGTGTGTGAGAGAGAGAGAGAGAGACAGAGCATGCTTGAAGTAGAGAGCCTTGATATGGGAGAACAGGTGTTGCAAATACCTAGGTATCCCTGTTTTGATCTGTGAAGACTGGAGAAGAATGTTATTTTGCAGTAACACCCTCTGAATTTAATGTAGTTTTGATGTGTCTATGTATTTAAGAAAGAACCTTTAACAAGACTAGTGCTCTTGACTAACCTCCAAGATTTATGAAGAAACTTCTTACACATTAGAGGTATGCATCTGAGACCTAGGGCAATGAATAGCATCTATTATCTTTGGTATCATGTAGACATCAAGACAAATAATCATTGTTAGTTCATCTTCCATAAATCTTTCTGTTCCCTCTTTAAAGCTGTCTAAATTGGTAGTCATCACCACATCTTGTAACACATTATCTAAATAGGCCCTAACAATACTAAGGGATGGGAAAGCTCAAATGTAAATGGAAAAAATGTTTAAAATAAGAACATAAATCCATTCAGCTAAAGGCCAGTGTCTAAAGGCTGATGATCTGTTTGAACACATTCTCAAATGCATTTTGCTGAAAGAGGCTGCAGTATGAATGAATCATATTATATTCCAAGATGGCATTAAAACTAGTTTTTTTTTTTCATTCCGAAATCAATCTTAGTTGACATTTTCACTGAATCATAAGCAAAATTTTGTAAACATTCTGATGTGTTCCAGTCATCATGTAAACATGTGGAAAATTTTCCGGTATACGGATGATCACATGATGTTCCATATGAGCAATTTGAGGATTCACAAGAAAATTCATAAGACTGCTTGAAAGCTAGTAAACATTACCTTTGATCATTACTTCTGGAATTGTTGGGCTATGACCATCATTATCTGAAAGAGGGAAGCACCCTCCCTAGTACTTGTCAAATACTGTGCACAAGCCATGAGTTACTGGTGTGTTCACAAACATATCCAATCCAGTGATCCCCCTTTCCAGTCATTTTTCCCTTTTTCCACTCCCTTTTGTGTGCTGGCAGCACATAATCGGGGGGGGGGGGGGGCTGGGGGGCTGAGTTGGTCAGCCAGAGACCATGATTTGAGATATCTCAGCTGTCTCAGCACAGGCTGGTATTCAGTCAATATCCACCCCACTTTCTACTTTTTAATTTTGCTTCCTGGAGGGGGAAATTCCAGTTATATCATCAGGATTGGCACCACCAGAGATAGGTTCAGGAGGGACCTATCTGCTCCAGTCATTCCTACTCCATCTTCACTCCCCTTTGTGGCCCTAGGGAGGGGATGAATATCAAAACCACCAAGAGACAGAGTACCTAGGTAGACCTCATCTTTGCAAGTCCTCTAAGACCTACTGTCTATCATGAATGTCAGAAGAGACTGATAACCCTCAGGTAAGTTGTATGTACAATACATGTTGATTTGATTATGAAGCAGTAATGAGCAACTTTTAGTGATACATAGATTTTCTCCAGGATGATATGTCCCCAACCTAGTCCCTCAAGTCTTCCAATGGTATATCACTATTGTTGTAATTGTCCATCCACCTTGCTTCTGGTCATCCTCTTCTTCCCTTTCCTTCTACCTTTCTCAGCATTATAGACTTATCAATTAAATCTTCAGATAATGTGTCCAAAGTATTGAGTTGATAGGCTAGAATGATTAATTTATAAACTTAGGCCTACAGAGAACAAAATTTACCCCTTGTGGGGTGATTCACTGGGTCAATATGCTAGATTTGGGGGTTCATGTAGTACATTTACTCCTCCCACAGGGTCCAGTTAAATGTGTCATGAAAACAGGGACAACACAATAATTCAGTAAATATGCATTGAACTTGAGACTAAGAAACCACTTTTCTTTAGTTAAACTGTGGTCTTGGGAACCTAGATTTAATTTCTCCATTCTAATGCTGAAAATAATGACCCTACTCAGATTACTGTGAAAGTTACCACAAAGAAAAGTCACTGCAAAGCAGAATAATAGCACTAATTTATTTTAATTCAGCTGCAATCAGACTAGCAGTAAATATAAACAACCATTTTAGCTTTCCTTTGTTTATTCTTAACTTCTAGGCAACCAGAGGTAGATACCCAATTCATATGATGTTGCTCATAGGCATTTCTTGTATTAATATTAATGAATTTAAAGCACAATATTAAAAAAAAAAAAATTCTTTGAAATCCAGAACTATAATCACTGGGATGAGTGTGTATGTAGGTGGGGTAGTGAAACAAAAAGTTAACAATATACTTAACAAGCACAGTTTATGTGTCAGTAGAGAGGATGTTTTCTGAATACAATTTAAATTGGAACTGTTTAAATTGTTCTAATAATTAGGCAAACCTTTTCAATTGATTTGTGTACCTGAATTCCTTTTTAGATAAATGAAACAATAAAGCTTACCTGAGGTGTTTTGTAGGGCCTACTATTTTGTAAAGGAATAAAGGATGCCAGAAGTTGGATCCTAGGTGACACTCTTTGTATGGACTCTAATAAGGAGAGACCATCCAGCTATTAATTAATTAATTAATTAAATTTGTAGGACACCCATCTCCCCCAACGGGTGACTCTATTGACTAATACTGCAGTAGACCCTAAACTCATTAAAGGAGATGAGTCTGCCTACCAGGATGAGGTGGACCGTCTGCTTTCGTGGTGTGGAGACAATAATTTGGCTCTTAATATCAATAAGACCAAGGAGCTTATAGTGGACTATAGAAGGAATAGATTAGATGTCCAGCCCCTGGTTATCAATGGAGACCGAGTAGAGCGGGTGGCCAGTTTTAAGTTTCTGGGTGTTACCATAAAGGAGGACCTGACCTGGGGTGCTCATGTTGCAGCCTTGGTTAAGAGGGCTCAGCAGAGATTATACTACCTGAGACTTCTCAGGAAACAACAACTGAATGAAAAACTGCTGGTGACCTTCTACCGCTGCACTATAGAGAGTATTCTAACCTACTGCACCTGTGCATGGTTTGCTAACTGCACAGTGGCAGATAGGAAAGCGCTCCAGAGGGTTGCCACCACCGCCCAGAGGATCACTAGTTGCCCTCTCCCCTCTTTGGAAGACCTTTACAGCTCCCGCTGCCTTAAGAAAGCTCAAAACATTCTTAAGGATCCATCCCACCCGGGACATTCTTTTTTTGAACTATTACCATCTGGCAGACGGTACAGGATAATGAAAACAAGGACAATAGGCTGAAGAATAGCTTCTATCTTAGAGCTGTAACTATACTGAATTCTATCGTATAGTGCAGTATTAATGCAGCATCAGGGGTTGTGCAATGTGGAATGTGAAGGTTGTGTTTTATGTGTTTTATGTGTGTTATGTGTTCTATGGTTTTTATATTTTAAAGCTGCACTGGGGTGGCATTTAATTTCGTTGTACAAGTAGTACAATGACAATAAAGATTTCTATTCTATTCTATTAGATCAGCAGGTTTTCCATCTGAATTGGACTATTGAAGTCTGTAGCCTCAGAGTTTGCACCTGTCCCTGAGAAACCAAGCTCTTCTATACTACAGATTCACCACCCCAGGTCAGCCACTCAGTGCTGGCAATAAACCTGGGTAGGGTCCTCAGAGTGGAGATATATGCCTATTAGAGACTTCCAGGTTCTTTAGGAAGGGACAGAGCCTCAATTTTGAGCTGGATTAAAGTTGCCAGTCATTCTGGATTTCACTGGATCAAGTTGCTCTCTTAGAACATTCCATGGTAACCCCTTGCTTTGCTTCCTTTTCCATGGCTTTCTGTCAAGGTCAGAACAGAAAAAAGAACTTTAATGAAATTTGCTAATGTTTGCTAGGTTTAATGAATTTTGCATATTTGCTGAGTATGGTGGTGTGAGTTGGAAGAATGGTAGAAAACGTACTTCACTGAAGGAAAGGTCAGGGTTGTATTGCAGCCATAGATTTCTTCTTGCCTTCCTTTTCATTCAGAGAAAAGAAGCTTCCAAAGATTGCAACATATAATCACTGCTTAATGTTTTGCCAGGCTGTTTGAATGCACATCCAGCTACGATATCTATAGTTTGACTTTGCTTACTTTTCCATAGCTCATGAAGTGCTCATTTCAAATATGTGGTCAGGTTGCTAAAAGAGACCAAATATTTAGCGCCTTCTTTTAAAATTATTATTTTGCAAAATATTGGGAAATAATGTAACAGACAGGAAAGGCATAATTAAACAAACAAATAGATAAATATTGATTAGTATTTTAGCTACTTAAAAGTTGAAAGTGTGGTATACATGTGTAATCTTGAGAAGAAAAAATTTAAAAAAGAAGCATGTGAATAACAACAACAACAACAACACTTGAACACCATTGCCACTGACAAAATCACCATCAGTCAATTGCAAAAGGCAGCTTTACTTGGAACAGCTTATATCCTGTGACAATATCAAACAACTTCTGCCTATCTCAGGTCCTTGGGAAGGACTTGATAGGTGGATAAAAATGTCAAATCCAATCTAAACATCTGGCTGACTGTGTGACCAACACCAACAACAATGTATTAAACTAGTATTCTGCCTAGCTCTCAATGACTTCTGGGAGGCTGGGGAATCCATCCTCAACCTTCTTTGTATCTGTCATTATTTTCTACTCTGGCCTTCTATATTTAATTTTATTTTAGGATATTGTGGCTCATTGTATGAAACCATCTGATCTGAATTCCATCTTCATTGGTGAGAGAAATGTGTTCAACACTCTGCTTAAAGATAGTTTTCATCTTTCTTTAAGAAAACAATATACTCTCTATTAAATACCAATTAATTAAATACTGGTTCCTATTAAAATACCAGTATGCAGTTGATCCTCTTTTGGTGTTTTGTTTTAAAGTAAGCATAAGAAAGTCTGCGTCAAGCCCACTGCTGGTTTAACTCCCCAAGATGTTTATTTCTGAAATGTGTTTATTACATTTACTGGAGATTTTAAAGAAGGAACCTATCCAACATCCTCCATTGGCTTCCAAGGTTCCAGGTTCATTGGAGTTGAAAAGAGATCCCAAGACTACAGAACAAATTCCTGTTCCTGATGACTCCTTCCAAATGTTGCCACTGTTCTGAGTCATTTCTCATTTGTACACATTGATTTTGCTTATGTAAATAGGTGCAATGTAAACATCACCCAACCCATTATCTAAGCTTGTTGAATAATGAAATATTTGTTCAAGAAAATTAGAAGAAAAAAAACGCACACACAACCAAACTTAAAAAAAAAATACACCAGCCAAGAGCATTTTCAACAGTTTATAGGCACCTTTAATTTCCTTAAAGAACAGCTTTTGTTTTACAGAACAAAATCAACACACACAATGTGCTCATGGATGAAATAAACCTTCCCAGTGTAATAAAGTCAATTAGTGCGACTTAACTTGTACTTTTTGAATATAGTTTATTATTGTGTTATTTTATTCTCTGCAAGACCAGTGATGCTGGGATTAATCATATTCTCCAGCTAAAGTTTTTGGTTCATTTAGTCCACTGGAAGCAGTTCTTCATTCTTCTTGCTTAATTCTTTGGGGAAGCATAGTTCTTTAGTGTTGTGTTCTTTTGAAGTTGTGCCCACTAGCTATTGAAATGACATTTACAGTCCAACCGTCCCCTATAAAATGGCCTATGGCCCACATCAAGGCTGCCTTGTTTGAACTGACCAACAAAAGCATTCTGTCTCCCTAAAGGTCTAAAAAAAACCCACCAAAGTATTTATTCGAAGCTTGTGCAAAGATATTACGTAATTATTTTGTGTATTAATCCTCAGACTACTTACTATATTATCTATAATAAGTCTTTTAAATATCTGTGCACTATTTAGTCTCAGCTTTATCGATTTTACAAACAAATAAACAAAATATTCTTCATTATTCTTACAATATTTATGTGTGTGTGTGTGTACACATACCTGACTTTTCTGCTAAAAGATAGAAACCATATTTTCAGAAAGGAAATGCAAGATGATAGACAATCTTTGAATGAGGAGTGATATTCCATCCAAAGAACTCCTCACCTGGTGTCTCATTCATCTATTAACAGTAGTTGGGAAAAGCATGGCAAGAAATCACGCCTGCATGAGTATTTGGAGGCAGTATCAGCTAGCAGACTAATTAGTCCTTCATCTCACCCTCATTTTTATGTTGACAATAATCATCTATAGTTCACAGATGTTACAAACCAGGCATATGTAAAAGTTACCAGTTGGAGTATATTTTTCTTTAAATTGAAAGTAGCCATAGGAAGCTGTAATTGGGAGCTGAAACATAGTTGGACTAAATTAATGCTTCTGACTGAAACTGTATCCTGACCCTTATATCTTTTTCACCATGGCTAGAAAAGAAGCTGGACATGGAAAAACGTGCATAGAACATCAGTAGAAAGAAAAAGTCTTAAGGATTTCTTCTCTCATTGTTTGTTCTTTCAGATTAATACATTAATGGAAATTATGTCCTTGCCACATAGTAACTTTCACCTGTTGGATGTTTGGAGGGATCACAGGGGAGGGACAACACCTCATATAAAAACGGGGCAGAAAGCAATGCATTGCTACTATTCTTTTCGCTTTTCTCTAGAAAATGAGTAGAATCAATCTCTTAGCAGGCTCGGGGCTTGTTACACTTATGAGTAATGAAAGTGGCCTCATTTCTGATTCTGACTTCACTTCTTAATGGAATTGGGTAGCCTTTAGCCAGCCACTTATTGTTTCACCTTGTCCTAGGTGATCCTAGTTCCTTAATAAACAGGTAGGCATGCACTACATTTGCCATAAAATATTCTGGTTTGTGTATGGGGATGGATTAAGATTTGATGTGCTGAAGCAGCATTACCTCGTTTTGAATAGTTATCAGGCCTTTTCTCCCATTAAGGTATTCCTCATTCTCTCTCCTATATTGGAACTTCATCTATGTTATTTTCGGAACTTATTCTACAAATTTTATTTTAGTTTCTTTAGCTGTTTTTGAGCTAAAGCAATGAACCCTTCTAAAGGATGGAAAGAAAAATAGCATGTTTGTGTTTGTGTACATACACATGGAAAATATAAGAGCGTAAAAGAAGCAAACATCTCATTTTCCACTTGGCACTTCCTACCTACTCCATTTACTTTTCTCACAATTTCTATTCCCTCTCCTGCTTGGTGTCATGTGTAGTACAGCCTTCAACATTATAATTTTCCATTATGATTTGCATTCCATGCATTTTTCACTTCTGTTTACTAAATGGATTTTCTTATAACATGTTGGCTTTACTGAATATTAAAAAACCTGCAGAGTTTGATCTGAACCAGACTCAACTTTGGATCATGTTTTCCATACCAAGGTTAAATTTCAGACCAAGGGCTGTAACTATAGAAGTCCTTTGGCCAGCTGTTCGTTTAGTGTAAGCCTTGCATTGCAGGGTGCAACAAGGACACACGGGGGTCCAGCCTCTGCTTAAATACCTGCAATAAAGGATAGCACACCCAAGATAGTATATGGGGTCTTTCACTGCTCTAAAGCTCTTACCGTTAGAAAGATTCCTAATGCAGGAAATGTGCAGAAATATAATTTAATCCACTCTCAATGTGGTTCAGATGAAAATCTGTATTCTGTGAAGATGCTATTTTCAGCAAATGAGAAACTCATATTTTCACAGAGGATTTAGGGAGGAGAAGGCCACAGAAGTATCTATGTACGTATAAGACATCGCAAGTGACATGAGCAATGGATGTCAGAATTAGTAGAAGCTAAAATAACGCCAACCGTTATATCTGGCCCTCTACTATAATTTGAGCTATAGCAGAGGAAAATCCATCAAGCTACAGAGAATGATACATGAACTAATAATACTCATTGTAATGATATTTTGAGCTGACTTCACCTAAAGCTGCCAAAAGATTGTCTTCTACTGCACTGCAAACTCTCTGCATATGCATGTATCTTCTGCCAGAGGAAAACAAAATGGTTGGAGGAAAATATTAGGTTTAGTCCTGGGACTCCTAAATAAATTCCTGCTAATATAATACAGTAATTTTCATTTAGCTACCATCTCTCAGCATAGCTAACTTACCACAATATTATGAGGACAGGATATATTGTCTTGAGTTCTTTGGAGGAATGGTAGGGTAAAAATGTAGTAGCCATAACTGTTTTTTAATACAATGGCTATATGCATTCTACTTCCTCATGCTTGGTCTCTTGTTTATTAACCATTGAAATATTACATTGCTATGATTTTATAAACCAGCTATGCCAAAATATATAAATTATGGCTAATATAATGCCATATAAATTCAATGGGGTATTATTTTCCATCTCATTTTTCAATTCAGCTGAATCGGAACCTAACCTAACCTTCCCAGAGCAAATAAACTGAATGCCAGTGACCCACTATAGATGCAGTGGTATAAGTTGGCTGGGGACTTAATGTGAAGTGGCATGGCTGATACAGAAGGGAGCTGGTAAATGGATGTATGTTAAACTTTTCCATTCATTTCACATTACCATGGAGAAAGATATCAGGAAAGTAAACACTGAACATATTCTTGAAATTAAGTTGAAGCACTAAATATGTAAGAGTTGTAGGATGTTGTGACTAATGGAAAAAGGAAATGCTTTTCCATAAATGCTCAGTTTCCTGTGAAAAGATGCCCAATGGGGGTTTAAATAAGCTGTTAGGTGAATATTGTCTTTCATGGGGAATAAATCATCTAACCATTTTTTTCCCAATTACCAGCAGATTCTTCGCAGAATTATTGCTTCAGGCTCCCTCCCCCAATTCATGAAGTAATATAAGAAACTACATTCTGCTTCCCAGGAACTGGAAACCTCTGAGATCAGAATGATTGCACTCAATGTACATTTTGTTGACTGATGTACTTAGATAAACTCTCTTTAAACAAAACAATTCCTGAATTTCTGTCTGGATACCATGTTCTTTTTTGTTGGAGGCTTTGGTTCAAAATAAGGTGATCGCTGCAGTTGAGGGTCAAAGGCTGCATATACAAGCAAGTACTTTGTTCGCTTTGTAGAGTAAGCAGATCTTACTTAATTGTCTGGGGGTGGGTGGGCAGGGAAAGGGGATAGAATCTTAAACTTTAATCTGCACCTTTTCACCCATCACTTTTTCTATCTCTAGCAACGGTGTGATTAAAAATAAAATCACTTTTCATAGTGATAAGAGTAATCACCCATGGATGTATGCAGAGCAATCTGCTTCTAGAGGCATAAAATATCCCTGTAAATGAAAAGTCCTAATATTATCATGCAAAAGGCATTGTTCGGCATTCCTGGCTTACCCCCTTAGCTAATGTTCTTTGGAAAGAAGAAGAAAACAGAAATGGAAAAAATATGGGAGTGTTTGAAATGGAAAACTTCATTGTCTGTACTCCTTGTAAAATTCCATGAGTAAGTCAAGGAAGCAGCATGATCACAGGCTCATCTGGAAGCATCCTGGAGCCTCTAGTGTTTCAAAGTCCTGTGAACTCTGCAGGGGATTTTGTTATCAATGTGTGAGTGTGACTGTAAAAAACCTTCTGGTGTAAATAAGGTGTTCCTTCCGGTTGTTCTTCTGATGCCTGAGAATTCAGTTTAGAAGAAGAGTCCCAAGGCCATGAATGATCTTCCCAGAGTGCCTGCAAAAGCTGTTACCAAATTATAATTATAAATATGTCAGAAAGAGAAAATTGTTCATTTTGTTTATTTAATTTTATATATGCATACAGTACATGCCCAGTCATGTTTTTCCCTTTTGGAATAAGCAATGCTGTGCAAAACACAGGAAGGAGTAAGCAAAGAAATACAAGGCATGAGATAATTGGCAGGGCGGGGGGAGGAACTTGGGTTAAATCTAGTCTATACCAGCACCCTTCATTACAGCTGCCTGTGCTTTTCTATCTTTGCAGATCATCCTTGCTTCCCCTACATCAATACACCCTTTGTTCTCTATTCACAGTATACACTTTCTCTCATCCTTTTTTTATTTTTTGCAATGATCATTCTCTTGTACAACTATTTTTGTAACTCTAACAACTAATATTTCCCATGAGCATAGCTCTGTACACTTTTGCGGCACTCCGTAACACAATTCTTTTCAATTTGTATCAAGCACCTTCCTCACGTCTCCTTTCCATTCAGTGTGTTGGGAGATTAACTAATACTTTTTCCAGTATAAAAAGTATTTGGACTTTCTCTTTCTGCAATCATTCTACCTTTACAGTACTCTAGTTTCCTTCACTTTCTTTTTCTCTCACCCCCCCACCTTTTCCCAAGATCTTCTGTTGACACTATAAAGAAATGTCCCACATTCAGAACTCTCATCTTTGTACCTTTCACTAAGTCTCTCAATCTTTCATCATGAGCCATCACATCACGTGTGCTTTTAGATTTATATTCATTCTTCTGTCACAAATATGTATGACTAGGCTTATTTTTAAACCATATATTCAAAACAAACAGACCTTTTCTAAGCAGATATTCCTCAAACATTCACCATTTGTATTCATTCCTGAGTCTGCAAATGTCCCAGTCACTTTTTCAGTGCTCTCTGATCTTATTCCTACCCAGGCATTCCTGTCATAATTTCCGCCCTGTACTGCATTCATTTACAAGGTCGCATAGTTTTTGACATAACTCATTTCTGGTTCTCCCATTATCATCAACTGGTTCTATGGATTCCTATTTTCATACACACTCACAACAGCAGTATCACATTGCGTGAGAGGGGTCACTTTCCAAATTGAATAAATAAATAAAAACAAACTTAAATGACATCATTTCATATTTTCTGACATACATTTTAGACCTTTCATTCATAATTAAATGTACTTGTTTCCTTGTATGTATTCTTCTGCTTTGTTCCATAAGAACATACCATCTTCTTTCAGATCTATTACATGCTTCACCTTTCACTCAGTTTCACAAACACATTGTTTATTTATTTTTCATTCTTTTGTTTCCTCAGTTTGTTTGTATGTATGTGTGTGTATGTATGTATGTATGTATGTATATATATATATATTGCTCATTGGAAGGATTGATAATGAAGCTCAAACTCAGATACTTTGGTCACCTAATGCAAAGAGACTCCTTGGAAAAGACCCTGATGCTGGGAAAGATTGAAGGCAAAAGGAGAAGAGGATGGCAGAGGATGAGATGGTTAGATAGCATCACTGAAGCAATGAGCATGAAACTGAGCAAACTCAGGGAGGCAGTGAAGGACAGGAAGGCCTGGTGTGATATGGTTCACGGGGTCACGAAGAGTCGGACACGACTTAATGACTGGAATATATATATATATATTCTCCTCTTGTACTCCAAGTTGACATTTTCTATTAGCCATGGTCGTCATGAGATGGGCTCACAGATATCGACCTCCACTGCCCATCATGGCCTTGGTCGATCAAGGTTTTCACATCATTCTTTTTAGTAAGATTATAGACTAGGTTTAGTAAGATTATAGACCAGGTTTAGTAATTTAGATTAGGTTTAGTAAGTTATAGACTAGGTTACCAGCTTTAGAGATCCTTGTGCCATGTGCAGCATTCCCTGCTGATGGTAAGGACAGTATTCGTCAGTTTGGACACATTTTTGCCAGAAGGCTACATGCACAACAAAAGTCCAATTTTAACTCAAGTATGCTCATGCTATTCTATGAAGCTAGGTTCTCCAATGTGGTACCTTTGTGAGTTTATTCCAACAAATTCCTTTGCTCACTCCTTTCTAATGGTTTTGTTCATTTATTTCACCTCTCGCAGCTCACCTCTGCTCCATCTGTTCTCCTGCTGTGAAGTAATGCTCTACTTTCAGATTCTTTCTTCAGTCTGGATACTGGAAAATGTAAATAATCTTTCCAGCTTCTTCAATTCCTCTCTCTTCCCTCCCCCCTGCCGCCAACCTCCAGTTATTGCTGCAGAGGTGATTTTTGTGGCATGTCCTTTACTTTGTTAAGGTAGGAAAGGTGGTGGTAAGCAGGATCCAAGGTTAAGTTTGAATATTTAAGGGGGAAATATTGCTTCAGATGTGTACTTGTTAGGAAGTTATCAGGACAGGGCAGTGTATATATGAAATCTGATATAAAGTTGACCATGGAACTCACAGTGTTGCTTTGAAAATGAATGTAACTATAGTAAAGAAATTTTAACAAATCAACTAAAACAGGGAAACCTGTTGATGGAAGAGATGCCTCCTTCTCCTTGTTTCTTCTTCAGGCACTACTGTGCTAGCACCAATGGTAGGAATAGGGATCCTACAGTTTCCCAGATATTGCTGAATTAACTCTCAGCATCTTACTACAAGCACTCTTACCACAAAACATAGAGACTGAGGCTGCTGAGAGTTGTAGAACAATAAAATCTAGAAGACCCTTGCCCTTGGATGAATGGATAGAAGTCCTGACATGGGAAATAACCATATGTATGAAAAAAAAAAAAATTCCTTGAAGGTTGAATTAATCCATGCTTGTATATGTATCAATTAATCACATGCAGGACACTGCGATCATTTGGATTTTTTGAGCAAGTGTACAAACTCTCAGATGTTTCATAAAGGAGAATATGGGTACTCTATTTTACCTCAGAAATTACTGTCCCTAATTTTTATCCCACTAAAATTCTAAACACTCTTATCTGCCTGCTGCTGATTTAGCCAGTTCCCAAGTCACTTCTGATCCAGAATTTGATTTTATTTTTTTGAAGGGGTGGGACAGACAGTTTTGATCATGGCAGGAGGATATGACACACTGGCAGTTTGTGCTCAAGCACATAAATTTATATGCATGTCCCTCTAAGTCAAAACATTGTCTCCTCCTATTCTCAGATATAAGCTGCATAGAACTAAGGAGGAAGCTGCTAAGGTCATATCTGCATTGTACTCTTAAACTCATGCCAGTTTTATTCAACTGGCTTAAGGAAATCCTGAGACACTTTGACCGAGACATTTTGGCAACAGCTTACAAGGTATTCAGTCCAAACAGCAGGCTAGCACATCCTCGCATTGAATAATTCTCCTGTTTTCCACCTTTCCATTCCAGGAAACCAATGGCCAATCACTTTCCTTCCCATGGGCTGGTCTTACTGGAGATTAGACAGACAGACAGACAGATACACCCACCCAAATACTAAAGTTATGTATATAGAATTAAAGCATCAAAATGTTTATATATGAAGGCACAACAACCAACTTTAAAATTTTAAAAAAATGTTTTTTACTGCTCTGTTGATCTCTAATGTCTTCTAGAGCAACTTTTGCCAATGTTGCCAGAAAAGTACACTGGATACACTAGGCTGCTGGTTTGAAACATAGCAGAACTCTTCTTCTTAAAAAAACAAAAACAAAACTATTCCCCTGAGCTACCTACTCCCCCCCCTTTTTTTTTAAATATCCAGTGACACATCATTTCATCATTTCTTCAGTCAATGGGGCTGACTTGAGACTCAAATGACTGGAGAAATTAAAAATAAAAACAGTGCATTGCAGGAAGGAAGGAAGGAAGGAAGGCAGGCAGGCAGGCAGGCAGGCAGAGCTGCTGGGCAAGCAAAGAGCAAAAAATGAACAGGAATGCTTGTGGTGGCACAGAGGGGAAAAGCATAGCAAGAAAAATTGCCCAGAGTCCACATTTGTGATGAGAGGAGGGTGAGTAAGCAGTCATGCCAGCTTCTACTCTCCAAACCAGACTGCTGGCCCGCTCTGGCATCAGAGAAACTGGGTAGTGAGATAAGCCCTAAATCTTTTCCAAAATACCTGTTTTCTCTGCAATGTACCCTACCAGGACAGAACAGGACAAACAAGTGCAGATTTTCTTAATCTAGTACATTGCATAGAAAGGAGTAAGATTACCCATTCAATATGCCCATTAATGTCCCAGCCCCACTCCTACCATCCTTGTCTAATTATTCGGGGATATTAGGGCTGAAAATAGTTCAAGAACATAGCTGAAAGGTGTGCAGTTAATGCCAACATTTTAGCTAAGAAGAGACTGCAAGGGTTGTAAGTGTGTGGACTGAATTATGCTTCTATTTTACCAATTTCCTGAACAAAATATCCCTGATAAGCTTCAAAAGAAATTTTACTTGAAAATGAAACAGAGCTTTAAGCTAAGTTACAGTGCAGAGCAATAAGATATATTCATAAATCAGTTTTTCCTCCACCAGCCCCAGCACACAACAGGACTGTAGTGTAATCAGATGTTGAGGTTAAAAAAGCCAAAAGCTATCTAATCAAAAAACAGACCTACCAAGCAATCCATTTCCAGAAATAGGGAACAGGCTATTGCAGACAACAGATAACTCCATGGGTTCCAGGCAAGCATTCCATATGAGGCACAGGCTGGGAAAGGAAAAGACCACCAACCTGTCCTAGGAGAAAACCCTTTCCCAGCTTGGATTTGCAAGCAGGTGAAACCTCATCACCATAGCACACAAACCAACTAAAGCCATCCAAAATATCTTAAATAAACCAAAAGATCCAATAGCCCAAAAAGGGGGAAAAACAAAACAAAACAGGAGTCATCTACAACATACAATGTAAGGACTGTAACAGCCACTATGTAGGACAGACAGGCAGAAGACCAGCAGAGCACATCCATGAACACCAACTAGCAGTCAAAAGACACAGTGAAAGCTCCTTAATCTCCCAATACATGGACAAGGTCAACCATAGTTTCAACTGAGAAACTGTAAGCATCTTAGACCAAGTTAAATCCAAAAACACCAGGGAATTCCTGGAAGCTTGGCATTCATACAAATCAGCCATCAATAGACACATAGAAATAAACCATATTTACACACCATTCGAAAGAGACAATTAAAAAAAGTAAGAAGGGAACAAAAAGACCAGCACACATTCTTTCCAGCAGCCTACACCCAGATGAGCAGGGATTAACACCAGACAAACAATCAAGCAGAAAACAATACCCTAATCAAGGAACTACCAAGGAGAAAACCACACCCCCACCAACACTGTCAGGACAAGCTACTGTATATAAACAGGGAGCAAACCCCACACTCACTAGCACTGGTGATGTTATCTAGTCTGGCAATGAAATATATGCCAGCAAACAACCAAGCTCAGAGAGCACCAAAGACTCCACTGGTCAAACCTCCCCAACCAGCTGGCATTGTAATAGTGAGGCATATGACTCAGTGTGCATTGAATTCATCAAGACTGGCCATGAAGATGTCCTTTATTTGAAGGGGTGGTGGTAATTGGATCCCTACCTATATCTGTTTGTCCCTCAGTGGGATCAAGAAGGAAAGATTATTTTACAACTGCATACAAGCCAGTAATGTTGAACATGTGTTTTATATTCTGAAGCTTCCAGCTTCTAATTTCAATTTTAAAAAGGATGTGAGATTGGGAATGTGAAAAGATCTGGTCAAACCAATGGCCCATTAGAACAGAATTCAACATGCTCATGTTTATCTCTACAGCATAGTATGTAACTGGTTTGTTTTTAGCTTTGCATGATATCCAAACTCATCAATTGTACCTTGTAAGTCGGTGTGGGTTTGCATATCAAATAAGGCAAAAAACAACCAACCACATTACAGTTTAACATTGTCTGTAGATATTAATCGAAAGGGGTGTGGATGGGGACTTTGACTCATAGTGGGAAATGCAGATCACCTTTAGAGATGATGAGATGTGCAAGAGGCCCCAAGTCAGTCATTTTCTCTCAGGTTTGCCTGGTTTCCTCCAGAGATTCATGGGACTAGCTGCAGCATAAGCTTGTGTAACCAGGAAACTGGAACGAAGGAAGATTGCTAAGTCTCAGTGTGCCTGAGAATGCTGGCATTGCACTTCTCTTCAAAAGCCCAGAAATGCCAAGTCTCGCTATTCAAGAGATTGGAAAAGAAAAACTGCTTAATATAGGAATGGTGGTCTTGGTAATCTTAGATATATTTTTATTAACATCTGTATACCAGCTATTGGCAGGGACCATACTGTATTTACAAAA
Source organism: Liasis olivaceus (assembly GCA_030867105.1). Taxonomy (NCBI): domain Eukaryota; kingdom Metazoa; phylum Chordata; class Lepidosauria; order Squamata; family Pythonidae; genus Liasis; species Liasis olivaceus. The sequence goes on from CM061349.1 coordinate 43,845,757, forward strand.
ACTGCTTAAGAAAGCTTTTCTAGGCATCTGAATATATGCTTGTTCTTTAGCAGGGAGAGATTTTTAATCATGCTGCAGATTTCACAGTCAACAGCAATCACAAAGCATCTAGTTCTCAACTCAGCTAAATGCTGTTTTGGCTGAGCTCATCAGGTCCAAACAGGTCCACAGAAAGTGCCCATCTTTCACATAAGCAGAAATAAGTATACTGGAATAATGAATTTACTTCAGATTTTTTAAAAAATAATTTTTTACATCCTGCTTCATTATTGTATTGTCAGAGTTCCCATAATTACAGAAAGTTGAATAAGATAATGAGAAACTCTGCCTTTGCGTCCTGGTCTCTACCTTAAAAGGAATAAATAAAGCTTTATTTATTGTGTTCTGCACTATCTAGCTCCATCATAGATCCTAAAGCAAAAATCTGAGGGACTCTTAGGAAACAGGGAATACATTGTTTCTTAGGTAGAGTTTGCACTATCTGGTCAAATGTCATTTATACCAGTGGAATACCCCTGGTGTACAATGAGAAGTTTGACCAACTTAGTTGCCTTGTTTAGGCTGGCATTGTGCCCGCACACCAAGTAGAAAATATTAGTATAGGACTGCTCTGCCCTATCCCATGCTTCACACTCATAGCTATAATGACTTTAATAAGGTGATCCTATGAATATTTATTTAGACACAGCCTCCACTATATTCAATACATGTTTTTTTGTTAATTATGATTTAGAAGTGCAGCCTAAATCAAGAAAAGTTCAAAATGTTGCCTTGAAAAACTATATTAAGCAGAAGATCCATTTTTAAGAATCACAATAAAAACACAATAAAAGCATGGAAGGGAAGATTGAACAAGTACAAAGTATGAGGGTGAAAACAGCACTGGGGTGAAAGGTGGGTAAATGAAAGTCTTTTGGCTTTCTGTGACATCTCTGTAGTGGCAAGGGATTTCAGTGAGATACTGCCAGAACAGACAATATCCTCCCGAATCATATACTACAGCCTGAAATGTCTTTCCTCACTACTTTTATTACACTTGTTATTTGAAATAATGAAATGTGAAAATAATGAAATATGTTTAAATCCTTAAAGGCCTGAATCACCTAAGAGGATGTATTTAAAAAAAAAATTATAATCCCTACCAAGGATCATTAGTAAGATCATCTAGGAATCTCTACCTAAAAGCTGCTGCTGACAATTCATCGTCAGATTTTTCTGTGGTTGTATCTGAGCTCTGGAACATTTTCCTTAGTAAGATAAAGGAAGTGGTATCTTAAATGGCCTTAAGGAGAACTCCCAAAACAAATTTTATGGCCAGGCTTTTAGGTTGTGTTTTCATGTTTTCTGAACTGCTTTAGTTGTTAGGATTATTCTTAGCTGTTTTATTTGTCTCCACTATTTCCACTGTTACTAATTACTCCACTGGATTCTGCTACTAATCACCTAGAAATGTAAGTGCTAGGCAGTATATGAATGCAACAAAGTAAATCAATATTTGGGAATAATATTAATCCCTCTTTTATTTTCTCTTTTTTCCTCTTAAAAAAAATCTTCAAAATGCTGTGGATATTGTTTGTAATGCATTCCTGTTTTCATGTGATGACAATGTTCTGGATTAATTGTATATATTGGTGTTCTGTGGTGTTTCCTAAGCATGAAGTAACTCCTTGTTGCTTGTAGAACTACACAGTTATTATTCAACTAGATAATGCTGACCAGTTTGAGTAGTCCCACCTCCTTTAGAGGAAAGTCCCCAAGTCCTCATAGTTGAAAATTAGTAGCTGAGGTGTCTTGTGGCAAAGAAGTTTATATCACTTTTAATTATAAATGTTTGTGTGGTTTACAGCCCAGTGTGACCCACTTTAGCTTCAGCTGAACTCATGGTTTTGGCCAAAGAAATATATAAAAAAATAGCTTAGCTCCTTGTGGAAAAAAAATAAAAAATAAAGTCCTCCTGATTTTAAAACTAGTAGAACGCTATAGCTTCAGCTACTGGTAGAAACCATACACACTTAAATCAGTTCTCTGCCTTTCCATCTGCAGAAGACAATGAACAGTTGTGGTAAGAACCAAACTAAAGTATAATTTTTTTTTTTTTAATGGGAAAGTCAGACATTGGATCAACAGACATTCTCTCTAAGGAATACATTTTAGGCAAATATCCTACAAACAATCAGGAATCCTTTTTTTTTTTTTTTACACATAGTTGTTAGGATTTGGCATGTTGAAATAGGATGACCTTTGATTATTCGTCAGTATGGCAACTGTAATTGTGTTATTTAATCTTTCAGTTGGACTTCAGATACTGCTCTCTAGAGAGAAATGTTTTGAAAACAAGTTTTGTTTCCTTCAGACATTTCAATATTCTGACTGAAAGTTCTACCATTCTGAGCAATCACTTTATATAAAATGGCTTCTTTTCTCTGTTCACTGATATGAAATTGACCTCCAAGATTTACTGAACTCTAGAGAAGTGGGTATAATCAGCTAAAAAATATGCCTCAGACTGTGATTACAAAGATAAATATATCAAGATACATTTTGATTCGAAGGACACCATCAATGCAGAGTTTTTGAATGTGGCCCAGTCTGTTTTTCAGATTTCAGCAACTCCATCAAATCTGATTGGGCTATATAAAGGGAACATATATGAATTAAAATGTAGTATCTTTACTTCTGCTACAATTGACAGTTATTTGATGAGTGACATTTCATCTCTCCTCCCCTCCTCTGGTCATTGATCAGCATTGTCCTTTCTAACCCATTAACCATCTTATAATGCAAGAGTGGACAATTTTAAGTCCACAACTTATATTTTGGGGGGAAGGGAAGCAAGAATGCATGGGTATGGCAATAACACAACATGGGTAGAATCATATCATACATGTTGGCAAGGCAGGATTTGCCATATTTTCCCAAAGTTTCTTTTAAAGGGGGCAATCATTTTCTTTTTAAAACTACATGAAGCTTATTTTAGGGCTTACATTTAGATTCCCCACCCCAGAATGGAAGTGCCAGTTTCTGGCAATTGTGAGCATGAAATACAGTAATGTGGTTAGAAAAGAGGCCACAAGAAAGGGGATGCGGGCAACCATGGAGTCACCAGCTGGCCTCTCTTGTTTCAATAGACTACTTAAAATTGAAACTGTGCATGGAATGGCAAAGAGCCAATAAAAGAAAGTAATGAAATGTGAGGAGGCAACGTGTTTACATATATATACACAGGCATACAGGATTTTCTCTCTGTTGTGTTCCCAAGCTTGGGAGTCAGAGTGTTGTTCTTTGTTTAGATTGATCTGGCTCCTCAGCTGTTGTTTACGTTTATGTTTTTGTATAAAAAGCTGGGGTACAGTTTTTAAATGTTGTGAGCAGCTATATAAATGGAAGAAAGAAGGAAATAAAAATAAACCAGACTCCATAGCTCCTGAAGGGCAACATTTGATATTTCCAAACAAGGTTTTGTGTCATGTCTGCAGTGGGTGGTTCTCAGAGGTGGCAATGCCATGGGATAATAAAGAAGAACAGCGTTGCCTCTTTGGACCCAGAATCCAGACCAGAAAGTGCAAGCTGAAGCAGAACTACCCTCCATGACATCTTTGGATACTGTACTCCCAATCTTTGATTCATGCCCTGTGAGTATGAAGCAGTGCGGACAAATGGTAGCAGAGAACCGAACAGCAGAAGAGCACCAGATGCAGGATTGGGCTTCCTGGGAAAAATACATTCCCTGGAAATCAGAACCTGAGGCTGGCAAGGACTAGTTGCTGGGAATTTCATAAAGCGATATTGGGGGCTGGAAACCATGTTCATTTCAGCATGCCTTGTTCCCTTATTCTTTCAACAGTGTGACCACAAAAGCTTTGCCTAGACCAGTGTTGTCCAAACTTGGCCACTTTAAGATGAGTGGACTTCAACTCCCAGAATTCCCCAGCCATCCAATTCTGGGAGTTGAAGTCCACTCATCTTAAAGTGGCCAAGTTTGGACAACACTGGCCTAGACCATAGCCACTTTCTAGCCTGAGCCCTCTTGTATTCGGTTGAGTATTTCTTGGATCTGGGCTCATGGATTGAATAACTTTTTGAGTGTAGTGTCTGTGTAGGACTGATTTACTGGGTTTTGACTTGGTCTAGCTGAATATGCTCTCTTGCTTACTGCACCTCTGTGAGATCAAACTTTTTGTTGAGTTTTGAGATGCATAAAGCAGTACTAGGGAATTGGATCTGGCTAGGGGAATGCTGTGGAGGGGGGAGCTCAGGATGCTTACATAAGCCCCTTGTTAATTTGGGGACAGGAGTTATATGAACCCCTTGTTTTAAAAAATAATACTTTGATATACAGTACTTTGCAATCTTGACCCTACTGGGTCATTGGAAATGGAGCCAACAGGAAATTAATTCTGGTTAGAATGCAGGGCTTAAGCTTTTTTTCTGACCCACTGAGGAAACCCTTCCCTTTTAATTTTGAGCTCTGTCTTCTAGAAGAAGCAGTGCCTTTCCCCTCTTGGTTCCATCCTTGGCTGAAGATCCAGACAGGATCAGAGTTCTGGGCACATTGAGAAAACTATCCCCCTCAATTTGAATGAACAAGTTTAGAGATTGGTGGTACATACTTGAATTGTACTCGGGGGGAGGGGAGGGGAAGCATGTGGCTGGAAATAATAGGAATACTTGTTTTTCATTCATTTATAAAATGTATTGATCTATTTATTTGATTCAATTTTGGTGCCACTTGACTCCAAAACACCTCTGGGCAGATCACAATATAAGAAAAAACAAGGTAGAAATAAAACAGGTAAATAAAAATACAATAAAGGAAATAAACAAGATGGAAAATGGAACATTAATATACCAACTCAATCTGGCCAGACTCCAGGAAAGGTGTTTTTTTGGGTGGGTGCCTTTCAGTCAATGCTAACTCCTGGTTACTGCCTGGACAAGTCCCTGTAGTTTTTTGTCAAGATTTCAGAAGCAGTTTGTCATTGCCTCCTTCCTAGGGCTGAGAGAGAGTGACTGGGCCAAGGTCACCCAGCTGTTGCTGTGCCTGTGCAGGACTAGAACTCATGGTCTCCTACTTTCTAGCCTGGTGTCTTAGCCATACACCAAACTGGTTCTCCCTAGAAAGTTTACGTATAACAAAAATATCATAATACTAATAATGGTAACATAAAATAATATAACATAATAAAAATAGTTCGTATGTATGTATGTGTGGTGTGTGTGTGTGTGTGTTAATCTATCTGTCTGTCTGTCTGTCTGTTTAAAGTCCTGGCTCTGCCAGTGTATGTGGGGCAATATGGGCTCTAACTGTCCTTAGGGGTAACTGCCCTAACCCCTAAAGAAAGTTAGAGCCCTGATGATGCTCCCTTGAATTATTCCCCAACTTTCCATCTTGCTTGGAAGCTATTTATTATTAGGTCTGTTTTATATTGTCTTTTAATGGATTTTATTTTTGCTGTAAACTGCCCAGATTTATTTCAACAAGATGGGCAGTGACAAATTTGATAAATAAATTGTGTGTGTGTGTGTGAGTGTGTATACATACATACATACATTGTTACAAGTGTCTTTCCAAGTTGGGAAAGAAAATGTAACTACAGTATCACTTATCCAGCTTTTAAAGGAAATGACAGGCAAGAAATGAGCTGTGTTCAACTAGGGTTTGAATTACATTGATTGACCTAACCAGCTGCAGGGATAATACTTCTGGATAAGAAGCAAGATTCCTTTTTCTGCGATAATCTAGCATTTTATTATAATGGTTTATATGACATATGTTTTTGTATATTTATTAAATACATCTTGTTATCTGCTTTGCAGAAAAGGTTGCAACTATCATCATCATGCAGAAACAAGAAGACTGTTTTTTCTGAATGTAGCATAGTTATTCATCGAATGAAATAAGCCCTCAATGTTTATTTTTGATCTCTGAAAAATCAGAGATAACAATAGATCTTGATTTAGTCAATTAAAGTTGTACATGCTCCCTTGGAAATATTCCCTTTTGGCTCAGTGGGATTTTCTTCCTGTACATAAGAACAGGCTATACAAGAGCAGCCAGAGCATGAGAGATTTGGAACAAGGACAAAAACTCTTAATGTACATTGTTGAATATAATGAGTTGCTTTAAGAACTAGTACTTTGTAGGTCAGACATGATGATGGTGGCCCAAGTCTTTAATCTCAGGGTTAATGTGTCTGGTAGGTCCTCAAAAATTAGTGGACAGAATTCAGCCATGCATTAGTACCTAAAAAATTAGGTGGAAGTCTTGCAGTGTGTGGAAGAACAGAAATGGTGACAGAAAGGCAAGAGTTAGAGTAATAGTAAAAACTAGGTGCTTGCATTGTTCATAAGATTCAGTTTGAAGCAACCATAGAGTTTGAAATGCAAACAGTTGCATAAATCCAGAGTTAGCTTTGTTTAAAAAGAGTGTTGTTCATCCCATTGTTTAGCATGGAGGAAACATAAGCAGCTGTATTTTTTTAAAACAAATCAGCATAGTAAGATTAATTTTGCAGGAAACCTGCTTTTATGAGATGATGAAACACTCCAAATTCCACAGGAAATGGTAGAAGAATTGTTAAGTTATACTTTTTAAAAATATAATTGTTTAAAAAACCCTCTACCTTTACTTGTTTTATTTACTATTGTATCTATCCTAAACACAGCTCCTATGGAGGTATATTCCCATTTTCTCACAGCATTAACAACAACAACCCTATAAAGTACAGTACTGTGCAAATGCTTTAGGCAGCTGTGAAAAAATGCTGTAAAGTAAGAATGCTTTCAAAAATATGTATTGTAATTGTTTATGTTTATCAATTTACAAAATGCAAAGTGAGCAAACAGAAGAAAAACCCAAATCAAATCAATATTTGGTGTGACCACCCTTTGCCTTCAAAACAGCATCAATTCTTCTAGGTACACTTGCACACAATTTTTGAAGGAACTCAGCAGGTAGGTTGTTCCAAACATCTTGGAGAACTAACCACAGATCTCCTGTGGATGTAGGCTGCCTCAGATCCTTCTGTCTCTTCATGTAATCCCAGACAGACTCAATGACGTTGAGATCAGGGCTCTGTGGGGGCCAAACCATCACTTCCAGGACTCCTTATTCTTCTTTATGCTGAAGATTGTTCTTAATGACATTGGGTGTATGTTTGGGGTCATTGTCCTGCTGCAGAAAAAATGTGGGGCCAATCACACACCTCCCTGATGGTATGGCATGATGGATAAGTATCTGCCTGTATTTCTCAGCATTGAGGAGACCATTGATCCTGAGCAAACCTCCAATTCAATTTGCAGAAATGCAGCCTGAAACTTGCAAGGAACCTCCACCATGCTTCACTGTTGCCTGCAGACACTCATTATTGTACCACTTTCCAGCCCTTTGGCGAACAAACTGCCTCCTGCTATAGCTAAATCTTTCAAATTTTGACTCATCAGTCCAGAGCACCTGCTGCCATTTTTCTGCACCCCAGTTCCTGTGTTTTCATGCAGAGTTGAGTCACTTAGCCTTGTTTCCACATTGGAGGTATGGCTTTTTGGCCACAATTCTTCCATGAAGACCACTTCTGGCCAGACTTCTCTGGGCAGTAGATGGGGGTACCTGAGTCCCATAGGTTTCCACCAGTTCTGTACTGATTGTCAGGTTCAGCTGGCACGGCACTGCTAGAAAGCCCAGCCAGCTGCACTGAGCTAATTCTGCTGCCTGCTTGTAAGCTGGGGAAAAAGAGGAAGTGCAAGCCGTGGCTGATTAATGGGCCACCTGAACCCACTTAACAGAAAACTGCAGGGTGGAAGTGTTGTATTCACCCTGATAAGCAGCGCGCGCCAACAATGAATGGAGCTGCGAGCCACGGAAAGGAGATCACTGCGTGATCCAGCAAACCCCGGTTTTGCACACAACTGAAAGGACCCCAAGGAAACCAGCCCATGCTGGAGGGGCAGTCAATCAAGGGACAATGGGACACGGGCTGAACCTGCCATCTGGACAATTAAGGGGGATTATTGGGGCACCAATAATCCGCAGCATGTAACACGACAACGGGGCGAAACGCGGGAAGGGGAGAGGTATAAATTGAACAATGTAATGCGCCAAGCCAGTCCTGGCTTTGTTTGTAACTGTTGCGTTACACTTGAGTAAACCTCTTTTGTGAACCACACGTGTCACGGGAGTTTCTCTTGACGAACGGGGCATTCCTTACACTGATGGCATTGCTGGACATCTTCCGATGTCAAAGGGAAGTAAGAATGATGTGTCTTCCATCTGCTGCATTAAGTTTCTTTGGCTGACCACTGCGTCTACAGTCCTCAACGTTGCCCGCTTCTTTGTGCTTCTTCAAAAGATCTTGAACAGCACATCTTGAAACCCCAGTCTATTTTGAAATGTTTGCCTGGGAGAGATCTTGCTGATGCAGTATAACTACCTTGTGTCTTGTTGCTGTGCTCAGTCTTGCCATGGTGTATGACTTGTGACATGAAACTATCTTCCACAACCTCACCTTAGTAGCAGAGTTTGGGTGTTCCTCACCCAGTTTTAAGCCTCCTACACAGCTTTTTCTGTTTCAGTTAATGACTATGTTTCAACGTACATATGAAATTGATGATCATTAGCACCTGCCTGGTATAATTAGTTAATCATACACCTGATTCTAATCCTACAAGATCCCTGACTTTGCGCAAGTCTACAAAGTGTGCAAGTGTAAGAATTGATGCTGGTTTGAAGCCAAAGGGTAGTCACACCAAATATTGATTTGATTTAGATTTTTCTTCTGTTTGCTCACTTTGCATGTTGTAAATTGATAAACATAAACAATTACAATATATATTTTTGAAAGTATTCTTACTTTACAGCATTTTTTCACACCTGCCTAAAACTTTTGCACAGTACTGTGGGTTTTGCTGACAGAGTGATAGGCCAAAAGTGATACAATGTGCTCTGTGGTTATGCAAGGGACTTAAACTTGTGTCACTCCAATTTTGGGGCCCAATTTGGAGCAAAATAAGCCTCTTTGGTACCAAATTTCATGTAGGGTAAACATTTTTTTTGTGTGCAAAATGCTAGAGTACTTGTAAGCCATGATAATGCCCCTTCCTAATGTAATGGAGATGATTTTTAGAGATTGAATGCATACACAAATGGATTCACATAAGATTGAGATTGTCAAAAGATTTCTTTGTGACAATTAATACATGAATTCTACTATGCCCAGTACAGAAAAGTTTGAGAGAACTGAGCAAGGAAGCAGCATAAATGCTAGATATAGGGCTAATATTTTGAATGGATTAGGAAAGGGAGTGAGACCAGGGATCAAATTTACTAAGGTTGGCTGGACCAAAAGCAAAGTAACTGAGGGTTGCTGAAGAAGAGAAATGAATAGATGTGTTCAGAGTAAATCGTACCTTAAAATGTTATATCCTGTCCTCTGCAATTCCAGGATAGCTTGGACCCGAACACAAGGCACATTCTGATTTGAAGAGACACCTGCCAGTCACTTTGTGAATCCAGTCCTCTTTGCATGATAAAACCTAGTTTTCCAATCTACCAGTTGTTTGAGAAAGTGACTTCTCAAAGCTTTGGCACTAGTATAGAACTGTTACTGGAGCTTCATGGAAGACCCAATTCTGGATGAAGCCAATTTAGACTGAGTGTGCTTTGAACTAGAGTTCCAAAAAAATATCTGTCTGAATTATCCTGCTTCTACTTGGGATTTGTCTAAATGTGTTGTATACCTTTAGTAAAACATGAAAGAGAACCAACTATTTCTTCCTCTTTCAAATACTATAATGCAACATTTTCCAGAGAAAATTGCTTAGTCCTGTGCATGGAGAACTTCAGAAGAAAAGTCAAACAATGAAATCAGCCCATAGTTTATTAGAATAGGAAGTCCAAAATGACAAGATATACAGTTGATAGCGTTGTTCTATCAAGAAATGTAGTGTTCCTTACATGAATTGAAATGGGCAGATCTTGACTTTGTAAATAGAGAACACTGCTCTGTGCGCTCTTTGTTCCATGGAAAGATTTTAGACTGGAAAAATGGTATTGTGCAATATTACCATATTTTTCAAGCTGATTTCTGGGTTACATCTCTGTGACATTTTCTTGCATAACCAACAAATTAACTCCAGAATAGGGCTTTACAGACAGGGCTGTGTTCACTGTCTCCTCTTGTGGTAATGGATTGTACTATGAAAATAGCATCTTTTCCATAGATTCAGATGGAGAGTTGTGCCAAATGCTGGAAATTGGGTCATTTTTGAAATCATCATCATCATAATTACGATGTAACTTTGAGAATAACAACAACAACAACAAAAACAACAACAACATCCTTGGCCAAAATATGCAAAGCTTGATTTACTGGAACTGAGATGAATTATAGAAGAAAATGACACTAGTTTTTCCAAGTAACACACTTAAAAATAAGCTTATAGGAATGGATCCTTCGTTGTCCTTCTAAATACTGTCTTTATAGTATGACCAAATCAAAAGACTCTGGATTAAAAATGATAAAAAGCAACAATAATAAATCATCCTATATGTCATTATCTAGCTAATCTTGAATGATATAGAAAAACGTTTTTGGATGGAACACCACTGGGAAATTACAGGAAAGTTTTTAAAAAAAAATCCTTGAAAAAGGCAGTAGAAACCATATCCATAGTACTGTTAAGAAAGCAACATAGATGAGTCCATGAAATCACTGGGGCTCAGTGCAAAAGAGGCTTTATCTTTATAAAACATGGATTATTTTCAGAATAGAGGATGACAGTGCCTGGTTCTGATTATCAGCAGGGCTTGCCTGCATAATCTCAAGGCTCTGCAGGAAGGAAAGAGTCAGGTTTCTTTATAAACTGGTGTGACTATGGTTCCTACTGTTTATTGAGGTAAGAAAGATAGATACTGTTAAAGTCATGCTTAGTTGATTAGCGTTCTGTAGTTAATTAAAACTAGAACTCTTGAAAAATAATTGAACTGTTGTAAAAGGGAAAACCAGATCACTGGCAGTTCCAATACCACAGTTTACAAAATATTCTCCCAAGGCACCTACTCTGTGGGATAATTTGCTTCTTTGAACAAGCCACTTAGAAACTTCAAGGAGTTTCATAAAAGTGCTTATAACCACATTTAGCTAAGCCACATATGCATCTGGAGTTGATCTTCAAACATTTCTCTAATTAACCGTATAATATTAAATGAAGGACCAGCTCTAAAAATGTACACACAAATTTTGGGGGAATGTCTTTGATGGAAGGCCAACATTCTGAGGAGTGGAAAGTGACAATTGTGACACTCAGGCTCCAAAAATGGTCATAAGATGTGGGAGCTGTTGTCAGCAATGATGGAAGATTGCTGTGCGGTGATGCTGGTTTTAATGAGAGTTGATGGGTCACAGGGAGAAGACTTTCTGTAGCACTCATAATTGGATTATGAAAACTGCTTTAACAGTTTTTCATACAAGGAAAGTCTGTTTAAACCCAAGCATTAGAATTATTTAAAGACTTTGCCTTGTCTTCTCCTATCAGTTAAATCAGACTGACTGGTGAGGCTCATTTCTCATCAGACAGTCAAAAATCAAGTATGATTTTTAACATTAACTTTGGGTTCATTATGCAAGTATTTCTTTGCCATTGTCTGAATGTGTCTACTCTCACTTTTGCCAGCATTTTAATATTTTATTCATTGGTATAAGCAACACAAAAAATGTTTTTGTTAAAACCTGGACAAGTACTTCAAGCAACTATTTTCCTGTATAAAATGATAGGTGCCATTGAATTGGGTCTGTCTCTTGGTGACTGTATGAACAAATGTCTAATCTTAATCTGTCCAGGAACAATCCACAATTCTTCCAGGATATAATGATGCAGCTATTTAGATTTATTATAGGTCCTGGATTTAATGTTTTTTTAAATTCCCATCCCCAATGGACATATATCTTACCAAAAACCAACTCCATTTTGCACTGAAAGGAAGGAAAACAGATATTCAAACACAATAAGAGGGAAAACAGCTGCTGTTGCCTGAAAGTATGGGGAGTCCTTGCAAGTCTATAAGTTGGCATCAAACCTATTTGACACTTCTCCACCATTAGCCATCTCTAGCAACATTCACACAACACTAAACCAGGTAAATAAAAAACTGAGTATGGTGCCATGTTATAGTAAGCCCATATATTAAATATTGGGTTTGACATTGCTTCCATGATCTGCCACCCTCTGATTGAATTCACAGTGGTATTCCATTTTCCTTAAAACCTTTAGAGCTTAAACTCAGGATCCACAGGAAACATCTTTCACAGAGACTTTTCTTCTGCTAACTGAACTTCATTACAATCAGTTTTCAAAATCTTACCTCACAAATTTAACTGCTTGTTTGTATCCCTTATGTTCTGGCACTTAGTTGAAATCTTAGGATATCGACATATATTGTTATATGAAGCCCTTTCATGATCTAACCACACTATCTCCTCAGCCCAGTAAACCTGTGAGAACAATTTTTTTTCTTGAGCTTTCTAGAATTTCCTGTCAAAATACCACAAGAGGACAATTTATTATGGTCTTTTCTCGCTTCTCCTTATAGACCCATCTGGAGTCCAGAGGTGGAGAAGCAGCATGGAAATTAAAAAATAGTTGGAAAGCTGAAAAGTTCACCAAACATTTTAGAGTCACTGTGATGATTCAGTTACAGAAATGGAAAAAAGGGGTGGGTTGGTGCTTTCTGATTTCTTTTCCAAGTCCAGACTTAATGCAGGCATATGACTAAGCTTATTTAGTTTAACCTTTTAAAAGAATACTCTTCACCTGCTGCTGAAAGATCATTTTAGACCAACATTTCACATGATAAATTTAATGAAACAAACAAACAAACAAACAAGAAACATATATGACAAAGATAATAAAGACTCTCTCAGTAAGTTAGAGTTAGCCAAACATTTTTAGAGCAATGACTAGTTTGTCCTTAAGTGACCTGACCAAATTTAGCAGGGGATAGTACGAAAAAGATGAACAGAACTAGGATGAACACCAGGTTTGATTTGATTTGTTTTAAATTTTAATTTCATTACAGTTTGCATCTTACTCATGTCAACCTGTGGTCCCATTAAAAAGATTGATTCAACTGCAATATTTGGGAGGGCTCTGAGAGACGCACTCTGGTACTTCAAAGTACTCTTTTTCTCCAAATTAAGCCAACCGGTTTACCTTGGGCCAGTTACACCCTCTCAGCCCTAAGAAGGAAGCAATGACAAACCACTTCTGAAATCTTGCAAAGAAAAATGCAGGGACTTGTCCAGGCAGTCCCCAGGAATCAGCAGTGACAAAGACACCACAAAAGAAAAAAAAAAAGTTTTTTGAAGAATGGCATGGGAAAAGAAAAAGGGTAGGTAAGAATGATAGGCAATGTTTTTCTGTAGAGCACAGTACCAAAAGCCCATTTTAGGGCCATATAGGTATGGCGCTTTAAAATGTTTCTTGCAAAAGAACTTTATGTAGTGATGTCTATATGACATTTATGGTCTTTTTACAAAACTTTCTTCTGTTTAAACATGTGGTTGGTTTCTTATTTACCACAGTAAACCCTGCCTGTTCCAGAAGAGGAATTTAATCTGGGGTAATGTCATAGTGGAAATTCACATGATTTGCAGACAAAGTGAGCAAGCAGAATGAGGGGGAAAAACCCTCCATAAAAATCAAATGGATAATATAGTTAGGGTTCTGTAAAGAATCCCAATGAACTGTAAAAGGAAAAAAAAAATTGCCTCTTCCATGCTATTGATCAAGGATAGTTTAAATCATAAATGTTTATGCCTTATCACAATCAGTTGGGACAGCATTATCCAGCTGAAATTAGGCATCCATCTACATAAACCACTTTAACCTCTGTCTCTTATTCTCAGTTTCCTGCTACCCCAGTCAATAGGACAGAGTCATAATTGGAAAACACCCTTTTCTTCTCCAGCTGCCCAGACATTCCTCAGTGATGACAGGCTATGACAAGAATAAGTAGTGAGGCCTTGTCACCTCTCTCCACTATTGACAATTAGCACAACATGACAAGGTACATGCAATCCCTGAGATCTGTGAATTATGTGACAATAGCTCTCAGGAAAACCCTATTCCTCAGTGACTTCTTGTGGTCTTCCAATCTTCTTTTCCTTCCCTACTTAAAATCTGAGACTGAACAGAATTTGGTGACCATAATGCTCGACTCACATTTAAGATAAGCATTTACATGCATTCAAAAACATGCATTTACATGTATTCAAGAACTAAATTCAAGAACTGAATTTCTAAGCCTCAGTCTTTGCAATATCATTGACTGAAATTAAAAGTGCTTAACTGTGGCCAGTCTTTGAAAAGATTTCCTCTTCCCCTCACATGACTGGTATGGTAGAGCATTTAATCATGTAAGCCTCCAACTGTGGTCTGAAATGATAGAGACCAGACTGAAGCTGACCATTTCATGAGAAAGAGAACAACAAAGATGATTAAAATCAAGTACTTTCTTAAGCTATGTGACAAGAGATGTTCAAGACACAATTTACAACTGTTTGACTCTTAAAAACTATATCCATTTCAGCTGATCTTTCCTTGAATCCTAAACTATTAGACATATAGACTAGATTCATAGCTAGAGAATTATATTCTGTTCGTTGAAACCAAAGACATTGATTTTAGTAATGGTTTGGATTTTGGCATTGCTTATGACAGTTATTTCCTTCCTTCTTTAAAAGTGTAATAATATCTTTATGTGTTGATACATATCTGTAAGAATTATAATTCACAAACCAAAACCAACATTACTAATAGCATCCAAACTATTTGAAAACACATTGCAACATTATTTTAAAAGCTGGTAATACTAAGGTCTGTCATACTAGGCACTACAGAAGCAAACTGCTTAGGTTTCTTTTCTTTTTTCCTGCCATCTAGTGTATGGCTGTATGGTCTCAATGGCTTTTTATGGGCTGGAAATCTTAATTTGGTGTCTGGGACATCACCCTCTTGCAATTATTGTGCTGTTGCTCATTACTGCATCTACTTGTATGTGTCTCTCATCCAATCAATGATTACAGACTTCCTGCTACAGGATGATTCTCTGGGCTAAGGCAGGGGAGCAGAGACTGAATGGGTTTCTTCACAACATTTACTAAACTGGAAACTATCCTACCATATTTCACCCTAGTGTGTTCTGGGAACCAAATTTGCATGGTTAGATTATGGTTCAGCATGTGGTGTGTACAGAGAAAATTGACTTGATGGAGCAAACTATGGATAAACTAATCGCAAGAAAGCATGTCTGAGCATAGCCAATAGCAGAACTGAAGTCTTTAGTCACTGCTTTCATTCTTCCCTTACATGATCCCTAAGAACTGAAGAAAGTACCAATAGCCCATCTAGTTCAGCATTCTGTGTGCCACAGTGATGAATCAGATGTATCCAAGAAGCTAACCATCATGGGTAAGAGTGGATCCTGTTGGTTCATAGCAGATGATATTCTAGGCATGCTACCCCTATTTCCAAAGCAACCAGAAGCCACTGATAGACCAATCATCCATGAATTTTCCCACTTCTAAAACCATCTAAACTAATAGCCATTGCATCTGATGGCAGCAAATTCTATGGCTTAACTCTGCATTGTAATGATTGAAGTCTCATAACATTTGGTACAAAAGAGTGAGATGACTCTATCAGGATTATTCAGAGTTATTCTTGCAGTGAGGGAAGGATCTGTATACAATGCTGCAGTGCAATTTAGCACTGTCAAGAAGCACTGATGCTGCAGAAATTATGGTTATGTGGTGGACTTAAGGAAGGAAGTTTGTTTTTCAGTTATCCTCTTCCTCTTGTGCTAGCCAATGATCCTTAGACTTTATTTTAGGATCAAGCAATGAAGTGCAAATTCATAAGAGTGAATAAAAGTTGTCTGTCATAAAAGTCAGGCCCATTTCACACATTGCCTGCAGATGTGGCAGGATTTTCATATGCAGAAAGCATGGTGCAAAGCTGTTGCATTCTGGGAGTTGAAGTCCATTCATCTTAAAGTGGTCAAGTTTGGACAACACTGTTGTAAGGTGTTTAGGTCACTGTGTCTGAAAACGCCCAGAGAATATACACTGTTTTTTTCTCCTGTGATACTGATTGCTTTATAGATGACTCTACTAAAAAGAAGCAGTAGAATATATTGAAAAGCATACATACTTTATGAGTAACAATCTGTGCAACCCGTTACAACATACCTGAAGAAGCCTCTGTACAACATCACAAAGTCCCAATGTCAGGCTAAAGAAAACGAAAAATAAAGCAACCCTCAATGCTTATTTCATATATTCTATTCCTTGTGGGAAAATATATTCCAGAAAATAATCTCTGACAGAAAGATTGTAACATGACTGAGTCTGAACTAAAAGTTATGCTTGGTTGAATGTGTGGTTTCTTAAATACTTTCTTTTACATCAGTCTTTTCTACACATTTTGAATTGGATAAAAAGATGGTTTTGTTAATCAAGTTTTGTCATGAAGATCAGAAATACGCATGGGCAAATATATATATATATATATATATATAAAAAAATTCCCTTCACCCCTATGGGTGGTATGTGTCTTCCTCAATCTTGGGTCCTCTACCAGAGGCCTGGGAGTTTGAGGGTTCTGCGCAGTATCTTAGCTGTTCCTAGCACTGCACTCTTCTGCACAGAGAGCTCTGATATATATTTCAGGTTCTTATTTTTATAAATCTGTCAAGTTTTGTTTGCCAAATATACTGTATGCTTTAAAAGTTTGTATTCAAATTTGAATGCATTTTGGTTGTGTAAATATATTTTTGTTTACAATTCTGTCTGATACACAGTTTTGGTAAACAATTTTTCCCAATAAAATATATATTCCTAATGCAATATACACTGTACATTATTTTCATTAATATATACTATGCCTTTTTGTATATATTAATGAAAGTGATGTGCTGCTTGCTTTTCATGTTATTCTTTATGCCTTCAATGAAAGTCAGGAGAATACAGCAGTGGTTACCCTGTTGAAGGTGACAGATTTCATGATTGGCAATCACTTTCTGACCGCATCACTAAAGTTAGCCCTCAGGTATATCACAGAATTACCATAGGTATCCGAGGCTATTTTGCTTCAGAAGTGGGGGTTGCACGATTGGAATTTTCTTCAAACAGTAGGCCAAATATAAATCTTATTTAAGATCAGCTGATGGGGAAAATCCTCCAATCTTAGGGAGATGTCAAGTTCACATTGAGTGAGGAGGGTAATACATTCACTTAGATTCCCATCATATTTGTCAAGCAGAGAAGCAGATACTCAGTGTCAGAAGCTTTGGCTATGGCAAAATCTGGAACTGGTCCAGGGACTGCTGATTATGGAAAAATATGTCCCACAGGCTGGACTGCTCCTAACATTCGAGCTAATGTTCCACTTGTTTCTGATGCTGGAACAAGGCTATGGCAACTTCATCAATGGTTAGCAGGGGTCCTAGTATGATCCTTGGTTTAGAACTGCAGATTCCCTTCCAACTGTCAGGCTTCACATAAGCACAGCTGTATATTTTGGTTTTCCAGGCATTAACCCATTATTTGTGAACTGAATTACTTAGCAGCAGTTCCATAGACTCAACTTGGGTAGATTAGTTTTTTTGTTTTTTTTTAAATTTCAGATAAGGAAATTTTATGCACTGAAGATCTGCCTACTATAGCACACAGCAATCAAAGCTAATATATAAATCTGTGCTCCAGGGTTTAAATCCAAGTTTTTCTTCTCATGCCTTTCTGAGGCAATGGATATATGTACAGTATGCCCATTCTCTTCAAGACCATGGGAGGCAATTGGGTTATACATAATGGTTCTCTGAAGCCCAGTAACTGCTGAATCCTGACCAGCCAGCTTCATTCCTAAAGCCTTCTAACCAATGCATTTTTGACATACAGTGCAACTAGATAGAATGCTTGATCTTTTTCTTCTTGTATAAGTTAAATTTGGGAGCATTATGATCAATTTTCCAAGCAGTTCAAGAGAAGTCACATGTCATCCTAGGTACTGGCTGTCGCTTAAGATTAAGTTAAGAATAATTTCCCCTTGAATTGGTTCCATGACCAACTGTTCTAGGGTACTATTAGCTGAGGTATCTACAGCTTTTACTTGCTGTGAGTGAAATATGCATCTGTTCAAATCCTGTGAGGGTCACTGAAGCCACCCAAGAGCATGGGCATTCATGGAAGGGCAGGGGGTGGGAAATGGCAAATCCCTAACCTAATCTTAACCCTAACCTAATGCAAATGCTATGAACATATTTGTATCAGGCATGAGATACAAGTACATAATTGCAGTATTTACATTATTTGTCACCACATATGTGTTATTTTGGTATCACTGGGGTTTGCTTTAGAGGCCTACATAATTTAATTAGACAGTTCCCTTGAGTAGTATTTGGTTACTGCATAGCACACTTTCCCATTTCCATAAGCTGCAGTGTTTTGGGTTTTAAAATGAGAATAAATGTAGTTGTGAATGTTTTGTTGTACCAGTGTAAAGGTTATCTTGCATCTAATAAAACTAATTTGAAGAGTTTAAGAAAGCAAATACATTACATTTTCTTTTAATGGAAACAACTGTAGAAATCCTGTTTGGATTCAAATCTCACAGTTCCCCAGCCAATTTCATAAATTCAAGGAAATAATTTCATAGAAGAAAAATACTTTTCACAAAGTATTAAAAGTTTAACAATTCTCCTTGTTTAAAAAGTGCTATTATTGCTTTCTACTAGCAGCAGATATGTACCTTCCCAAATGGTTGAAAAAAGATTGCCTTTGTGACAAGATACTTTAAAATAGCATCATTTCTCTCTGCTGAGAAAAATAGGCAATTTAAGAAACAATTGTTAAAGTATGATATTTTTCTTTAGAGAAGGAGGAAGAAGAAAGCGAAGGAAATCAGTATAGTAAAGGTGAAAAAATAAGATAAAAAGTAGGTAGCACATCTCTTTGGCCTATAGTTCAGTATAGGTGTCTCACAATCATGGCATATAGCAGACAACCTAACTAGACACTTGGTAAAAATCTATTAAATTGTGTCTTCTGTTTACAGTTGGGTAATTTGAGACAAGTTTTTCTTTTTCTTTTTTCTTTTTGAACCAATCTAAGAATCACGTAGGAATTGTTCCAAATGTTTTTTTAGAAGGAGAGAATGAGCAGCAAATTACTGAAGGTTTTAGCCCTGCAGCTCCTAGTAATATGATATTTTAATGTATTTAGTTTCTTGCAGAGTGACCATATTCCTGAATGCTCACCTTAAATTACCATGGATGCATTTAGATAGTATGATAAATCATGGTTGATCAGCTTAGTTTTCACCTTCCCCAATACCCTAGGTTTGTGCACACTCTTCCCCTCTTCCTTTCTGGGATCACCATAACAAGGAATTCAGCAGCTATAAAATTCCAAATTTATGGTGCCTATTAATCCCCTGGATAATACATTTTTATCCTCATAATGATGAACAATTGCTTCTTCTTTTCAGATGCCATAGTCACCTGCCCACTGAGTTATGATATCTCACAGATGGACTAACTTGAGAATTCTGCAGGAATGCCATCTGAGATAAAGGGACAATTCAGGTCTAGCCTTCTTGTGGTTGGCAGATCCCCCAAGTGCTCACAGTCTATTTGGTACAATTTTTATATCTTGCCTATTATCTAGTTGTCCACATTGTTGCATGCACCATGTGAATAGTTTTCAAATATTATGGAAATTTTGAGGAAAATAAAAACTCTATGTACTTTTATTGGACATTCATCAAAAGCAAGCATTTACCCCTTGTGTTAAATTGAAACATGATTTGTTTGATTATTGCCTTAGCATGTTGTGTGAATCCAGCCATTGTGGTATATTCAGTAATTTGATTGATTATGTGCCATCAAATTGTTTTTGACTCCTAGCGACCACATAGATAGATCTTCTCCATGATGATTTATCCCTGAAATTATCCCTTTCAAGTCTTCCAATGCTGCATTCATCACCATTGTAATTGAGTCCAGCCACCTTGCTGCTGGTCATTCTCTTCTTCTCTTTCTTTCCCAGCATTACAGCCTTTTCCAGAGAGCTGGGTCTTTGCATAATATGTCCAAAGTCAGACAATTTGAGCCTGGTCATTGCGCCTCAAGTGAGAACTCTGGGTTGATTTGTTCAATGATCCATTGGTTTGTTTTCTTGGCTGTCCATGGTATTTTCAGGAGTCTTGTGCAACACCAACATTCAAAGGTACTAATACTTTTCTATCCTGTTTTTTTAAAGTCCAACTTTCACTTCCATAGAGTAACATAGGGAACACCGTAGCTTGCACAATTCTGATCTTTGTAAGTATAATATTCAGTAAACTGTAATTAAACTACTGATGGCTTAGTACAATATGCAATCTCCTTCTCCTTCTCCTTCTCCTTCTCCTTCTCCTTCTAAAGCAACAATAGCCAAGTTGGCCATAAGAAGAAAATCCAACTCATAGCTGCAATATTTTTATTAGGCCAACCTCTGTCACGTATGTGTGTCAGAAAAGCCAAGATGGTGCCCATGAGTGTGCAATAGAAGCCCCACCCATTTTTATGTGCATTGTGCATACTGAATGTAAAAAAGGGTGGTCTTCAATTGCTCATTCATGGCTGCCATCGTGACTTTTTTGACCCCTCATAGGTGCTCTTGTAGGCCAACTGAAATTGTACATGTTCACAAATTCAAGCTCTGAATTTCAAAAATTCTTCATTTAGCCAATTGGTTAGAGAAAAAGGGTGGGAAAATATGGCTGATTTCAACATTGGCAACGCATGACTCTGTATCTCCGAGCTTTGGGACAGTCATTATTGCAACCTCACACTGTGCTGCATCTGGTAAGTTCCATTGGCATGTTTCAAGGCCTCTTGAAACATGCCTCTTGACCCCATTTAATCACGTATTTTAGTACAGACATAGTTCCAAGATCCGCTACCTTTTCCTCCCCCATTTCCCAAAAACTCTTGAAACTCAAAAGCTTTCATTAATTTTGTACAACCTTAGTTGTCTTAACAATGGTATTGCCTTTAAATATTTTGGCCTAGTTTTAAAGTTTTCCAGGAAAATGACCTCATGTTCAGCCTGAGTCTGTAGCAACTGTTTTGCTCTCCCTCAATAGCTTAAAGCATATTCACAAAGTCCTTCTAGCTGCCTGCCTCCAAGAAAAGATACAGCTGATTCAAGGATTCACAGACAGATGCTACATTTGTGTCCTTGCACACTTTCCAAAGGAACTTTTTGTAATCAAGTATGAAGTGCTTCACAATTATCAACAATTCCCAATGATTAGGTGCATTTTAAAAAATATAATTCTGCATTTTAAATGCAAAATATATTCAATGTCTTCAGTTATTTGACTCCAGTAATTTTTCCTGAGCACAAGAAAAAACAAATCTTTCTTTGCTTTCTACTGTCTTCCTGAAATGCTTTTTGCTTTTGGTAACATTCCATCTGTATTCTGTATCATGTCATCATGTATTTTCCAGTCTCCCATTGCTCTACATTGTATCTTCTGCCCTGGAACTCTAAATCTTTGTGGGGAAATTCCATTCCTTGCCTGCCTTTGTTTATTGTCAGAGATTCTCTTACATTGTTCCGGAGATCTGTATATACAAAAAAAAAAAAAAAAAGGAATTGATCCGGGAAGAAATTATCTTATCATGGCCAGTAAACTGAGTTCTTTCTGTGCATTAAACTGATGCAAGTGACATTATTAGGGTCCCAGGAAAGGTTGCATCAATTCAATGAACAGAGAGAACTCAGTTTACTGGCCATCCTAAGACTGTATTTGAAAAGTGAGGGAAGTGAAGGCTCTTGTCAAGAATCTGGGACTTCAGAGAAATTTGCTAAGAACTAAAACTTTGTCTGCTGGCAGAAGGTATATTTGCTAGTCAATAATGTCATGGAAGTTTAATCTGTCATTCCTTCCTCTCAGCCCACCTGCCTCCTCCCTTTCCATTTGCTTCCTGCAACTTCTGGTGATTTATTAATGTCTCCTGAATGAGAGTTCATGAAATTCTTAGAGCAAATGCTAGATTAAATGGTAGAAATTTCATGGGTCAATTACATTATTTGTTTTACTGCCACCACAACAGTACTTTAGAAAAATACTTTGGCTATCAGTGAATGTGTCCATAGTTGCATTATAGTAGAAGAATGATCAACAATGTGGTATATTTTATACAAAAGCCAGAGATATACGTCTCATATGCACAATACACAGTATTGGCCAAAAGGGGAAAAACAAAAACAAAAACTCCTCAGTGATTGGTCAGTAGTCTCTTCTATTATTTCAGATATTTCTTGGGTCAGCAGAGAGCTTTTATATGTGCATAGAATTTATTCAAACCTTTGAATTAATATGCTAAAATTGCAATTAATGGCTTTGAAATTATCCTGATCATCATCATCTACAGATTATAATAGTAAGAGATTTAGAGTTTCCAAATTAAAAAAAAAAAAGATTATATGGTTACTCAGTAATTTAAATGAATGGACAGTTCACATGTGTAGGTACCTTTAATAGTAAAGGCATTCAAGAGTGATTTCGGGAGGCAGATGGTGATCACCTAACACTGAAAAATAATTTCAGGAATACAGCAAATGAGATTTATAAATTGAGCTTCATCTGGATTTGAATAAAAATTGATTCCGCACAACTGATCCACACATCGTTGACTTCCTCTGTGAGAAGGAAGCACAGCATTTAGCAGATGACATAGTCTCCTCTTAATGTTATGGAAGCGTCATTGGAGGAAACCACAGTTTGTGAACTGCTCTTGTTATATGTTTGGGATCTTTGTGATGTGGCAGAACATTCTCAGAAATGGTCACCACACCACAAATGTTTATTCTTTCTCTCTGATTCATTTCCTAGAGAAACAATTGGTTACAGACTGTAATCTCTTCCCACGTAAACACTACTCTGTTGAACTAGAAAAAAGGAAAGGACAGCTGGTAGGAAGTAGTGGTGAAAAGTGGGGGAAATGTAAATGCTTAGCTTTAGAAATGTATGGGAATTGCAAGTTGTGGTGAGAATTGGCTTGTAATATGTGTTATACACTGCTTTTTGTAGGCCAAATTGCATATTATTTAAGAGGTGGGTGGTTGGAATTCTCACTGTTTGATTGTCTTAATTAAATGCAGCTACACTAGGCTGCAAGTTGTGAGAGAGCATCACAAAAGGAAGGAAATTGTTAAATTCTACTGAATTTTCCTACCAAAATTGTCCAATGCTCAGTGTGGTTTTTTTGTTTCACTGGAAAAAAGAAAACATCCAGCTTCACTGGGGAAAAATAACGCATCAGGTATCCACATTTTCACAAATAAGGTAAATAGAAATTTTGACTGGAGAAATAAGATGGAAAAGTTAGAAAGTGTTCCTTTCCCCATTTCCTGCTCAGACAGAACCATCAGCCCCCAATCCCAAAACTGAGAAATTCCATCATAGTAATGCATTGCTTATTCTGTGCACAACTCTAACAAAACAAAACAAAACAAACAAAAAAACTCAGATTCATTAAAGTTCTCTGCATATGAAAGGAAGAACAGTTGAGTCTGATATTAATGCAATACGCCCATGGATTTTTCTTCCAACTTGCAGCTTATGTAGTGCTGATGATGTTACCTAGCCAGGTAATGAAACGTCTGCAATCAAACAACTAAGCTCAGAGAGCACCAAGGACTCCACAGCTTGTCTACCATTCTTCTAAGACTGCGCTTGTATAGTCACCTAAAAGTATCCCATATTGAAATGGGACTTACTTCTAGGTACACTTGTAAGATTGACTTGTTAGTTTCTTTCCTCTCTCTATTCATCTATATTGCCTTTGAACTGTGGTGCTGGAGAAGACTCTTAAGAGTCACCTGGACTGCTAGGAGGTCAAACCTCCTTATCCAAATCTTAAAGGAAATCAACCCTAATTGCTCATTGGAAGGATTGATAATGAAGCTCAGGCTCAGATACTTTGGTCACCTAATGCGAAGAGACTCCTTGGAAAAGACCCTGATGCTGGGAAAGATTGAAGGCAAAAGGAGAAGAGGATGGCAGAGGATGAGATAGTTAGATAGCATCACTGAAGCAATGAGCATGAAACTGAGCAAACTCAGGGAGGCAGTGAAGGACAGGAAGGCCTGGCGCGATATGGTTCATGGGGTCACGAAGAGTCGGACACGACTTAACGACTGAACAACAACAAAATTCATCTATATGCAACTGTTTGCATTCTTGGTTCCCTCTAAAGTGAAACATACAACAAAATTGGGTATTAATAAAGTACTGAAGCATTCTCTGTCAAATCAAGAAATAAGTTAAAGTAATGAATGAGCATTAACTGGGGCAATAGATCGATGCATCACTTTGGCCCAATCATTGTCTCTTAGCCCAACTCACCTCACAGGGATGTTGTTGTGGGGAAAATAGGAGGAGGAAGGAGTATTAGGTATGTTCATTGACTTTAATTATTTATAAAAATAATAAAGGCGGGACAAAAAAAACTATAAAAAGTTGCTTCAGAGGACATGGGAGGGTGATCACAGCATCTAACTGCAACTCTTTAAAACAGTCAAACCTTTTTCCAGGAAGATGTCATGAGTGGCAGAAAAATACACAGCTGCTTGAAAGACTTGCAGAAAAATGTTATGTTCATGTCCACTCTGAAACATATTTTTGGAAAGGAATCCAACACACTGCACAACTGTTTCAGATGATCCATCAAGATCTAATCAAATAACATCTTTATTACAGTCAAAGACCAGAATAAGGAGGGTGGGGTACAGTCAATTTAAAAAGCATAGAAAATACATTAGAAAAATAATAATTAAAAGGTAAAAAATATAAAATAGAAAGTATATGTCTAAAAGGAATCTAAAAGAAAAATTATGAAAAGTTAGAAGATATAAAAATATACCTATTAAAACAATATATTTAAAAAACAAGAGTCTAAAAGAATCTAAAAGGAGGGGTTGGAGCATTAGATGGGTGTAGGGGAGCATAAAGGTTGGCATATGGCAGACTATATCAAATTACAGAGCTCTCTAATATGGTGAAGTAGATGCTCACTTAGACTAGTTTATAGCGCAGGTCATCATCTGACAAATTTTTAATCGCTGCTGCACAGAACCTGGCAACATTATATGTTGTAGCAGGGTTGGTATCTGAAAGCAGCAGGAAGGTGTAGAATTGTCCTGTGTGCCCTGGGTATTTATGCAGTAATGGTGAGATGAGGCTAGTACGAAGGTCTCTGTAATACAGGCACTGGAGAAGCACATGCTCTGTTGTTTCTGTGTCCAGAGTCACAGGGGCATTGTCTCTCCAAGTAAGGGATCTTCCTGATTCAGCTTTTCAAGCACAGCTGAAGGGAGGGCATGGCATTGTGCCAGAGTAAAGGCCCTCCAGTATTTAGGTACTTAGAGCTTAGTTAAGTATGCCAGAGGAGAGGTTGGATTCACAGGCAATAAAGGTTGGGGACCTGGATAGATCCGATTGGTGCTCTGTGTCTGCTACGTGTTGTTTAATGAGTGTTTTGGCCTGGTCATATCCCATGCTGAGTAGAAGACCTGGAGAGAAGCCCAAGGATGAGATTTTAGTTGCTGCTGCCTGTTTCCATGTGGACTGAAAGTCATCCCTCATAGTTAATGGGGCAAGGCCAAGGGGAAAAAAGGATAGTCTGAGCCAATAATTGAGTATGATCACCCACACTCTAGCCTCCACTTTCATGAGGCTTGTCTATAGTCTCAGGGTGGCATTAAAGACACATTTTGGGGCTTGGAGGGCCGATCTTAGAAATCTGGATTGTACAAGTTCTAATGGTGCAAAATTGGAGAAGGGGCTAAGCTGGGCACCATAAAGAAGTTGTGCTATTGGCTTGGCTTCAAATAATTTGAGTGCTACAGGAATATAGTGGCCACCTCTTGTATTGAGGAATTTAAGGATGGCAGGTGAGCTCCCATATGCATTTTCAGCAATGTAGTCTGTGTGGGCTTTCCTGCTGCCAGCAGAATGAAGGACTACCCCCAGGTATCTGAAACAGGAAACTTCCTCAATCTTGTGGCCATCTATCCTCAAGGAGTAGCTCTTGGGCCTTTCGGCAAATGCCATGATTTTAGTTTTCTGATAATTGAGTTCTAACTGATCTTCCTTGCAGTACTGTGTCAGTGCTCTCAGTGCTCTTTTAAGGCCAATAGGTGTTCTTGAAAGCATCACTGCATCATCTGCATAAAGTACAATAGAGCAAGTTTTGGGGAGTGAAAGTTTGTATTGAGGAGATGGCCGACCATGGAGTTGATACAGAAATTGAATCAGAGTGGGGTCAATATACAGTCTTGTTTGACACCTTTCTCAGTTCCAAGGGTGCTGGTGAGGTGGCCCTGGGGGTTACATGTTACTTTGAGTGAGGTCCCTTCATGAAGCATACATATCAGATGAAGTAAATGGTGGTCAATTAAGGAGGTCTTCAGTTTTTCCCATAGTTTAGTTCTGGGTATGGAATCAAAAGCTGCTTTGAAATCTATGAAAGTGGCATAAAGGGAGGTTGTGTTTTAGGAGGAATATTTTTCAATGAAATGTTGGAGTACTAGGCACTGATCAATAGTGGGTCAGCCTTCTCTAAAGCTGGCTTGCTCTGTGCAAGTATGTTTTCTTGTTCCAGCCAGTCCTGGAATTTCCATTGTAGATGTCTTGCATAGAGTTTGCTGACTGTTTTGGGGAGGCTGATCAGTCTATAATTAGCAGGATCATCCTTTCCCCCTTTTTTATATATAGGGACAATGACTGCAAGCCCCAAATCCTTGGGGACTCAGCCATCAACAGCCCCCCTCAACCAGGGGGTGTTGATACGGGCAAACAGTGAGGCCAGAGTAGGGGCCCAGAGGCCCAAATTGTTTTTAATGGCCTCCGGAGGGATTAGGTCTACTCCTGGGGCCTTCCCTGGTCTTAGTTGAGCAACAAGATTCTTGATCTCTGTCACTGTCACTGGTGCCCACATTGGCAGATTTTCTATAGTTTGGCTAGGGCATCCACTTCCAACATAAGCATCTTTATAGAGTTCCTGAAAGTATGCCTCCCAGGTCCCTGGGGACCATCAGCTACAACACAGTAAAACATATAAACAAGTGTAGTCTGACTTTTGAAACTCTTCCTTTATGATATCTTTGTTTTCAGATATGATCAATGGTTTAATAAATCACTCTGAAAGATCAACATATGACTTGATCATAGCTGCATATATATTCTGTGGATCATAGATCAGTCATGTTGAAGCAGTATAGATAGTCCTCACTTGGAAACCACAATTGGGAATGGCAACTCCGTTGCTAAGTGCTGCAGTTGCTAAGCAGAAAATCACATGACCATAACAGACTTATGACATCACTTCCCATTTGATTGTTAGGTGAGTCACTGCGGTCGTTAAGTGAAACATCACATGACCCTGACTTGCAATTTTACTTCCATGTTCTCCATTAACTCTGCTTGTTGCAAGCTAGTTGGGAAGCACACAAATGGCAACCATGTGACCACAAGACGTGGCGCAGGCTGATTACCTTTCACAGAAATAGTACTTCCTAATATTTAGGACCCTTCTAAACATACGAAACATGCTTAACCATCAGGTTGCAATATATTTGAGGACTTTTGTCTCTGTTTCATTATAATTTTCTGAAATGTCTTTTCTCTTTCTATTAAAATTTGAAATGATAAAAGAGTTCATCCAGAAAATCATGTAAACACATGAATAAACAAACAAAATCCTTGTCTCTTATTTGGCTGCTAGATATGTTACATGGCATGTACAGCCAACACCATATTTCTTTTCACCACTTCATTCTTCTATCGGAGTTTCAAAACTTCATTGCACTTGCCAGTCATTACAGAAGCAGCATCTGAGACAAAAGCCACACAATCTTCTGAGTCCTGAATCAGAGAGACATATTCTAATGGCTATGCAATATTTTCAGCAACTCCAGGATTCCCTGTAGATATGTGCAAAAGGTACATCTTAGCTGCACCATGGGAATCTTCAAAGGAGACAAGTGCTGGGAAGAACCTGTATTTCTTGTCAGAACTGCTATTTGTTCGTACGTGTGTATATATATATATATATTTTACATCACCAAAACTTTATGATAATTGTTTCTGGATGGCATCTACACTCTTTTAGAAAGCAACTGGCATGTGTATATCCACATGCATATTTCTTAGCTACTTTGCTCTCAGGAAACAATAAAACTCAAATGGCAACTTGTGCTTCAGTAAAAAATAAACCTCAAAAAAGTAGTTTACTGCTCTATCTCTGGAGCTTGTGGATTGGATCAAGAGTCATTGACACTGAGGAAGATTTTAAACTCTTTGTTCCACATTTGTCATATGTTTAGCAGTACCTATACTACTTTTTAGACAGCCAGTTTGGTGTCGTGGTTAAAGGCACTAGATTAGGAGTATGGAAATATGAGTTCAAGTCCTCCCTTAGGCTCAAAGCCAGCTGGGTGACTTTGGGTCAGCCACTCCCCCTTAATCCTAGGAAGAAAGAAACCCTTTCTGAAAACATTGCCAAGAATGTTTAGACCTTTGGATCTGTCCTTGCAGTCACCAGGAGTTAGAGCTGATTGAAAGAACCTTAACATTACCCGGCTAGGTAACATCCTCAGTGCTAGAATGGGATGCGGTTTGCTCTCTGTTTATATACCGTGGCATGCCCTGCCAGTGTTGGTGGGGGTGGGGGTTTTGTTTTATTTTTTCCCTCTGGTAGTTCCTTGATTAAGGTATTGTTTACTGCTTGATTGTCTGGTGGTAATCTTGGTGTTAATCTCTGCTTATCTGGGTGATGATTGCTGGTGAGGAGATATTCTGGTCTTTTATTTTCCTTTCTATTGTCTCTTTTGAATGGTGTGTAGATGTTGTTTATCTCTATGTGCCTGTTGGTGGCTGCCTTGTCTGAATGCCAAGCTTCCAAGAATTCCCTTGCATTTTTGGATTTAGCTTGGTCTAAAATGCTGACAGTTTCCCAGTTGAAACTATGGTTAAGTCTGTCCATGTGTTGTGAGATTAAGGAGTTTTCATCATGTCTTCTGACTGCTAGTTGGTGTTCATGGATGCACTCTGCTAGCCTTCTGCCTGTCTGTCCTACATAGTGTTTGTTATAGTCTTTATGGTGTATGTTGTAGATGACTCCTGTTTTTTCTTCTTGGGCTACTGGGTGTTTTGGTTTGCTTAAGATGTTTTGGAGGGCTTTAGTTGGTTTGTGTGCTGTGGAGATGCCATGTGGTTATAATAGTCTGTTGGTAGTTTCTGAGACGTTTCTGATGTATGGCAGTGTTATCCTTTTCATAGCTTGTGTTGGTTGTGTTGTAGTAGGTTGAGTGATCAGGTACTTTCTGATAAAGTTGCATGGATATCCATTTTGTTGGAAGATGTTGTATAGGTGGTCTGTTTCCTTTTTCCCTTTTCTGCTGTTCTGGGTTGCTGCAATGTGTTTGTGCTCGTTTGAATAGTGTTCTTAAACAGCCCCCCTTGTGGGAGTTTGGGTTGTTACATTGGTAATGGAGTACTTGATTAGTGTGGGTAGTCTTCCAATAGACTTGGGTTTCTAATTTGCCAACACAAGCTATGTGTTGGCAAATCATCACCCAGATAAGCAACACTGGCAGGGCATGCCACAGTATATAAACAGAGAGCAAACCCCATCCCATTCTAGCACTGAAGATGTTACCTAGCCGGGTAATGAAACATTTGCAAGAAAACAACCAAGCTCAGAGAACCCCAAGGACTCCACAGTTCAACCCTGAGCTACACATATTCGCTTCTATTAGAAGCTTAACAATATACTACCCTTTTCACTGCAAATTGCCCATCATGGGCTATTCAAAATTCCAAGCACATGTTCCAGAAAAGTTATACATGTTTCCTTTTCCATATGCCTTTCTCCATCCCTTTCCTTCTACAAAATATGAGGAACGAAATGGAGTTGAATTATATTTATTCCTTGGATTTTTATTCTGGCTTAGTAGAATAAGATTTGAAAAGAAAATACTTTTTTGGGATAAGCAGTACTGCTAACGTGAGCACTTAAACAGTTCTGATAATAAAATATTGCTTGGATTAAGGGAAGAGCTTGACTGCAGCACTTAGGCAGGTTTTTAAAATGACATACTGTTCCATAAAGAAAGGAGAGAATCTTACCTGGAGCATTTAAGATGATTTTGAAATGAAGAAAAACCTGTCCTAAATAAAAAAAAAAAAAAAAAGGAGGGGGGCTGATTTGAGCCATGAAGCACTTTTCAATAATAAAAACTTATTTTAGATAAGGAGTGAACTTGACTAGAGCACTTAAGCTGTTTTGGAAAATAAAATACTGTTCTGAACATTAAAGCCCTCTACCTAAGAGCTTAGACGTCTCGATAACTACTTCAAGACTGCAGCAGACCTTTTGGTGCAGACAGCACTTGTAGGCACCTTGTAGGCAGCCCTTTCAGACTTCTGACCATTCTCATGCCCTCTTCCCTTGTTGACTCCATCCAATATATAACAAGAGAGCTTCTTGACATATACATGTCCACAGGGACTACTACATGCTCAACGAGCTGAAGAATGCTCTTTGGTGTGCCTTCACTCCCAGATGTATACTTAGCCTGCAGAATGGTCTGAATATATTCCTTGGTTATTTTTCCCTATCCTGATTTCATTCTCCCTCTTTGGCAGCCACTATCCAGGATCTCAGGCAGAGGTTTCCATGCTGGCTGTGTTCGCAGCAGACACAGATCCACAAATCAACCAAGTATTAATGAACATAGTTAGAGAACTCTGCCTGTGAGGTTCACTATAGTTCAGTGTATGGTACAAATTGAGAAAGTGAGTAACCATGGTTTAATTGATAAGTGTGTCATGCGAACCTAGGGTTACCAGATGTCCGGCAAAAGGAGGACATGTCTTCCTGTTTGTCCTCATGTCCTCTATCCAGTAGGCACAGCCTTAAATTCAAATATCGTCCAGCTTTCTGAGTATCCCGTTTTTTTTAACTGTTTTCACAACAGTAGTCATTCAAACTTTCATGTATTGTGACCTTGTAAATTGTCTGCTTCTTTCTTCCCCTTGTCTGCAGACAGACTTGATAGCCTAGATTTAAATTATTTAATGTATTTTCTGATTTCAGCAATTGGCTTCAATCCAATCCCTTCAAATCTATAATCACTGTAGTCTGTAGATCACACAGCTCATCATACATTTTTATGGTAATATTTGAAAAGTGTGTGTCATTGATTCTATATTATCACTAGCATATGTTCTTACAAATAAAGATTTGGAAAAATATTGTGATTGAAAAACCAATCTTTCTAATGCTGGAAAAATTAATTTCATACACATGTAAGCCTAAGTTCCTTTTTTTGCAATTTTGTGCTATAATTCTTGTCACAGACACCAACAAAGTTAAACAGTTAATGTGTCCTCCTTCCCCCCATTTATTCTCCTTTCCAGTTGTCTGTGTCCTCCTTTGCCTGTTCAGGTATCTGGTAACCCCATGTGAACCATTACCTGCTACCTGAACATTTTAGTGGGAGGTGCTAAAGACCGGATCTGGCAAAGAACTATGAAGCTCTTTCAATTGCTAACCAAAGTCTGAGGTGGGCAGCAACTGCTGGTTGTTCCAGCTCAGGTGCTGTTTTCTGGGTCATCTGTCCCCTGACTCCTCATGGTCATGGAATGGGGATCTGCAACATATGAAAGCAAACTGGCTTACCCTACTCATGACACTCCAAAATCTGGCTTTTCCTATCTATCTATCTATCTATCTATCTATCTA
The DNA here is from genome assembly GCA_030867105.1 of Liasis olivaceus. NCBI lineage: Eukaryota > Metazoa > Chordata > Lepidosauria > Squamata > Pythonidae > Liasis > Liasis olivaceus. The sequence continues at coordinate 43,877,609 of CM061349.1, forward strand.
TCTATCTATCTATCTATCTATCTATCTATCTATCTTTCAAATTTAGATACCGCCCATCTCACAAAAAAGTGACTCTGGGCAGTTCACAATAAAACAGCAATAAATATTAACTATAATAAAAACAATATAAAATACAATAAAAATAGAATAAAAACCAAACACATACACAAATAATATCTTCCAAGGTGTTGATAATCAGTAAGATGTTAACATATGGGAACATCTTCAAGGTGCTAGCCACCCCCAGGGTTGGTTGCCCCTTTTTTCACCCCATGCCAGTTGGCAGAGCCAGGTCTTGACTGCTTTCTGGAAGGAAAGAGAGAGTTGGGGCCTCCTCACCTCTGGGGGGAGAGTATTTCATAGGTCTAGGGCCATGGCAGAGAAGATTCTCTTTCTGGATCCCACCAGTCAACATTCTTTCATCGACGGGGTCCGCAGCATACCCTCCCTGCCTGACTGGGTGGGATGGGTGGATATAATGGGGGTAACCCTTAGGTAACCCTGTCCCATGCCATGTAGGGCTTTAAAGATGATAACCAACACCTTGAATTGGACCAGGAAACAAACTGGGACCCAATGCAGCTCATGCAGGAAAGGTGTAACATGTGCTATCTTTGGGGCACCTAAAATTGCCCGTGTGGCTGTGTTTTGAACCAGCTGAAGCTTCCGGATACTTTTCAAGGGTAGCCCCATGTAAAGCGCATTGCAATAGTCTATATGGGAGATGACTAGGGCTTGAGTGACTGACTGGAGGGACTCCCGATCCAGAAAAGGGAGTAACTGGTGCACAACATGTAGTTGAGCAAAGGCCCTCCTGGCCATGACTGCCACCTGCCACTATTTGCTAGTGACTTTTTCAGTTCATATAAAATTGGCTGTGGGGTAGATGGTGGCGGGGGGAGGGGGGAAGAACTCAAGCTATTTTGCAGAGAAGGGAGAGGCATGGAAATTATTTTTCTTTCTGTTGCATCACTAGCACAATGGAGAGTCTTCTTTTCACGTTCTTAGGGTAAGAGTATTTTGGTTATTCTTGCTGGGTATATTTTATTTAAAAGGAATAGTGACTGATAGTACTGGCAGGGTTTGATCAGAAATTCTTCTCTGGCTGGGATTTTAGTTTTTGAAAAATGCAAGGGACTCATAATGCTCATCTTTTCTTGGATCCAGATTTGGCAAGCATTGCCCACACTTCTGCTAATCACTTCAACTTCTGTAGTGAAAATTTCCATGTATTTACCATGGCATCTTTACACTTAGCTGAGGATTAGGGTATCCTGAACATTGAGACATATAGATTTGTTCCCTTCAGACAGCACAATGGAGAATCTTGTGGGTTTTCACCATTACCCTGCATGGATTGTAAGTGTGTCCTCAAAAACACCTTATCTAATCCTGTAACTTTGCACACTGGTTGGGAAGATTGATTTTTCATAAGCTA